>CAWUFW010007988.1:0-600000 GCA_963921515.1 Calotriton arnoldi | reverse complement strand
CCACCTCTTCCCCTTCTGTTATATTGAATGTGGCACAGTATTATGAACATAGGGAGAATGAGGAGAAGGAACGGACAGAGAAAAAGCACAAAGATTTGAAGACGAAGGTGTTGTTGCATCAGTGTTGAAATGTAAATGCTGTGTACTCGTTTTGCTCGCATATTGCTCTGTGTAAAGTTAGCATTCGCTGCACCATTTTAAGTTGAGCCGCCATTTTGAGCCATGATCGAAACTAACTTCTGTCTCATTCTGTTTGCCTCAGCAGAAAGCAGCTGCAATATCTTTATTGTTGTATTTCTCCAAGGTTGAGCTTCGCTGTACTAATGAATATACTGTTTTGCCATCACATACCTTTCGCACTAGATAAGCCTGCTCCCACCCTTAGAGTGGCGGGCACAGGCAGAGTAACCTTGACGCTGAGAAAGCATGTACCCGGTCTCAGGATTGCAGCTCACCCTTCTGTATCTCCTTTGTTCACTAGCTACCAACTGGAAAATTCCAGTCTGGGCGTGTATTTAGTGGATCTGAAGATGTACATTATGTGTTACCATGTTGGCAGAGGTCAGTCCCTCTGCAGCAATCTAAGGAGGCTGGTCAGACCGGACTCCACTCGAGTGTATTACTAATAAATACCTTTGGTTTGTATTCTCTACAGTCTGACCGACTCTTCATTTGTATGGAAGGCTGAGAGGTGGTCGCGAGTGACCCAGGTGGCCCTAATCGGGTCACTTCCTTCAGGTGGCGCCCGAACAGGGAGCCCATCAGGTGACCCATCCTCGCCCGTGGATGGGTGAGGAGGTCGGACCACGTCGGGTCGGACGGGCAGACCGCGGATCCCTCCAAGAGAGAGTCTGGTACTCTCAGCTGCCCAATCTGTCTGACCGGGCAGTGCCTCGGCCAACGATCATCCCGACTGGGGTCCTGAACAGCGAAACCCTGGGATCTGACCATTTGGTACGAAGAGTCGGCGGTAGAGAATAAACTCGTTTGACCTGTGTGCACCAGATGAGTTTGTCTTGGTTCTTTGTGGATATGGTGCCATTTTTGATTTGTATTTGACGCGGTCTGAGGACCGTCTTTGGACAAGCGCTTGAATTTGTTTGAGTTCTTTATGAACATGGTACCATTCTGATTTGTATTTGATGAGGTCTGTGGACTGATTTTGGTAAGGATATTTGCAAATATCTGCTCGGCATAAATAGTGAACTTGTCTTCTTTTGAAAATGCCATGTCTCAGTAAAATGTTTTGTTTGGGTTGTCGTTGTTGTTCTACTGATGCTCAATCAATCAATCAATCAGGGAATTGTAAGCGCGCTACTCACCCTTGAGGGTCTCAAGGCGCTGAGGGGGGGGATCCGCAGAACTGTTTAGCCGAAGAGCCAGGTCTTGAGGGTCTTCCTGAAGGTGTTCAGGGAGGGGGCGCGTCTGATGTCTGCCGGTAGGTCGTTCCAGGTCTTGGCTGCAATGTGAGAGAAGGATCTTCCGCCTGCTCTGTGGATGCACGGGGTTTCGGCCAGTGCGGAGGTTTCTTTTGGGTACGTGGAAGTTGATTCTGTCGTTAAGGTATTTGGGTCCGTTGTTGTGTAGGCATTTGTAGGCGTGAGTGAGGATTTTGAAAGTGACTCTTTTCTCCACGGGGAGCCAGTGGAGACTTTGTAGGTGTTGGCTGATGTGTTCGTGTCGGGGGATGCCGAGGACGAGTCTGGCGGCGTTGTTCTGTACTGTCTGGAGTTTGCGGAGTAGGGACTTGTTGATGCCGGCGTAGAGTGTGTTTCCATAGTCCAGTCTGCTGGTGATGAGTGCGTGGGTGACAGTGGTTCAGAAGGCTGTAGCTTATGACAATGAACAAAAAGAAACAGGTATCGAATGTGCAGATAGGAAGTTTCGATTACAATGTAATAAGTCTTATGTTGTTCGAGAGGAAGAAGATCCCTTTGTGGAGGATCTGCTGGAATCCCGCCCTCCACCTCCCTATGCCCCGCAAAAAATATGTCCTGTTGTTCCGTCGTCTCAGTCTTCTGTTGTATCTTCACCTCCTTCTAGTTTACCTTTAGACTCGATTGCCTCTGCTCCAGTTCCGCCTATCTCCCCTCTGGTTTCACAAGCTGCGAGTGTGGTGACTGCAGGCACCCCCGCAGTAGCTACTGCTTCTGTTAATGTTTCTTCTCCTTCTCTTATGCCTACAACTCAGCCACTAATAACGTTGTTATCTCCATCTCTGCCATTTGTGTCTCCTTCGAGTATTTTATCTCCAGTGGTAAGTAGTGTTGGGACACCTGTGCATGGAGGGGATGCAGATTTTTGGGCGGCAGCACAGGAGCGACTAGGACGAGCATTGATTAGATCTGATGTGAGTGAACAGGAGAAAAAGATGGTGGCAGCGCAATGGGTTCGGAGACAGATTTATACTATTGATGACATATGGAGTGTGATGAAAGATTTTTAGCCGTTTATGCAACAACATGCCCTTCAGCATATGTCAGCCACATTAATTAGTTTGTGGGAGCAATGTGTTGGTGGCACAGCCCCTCAAATTATTTATGATATTCGAGATCATGTTTATTCAGCTAATATAGCCCTTGCAGAAGTTATCAATAATGTTGGGACACTTCTTGGCTATCGGAAGAGATTATGTCATCAGACTCCACCTGTTGCATCCCAATTCCCAATGAGAGAGGTGCATCCGATTTATCATCCTGAGATTCCAGAGCAGCGTAATCAGGGCGGACAGGTGATTCAGCAGAGAGTGGAGGCTCATTTTCAGGAACAGTGGGTTTATACTCTATGGAAGAGAAGCGAGGTGATTGCTATTAAGAGTCAGTTACCAGATCCTAGAAAAAATCCAACTGCATATTATAAAGAATTGACAGAGGCCGCCTCTTCGTCAGTTATGACTTTAGCAGATATTGAAATGTTCTTCTGGCTTTTGGTGCCAGTGGACATTTGGCGGCAGGTGCATTCGCAGGATCATGTGGCGGAGTTGGGTGGCACTTGGGATGAGATAAGGGCATGGGATAAGGAGTGGAAGGCTGGTTAAAAGCCTAAGGCAGAAATTTTGGCTTTGCCAAATCATATTATTACCTATATGCATTCTACCTAGACGACTGGATTGGGACAAGTTAACGGCGTGTCGTCAGAAGAAAGAGGAGAGTGTGTCTGATTTTTTCACTCTTTTTGAAGGAGTGTGTAATGACCAGCATGTTCTGTATTACATAGTGTCCAGCATGTCTTGCATTTCTTTGTGTGTGCTAAGATTCTCTATTCTAGAGTGTTGATAGATTTTGAGATGTTGTGGAACTCTAGCGCGTCAGTTGCTGCTGGCGATGTGTGGATAGGACGTTTTCATCTGTAGATGCCTGCTTCAATAAAGATCAACCTTCAGATCATCTCTCCGTGTTACGAGCCACATTATTACAGAGTGTTTTGGGATTTTAGTGGGCAGGATTTGTCAGTAGAAGGAGGTGTTCGCTTGTTTGTTGATAGGTTTGTTACAAATCTGCCTCCTGAAATTGCCGCTCAGCTGCAAGCCTCTGAGAGTACTTGGACTACCTCCTCCCCTTCGTGATATTGAGTATGGCTCAGTATTATGAACACCGGGAGAATGAAGAAAAAGAGAAGGTAGAAAAGAAGAGTAAGGACTTGAAGACGAAGGTATTGTTTCAACAGGTTGCGAGGGGGTCTGGAAGAGGTAGAGGTGGTGGTCCGGCTCAGAGGTCGCGGGTGCTGGTAGAGTTGGTGCACCCCTGGGGCTGAATCAGTGTGCTTTTTGTAATAAGGAGGGTCATTGGCGAAGCGAGTGTCCAGATTTGTTACAGAAGATTGCGTTGCCCAGGGGATGGGGCTCAGGTGGAAGGGGCCGTGGACAGGTTCGTCGGGATGAGGATCAAGATGGTGCACTTACAGGGGGTCATTCTGATCAGAATTACTCTGATGATCCCCGGGGGAGGCAGTATTATCATGATGACTATGACTTGGATTCCGTTACGGGGGTGTCATACAGCTAGGACAGCGAGGGACAGGGTGAGGGACCAGTCCAAATTCCTGTAGATCAGCGTGGTCTTTATGTCACGGCAGATTTACATGGTTCAACACAGAAATTCTTGGTGGATACAGGTGCAATGAATACCTCTGTTTCTCATTCGATGGTCCCCGGGGCAGCCCTGTCTGGCCATAATAATATCTCGGTAGGCTTTTCAGGCGTACCGGTTGTGTGCCCTATTTCAAACCTATTGCTTTGACTATTGGTCCTTTTACTGTGGACTCCCCATTCTTGTTGATGGAAAATTGTGGAGAAAACCTGTTAGGATTGGATTTATTGAAGAAATTATATGCCACCATTTATTGTTCCCCGGGCGGTATTTATTTGACTTTTGGACCTAATGTGAGCAGTGCAAAACAGTGTTTGGCGAAGGATGCCTCGCTTCCTGTTGAATTTAATCCTCTTTGTGGGCCACAGGGGATACAGATATGGGGCTGTTACAGATACCACCAATTTCCATAAAGGTTAAAGACAATGTTGTTCTTCCTCGCATTCCCCAGTACAAAATATCTCAGGCAGGGGAACAGGCTTTGCTGCAGATTATACAGGATTTGATTAAATCGGGGGTGGTTGAGGAGACTGTAGCGAATGTGGGTAATAGTCCTATCCTCCCCATTCTTAAAAAGGCACCTGTGGATTCTTCTGATGCACATCTTGATGTTTATCATTTTGTGATAGACTTGCGAGAAATTAACAAGATAGTGATCCCTCAGTTTCCGGTAGTCCCCGATATTACTGTTCTTCTGACAATGATTCCTTCCACAGCTAAATTGTTTTCTGTTATAGATTTGAAGAATGCTTTTTCAGTATCCCTGTTCACCCGGATAGCCGCTACCTGTTCGGGTTTACCCTAGCTGGCAGAAGTTTCCAATTCTGTAGGGTTCCTCAAGGGTATACTGAAAGCCCTAGTATCTATAGTCAAGCTTTGAAAGGCCAATTGGATTCTCTCTCTCTTCCCGCAGGTAATGTATTATTGCAATATGTGGACAACCTCTTGGTGGCCTCCGATACCGAAGAGGGTTGTCCGGAGGCTACAGTAAAATTATTAATGCATTTGGCTAAACATGGACATAAAGTGTCCCTTTCCAAGTTCCAATATTGTCAACAGCAGGTCACCTATTTAGGTCACCTGCTGTCGAAGGAGGGTCGGAGGCTAACACCTGAACGAGTTGATGCCATTGTTAAGATGCCTGTCCCTCTGACGCAGAGGGATGTGCGTGCTTTCATAGGCATCACCTCGTATTGTCGTCACTGGATACCCGCTTACTCGTTATTAATACAACCTCTGCTTCGCTTAACAACTAAAGATGTGCATGAACCTTTGCCTTGGACGCAGGGAATGTCAGCATGCTTTTGAACAATTGAAAGTTGCGCTTTGCTCTGCACCTGTGCTTGGCACGCCTGATTATAAGAAGCCCTTCGTGCTGTACGTACACGAAGCGGCTGGATGTGCACACTCTGTGTTAACACAAGCCTTTGGAGGTAAGCAGAGGCCGTGTGCTTATTTTTCTGCCACGCTTGACCCTGTCGCCAGAGCGCTTCCGAGCTGTTTAAGAGCAGGGCTCATTCTTAATCATTATCTCACAGTAATGGTACCGCATGCTGTGGATGTACTTTTGAATAAAACGAAGTCGCAGCACCTTACTAGTGCTCGCTTGACTGGATATGAATTGACATTGTTTGCACCTCATATTACTATCAAAAGGTGTGCCATACTGAACCCAGCCACGTTACTACCCCTTCCTTCGGGAGCAGAGGACAAGGATGTCCATGATTGTTTGTTCAGGACAGAGGAAGAAACGAAGGGATGGGTAGACTTGACTGATGTTCCCTTATCTGACCCTCAAGGGGAACTATATGTCGATGGCTCTTATTTCAAATTGTCGGATGGCACCACTACAGTGGCGTATGCTATTACCACGCTGCGCACTGTAGTTGAGACGTCATGTGTTCCTTATCAATCTGCGGAAGCTGCTGAGCTGATAGCTCTTCTGCGGACATGCGAGTTAAGTGAAGGACTGACTGTCAATATTTATACTGACAGTCAGTATGCCTTCGGGATGGCTCATAATTTTGGGCGCCTCTGGGCAGAGAGGGGGTTCTTGACATCACATCTGACCAAGATACAACATGGTCTGTTGATAGAGAGGCTTTTGGCAGCTTTGACTCTTCCCAAGCGACTGGCAATAGTGAAGTGTAGTGCTCATCGACTCGTCATTTCTTGGAAGGCTAGAGGAGGTCGAGAGTGACCCGGGTGGCCCGAATCGGGTCACTTCCTTCATCCCTTCGTGAACTTGCCACTGGGTATGCTGCTCCCTACCTGGGTAGTTTTTTCAGGTGCAAACACTTCCTATGATTGCGGCTGTTCACTGCAAGAGGTGAAAACGGAGGCACACAAGAAACAGAACATTTACTGGAACAGGTTGAAGGTCCACCGCATCTGTTACAGGCGTATCCTTGGGTATCACAGTGCTCACATCAGTACATACCCACTCCAACAAACAACAGTGCACCTTACACAGAATCCTCACATTCACCTGGTAGAACCCAGAGAAGCCAGCCGCTGGTATTATGGCTTGACAGCAGTACCCACTATCTCTCATAAACACACTCACCAACCTGCCAACAAGGTGCAAGCCAAATAATCCAGGCAGCACTTACGGTAAGCATCTTGGCATGACCTACAACCACACTAAGCAAACCTTATAACCCATCAAATTATCAACGATAAAACACATCAGGTTTAGACAATAACAGAACAACTACAATAATACTAGGGCCACTAGAATTATGCGGCAGGGAAAGACCACATTATGTGGCAAGGTTGACTAAATTATGTGGCAAGACAAGGCAAACTGTAGCATAATGCGGCACATTTTGTGATAGCATTGCTTCCTTATTTTGACATTTTTACATAGGTTAACACTGTCTAGACAAAGGTTTCATCTCATTAGTATTAGTTTAGCACCGAAATAGAGTACCAAACAACTGAATGGGGACCATTCAACATTTGCAAAGGGGCTCCCACTCTGTGGCAACATATACTGCTGCATTTTAAGTTGCTTTTGATCCGTTTGAGATAAAAAATCTTTTTGCAGATTATGCATCAGATGACGGATTATGTGGCAAATGTGGCTAATCCATAAATATGCAGAAAACACCACAGCTGCAAAATCACATAATTCCAGTGGACCTGACTAATGCTTACAATGCAAACAAAACCAAACTCCAGCCTGTGATGTAAATCTTGAAACCAGAGCATGAAGGTAAAAGACTTTTATAGCTCTGAAGAGACATCATAATGTGTAAGGCAGGACTTCTCTTCCAGAGGAAAGAATCTACAGTTTTTAAATCTATATCAATAAAGTTTAATCTCAACGATGTTCAGATTTATCGAAAGTTAAAACTGCGAACTATATCACAGGCAATGACAAATGGAGACATTTTGGAGGAATCCTTTTATTATTGGTAATGACTACAGTACGTCCTGGTTTCTTGGGTCTTCCCCACACCATCCACCATGCAGAGCTGCTCCTCTTCCGGTACTGCACAGTCCTGATCTTCTCCAGTCTTTCACCTTTCAAGATTTTCTAGCTTTCCAGTTCCACGGAGTCTGTAAAATGAGTCGCTCTGCGGTGATGTGTACCAGGAAGTTGTCCTGTAAATATTCAGGCTTCATCTCAGGTCAGAGCCGGAGCGTCTGTTTTCTGTAGAGAGAAGCAGAGAATATGCTGATTGAGGGCCCGTCTAATATTTAACCTCGAGACCACCCTCAATCGAGAAAAAAAGCTCCGTTAACCTCGGATGTATGAGACCTTCCCTAATTCAAGGCTATTAGCACTGCCCTGCTTTTTGTTTTTGTTAAAAAAATCTTTATTGGCTTTTTATATGCGAATTTGCTGCAAAAAGACAACAAGTACCTTGGGTGCTAGGAAATACAAATACATGGTCAATATCATATTGTAAGTAACAAATATTAACTAATAAACAGAAACTGTGACAGAGTATTTGTCCAGTGCGGCGGTCACGGGGAGGAGCTAATCATAATTAGTACCTGGGCTTTACACATGGGGGAATTGATGTGCCACCCCGTTACTACCTGTTTAGGGCGGTTTGATCTTTTCCAGGTATGTGTCAAGATTGTTTCATAGAGCTTTAGAGGATTTGGGAAAGAAGTAGAGTTTGTGACTACTGTTGTCAGCACCTCTTATGAAGCATACCCATGCCCACCACGTGTGGTGGGAGACATTGTTAGTATTTTTCCAGTTAGCCTGAATGGTTTAAATCCCAATTGTTAATAGCAAGTCGAGGAGGCATGCGTCCCTTTTGCTAAGTGAGGAGTGTAGGGCTAGAGTGTACCGGCCTAAAGTCACTATTGAATGAGTTGTTTATCAAAAAGGGGGGGACAGAGGGCTTAATCAAGAGGTCCAGCGTACTTGCCCTATCAGAGTGAACGCAAAAAAGAGGTACGCAGTTCCTCAGTATGCAGGTAGTGTCCCAGGCACCCAAAAAAGGAGGGGAATTCCTCCTTTTGGAACTGAGGCCCTCACACACCCAGCAAGCTAGGTGTCATGCTTCATCATATGGGTCTGCTCCTCGTCGGGTCGGCGCTGCAATACCCGACAGGCACCCATAGAGGGGCTCTTTGCCGGAGATCTTTTCTTCCTGCCGTAAGGGTGCCGTGGGTGTAAGGGACCTAGTGTGAGTGTAGATGTGCTGGAAGTGAATATAAAACAAGAGGGGATTCCTATGAGAGCAAATTTTATTCTAAATGGATCCCTACTTGATTAAAAATAGTGAGGAGAGGCGACTAACAAGCTACCAGGGTTCAAGAGGCGCTCTACTCCTTGATGGTCGACATGTTTCACGCCTGTGGCGTTTCTTCAGGACCGTGAGAAATGACTATCTACAGTGAAATGGGGTGTGCAACATGCCCCATAGCTAAAAATAAAACTTGTAATAGTGTGAGGATATTGCCTACTACTATAAGGATAAACAGGGTACTACCTGTTAGTACTGGGACAAACCTGCATTTAAGGATAATGGAAAACAACACTTGGTTATAAATCTAAAGGTAGATTGCCCAACAAGGTGCAAACCGCATTGTGAAACAAGGAAAACAGGGGGGAGGTGCCCCTGTGATTGTTCAGTAAAAGGCACAATGTGAGCGGTAACAAGAATGATAATTCATAAACAGCGAGTTAAAATGACAAATTACTTGAGTAGCAACATACAGATGAAAATAAATTAAGACAGCAATGAACAAGTATCCAGGTAATGAAGTGATATCTGGTGTATATCGTAATTGGTGCTTAAGTGGGGAGTGGTGAAGTAAACAATCTCCAACTCACCTAATAAGTATCAGAATGACGCCCCATCTGTTACAGCACTAAATACAGACATCTGTAGTAGGATGTCTAGTCATGGTGTAAAAAACACAACAAAAACAGAAACAGAAGGAGGGGTTAAACCTCAAGGAAGGTTTATATATATCTAAAAATGTATTGACCAAACACACTTAGTCAGCCCATCTCGTTGCAACAGTAGCGGGTAAGGCAAGCGAGCTGGCAGTACGTAGGGATGGTCACAGAACATGCCACTGGCCAGTTTCCCAAGATCCGACACAAGGTGCGGGGAATGATGCGGGCAAAAGTCCCACCGAGAAAACCGAAGTAGGTGCTGCGGTGCCGGTCCTGATCTTGTGTGTGACAGACAACCGCACACATCCACGCCCCCATGCGGGGCCCACAAAGATAAGAGTCCATAACGGGTCCAAGAGGGGCAGGCACAGTAACCATGCATCCACAAACCCCACTGTCAACAATCCAGTCGCCTACCTGTACTCAGTCGCTGTAGAGTGCAGGCAACTTGTAGAGTTTAGATAATACTCACCCGCTTCCACTAGAAGCCGCGCTAAACACCTACCCCTTCGTGCTGCAACCGGGATGGTGCTGAACGGTCAGAAGAGCTCCCTTCTTATGCTCCAAATGGAGCCTCATTAAGGACTGGTGGGAAGCTAATCGGCCCCAGCTGCTGCCATGGCATGTCATGTGACTTACTCAAAAGTGAGTTGAGCATCCTGTTAGAGTGTCGGCCATCTTGGAATGGTTACATGTAAAGGTGTGGGAGGAATCTCCCAAGTTAACTACTGGGATCTAAACATGTAAAAATAGCCTAGTGGAACAGGAAACCACGCGAAGGATAACCGGTGAGCTTATTCATGCACAGACCCCCGCGTGTGGTTATAATTATATCATAACGTGTACCCTTCCAGAATAGTGAAGGCAGTAAATGCATGTCGGCCATCTTAGAGTGGCTAATGGTACATAGTAAACTAATAGATCCAATCTATTCCAATATCGACTTGGAGAGCAGGTATGCTTGGTATATCATTTCCATTGACATATTGCTGAATGAGCTGATGTTATAATTATAATGATGTGGCTAATTCAGTTTATTGTTGAATATTACGTTAAAACAAAGAACTCCAAGGTATGTCATCGTTTAACCCCAGATGGTCTAGCCCTAGTCGATGCACCCATCGTTGCTCTATCTTGAATAGAGCTGCCGGCGTGATGCGCGGGTGTGCCTCCAGAATTAGCCAGTGTAAACTCTCCGGGGTATGATTTTGTTCCTTGAAATGTGTGTAGAGTTTTGTAGTGGTTTTCAGGCAACGAATGTTGCTTTTATGTTCAGAAATCCTGTTTTTTACAGGCCGCATGGTCATACCCACATATTTTTATTGCAAGGGCAAGTCAGTAAATAAATGCATTGAGATGTGTTGCAGTTAGTGTGGGTGTATATCTTCCAAGTGAAGGTATCTGTTAACGTTATCTCTTTGGTATGTTTAGTTTGAGGACATGCTGCACAAGAGCCACAGGGATAGTGGCCCTGAACCGGTGGGAGGTTCCATAAGGTTCTTTGCTTGCTTCTGTTGGATGACTTGGGTCGTGTATGTACCAGCATATCTTTTAAGTTGCTTGTGTGTTTAAAAGCGAACCTTGGTTTAGAGATCTCAAGAGATCCTGTGTTCAGGATATTCCAGTGTTTGTTTATGATTTTCTTTAGTCGGTTAGAACCTGGTGTGAATGAAGTCACACATGTTAAGATGTCACTGGGTTCTTTTTGTATTACTTCTAGCAAGGCCTCTCTGTTGTTATTCCTTGCTTTCTTTAAGGATTTCTCAATTTTACGTGGAGGGTAATGTCTCTCAATCAGGTTATTCCTCAGTGAATCCGCCTCAATCTTGTAATCTTTGACATCACTGCAATTTCGCCTGATACGGAGAAATTGCCCAAATGGCAAGTTGTCCTTCAATGCTCGTGGGTGATGGCTATTATAAGATAGCAAGCTGTTCCTATCTGTAGGTTTTTTATACAGGGAAGTTTGAAGGTGTCCCTCTAGGATGCTAATCTTAAGGTCAAGGAACGGTATGCTAGTGGCTGAAATAGACCTAGTAAACCTTAGGTATTCATTCTTCGTATTAACCCAATTACAAAATTCCTCGCAGGTATTCAGGTCACCCCTCCAGAAGACCAGGATGTCATCGATATATCTTTTCCGCAGGCTCAAGTGTTGTAGGTAGGGGTTACTCTGATGGTAGATTACTTCCTCCTCAAATGCCGCCATATAGAGGCAGGCTACACTCGGAGCGAAGGCACTCCCCATAGAAGTACCATGAGCCTGATGGAATAGTTGGTTCTTGAATTCGAAAAAATGTTCAGTTAAAGCAAGAGTGGCACACTGCATGACAAAAGTCACGGGTGTTGGTGATGACCACTCAATCTGATTCAATGCTGTCTCTATAACGGTGAGTGTTGCCCTTTGTGGTATGTTAGTGTAAAGCTGTTCAACGTCTAATGTAAGAAGCAAGTCAATGTTTCTTGTGTCTCCTATTTCTCCCATTATACGAAGTATGTCTGTCGTATCCCTCACGTATGACGGGGTTTGTTTCACCAAGGGTTGGAGAAAGTGATCACAAAAATGGAAAGGGGTTCAAGAATGGAACCTATTCCTGAGACAATAGGTCTCCCCGGAATGGGTGTCGTGCCCTTATGGATTTTCGGAGGGTGTAGAAGTAGGGAGTGCGTGGTTCCTTAGTAATGAGGAAGTCAGCTTCTCTCTTACTCAACCATCCATTAGTTTCTGCCTCAAAGACCATGGTTGCTATCTCCGTGGTCAGTCTAGTTGTTGGATTCACCGTGATGGGAGTATAGAATTTCTTGTTGTTCAATTGACGGTGGCATTCCTGTTCATAATCCGTTGTGGATTGTATGACAGTAGCACCACCTTTATCTGCTTGTTTAATAGTGATACTGGCGTCATCGGCGAGAGACTTGGCCGCCAGTCTTTCATCTTTCGATAAATTGTTGAAGGGAAGTACACAACTTGTATTTTGGAGTTCTTTAAGAACAGCTTGTTCAAATGTTAGAACTTCTACTGGCACCATGCTGCTATTAGGGGTAAAGGTGGATGGATTTCTTAACCCAGAATCTTGTTGGACAGGCGAAGGTTTGTCCTGAAAAATGCCCTCAGACGGATCTTTCTAAAAAATTCTGTATCTCACTGAGATCTCTGAATTTATCCATTTTTCGGAGTGGGGACGAAACCAAGTCCTTTCTCTAGGACTTTGACGTCGGTCTCAGATAACCCGCGGTGTGATAGATTAACCACTAAGGTTTTTGTTCTGTGTTTTGCTCCGTGTGTCCATTGAGCTCTGCTGGTTGTCTAGCCATTGGACCGTTTTCTGCCCGCCTCTTCTGTTGCGCCCTTTTCCTCTGCCCCAACCTCTGCCTAAAAAGGCTGATTGCTAGAGGGAAGAATTGTGGTGCGCCTTGAGGATACATCGGGAAGGGCCAATATGGTGGAGGTGGGCCCTGAAAGTTAGGTATGTTATAGTTTGGAAAATTCGGACGATTTCTTCTTCTCTGTTTATTTTCTCCCCAACTGCCTGTGCTCGAATCACTGCTAGGCACGACCCCTTCTGGTGTTCTCTGTGCTATCATCTGAGGAATAGCTGTCATTTGTAGAGGTATAGTCCGATCTCAAATAAGGATATACTTTTTCTTTCTCGAATTTTTGTACATCTTTCTGCAATTTGTTTACCTTTTGTTTCATGAGATACTATTTTTGTTCAGCTATCTCATTGTTGAGTTCATTAAGTTTGGATTTAAATTGGGTTATGTGGATGGTGGTTTTAAGGGATCCCTCAGCAATTTGTATCCGTATTAAGAGAGCGTCTGCTAATCTCTTGGCTGTGGTGATGATCAAGATGAGCCAATCCCTGGTGCACTTCCATGCTACCAGGGACCACTCTTTCTTGAACATTTGATCTTCCAGAAAAAGTCTCTGAAAGTTTTTGACCATAAGGCCTTTGGGTGCGATGTTGGCACGAAGATATTCGGTCATCATCGCCCCATGTAGCGTAACCTTCAGCCAATCTCGCTTTATTGCAGTCAATGATGCCCAATCCTCCGATGTAGAACCTGTGGCTGAATTATTTTCAGAGCCTAAGATGGATGGAGTTGTTCTAAGAATTTCTGCTGCCATCTCCTCCCCAAAACTGAGTCCCTGATTCTCCTCCATAATGGGGAGTTAACCAGGTGGCCTGTTCTGGAAAGGATGTTGCGCCTACTGAAGTAATATTATGGGCCAGAGATCGCCACTGGCGTCCTGGTATCCTAAACAATTAGGTCCCACGGGGATTCCGTGCGTATAATGTTTATCAAAAAGGGGGGACAGAGGGGCTTAATCAAGAGGTCCAGCGTACTTGCCCTATCAGAGTGAACGCAAAAAGAGGTACGCAGTTCCTCAGTATGCAGGTAGTGTCCCAGGCACCCAAAAATGGAGGGGAATTCCTCCTTTTGGAACTGAGGCCCTCACACACCCAGCAAGCTAGGTGTCATGCTTCATCATATGGGTCTGCTCCTCGTCGGGTCGGCGCTGCCAATACCCAACGGGCACCCATAGAGGGCTCTTTGCCGGAGATCTTTTGTTCCTGCCGTAGGGTGCCGTGGGTGTAAGGGACCTAGTGTGAGTGTAGATGTGCTGGAAGTGAATATAAAACAAGAGGGGATTCCTATGAGAGCAAATTTTATTCTAAATGGATCCTACTTGATTAAAAATAGTGAGGAGAGGCGACTAACAAGCTACCAGGGTTCAAGAGCGCTCTACTCCTTGATGGTCGACATGATTCACGCCTGTGGCGTTTCTTCAGGGACCGTGAG
Organism: Calotriton arnoldi; assembly: GCA_963921515.1. NCBI lineage: Eukaryota > Metazoa > Chordata > Amphibia > Caudata > Salamandridae > Calotriton > Calotriton arnoldi. The sequence goes on along the minus strand of CAWUFW010007988.1, from coordinate 585,735 downwards.
AAATGACTATCTACAGTGAAATGGGGTGTGCAACATGCCCCATAGCTAAAATAAAACTTGTAATAGTGTGAGGATATTGCCTACTACTATAAAGGATAAACAGGGTACTACCTGTTAGTACTGGGACAAACCTGCATTTAAGGATAATGGAAAACAACACCTGGTTATAAATCTAGGTAGATTGCCCAACAAGGTGCAAACCGCATTGTGAAACAAGGAAAGCAGGGGGAGGAGGTGCCCCTGTAATTGTTCAGTAAAGGCACAATGTGGCGGTAACAAGAATGATAATTCATAAACCGCGAGTTAAAATTACAAATTACTTGAGTAGCAACATACAGATGAAAATAAATTAAGACAGCAATGAACAAGTATCCAGGTAATGAAGTGATATCTGGTGTACATATGTAATTGGTGCTTAAGTGGGGAGTGGTGAAGTAAACAATCTTCCAACTCACCTAATAAGAGTATCAGAATGACGCCCATCTGTTACAGCACTAAATACAGACATCTGAGGTAGGATGTCTAGTCATGTGTGACAAACACAACAAAAACAGAAACAGAAGGAGGGGGTTAAACCTCAAGGAAGGTTTATATATATCTAAAAATGTATTGACCAAACACACTTAGTCAGCCCATCTCGTTGCAACAGTAGCGGGCAAGGCAAGCGAGCTGGCAGTACGTAGGGATGGTCACAGAACATGCCACTGGCCAGTTTCCCAAGATCCGACACAAGGTGCGGGGAATGATGCGGGCAAAAGTCCCACCAAGAAAACCGAAGTAAGTGTGCGGTGCTGTCCCTGATCTCGTGTGTGACAGACAACCGCACACATCCACGCCCCCATGCGGGGCCCACAAAGATAAGAGTCCATAACGGGTCCAAGAGGGGCAGGCACAGTAACCATGCATCCACAAACCCCACTGTCAACAATCCAGTCGCTTACCTGTACTCAGTCGCTGTAGAGTGCAGGCATCTTGTAGAGTTTAGATAATACTAAATCCCAGTAGTTAACTTGGGAGATTCCTCCCACACCTTTACATGTAACCGTTCCAAGATGGCCGACACTCTAACAGGATGCTCAACTCACTTTTGAGTAAGTCACATGACATGCCATGGCAGCAGCTGGGGCCGATTAGCTTCCCACCAGTCCTTAATGAGGCTCCATTTGGAGCATAAGAAGGAGCTCTTCTGACCGTTCAGCACCATCCCGGTTGCAGCACGAAGGGTAGGTGTTTAGCGCGGCTTCTAGTGGAAGCGGGTGAGTATTATCTAAACTCTACAAGTTGCCTGCACTCTACAGCGACTGAGTACAGGTAGGCGACTGGATTGTTGACAGTGGGGTTTGTGGATGCATAGTTACTGTGCCTGCCCCTCTTGGACCCGTTATGGACTCTTATCTTGTGGGCCCCGCATGGGGGCGTGATGTGTGCGGTTGTCTGTCACACACGAGATCAGGGACAGCACCGCAGCACTTACTTCGGTTTTCTCGGAGGGACTTTTGCCCGCATCATTCCCCGCACCTTGTGTCGGATCTTGGGAAACTGGCCAGTGGCATGTTCTGTGACCATCCCTACGTACTGCCAGCTCGCTTGCCTTACACCGCTACTGTTGCAACGAGATGGGCTGACTAAGTGTGTTTGGTCAATACATTTTTAGATATATATAAACCTTCCTTGAGGTTTAACCCCTCCTTCTGTTTCTGTTTTTGTTGTGTTTTACACCATGACTAGACATCCTACTACAGATGTCTGTATTTAATGCTGTAGCAGATGGACGTCATTCTGATACTTATTAGGTGAGTTGGAGATTGTTTACTTCACCACTCCCCACTTAGCACCAGTTACATATACACCAGATATCACTTCATTACCTGGATACTTGTTCATTGTGTCTTAATTTATTTTCATCTGTATGTTGCTACTCAAGTAATTTGTGATTTTAACTCGCGGTTTATGAATTATCATTCTTGTTACACATTGTGCCTTTTACTGAACAATTACAGGGGCACTCTACCCTGTTTTCCTTGTTTCACAATGCGGTTTGCACCTTGTTGTAGGCAATCACTTTAGACTTATAACCAAGTGTTGTTTTCCATTATCCTAAATGCAGGTTTGATCTCAGTACTAACAGGGTAGTACCCTGTTTATCCTTATAGTAGTAGGCAATATCCTCACTTATTACAAGTTTTATTTTAGCTATGAGGCATGTTGCACCCATCTCACTGTAGATAGTCATTTCTCACGGTCCTGAAGAAATGCCACAGGCGTGAAACATGTCGACCATCAAGGAGTGAGCGCCTCTTGGTAGCTTGTTAGTCGCCTCTCCTCACTAGTACAATCAAGTAGGGATCCATTTAGAATAAAATTTGCTCATAGGAATCCCTCTGTTGTTATATTCACTTCCAGCACATCTACACTCACACTAGGTCCCTTACACCCACGGCACCTTACGGCAGGAACAAAGATCTCCGAAAGCGCCCGCTATGGGTGCCCGTCGGTATTGCGCCGACAGGGCAGACTCATATGATGAAGCATGACACTAGCTTGCTGAGTGTGAGAGCCTCAGTTCAAAGGAGGAATTCCCCTCCTTGGTGCCTGGGACACTACTACATACTGAGAACTGAGCTGCACTCTTTGTTCACTATTGAATGAGTGCCTGAGATGGTGGTATGGAAAATCGAGTTGAATGTCTGTTCAATGTCCTTCGAATAGTCCTTGGTGGGATTGCAGTGGTAAAGTAGATGATCTAGATCTCCCATCCCATCTGCACAGTTGCAGCGTTTATTAGAATCAGGAAGGCCCCATATGTGAAGTTTGTGTGGGGTATAGAAGCATTGATAGATAGGGCAGAATTTACGATGGTAGAGAAGTGGGGAGATCTAAAATAGGAGAACGGAGTTCCTTATGTTTCTCAATTCTGTCTCAGTTGGGGCAGAAATGTTCATGGTCTTATAGGATATTCCCCATTTTCTTTGAATGTGGCTAGTGTTAGGAGTAGAGCATTGGTCCATAAATTTATGTATCCTATAATGTGGTCTTTGTAAGCAAGGAACAGGAAATTCATGCAATCAGATAAGTGAGGATTCCCAATTCTCCTGAGTGTGACTTTGAGTTTGAGAAAGATGTAGAAGTCTATTGGATGAAGCTTAAATTTCTCACATATAATGGCAAAGGATAGTGGGTTGTCTGGAGCGCCGAGATCGTTAAACAGAAGTATACCTGCGAAGGCCCATTTTCCCCAGAAAACTGAGCGACCATCTATTGTTATGCGTGGGTTAAACCATATTGAGGAGCCGACAGAGCCTTTTATTTGGTCACAGAAGTAATCATCTAAGGCTTTTAATGGCAATTGATGTGTGATGAATGATCAGGAAAGAGTGTGGAACTGGAAGAGTTTTCAGTGTAAGTGTTTTTATTAAGGAGAGGAAATAACTAGGTCTAGTTCAATATTCTGCAATGGGGGTGGTGAGGGTTGGAATGGGTCATTAGTCTTTAACTATCAAGTCGCTTGTCGAGCCAGAAAGGCTGTTAGGTATTTGTTAAAGTCTGGCAGTCCTAGTCCACCTTTTCTTTTATGATTCCTGGTGTAGTTTGATATTAGCTTGTTTAGAGTTGTATGAAAGTTTGGAGAGAGGAATAGGGGGAACATCCCTAGTATAAAGTTGACCAGAGGTGTGGCCAACATTTTAACAGTTTCAATCCGACCCCACCAAGACCTGCCCTGCTTTATCGCCATGTCACATTCCCTGACTTAGAGCTATGAGATCTGCCCGACCCTGCAAAAAACACCAACTCCACTATTATATTAAGTTTCAGATATGTGAGTTGCCGCTTATATACAGTACTCTACAGGAGGCTTATATTTTATGATGATGCAAAGCTCCGGCCAACTGATTACACACAGATCTTTGTAGCAAAAACATTCATGACTGGAGCTAGAGTGTCACACCCATCAAGTTGCTGCATGTGCTGAACTCTGCAGCAGGTCCCTTAACACCATACATGCCCACCCTCCCGATACAGGTGGGAGACTATCGATTGCAAGGCTAGTCTCCCACCTCCTGATTCCTGTCTGAAAAAAACAGATTCCTCAGCAGGCTTCTGCAGACGTGGACTGGTCTTGTGTGGCTCGGAGTGTGCACTGTATGCACTGCCAGTAACTTGCCCCTGCAGGCCAGTGCACAACATTTTTGTCATGTTCTCTCTCCCTGCCTGCCATAGCCTTTCCCTCTGCTCCTGACAGGTAAGGGAAAAAACAGGTATTTTCATTTAGTCCTAGTACATTACAATAGACCAGATTCAAGCCTCAATAGAAGTCAATGGGAGTAATACATTCTCCCGTTTATTAAAAATAAATCTCTCACTTTCTTCTCCTAAAATGTTTGCATGTATGCTTAGCACCTGCTACAGTATAACTAATATTAACTGGTACGATAGATCAATGATCATGTTCCTGCGGAAGTAGCAGGAGGGAAACCTTAACGTCACAGGTACGCGCACCCATGACACCGGGACACAGACCTAGTGGATTTTCCAATGCTTGTTTTTCCTCTAGATGTCCTCTGTGCATGTGCATGCATACATGGTGGCCATCTTGGAATGATTTTTCTTAAAGAAAAAGAAGCCTCCCACCAAGATGTGAGAGATGCCGCACCGAGATTTGAGTTATTCACATGTCTATACCACTAGCCTGGCATACCACTGACTGAAGGCGCCCTAATCTCTCAGAGACCCCTGCCTGCTGTGACATTTCCATTACAGAGTGGTGCTTCTTTGCTTGAGTGCAAGTCCTCATGGCAGTGGGCTACTTGAATTCATAAGAGTAGGGGAGGGGAGTGCGGTGTATGCCTGCGTGCATCAGTTCTCCCAATACATTCTGGTAGATGCTCTTCTCATTAGGGTTCATTCACACAACCATTTAAGTGTGGGCACACCACGTGCTGGATATCGTTAGACATGCATTTTGTGCCAACTAGCACTCATCGGCAAGGAGCAATCCTTTGGTTCGGGGTGATCACAAGCAACTTTCGGTATTTCCGGTTCTGTACCACTCCAAGCAAGCTGGTACATTGCTAGGGTTCGCATCCCAAAATCCCTCAGGAAATTTAAACTGTGAGGGAGGGTAGGACACTGTCTGCCTGTCACACCAGTTCTCTCAATGCATTCTGGTAAGCATTGAACACTACTAAGAACTGCATCTACCAGAATGCATTGGGGGAACTGGTGCTGACGTGCAGGCAGTGTGGCCCCTCTCCCAACGGATTGCTCTTTGCCCATGAGTGATGATTATCATGAACACTTGCTCAAGGGTATCCATCACTTGCTGTGACAACAATGTGCTTTGCAAACACTTGATTAGTTGTGAGTATGAACACTTTTGAGGACTCCTGAGATAGTGCAAGAGCAGTCGCTTGCAAGACATTGTGCTTACTCAGAGGGGGCTTAAATCCCATCCATTTCTGACCATTAGTTGGCCTCATTGTCATTCTCATTTGCTTGCCTCTCTTTGTTCAGAGTGTGCCAACATCACCACCATTTCTTGTGTTAGGCCCCCCGCTGGAGCATAATCCAAGTACTGCTTCCGTGCCCAATGTTCTTCCCCTGCCCGCTGTCCGTCATATTGCTTGCTTCCTCCCGCAGTCTGTTCCACTGCTTGCCCCCTCCTGCTGCAACTGTGTTGATTGCCCCTACGGCCCTCCTCCTGATGTCCGTTGTGTTCCTTGCCCCCTCCCCCTGTCAGTCGTTTTGCTTGCCCCCTACCGCCTCCATCCACTGTCCGTGTTGGCCCTGCCACAACCCTCCATAACAAAAAGACACTATGGCACGGCCAGCGCTGGCCCTGTCAAAGCCTTTTTTTTAAAACTTTTTTGTTGCCTTCAGCATTGGCAAAGCAAATAGGTTTGGCTTTATCAATGTGCTTTTCAGCCATGTTGCTCAAAAAAGGAGGCTGCTGTGAAGCCTGGCAGAAAGCATTAAAAAACACTATGTTGCGGCCAGTGCTGACTGCTTCAAAGTGCTTTTTTCCCACTTTTAGCCATGGTGCACAGCAGCCTCACTGCTGCACCACATGGCTAAAAAAATAATTGACGAAGCAGGCTATTGTATAAAAAAACTTGTGATGACTATCTTTGCCAATGCTTTTTTCCCCAAGCCAACGCCTGTTTTTCGATTACCAGGACAACATTCACAGTGAGACAGCAAGAACGTGAGCAATCCCCTCGGTGGTCTCCATCACTTTGGTGGTCATGTGGCTTCTGTGTTTCAGCTGCCCCTGACTCGCTCACTCTCACCCATACTACCAACCGCTGAGTAGATTGCAAAAAACACGAACACATGTTGCATGGGCTCACGGTCACTAAAAAACGGTCACAAAAAAAAAATGTCTTGTCTTTCTAAAGCACCACATTACCCCAATCTGAGCCATTTAGGAGAAGGTGTTGAATACTAAGGGGCATATTACGATGTCATTCGTAAGGCCTCCGACCTCAGGTTGAAGGCCTTACGACCGACATCGTTGGTTTCAATTCCGACCGCTTGATCGTGATGCAGCCGGTCGGAATTGAAACCAGCCGGTCATTCCGGCTGCTTCCGACGGGCTCCATGAGCCCGTCTGCCACTCGTAGACCGGCCCATAATCCGAATGGAAGGCGTTTCCGCCTTCTGGATTACTATGCACGGTTTCCGGCAGGGTTTCCATGCCGACCTTTCCGACACTGAAACCCTTTCGGAAAGTGTGCTTGGGGGCCCCTAGCAGGGCCCCCTTCTGTTTTCGGCCTCTGGTTGGGGGCCGAGGGGGTGCCATAGGTGCCCCCTTGTTGATCCCTGCAACTTGTGGCAGGCACCTTAAGGTGCCTGCCAGAGGGTGCAGGGATGAACATAGAGTCCCATTCCTCTATGAGAGTTTGTGTTATGGCCGGTTTACGGCCGTAACACGAGCTTCCATAGAGGAATGGGAGTATGCGACCGAACAGAGTTCGGTCGCATCGTATTCAGGCGGTTGGGACCGCCGTCCATAGGGATTACGGGCAGACCTCCGACTGGCTGACGGGCTCCTTGAGCCTGTCGGAATCCATCCAGAATGACCGGCCGGTTTCACTTTCGACCGTCTGCATCGTAATGCAGCGGTCGAAAGTGAAACCCCCGATGAGACCTGGAAAGTTGGAGGCTTTCTGGGTCTCATCATAATGAGGCCCATAATGTCTACCAGTGAGGACTATATGTGACTTCTACACCTTATAACCGTCATTATATAATGTAAGACATACTGCACATTGATTTATACCCTTGAATGATTTATTGTCAATGCATAATGTGTGAGTGTGAAATGAGTATTTAAATTGATATTAGTGTAAATACTCGTGCAGACTGATACATCTGACATTCTTACAGTACATGCAGATCTCTTATATACAGGGATTGAACAAAGTGAAAAACTTACGTACAAATCATAGTTTCTCTTAAGTACTTGTGAAGTGATGGCAAGCTGTGGGCCTTTGTTTCCCCTCCATTGTATTGGTATCTAGGTGTTGGGCCCCATATAGCTCCCAAACAGAATCATACTTGAACAAAAGTAAAGCTGATGGCCCCTTAAATTCACTTTTGTTTTGGGTCCAGCTGGAATCTAAAATAAGAAAGGCCCTTCCCTTGCTGCAGTTGCTGTTTAGAATGGAAAGCAGACAATGTGTGTGCGCTGCTGAAGGTGTCCCAGTGTAGGCAAATTACACCAGAGCAAATCGAGCATATTTCACTGGGGTCCAACTTCTTGGCAAGGGCAACAGTGTCAACTCTGTGAACAAATGGGTGTACACTATCCACCCATGTGTACCCCTGACTTCTGTCCTGATAACACCAGTTTAAAAAATAATATATGCTTTAACATAAAACTTTATAGTTCACATATCTAAGTGCTGAAAGAATATGTTCCTGTTACACAAATCAATAGGATTCATTTTATCAGCCTCAGTAGGTTAAAAGGCTGAGTTAGCCCTTCAAGAATCTAACCACATGACCCAATGATAAAAATACAGTGGCTGCTTCAAACTAACGAGGTAATTTACCACTTTCTGTCAGTGGCCCTGACATCAAGGGAGTTGTAAATCTGATTCACTGGCAGAAGGGAGAGGTGGGCAGACTATATTTACCTTAAACGAAACCGACACAACAGTGGCCCATAAAACACCGTATATGAGGAAGGGGGAATAGATTTAATAAACAAATCCTGAATCTGGATGTAAGCGTGCAATTATCTTAGCATTTTGATAACTGTTGGTCATGATACTTTTAGGTAGTTGGGTACCTCACTGGGTTGAGTGCCTGCAGTAGACTTCTGTGAGTAATGCAGGTCACAAGTATGAACTGCAACAGGGCAGATGGAACCTCCTTCCGTAAGAGGTGGATAAAATGAGTATTATGATTTTACCAGGTAATGTTGGCAGCAATGAGTAAAGGGGATTGACACATATCATGTTGTGTTTTGTGCTCTATAAAATGTAATTTGGGATGCCTCGTTCATGTTCTTTTCCTGCAACCGGCTGCCTCAAATCAGAGCAGACATGGTAACCTAGCCCCATTCACACCAGGCCAAAGATCCCTCCCCCATAAACTGCCCCTCCTCAAACAAAATGCACTCAATGTCTGGTCCATCAGCCAAAATTCAGCTGGGGTTGTTGCTAGCCCCTCTCTGTGATGTTGCCGGTCCCACCCTCATTTTTGTATTGTTGCTTGGCTTAATCCACTATTTGTGTTGTTTCTCGCCCCTCCAGCCCTCCAAGTGGCCGCTTTCCCCCACCCGCTTCCGTGGTGTTCACTGCCCTCGCCAACTGTCAATGTTGTTGCTCGTGTTACTGTTTGCCACCCCAAGCACCATCACGCCTGTCCCACCCTCCTTTTTGTGTTGTTGCTTGCCCTAACCCACTGTTTGTGTTGTATCTTGCCCCTCCAGCCCTCCATGTGGCTGCTTTCCCCCACCCGCCTCCGTGTTGTTTATTGCCCTCGCCAACTGTCTATGTTGTCCATGTTGTTGCTCGTGTTACTGTTTGCCACCCCAAGCACCGTCACGCGGCCAGCGCTAGCCATGTCATTGTGCTTTTAAAAAAAAAAAAAAAACTTTCAGCAACGCACCTCTCCTCCCGCCCATTGCTGTTGCTTGCCCCATACCCCTCCCTTCTATTGTCGTTGTTTGCCCCCTCCCACCTCCTTTGTCGTTCCTTGCCCCCACCCACCTGCCGTAAAAACAAAAATCACTGCTGCAGCCTCCGCTGGCTGCGTCATACTGCTTCTTTTTTCCAACACCGATCGTGTTGCAAGCACACTCTCCCTCCCTCCGTGATGCCTAAAATCGCACCCTCCCGCGATAAAAAAAAAAAAAAGCGCTATGAAGCAGCCAGCGCTGCCTGCATCATTGCATATTTTCCTAAACTTTTAGCCAAGCTGTACAGCAGAAGCACTCCTGTACAACATGGCTAAAAACTGAAAAAGCCCATATCCCTAATAGGCGAGACCTATTGGCTTCGCCAGTGCTTGTTCTTGAAACGTCCATTCCCTTCTGTCTTCCATCTCCTCCCTTTCCACTCATGCAGAGCCACCTTTTTTGGATCAATCTCTTTCTTTAACATAACCTTTCTATCTGAATGCCCCCTTTCTCCCCTTGAATCTTTGTCTCCCACTTTCTTACTATTCAAGGCAAATAGAAATAACGCCACTGCCTGGGAGGACTTTACTAGCAAGAGTGAAGCCCGGAGCCCATGTAGGTTGTCGGAATAATAACCAGGCTGGAAACTGGCACATTCTGGGTGGCCCTGGGATACCGAGAAGAAAAGAGACAATATGGAAAGGGAAAGCTAGAAATCACATATGGTCTGCGAGTAAAGGAGTCTTTTTTTATGTGGCATAGTGTGATAGAGCCTTCACCCCTTCACCAAAACATCTGCGTCAGAGCTGCACTGTTTGCTCCACAACTGCAGATCTGCAGTCAAACACAAAGTGGAAATCTCTGATACTATCACTCACCAAAATCTTGACATGATCTTCCTCACTGAGACCTGGTTTAATGACTCCTCTCATACTTTGTTTGATCTGTTGGTACCCACTGACTATTCTATCCTCAGAAATGACAGGGCAGACAAAACTGGAGGAGGTGTCGCTATCATCTTCAGAAACTCCCTTCAAATTAAAGCGGTCCCAACCACCCTCTTCCGTACATTCGAATGCCTTTCCCTAGAACTTCAAATACATCACGGCTCACCCTTTAGATTCCATGCCATCTACCACCCGCCTGGTTACTGCTCTTCCTTTGTGGAGGAACTGACTGACTTCATCAGTGACCAACTCTCTCAAAGTGACAGACAGATCTTCCTGGGTGACTTTAATCTCCACTGGGGCTCCTTGGAAGACTCGGCTGCCAACAAGCTTGCCTCCTTTCTCTCAGCCAATGATCTCCTCCAACATTGCTCGGAAACCACACATTCTAAGGGCTCTATTCTGGACCTTGTCATATCCAAAGAAGACCTGCTGACCACTGCTCCCCCCATCCATGTAGACTGGTCTGACCACCTCCTCATTCCCTTCCGCTTTCACCTATCGCACGTTATAACTCTCGGCCAACCTAAAAGAGCTACTACCTGGTTCCGTAACACTAAGAACATTGATCTTGACACTTTTTGTGATTCCGCTATGCAGGCACTTCCTAGACTAGACCCTAGCGTGGATGTCAACGATCTCACTTCTCAGTGCCTCTCAGTACTAGCAGTCGAAATCGACATTGTTGCTCCTCTCCAAAGCAAAAGGAAAAGACCCACCCCTCAGCACCTTGGTTCAATAAAGCTCTCTACGATGAAAGGAAAAACCTTAGATTCCTGGAGAAGCATTGGAGAAAATCTCCTTCCACCGCTAATCTCTCTCTTTTACGCTCAGCAAGATCCATATATCACAATCACATCTTCCTGGAAAAAGCATCACATTTCAGATCCCTCCTTGACTCGGCTAAAAACAGACCCAAAAAACTTTTTGACCTCTTCAAAAACCCAAACTGTTCTCCTCCAACCATTAAGCCTGAGGATTCCTCAAAGAAAGCAGCAGATTTCGCTATATTCTTCGATGAAAAGGTCAAAGCTCTGGTGGATAAGGTCGCCCACCCCCCCCCATGGAGGAGCGGAAATCCTTGGTCACCTGGCAGAACTTTGACGTCATCTCGGAAGATGACCTCCTCAAATGCATCCGCGAAACTAAACTCTCCAACCATTCCTCCGACCCCATCCCTAGCGACATCGCCATCGATTTCTTTACCTATACTCTCTCTTACTGGACCAGGCTAGTCAATCTCTTCCTCAGTCAAGGATCCCTCCCAGTTACCCTCAAATCAGGTCAGGTCACCCCTCTTCTAAAAAACCCGCACGCGGATGCGAACGACCTCAACAACTTCCGCCCTATCTCCAACCTCCCTTTTCTGTCAAAAATCACCGAAAAATGTGTCGCGAAACAACTTTCCTCACATATTATGGACAATAACCTCCTCGACGTCTTCCAGTCGGGCTTCATCCAAAACTGCAGCACTGAAACAGCCATGCTGCAAGTGATTGACGATGCGCTGCATATACTCGACGCTGGGGATTCATGTCTTCTGATTCTTCTAGACCTCTCTGCAGCCTTTGACACGGTTAATCATAGCACCCTCCTCAACACTCTTCAACAGAGAATGGGACTGGATGGCACAGTGCTCAAATGGTTTGCCTCTTTCCTCTCGGACAGATCCCAAATGATCAAGATAGGGAACAGTCTTTCATCTCCTGTTGCCGTAGGTCAAGGCGTCCCTCAAGGTTCTATCCTGGCACCCACCTTGTTTAATCTCTACCTGGAACCTTTAGGGAACCTCCTAAGCAAATCTGGGATCCTTTACCATCTGTATGCGGACGACACGCAAATCTACCTTAAGGTGTCCTCCGCACACGATCTCTCCCTACTCAATTCTACCCTCAACTCTATTCACAACTGGATGTCTGCTCACCAACTCATTCTGAATCCCGCCAAAACTGAATTCCTCCTCCTCTCTACCTCTCTCTCACCTCCTCCTGTTCAATCTTGGATGGATCAGCTGAACCTTCTCAACAACAAACCCATCATTGTTGACAGCGCTAAATCCCTAGGTGTCATTCTCGACAAAAGACTCAACCTAATCGCCCACATCAACTCTATTGCTAAGAATGCACGGTACCAGCTGCGCCTTCTGTGGGGGATCCGTCGGTTCTTCCCGGAGAAAGACTTAAAAACCTTGGTTCAATCTCTGGTTCTCTCAAGACTGGATTACTGCAATTCTCTTCTGACTGGCCTACCCAAATCCCACCTCTCCCTCTCAAATCCATCCTCCATTCAGCAGCTCGCTTCATTTCAGGGTCTAAACGAAGCGACCACATCACTCCTATCCTGTCCTCTCTGCGATGGCTTCCGATCGAGGCAAGATCTATTTACAAAACTGCCTGCATCACACACAAAGCCTTACACACGTCCTCCCTCGTTACCTGGCGAATAAACTGAAATTGTCCGGTGGCTCTCGCCCTTCTCGCAATGCGGAAAAGCTTCTGCTTGAGCCCCCGTCTTCAAAAGGGAAAGATCGATGGCTCAATCCTTCTCGGGCAATGCGGTGAGAATCTGGAACTCGCTTCCCCCACTGCTCCGTGCCACCTCCTCTACCCGGATCTTCAAAGCTGACCTCAAGTCTCTTCTATTCCAAAGACACTTCCAGAACTAATACGTTCGGTCTTAGGCCCCTCTAGGAAGTCCGCTCGTCAGTATAAAGTTGTACTTGTGTCTGTTCATTCCTTATTTTATGTGTTGTGTTGGTTTTTATGTGCGTGTTCCCCCATTATAAGTCCCCTGTGAAGTCACGCCCTCTCTACTACCTCAAGGAAGCTCTTCCATAATAGGAATTCTGTATTCCAAGCCTATAGAAGGGCCTTCTCAGTGTGCTTCGAGTTACTGCCACTTATTACAGTATTTTGCCTTTAGTGTATTTTTGTACCCCATGTATCATATATTTTGTACCCCATGTACCCCCTGTTGAATCCACGCCCTCTCTACTACCTCAAGGAAGTTCTTCCACTATAGGAAATTCTGTACTCCAAGCCTATAGAAGCGCCTTCCCAGTGTGTCATGTGTGACTGCCATTTATTGCAGTATTATACCTCCATTTGTATTTGGTATCCCATGTTTCATGCACATCTGTCACTTTTTCCTATTGGAACTCATTCCTCTTTTGTATTTGGTTTGTTTGTTTTTGCACAATTGTCACTTTTTCCTCATGCAATGTAACGCTTGTCTTTGTATTATGCTCATTTGTATCCTCCTCCTTATGTAATGTTGCTGATCCTGTTGTGAAGCGCTCTGACACCCTCGGGTAAAGTCCGCGCTATATAAAAACGCATAAATAAATAAATAAATAAATATGTGGGGCTCTACCCTGGTTGCCCCTTCCTCTCACCCTACCTTCTGCCCATTCCTCCTGGAGCTGCTGAAGATTGTCCTTAAGACCCATATGTTTGAGGATCTTCGCGGTGAGTGCAACCCCAGTTTCCTCGGTGTAGCGGTCGTTGATAAGGGTGGCCACATCGGCACATCCAAACACTTGGCACACTCCAGCAGCCCCCATTGGATCCTCTGGGTGCTGTCCTCGGGATTTTCATCTCTCAGCCTCTGCTTAAACTCCTGGAAGTCGTCCCCACCCAGCTGCCTCAGGGCGTTCAGGATCAGGTACCTCGCCATGGTCCGTCATTCGCAATCTGAGCGGACACCAGGTATGTATAGCAGGATCCGCGAAGGTGAGCCCCGCCCTCGTGTGAGCCCAGCCCTGGCGAGTGGTGCGCATTAGAGACGGCCCCTCCCCTCCTAGGGTTTCACACAGGCCCGAGCCCGGCTTTAGGACACTTACTCTCGGACGGCCATAAAGAGTGGAAGGGTCACGAAGATGAACGGGCAGTGGGCAAATAAAAAACAACAAATTATTTCCAAGATTGATATTTTTGGAATGTATGATGGTACAACGCGTACCATCACAACGCGGTATGTCACATCGCGGTATTGACAACGCAAGTCGTTACATCGACTTGCGTTGCAGGGCGCTGGACTTAGGATAGTGTGAATTACTATTCCAACTCCAGTCTACGTACAGTAGAGAAGGTGTTGGAATAGTAATTCACACTATTCCTTAGTCTAGAGCGCCCTCCAGTGCAAGTCGATGTAACGACTTGCGTTGTCAAAACCACGATGTAACCATACCACGTTGTAATGGTTGGTGGTAATGGATGTTTCCCATATTTTTGGTACTTACATCAGTCGACTTTTAACATTTTAACGCTGTCCACCAGCCAACGATGTACATACTTCGCTTTCTGTGAAGTTCCCCTGTCTATGATGACGCAACTTTTGCGGAAGAAAGAAAGATTGTTTTCTATGTTGGGTAAATAGGTCCTGGGAAAGGGAGTGTTGCTGACAGAATGTATGAGTATGAATGTATGGCGTGCATGAGAAGGATTGAATTGGATGTGGGAGGGGGGGGGCTTGTGAGCAGTGCTTTAAATGGAAAAAAATAAGTGCAGGTACTCACCATATTAAGATGTGGATTAGGGGGTGGGTATATGGGCGCGGGGCTACGGGAAGTGCTTAGGGACCCGGCCAGGGGCACACATTTAATTTGATTGAGTTTTAATTGGTGTGCAAAACTAGTAACCCACATGCCTATGTACATAAAATACAAATCTGCGATCAGCATGTTGTGTTTTGCAGCAAGCACATGAACCCTCTTTTCTAACTTATGATGAGTCAAAACTGTTATCAGATAAAGCACAGATCTTTTCGGCAAGTACTTTTGTTGGCGTTTGAAAAACGGAACATGTGCAGGTAACCTAATTATTGAAATTGGGGTCGATCTTAAAATGTCCCAATGGCGCCAATACCTCACCTGGCCTCCCAGCGAGGCCTCTGAGCCTTTGCACACTCCCACACCCACCATGGCCTGAATGCGATGGCGTGGCAGAGAGGTCAGCTGAAACAAATTGCTTCTGCACTTGGCTAGCCCCTTAGGCCTGACGTGGGAACAGCCCAAAAGGTAGAGCCAAACCTGGCCTCTCAGGAAGGCCTCTGAATAGTACCTGCACTCCCACGCCTACCACAGGATGAATGTTAAGCTCCTGCCTGGGAGGGAGCATGGGAAAAACACAACCTTTAGGCTGCCGAGCGGCCCTAGGGCCACAACACCTGGCCTGGCCTCCCTGTGTGGCTTCTCAGCATCCTCACACTCTCTTCTCCCTCGCCTGCCATGGCCTCAGTGCGAGGAGTGCTTGGCAGAGGAGTACTGCAAAGACACTGCTTTTGTGTTTAGCTGTTCCACCTACTGAGCCCATGTCCCGCAGGGGCCAAGTTCTGAATGGCCTAATGACCAGCGGAACACCTGCCCCGCCCGACCACATCTATTAAGGCACAGTGTGACGGAATGGCAGGAAGGAATGCGGAATAGCACTGCTTGTGGGGTCTGGGCTAAGGTGAAGAGGGCCCAAAACTACAGCCACAGAACTGGCCGCTCACTCGTCTCGGCTCCCCACCTCTAAGCACAGCGTTTTGTGCTGCGGCCCACCTACACATTCCATAGTGGCCTAGTCAGGTGGCCATAGTGGGGGCTGGGTGGCCAGTAGGATATTGTGGGTGGTTGTCCTCCATAAAACCAGCCCACAGGCAGGGCCCATGCGCTTTGCCAATCCATCCTTGGCTGCTGCCCACATTACTAACCTTGATTCCCATCGGCTGTGCTACAGTTTCACTATCAGCACCTCCCTCCTCAATCTGACTTCAAACAAGTGCAGCTGTACTCTGCTGTGCCAGCAGGAATACTTTCTTAGATTTCCCACAGTGACAATATGCCTATTAGCAGGCCCTGCTCGCACACCTACAGTGCTATTGACTCCACAGAGCCTGAGTGTCAAATATCACAGTGTGACTCGGGCCCCTCTCAAACTTCCTGCCAGCTCTGAATAAATGCATAGCGGCCGCCCCGCAGTTAGCACACTGAGGGCAGATTAGCACTCGATTATCAGAGTGCTTCAAGAACAAGCATTGGCATAGCCAATAGGTCTCGCCTTTGGGGCCTTATAAGTGTTTAGCCAGAGCTATTGACTTTGCCAATGTCTTCAAGCTGTGCTGTAGAGAAGTGTGGCTGCTGTGCGGCATGCTGAAAAGTTATAATAAAAAAGTGTCAGAAGCATTTTTGTTACTTTATATATGACCAAGAAGGCATTATGTAAAACCGAACGACCATATTAAAAAAGTATTTACAATAAAAAATGTCCTCAGTTTTCTTTTGTTCTTGCAATGCTGGCAACTTGTTTCTGCCTATTGCAATGGTTGTTTGTTAAAGCTTTTTTTTGAGGGGGCATAAACAATCGGAGGGTGAAGGTTGGGAACTAGTACCTGTATTATAACACTAGCAGCGGCCAGACGCTAGGGGAGAATCACCAATGCCAGATTCCGAGAGCAGGCTGAGGTGGTGCTGAGTGATGCTGAGGTGGTAGTGGTGGTGGTGGTGACTGTTGCGGAGACGATGCTGAGGTGATGCTGAATGATACTCAGGTGTTGCTGAGTGATGATGTGGTGGTGCTGAGTGATATTGTCTTGGCGCTGAGTGATGCTGTGGCGGCGCTGAGTGATGCTGTGGCGGCGCTGAGTGAATCTGTGGCGGCGCTGAGTGATGCTGTGGCGGCGCTGAGTGATGCTGTGGCGGCGCTGAGTGATGCTGTGGTGGCCCTGAGTGATGCTGTGGTGGTGGTGAGCGATACTGTGGCGGTGCTGAGCGATGCTGTGGCGGTGCTGAGCGATGCTGTGGTGGCGCTGAGTGATGCTGTGGTGACGCTGAGTGATGCTGTGGTGGCGCTGAGTGATGCTGTGGTGGCGCTGAGTGATGCTGTGGTGGCGCTGAGTGATGCTGTGGTGGCGCTGAGGGATGCTGTGGTGGCGCTGAGTGATGCTGTGGTGGCGCTGAGCGATGCTGTGGTGGCGCTGAGCGATGCTGTGGTGGCGCTGAGCGATGCTGTGGTGGTGCTGAGTCATCCTGTGGTGGTGCTGAGTCATCCTGTGGTGGTGCTGAGTCATCCTGTGGTGGTGCTGAGTCATCCTGTGGTGGTGCTGAGTGATGCAGTGTTGGCCCTGAGTGATGATGTGGTGTCGCTGAGTAAAGCTATGGTGGTGCTGAGTGATGCTGTGATGGCGTTGAGAGATGTTGTGTTGGTGCTGAGTGATGCTGTGCTGGCTCTGATTGATGCTGTGGTTGCGCTGAGTGATGCTGTGGTGTTGCCGAGTGAGAGATAGAGTGAAGATATAATGCCCAATTAGAGAGGGTGGTGAGAGAGAAAGAGAGAGAAAGGGTGTACATAGAATAAAGAGTGGAGCGGGATAGAGAGAGAGAAAGAAGGGGAGAGAGTGAATGAAGGAGTTTGAAAGAGAAACAGATAAAGGGGTGAGAGAGAATGAAAGGCTAAAAAAGATAGAGAGGGGAGAGTTAATTAAGTAGAGAGAGAATTAGAGAGGGAGAGAGAGAGAGAGAGAGAGACAATAAGAGTGGGGGTGTGGAGTTTAAATAGAGTGAAGAAGTGACGCGGAAAAAGTAACCTTAAATATAGCTTTGTGCTTTCCGCGAATAAATATATAAAAAAAAAACAGTGAGAGACAAAAATACTGGTAATTAGGCTGTGACTCCCAATATAAAACAAATAGCGATATAAGGTGAAATCAATCCACCGAAGCAATATTTCTAACTAGACAAAAAAGCTTGCATTTCAATGCTAATCGCTGTTGTTTTTCATGTGACTGTAGTCCAGGGCCCTCAGTTGGTAATGTGAGCTGCTGCTGCGATTGAAACATCAGAGTCCAGAGAGTTAATGAGCCATGACGAGGAAATGAGGAAGAGATAGGAAACAACAGATGGCAGCTGCGCGTGCACGCCATCGTGAACTCAAGCTGGTCGCCAGCCGAAAGCCAGTGTTTGCACTTCCAAAACCCGCTTACTAAAACTCTCGGCCAGACCAGCGCAAGCGCTGGTGCAGGCCGAGACCTAAAAAGGACTGACTCGCAGGTCTGTCGCGCTTCTTTTTGTACATGCCAAATTTCACTGAGCTTGGCATGCTACCCCATGAGTACCGGTACTCTCCTTGGACACGGAGAAGTTCCGGTACTCAAGGGCAGAAATGTGGAAGTGCCGGTACTTAGTACCGGTGAGTACCGGCCCATTTAAAGCACTGGTTGTGAGTGTTTAACTTATGTTATCGTACATATATTATTTTGTGACACCCGATAAACGTTTTATGAAAGGATGTATCTTGTAATGCATTGTAATAATTTGATGCAATAGACAACGAGAAATGAAATAGAGACTGAATATGAAAGTGAGGTCAGCTAATATTTACATGATTAATATTTTAGGCAGAATAAATACAAGTTAGCTGGAATGTTTACAGCTGAGAGGGTTCACACTTCGCTTTCCCTGCTGTGCTTCCTGCTTTGTGGAAGGGGTGGAACGCTGCATGCAGATGGCCTGCAGTATGCTCCTGCTTATATGCAGCAGCAGAAACGTTCATGCTGCCACGCATGGCGGGTTATTTATAGGAGCCCTGCGTCACTTTTGCACCACGTAAAGTGGTGCATGCATAATGCAGGTCTCTCAATCCGATTAATGAAGCCATGCAAAGCCACTCTGCATGACTTTGAGTGGGCTCATAAATCACGAGTGAGGCAATGCAGCGCAAATCGCTGCGTCGTCTTACTCTGCGCCCGGGAGGCGTTCCATGGACAATGCGGTGTATTTCTCACGCAACACCCATGTAATTTGACGTGCCCCAGATTTACAAAAACATGTAAACCTGGGGAAGTGCCAAATCCGTATGCCTCCCGAGGTGAGGCGTAACAAGGAGAAATATGTTTATTTCTCCATGTTTTTGCAGCACACACAGAAAGATGAAAGCTGCTCCTAGGATTGTTTTTGTGAAGGAAGGCACTGGCGTAATGAAACTAGAGGGGGACGCCCTGCAAGGTGCATGGAGGGGCCCCCTCCAGACTCAATCTTGCGCTCTGCAGCCAGAGTACTGGGCTGAGTGGGCCCCCTGGAGTTTGGGGGCCCCCCGCACCGCAGGGGCTGCGGGGGCCTGTGTTACGCCACTGCAGGAAGGTGCCCTTTCCTGCACAAAAACAATCCTGCATGCAACAGAGGCACCCTTGCACCATGGTGTAAGGGTGCCTACGTTGGCTCTAGGCTGCCAAAATGGTGCCAACTCAGGGAGAAAGGACAGGAATGCACCGTATTGGTTAAATACAGTGCATTCCTGTCCTTTCACTTTGGGGTAGGGCAGCACAGCAAGGTGCTTTGCTGCGCTGCCCTACAAAAAAATTCCATAAATAAGCTCCATGGTCCCTTTGCAGATTTTTATGTTTTTTTCCCCTTAGAAACGTTGGCAGCTTTGCAATGTGCTAAGCTTCTACGTATAAAAATGCGGTGTAGTAAGCCCTGTGACTACCTTTGCACTCCACTAGCTAATACTATAATGCAGACTTTACCATTATTTATCTTCCCTTTCTACGCACATTCACAAAAAAAACACACAGTTAAAAAGTGAGCCGTGGTTTGGAAAAATGCATAAAACCAATTAAACTCCCCAGTTATGGTAACCAACGCACATAACTCAGGCTAGAACTGGCATTTCCCGTCATGCTCAAAATCCATTCTCTATAGGGCCTGGGTCTTTCTCTCATCTGTTTGGAGGCCATCAGAGTTTTTTGTCTGAGATATTGTTTTTTTGCCATTCTAGCCTCTAGTAGCCTTACCTGTAGTGGTGGCACCTCCCGCATTCCCATCTCCCCCTGAATGAAAGAAGTAACAATGTGCTTGAGCTGCTAGTATTAAGTTGTCTGGGTGTTTTATAGCGTGTATTTGGCTTACAAATGTGTAAATAGTACTTAACGTATAGCAAGTGATAAAAGAAGCTTCACTCTATGACACTCTCTACATCATTCTAATATACACCCCTCTACTATACTCCACTCTACTCTACGCCACCCTAAGCCACTTCACTCCACTCTATGCCACTCCGCTCTATGCCACTCTACTCTACGCAACGCCCGCTACCCTATGCCACTCTCCTCTACACCATTCTACTCTACTCTACGCCACTCCACTGTATGCCACTGTACTGTAAGTCTCACTATGTCACTCCACACTATGCCAGTCCACTCCACTCTATGACACTTCACTTCACTCCACTCTACTTTACGCCACTTCACTCTATTTTATGCCACTCCACTCTACACCACTCTACTCTATTCTACGTCCCCTTTCCTATGCCACTCCACTCTACCCTGCTCCAAACTATGTCACTCTATTCTATTCTACGCAACTCTTATCTATTCTACTTTACCCTACGCCCGTTCTATCCACCACTCTACTCTATGCCACTCAACTCTATTCTATGCTAATTCACTCTACTCTACCAAACTCTACTCTATGCCACTCTACTCTATTCCACTCTACTCTACCTCACACCAAGCCACTCTATGCTGCTCCACTCTACACAACTCTACTCCACTACACCATACTGTACGCCACTCCACGCCACTCTACTCTATGCCATTCTACTGTTCGGCACTCTTCTCTGTGCCACTCCACGTCACTCTACATCACTCCACTCTAACCCTCCCCACTTCACTCTGCTTTACACCACTCCACTCTACTCTATGCCATGCCACTCTACTCTATACCACTCACTCTACTCTACGTCATTCTACTCCACATACTCCCAATTACTCTACACCACTCTACTCTACTCTACACCACTCCACTCTACTCTAATCTACGCCAAACAACTCTACACCACTCCACTCTACACAACTCTAATCTACCCCACTCCACTTTACTCCTAGCCACTCTACTCTACTCCACTCCAAGCCACCTTATTCTGTCACTCCACTATACTCTATGCCACTCTACTCCACTTCACTCTACTCTACTCCACACCCTCTAATCTTTCCATGCCACTCTACTCTATGCCTCTCCATGCCACTCTATTCTACACCACTCCACTCTACCCCACTCCACACTACTCTACGGCATTCTAACCCTACTCTACTCTATGCCACTCCACTTTACTCTACGTCACTCCACTATACTCTACTCCACTCTATGCCACTCTACACCACTCTACTCCATGACCCTTCACTCCATGCCTCTCCATGCCACACTACTCTATGCCTCTCCACACCTCTCCACGCCATTCCACTCTACACCACTCCATTCTACTGTACACCGCTCTGCTCTACACCCCTTCATTACACTCTACGCCACTCTTCTCTATGCCACTCTATTCCACTCTACGCCACTACATTCAACTCTTTGCAACTCCACACCACTCTACTTCACTCTAAACCACTCCACTCTATGCCATTATAATCTACTATATGCCACTCTACTCTATACCACTCTACTGTACAACACAGAACTTCACTCCACACCACTAAACTTTAAGCCACTCCACATCACTCCACTCCACACCACACCACTCTACTCTATTCCACTCCACTCTACACCACTCAAATCCACTCTACTCTATGCCACTCCATGTCACTCTATCGCATGCCACTCTGCTCTACGCAACTGTATTCTATGCCACTCTACACCATTCTACGCCACACCACTCTACTCCACTCTATGCCACTTCACTCCACTCTACTGTACGCCACTCCACTCTATGCCATTCTACTCGCCACTCTACTCCACTCACTGCCACTATACTCCACTCCACTCTACGCCACTCTACTCCATGCCACTCTACTGAGCGTCACTTCACTCTACACCACTCCACGTCACGTTTTACTCTACGCCACTCTACTCTGTGCCCCTCTACTGAGCACCACTCTACACCACTCCACATCACTTTAATCTACACCACTCCACTCTACTCTGCGCTGCTCAACTCTACACCACCACACTCTACGCCACTCTACTTTACATCTCTCCACTCTAATCTACACCATTCCATTCCGCTCCATGCCATTCCACTCTACTCTACACCACTCTACTGTACCGTACACCACTCCATTCTACTCTACTTCACTTTACTCTACTCCACTCTACACCACTCGACTCTACGTCACTCTTCTCTACGTCTCTCCATGGCACTCTACTTTACTCTATGCCACTCGACATTATTCTATGCCACTCTACTCTATGCCACCCTATTTCACTCTACTCTACTCCACTCTATGCCACTCCACACCACTCCATTCCACTCTACACCACTCTACTGTACTCTATGCCATTCTACTTCACTCTACGCCACTCTGCTCTACTCCACTCCATTCATAGCCACTCCATGCCACTATACTCTGAGTCACACTATGTCACTCTATTCTACGCCACTCCACTCTACACCACTCCTCTCTACTCTACAGCTACGCCACTCCAATCCAGTCTACATCACTCAATGCCACTAAACTCTGCAGCACTTCACTCAATTCCACTCTACTCTACACAAATCTACTCTATACCACTCCATTCTAAGCTATTCTACTCTACGCCACTTCATGCGACGCTACTCCACTTTACGCCCCTCTACCCCACGCCACTCCATTCTATGCCAGTGTATTCTATGCCACTGTACTCTACTCCACCCCACTCTATGCCACTGTACTCTACTCCACCCTACTCTATGCTACTGTACTCTATGCCACTCCACTGTTCACCACTCTATGCCACTCCACTCTACGTCACTTCACTCTATGCAACTCAATTCTACTCTATGCCACTCTACACCACTCTGCTCTATGCCACTCTAATACACTCTTCACCACTCTTCTCTATGCCACTCCATTCTACTCTATACCACTCTACAGCACTCTATTCCACTCTACACCGCTACACTGTATGCGATTCCACTGTATGTAACTCTACTCTATGCCACTGTACTCCACTCCATGCCACTCCACTCTATTCAATGCATCTACACTCTATGCCACTCCACTTTACTCCACTCTACACCAAGAAACTCCACTCTACTGTACTTTATGCTATTCTACTCTACTCTACTTCACTCTACTTCACTCTATTCCTCGCCACTCTGTGCCACTCTACGCCAGTCTACAGTACGCCACTCAACACCACTCCACTCTACTCCACTCCATTCCAGTCTACACCACTCTATGCCACTATTCTCTGTGCCACTTCACTCTACCCTACTTTATGCCACTTAACTCTATGCTACTCCAAGCCACTCCACCCCATGCTACTCCACTCTATGCCACTGTACTCTATGCCACCCCACTCTACTCCACCCCACTGTATGCCACTCTACTCTATGCCACTCCACTTCACTCTATACCACTCCAGTCTACTCTACGCCACTCTAGACCACTCTGCTCTATGCCACTCCTGTCCATTCTACACTACTCTGATCCATGCCACTCCATTCCACTCTACCCTACTCCATGCCACTCTTCTCCACTCTACGCCACTTCACTCTATGCAACTCAATGCTACTCTATGCCACTCTACACCACTCCATTCCACTCTTCTCTATGCCACTCCATTCTACTCTACACCACTCTACAGCACTCTATTCCACTCTACGCCGCTCCACTCTATGCCATTCCACTGTATGCCACTCTACTCTACTATATGCCACTGTACTCTACTACATGCCACCAGTAGCAGCTCCTGAAGGGAGTGCTGCAGGGCGGTGGGGTGGGGCGGGCGGGGGAGGGGCAGGGTGGGGGGTAGTAAACTCCGGCATACGGCCGAACGGAGGTAAGTACATAAATAAATAAATAAAATGAATTACATTGCGCACGCTGCATTGCCATTTGGTGTTGCAGCGTGCGCAATGTAATTCATTTTATTTATTTATGTACTTACCTTTGTTCGGCCATATGCCGGAGTTTACTAACCCCCACCCTGCCCCTCCCCCACCCCGCCTCACCGTCCCGCAGCACTCCCTCCAGCAGCCGCTACTGCATGCCACTCCACTTCACTTCACTCCACTCTACTCCAAGACACTTCACTCTACTGTAGTTTATGCCATTCTACTCTACTCCACTCTATTCCTTGCCACTCCAAACCACTGTACTCTGTGCCACTCTACGCCACTCAACACCACTCCACTCAACTCCAATCCAGTCTACACCACTCTATGCCACTATTCTCTGTGCCACTTCCCTCTACCCTACTCTATAACACTCAACTCTACACTACTCCACTCCACACCACTCCAAGCCACTCCACCACATGCTACTCCACTCTATGCCACTCTACGCCACTCCACTTCTATCTATACCACTGCAGTCTACTTTATGGCACTCTAGACCACTCTTTTCTACGCCACTCCTGTCCATTCTACACCACTCTGCTCCATGCCACTCCATCCACTCTACCCTACTCCATAGCACTCTTCTCCACTCTATGTCACTCCACTCTATGCCACTCCACTCTATGCCACTTTACTCTACAACACCCTACCCTACTCTATGCCACTCTACTCTCTGCCACTACTCTATGCCACTCTCCTCAATGCCACTCCACTCTATGCCAGTCCACTCTACACCACTCCACTCTACGCCACTTCAATCCAGTCTACGCCACTCTGTCACTATACTCTGCGCCACTTCACTCTACCCAACTCCACTTTACGCCACTTTACTCTATGCCACTCCACTCCACTCTACACTACTCCACTCTATTCCACTCCAAGCCACTCCACTATGCCACTCCACTCTACGCCACTGTATTTTATGCCACCCCACCCACTCTATGCCACTCTACTCTGCGCCACTCGATTCTACACCACTCTATGCAACTGATAAATGGGATGTGCTGCTCATAATTGAGACATGGGCCACCAATGAGTCGGCCATTGATGTTGGCAGGGCCTGCACGCCGGGTTTCAAAATCATACATAAACCACGAGAGAATAAGAAAGGGGGAGGAGTGGGAATCATTTTTAATGAAAAATGGAAATTCACCACTCTCACTCTAGATGAGCTAGTAGTCCCTGAATTAACGAGTTTCACCCTGAAAGCTGAAAAAGGCGTTGCCTTCTCTGGAGTCCTCTGCTACCAACCTCCCGGCCCTGCGAGCTCTTAACTACAGCCATTTATAGAGATAATTTCTAATATGGCCCTTTCCCACTCTAACTTTTTTATATTGGGCAACTTTAACCTATGGGCAGAGGGGTACTTATCTTTACCCTTTAAGGAACTACAAGGTTCCTGTGAAATTCCGGGACTACGACAGTTACTCCATGGCCCCACTCACCAATGTGGTCACACCTTGGACCTTGCCTTCTTTCCAGAAGGACTAATCACAATTTACGACGACATTCCCATGTGCTGGACTGACCATGCACTTGTCACCTTCCGCATTAATCTGAAGAAATAAAAATTCCCATCTTCTGACTCAGCGAGAATGAGGCAAGGAAGCGCCTGGTACAAGCTGAAAAGTCCAGAAATAGGCAATATTTTTAATCCCTCCACAACATTTGATCCCAGAAATACAGTAGAGTGTAACTACGAAACATTAGAAGGCAAAATTCTAGAAACATTAGACAGAGTAATATTCCTAAAAAGCATGAAAATGTGCCATAGGCTCTCAGCTCCATGGTACAGTACATTATTAAAAATATCAAAACAAAGATGCAAGGTACTGGAAAGATAGTGGCGTAGGCCCTACTGAGATGAGGACCAAAAATGCCTAAAGACCGCATATAATGAATAAAAGCGAGAGATCTGCAAAGCAAAACCAAAAAAAAGCCAACTTTTATGCTAATGCTATTCTAGAAGACCCTAACAGCGCAAAAAAGGTTTTAAATACTATGCGAAAGCTATCTAATTCTGAGTGTTTACAGCAAGAGATAAGACCCTCACAAGCATATGTGAGAATCTTGTGGACTTCTTAGAGAAAAAGATTAAAATGATCCTCGATGATATTGGAAGTTCTCACCATCTGACTGATCCCAGTCTCAAAGACACTCATTCAGACATGAGGAGTGACCTATTTACATTTGCCTTTCCAGCATTAGAGGCACATGATATAACAGACAAGTAGCCACACCAGCCATCTGACCAAGTTAACACGTTTTGATCCTATGACGGAGTAAGGTTTGCGGAATTTAGCAATGTCTACTACCTCCGGTGCTCCCCTAGATCACTTCCCACACAAAGTCTGGAAAGATAGGGCAGATGAGCTATTTCCTTCATTACTACAGATCTGTAACCAATCACTGAAATCTGGCTTGGTCCCCCGGACTTGGAAAAATGCTATAGTTACCTCCGTTCTAACGAAGCCCTTGGCGGACCTCCTGGTCCTCAGTAACTAAAGGCCAATATCCCTCCTGCAGTTCTCGGTAAAAATCATCCTAGAATGCTTCATCAGAAAAAAAATGTCCAAACATCAGGAAGACCACAACCTCCTGGAGGAGGAACAATTTTGATTTAGACTAGGGCATGAAACGGAGCCTGCTCTTCTGCTAGCTAGGACTGAACTCCTGATGAGGGTGGACAGTGGCCAGTCAGGGGTTCAGATTCTTCTAGATTTATCAGCTGCTTTTGATACGGTTAACCACAAAACGCTGCTGAAGAGACTGGCTACAAATGGAATCTGTGATATAGCACTGACTGGCTGCACTCCTATTTGTCAGAGTGCTGCCAAGTGGTTTTTCTGCCACCATACTACTCTGACTTTAAAACCATCGAACATGGTGTTTCACAGGGCTCGGCACCGAGCCCAATCCTCTTTAATATCTATATGAGGCCCCTAATAAAACTCATCAAATCCCATAATATCAAACTTGTTAATTAGGCCAATGACACACAATTGATCCTGTCTATTGAAAGCAATAGGCAGGATGCTTTGGACGCTTTCTACAACTGCATAAGTGACATTGTTAAATGGCTGGACACAAACTCATTGAAATTCAAAGGAGTTCTTGCGCTGCCCAGGAAATAAAATTCCCATGAAACTCCCCCTAATTTTTGCCCTCTAACAACGGTTGAAGAGTTGAAACACTCAGAAACAGTTCACAATCTGGGGGTCACCTTTGACAGCAAACTATCCATGGAGAGTCACATAAGCAAAGTCACAGGCACCTGCTTCGCAGTACTGTGTGGACTAAGGAAACTCCTACCTCTGCTCCCCCCACATGTAAAATCTCTTATTGTACGCAGCCTAATACTAAGCAGGCTCAATTACTACAATGCCTTACTGTAAGGAATTCTGGACTACCTGGTAAACAGACTGTATCGAGTCCAAGCATCAGCCGCAAAACTGGCTCTAGACAGACCAAGAAGATCGTCTGCATCAAACGCAATAAAGGAACTTCACTGACCACCTTTAAAACAGAGGATAGACTTCAAGACCTTGTGCATAGTCTTCAATGCACTCCAGGGCAAGGGCCCACTACCCCTACAAAAAAGATGAATACGATATGCCCCAAAGAGATGTCTTCATTCAGCAACTGCAAATCTGATCTGCATTGAAAAATTTCGGAAGACAAGACATGGCGACGAGCCTTTAATGATCAGAGCGGCTTAGCTATGGAATAACTTACCTTCCGCCCTGAGATCTCAATCTGACCTACTGCACTTTAGGAAAGATTTGATGACCTGGCTATTTCCAGCTTAATCAATTGTCCCTGACCTGGCCCTTGCAATTGCAGCTTGCTCTGTTCTGATAGATAGTTCTAGAGCCAGGATACCTGTATGGTGACAGTGCCCTTGTCAAATGTTATAAATAATAATAATAATAATAATAATAATACTAATAATAATAATAATAAAAACTATGCTACTCCACTCCACTTTACTCTATACCACTCCAGTCTTCTCTGTGCCACTCTACACCACTCTGCTCTACACCATTCCATTCCACTCTATGCAATGCCATTCCACTCTACGGCACTCCACACCATTACACTCTACTCTATGTCACTACACTCTACTCTGCACTACTGTACTCCATGCCACTCCTCTCTATTCTGCCCCACTCTATTCTATGCCACTCTACTCTATGCCACAATACTCTACGCCACTCCAATCCACTTCACTTCACTCTATTCTACCCTACTCTAATCTATACCACTCTACTCTACACCACTCCACACCACTCTGTCACTCCAGTCTACCCCACTCTACTCCACTTCACTCTACACCACCCTCCTCTATGCCACTCTACTGGACGCCACTCCACTCTGTCAATCCACTTTACGCAACACTACTCTATGCCTCTCAGCTCTCGCCACTCTACTCAGCGCCACTCCGCTTTACGCCACTTTACGCCACTCCACTCAAATATACTACACCCTGCTCTACACCACTCTACTCTGCTTTATGAAACTCCACTCTATGCCATTCTACACCACTCTATTCTACTCTATGCCACTCTGCTCTATGCCACTCCACTCCACTTCACTCTATGCCACTCCACTCTATGCCACTCCATTCTACAATAATCTACTCTATACCACGCCTTGCTACTCAATCTTCATCACTCTACTCCACTTCACTCTATGCTACTCCCCTTCACTCTTCCCTATGCCACTCCACTCTACTATACACCACTCTACTCTACACCAGTCCACTCAACGACACTCAACTCTATGCCACTCCACTCGATTCTACGCCAATCTACTCTATGCCACTCCATTCTCTTCTGCTCTATTCCACACTACTCTACACCACTCAAAATATTTTGCCTCGTTACTACTTGAGAATTTACAAGACTGGGCAATGTCAAACAACTTGCTCTCCCTTAACCAAACTGGGTTTAGAACGCAGGCCGGCACCACAGATAATCTGGTGGCCATAAGGATGCTTGGTACTAGACAAATGCAGAAAAAGTAAGAGCTGTTTTGCTGCTTTATTGACTACAGTAAAGCTTTTGACCGAGTCAACCGTCACTTACTGTGGTCTAAACTTACAGCTTGGAAAATCCCAGAGCCATTATTACAAGGCATCATGCTGCTCTATTCCAGCACGGGGGCTATAGTAAAACTAGGACAACTCACCGCGGTTTCGGAAAAAATCAACATGGATCAAGGGGTTAAACAGGGGTGCGTATTAGCACCTACCCTTTTTAATCTGTACATGAGCGATTTGGTTCTTGCATTAAATTAAGTTAATAGTCACGCTCCTCAACTGGCTAGTCAACACATCTCTTCCCGCCTGTATGCGGACGACGTCGTCCTGCTCAGCCAAATGCCGGTAGGGCTTCAACAACTATTATATGCCTTAGACACGCATTGCCTGGCAAATGAGATGAAGATCAACTATGAAAAAAACAATATTTTTATCTTTGGTCGGAAAAAGAAAAAACAATATCAATGGCATCTTGACAATCATCGCCTGACCATCGTGAACCAATACAAATACCTGGGCTGCTGGTTAGACAACCGAGGAGGCCACTTATTGCACTTGAACTCACTAAATCCAAAACTAGCTTCGCTGCAAGGTGCTTTCCAAACAATATTTAAGAGCACAAACAAGTTCTCTTTTGAGGCACTGCTGAAAATAGTCTCTGCCAAATTAGTGCCAACATTGTCATACGGGTCAGAGGCCTACCCGGGAAAACTGGGGGTTTTCTTAAACAGGGCACAGAGCGCAGTGTTCAGGTCTTTATTTCAATTGCCAGGCAATACCTCGCCAGCTCAAATTAGGATGGAATTTTTATTACAGGACCAACTGCTCGTACAGATGGCCTGCATAATAAAATACTTGCATTCTACAAGATCGGCTGAGCAAGGATCGTTAAAACATCTTATTTGGCTGGAAGTTGCGTGTTTTGACTGTGCAACTCATTCAAACGCCTGGTCGCACGGCCTGCCGAAGCATTGGAGCAAACTCGCTCAAGGGAGCTCTGGAACTTAAAATTACCTCATCTTCAGTTTTAAAACAGCCCTGAACAGAAAGGTAAAAATCACATCTCTTAAATCTGATCAAAGAGCATTTGCTAGAAGAGAACATGCCTACTTGGTCCTTAGCAGCTATGACAGAAAAGGCCCACAAAAATACATCAACGAAACATTTTCCTCCTATTATAAAATGAAATTACTGCAGCTCCGGATGGCCTCTTTTGCTTCCTTAGACCTGTCGCCACCATGGGCGATTAAACTAGAGTCGAAATTATTTCGACTATGTAGTCTATTCCAGCAGTCAATAACTCATTTGCTCTGTACATGCCCTACACTCCTGGAAGACCACAGAAGATTGCTTAGGCTTCTCTGGGCTAAGGAAGGGACACAGACATTACCAATCTGCCGTCAGCCTCCTATTGAACAATGAGCAGCCGCCAGTGATCACAAATCTGGTAAAAAAGTTTTGGGGTGTGTGGAGAAGCAACTAAGAATAAACTCAGAACCTGAAAATGAAGAAGGGGAGGAACTTTGAATCTTAGCAGTCTTAAAAAATTACCCTCAAATAGACAGATAGTACTGCTTTTCCTTTTAACCCAAGCCTAACTTATTAAGTCATTAGTTGTTTATCGAATTGTATTTTAACCATTTTTACTATTGAGGGAACCCACGGACGAATTATGGGTTACCTGTTAAATCATTGAGTCTTATGAAAAACCGTGACAATAGTTATCATTTTGATTTTATTTGGAATAAATGCACTTTGACAGACTTCATTGTCTAAATAAAGTATTTTTGAATTTGAAATCTACACCACTCTACTCTACACTGCTCTACTCTACTCTACGCGAACCACTTTATGCCACTCCATGCCACTCTACATCACTGTACTCTACACCACTCCACTCTACCCCACTCCATGCTACCCTACGCCACTCTACTCTACTCCACCCCACTCTACACCACTCCTCTTTTCCCCACTCTAATCCACTTTACACAACTCTATGCCACTCTATGCCACTCTACTCTACACCACTCTACTCCATGCCACTCTAAACCTCTCTACACTACTCTACTCTATTTTACGCCACTCCACTTTATTCTACGCTGCTCTAATACCACTTTACACCACTCTACTCCATTCCATGCCACTGCACTCTATGCCACTCCACTCCAAGACACTCCACTTTACAGCACTCCACTGTACTATAAGCCACTCTACTCCACCCTACTCTATGCCACTCTACTCCACTCCATTTCCTACCACTCCAATCTATGCCCATCTACTCTACGCCACTCCACTCTATGCTACTGCACTTATTGTCACTCCACACCACTGCATCCCACTCCCCTTTACGCCACTGTACTCTACTCTACCCCACTTTATGCCATTATAATTTATGCCAAACAACTTTATGCCACTTTATGCTACTTCACTCTACGCCACTTTACACTCCTCCATTCCACTCTATGCCACTCTCCTCTATGCTGCAACATTCCACTCTAAGCCACTCTACTCAACTATATACCACTCCATACCACTCCACTCTACTCTACAACACTCTATTCTAAGCCAGTCTACACTATGCAATTCTACTCTATGCCCCTCTACTCCATGCCACTTCACTCTATGCGACTCTACCCTATGCCACTCTTCACTATGCCACTCCACTCTACTGTATGCCACTTTAATCTACACTGCCTCACTCTACTCTACGCCAGTCCACGCCACTCTATGCCACTCTTCTCCACTCTACGCCACTCCACCCCACTCTATGGAACTTTACTGTACGTTAATCCAATTCACTACTGTATGCCACTTTACTCAACACCACTCCACTTTACGCCACTCCACTTTACGCCACTCCACTCTATGCCACTCCACTATACACCTTCCACTCTATGCCACTCCACTTTACTCTATGCCACTCTACTCAATGCCACTCCACTAATCTCTACACCACTCTACTACACCACTCCACTATACTCAACTCCACTGTACACTACTCACTCTACAACACTCCACTGTATGCCACTCTGCACAGCTTCACACTACGTCACTGTACTCTACACCACTAAACCCTGCCCCACTCCATTCTACTCTTTGTCACTCTACTCTACTCCACTCCATGTCATCCTGCTATACGCCAAGCTACTTCACTCCACACCACTCTACTCCACACCATTCTACACCACTCTACACCACTCTACTCCACTGTACTCTACACTGCTCCAAACCACTCTACTCTACGCCAGTCCACTCTACTCTATGCCACTCCAATCTACTTTATGCTATTTTACACCACTTTATGCTATGCCACTCCACACCACACTCTACTCCATGCCACTCTACTCTATGGCACTCAACTTCACTCTATGCCACTCCAATATTCGCCACTCTACTCCACTCCATTTTATGCCACTCTACTTTACGCCACTCTAACTCACTCCACGCCGCTCCACTCTACTCTGCACCTATCTACTCTGCGCCACTGTACGCCAGTCTTCTCTATGCCATTCCACTCTACTTTATGCCACTCCACTCTACGCTACCCGATTCTACACCATTCTATGCCTCTCGACCCCACACCACTACACTCTATGCCACTGTTTTGTACGCCACTTCACTCTACTCCACCCCACTCTATGCCACTGTAGTCTACGCTGTTCACTCTATGCCACTCTACTCTGTACTACTCCAGTCTATGCCATTCCATTCTACTCTGTCGCTCTACACCACTCTGCTGTACACCACTCCATTCCACTCTACAGCACTCTGCTCTGTGCCACTCCATTCCACTCTGTGTCACTCCATACCACTCTATGCCACTCCACTCTTCGCCACTCTACTCTATGCCACTCTAGTCTTTGCCACTCTACTCTACACCACTCTACGCCAATCCACGCCACTATACTCCACTCTATGCCATTCAATTCTACTCCACTCTATGCACCCTGTTCTGTGCCCCTCCACTCTATGCCACTCTACTCTGTCACTCCACTCTACGCTACTCCACTCAATGCCACTTAACACCACTCTATCCAATGCTACTCCACTCTATGCCACTCCACTTTATGCCACTCCATTTTACTCAATGCCACTCTACACCACTTTGCTCTATACCACACCATTCCTTTCTATGTCACTGTGCTCTATTCGACGCCCTTTCACTCTCTGCGACTCCCTGCCAGTCTACAACACTCCACTATCCCCAACTCCACTCTATGACACTCCACTCTATGCCACTCTACTATATGGCACTCTGCACCAATCTATGCCACTTCACACCATTAAACTCTAAGCTACTCTATGTCACTCGACTCTACGCCACGTCACTCCATTCTAAACCACTCTACTCTACAGCACTCTATGCCACTCCACCCAAAGCCACTCTATGTCACTCCTCTGTGACACTCTACTCTGCGCCACTCCACTCTACACCACTCCACTCTACTCTGTGCCACTCCGCTCTGAGCCACTCTACTCTAACCTGCTTTTCCACTTCTGAATGGCCTCCGGTGGGCCAGGATCTTCCTTGCATGGGCCTGGACCGTCCTCCAGAGCCGGGCGTGTTTTCACACCTCTGTGCAGTGTGAATACTTTCTGCCCAGGTATGAGCCAGCAAAATACAAACTTCTCTCCACTCCCCTCCTCTCTGCCGTTTCTCTCAAGGATGTAGACGCCAAGACTGAGGGTTAAACCAAAGTCAGAGAAAGGGAACATTCTTAAAGAGTGTCCTCAGTAATTAAAGCAGCTTTACACTGTTATGCTACTTAAAAACAGAAAACAATCTAAGATTATCACATCACCAACCCTGACAGACACCCAAGCCACACTAGCAGGCACCTG
This sequence comes from Calotriton arnoldi, assembly GCA_963921515.1. NCBI lineage: Eukaryota > Metazoa > Chordata > Amphibia > Caudata > Salamandridae > Calotriton > Calotriton arnoldi. Next base: position 551,979 of record CAWUFW010007988.1, on the reverse strand, counting down.
TCCACCAACCAAGGAAATGATTCCCTTACCTACAGTGATCAATGTTCAAAAAACCTGAGACCTGCTAAACACTCACACAAATAGAATTAAAACGTGTTGGTGCTAACGTAAGGCTACACTAATAAGGGCGGCTGTAGGGGGGAGGGCGGTGGGTCGGGGACGGGGGAAGAAATAATTAAAAAGTAAAAAAATGAAAGACGTACCTGCCGCTCCAGCTGACGGCCACTTCGCTGCTCCTCTTGTCCGACCAGAAGGGGATGGGCCCTCAGGGCACAGGCTCCACACTCAATCCAGACGCTGCTCTCATAGCATGAGAGGACCATCAGGATTGGTCTGAGCGGTCTTGCTTGCTGCTCAGACAGTGAATTGGGGCCTGTGGCTTTTCTCCAATCCGGCTGTGTAACACAGGTGGGTTGGAGAAACATAAGTGCCATGTGTGTTTGGCCGGCCTAGGATAGCCAGGCAAACACACATGCACACTTATAAGTGCACGCTACTCCTCCTCCCTGACATGCCTGGCCCCGCCCTATACTTATTGCGGGGCTCAGACAGACAGCATAAATAAAATGATAATAGCATTGTGTTATTATCATTTTATTTATCATCTGCTGGCGCGGGCTGTGGGGCGACGCTCCTGCACCATTACGGAGGAGCTGCTCCTGCTAATAATACTCACAGATGTCAGAATAAAGCACCAGGCAGCTTCATGCTCAAGTCTTCATAACCTTTTCCCATATATGATATACACACCAAATTCGAATCAGTATTTCCAACATCCTAGGGATTCTAAAGGTATCCAGGGTTTGTAGATTCCCTCAGAGAAAACCAGGAAAATAGCTAAAATATAGCTAAACTTTGTGTTTTTGGGGTGGGCGGAGGAATTGAAAAAAGTGCTGTATCAGAACGTGAATGTTTCTTCTAAAAATGGCATAAACAAAATGTTTGCTGGGGCGTTGCCTGGGCAGGCAAGATGGCAGATGCAGCGATATATAGCTGCTGCTGATCTCCCCCTAAATCCTTAAATAGTTGCAACCATTGACCTGCAAATTCCCCTCAGATCGCCAAGGAGTGCGTGGACCCGCACTCCTAGTACCCATACAATTGGGGGGCATCTGGGAATTGTGACAGTTAGTGCCCAGTGCAGAGCCATTCGCCCCAGGCATGTTTGAGGCCCAATTATGCTGCTAATCTCCTGCACTACTCTGTACTTCTCATTGGGTTTCTCTAAACCTGTGATCAGAGAGTTACATGAACTTCCAATCAATTCCTTCAAAAGTCCCCGCTCAGTTTATCTTCAAGTACGGGTGAAATTCCTGCAACTGTCTCTTGTGTCGAATTGTACGATGGTGTTGCTGAATACATGGCATCTGGTTTTAATTTGACTAAGACTGGCTCTTCTCTTTTTATTAATCTGATATATTTCTCTGTCAACTCACATACTTCTGGGTTCACTGTTTCTTTCAAATCAGAGGGTAATTTTTCAACTGTCATTGCTGATACCAATCCTATAGCTGCCTCTGGTTGGGCCATTTTAAACTGCCTGATATTCAACATCATCCGGTGTGCAGTAAATTGTGCAGTTTAACTTGCACCACAACTGTTTTCCTAACAGGCTTACAGTGCTTGAGTCACAAACAACAAATTGGTAACTTCCTCCAAATGAACCTATTTTCACTGCAATCATCTTTAAAACTCAATTCGTAATCTGTTTGTTTAAAACTCCTACAACTTGGATCCTTTTTCCTAAGTAAGGTAGGTCTGGAACTTCCACTGTTCTCACAATGGATCTGGTAATATCAGAAATGTTGGGGTTAAAACTGTCACTTTCAAATACAGCAGACTGTTGAAACGGATTCTGGTTTTGGGTCTGAAAAGAATTCAAATTTGCTTTGGACAACTGATTTAAATTAATTTTAGGGTTTCCCATATTTGGCGGGACCATTTGGGCTTGGAGAACATGTATCATTGGGACCTGTTTCAGATTTGACATTTGCATTTGCTGAACTGGCACATTTTACATCTGCATTTCTCCCTGTATTTGCGCATTTCCATTTACTCTATCAGGTTTAAGTCTACACATCCTCTTCCAGTGCTCAAATCTGTTACAAAGATGGCAAAAGGTCATTTTCTTCAGCATTGCAACATCGATATCCAAATTTGGACCAACCAAAACTCTTCTACCTCTGTCCTGTGACACACCAAATCCACCTTGAGCACCTTGTACTCCTGCTTGTGGAACCACACCTTGTATCTCACCTTCATTCTCTGCAAACAACCTATTCTGAAATCCCCTCTGAGCAAACTTCCTCTGAACCATCATAAGTTTCTCCTTAAACTCTTTCTGCTTCCTTTTTTGTCCTTCACTATAGTACCCTTCATCCATTGCAATCCCATCTATCAACTTTCTCTGCCAACCAACCACACTTTGCTGCAGCCGCATACTGGTCTGACCAGAGATCATTAATCCAATAACAAACTGAGACACAAAGAATCTCATGTCACTGGCATCAGTACACTCTCTCCCGCTGTGTTGTTGAAGCTCCCGAAACACTCTTTCACGAAATTCATGAACCGATTCTTTTAGTTCTTGTGAGGTTCTTTTAATCTTTACCCAATGAAGATCTTTTGGTGGCGCTCGGCCATTCAGAAAAGTAATCAGTGCTTCATTTTTCTCCAAAAGAACAGAGGGTGGTGCATTAATGCAAGAATGTTTTGTTGTCTCCTCACTTGACCACTGCACAACTTTACATTTAGACCACAATTCAATTGGCATTTCGGTGTCAAAGAACATTTTGAAATTAATCCACAGCAGCTTTGAGATTTCAACAAACCCATCAACTTGTGGGTAAAACAGAACAGGCTTGTTTCTCTATTTTGGAAATTTGTTCACAAATGCTGCAAGTTCACCTTTGTTCCATGGTACATGAACATGCACTTCTCCCACTATTTCTCTCAATGGATATGCTGAAGCTTCTCCCTCATCCTGTTTATTATTTTCATCAACTAGGTCTGGTGGTTTCTTTTTCTTCTCATGTTTCCTTGCCCACTTGTTTCTTAATTTCTCAAAGCCCTTCCATTTACCAATGTATTTCACTAATTCTGCAATGTGTAATCGTAATCCTGAAGAACGCATTGTCTCAATTGGTTCATCATCCATCTGTAACCTGAAACTTTTCTGAAATGGAAAACTGCCTGAAACATCAATCTCATATTTTCGGGCCGAATCAGTCAGTCTGCCACGTGTAATTACTGCACATTTTGTAATTTCCTTACTCAGGTAAATTTAGTCTTTTTCCTGATATTGGTTTAAATTCTCAAGATCAAAAAAATTCCCTGATAATTTCTTCAAGTTAAATTTTAAAATTTGAAACAGTAAGTGGTCTCTCTTTTCTGGTTTCGGGGCCAATTTGTTCCACCATGCTCACTATCTTTTTAATCCCTGCTGCTTCCTCAAACCATGGTCGAAAAATCCCATCTTCACATAAATTTGTTTCTCCCTGGGCTACTGGTGTTGTAAAGATAATCCTTCCCTCGTCTTTCAATGCTTGAACTGTCTGGGGCAGATTCCGTTCTATAATCTGTGAATTCTGAGATAAATTACTCTTTCTACAGTTCTTTGAGCTTCTTGAGTTGGGACCATGTTAATTTGGAGAGTCACAATTGATCTAGGCACTGTTTGTACAGCTACATTTTGTCGTATTTGTACCGAATCAGTCACAATTCGAGCAGTAACAGCTGGAGATATCACTGTCGGCATCGTGTCAACAGGTGGTGGGGCGATCTGAAATGTCTGTAAAGGTCTCTCAATCTGTATTTCTCTTGGTTCAGCAGAAGCAGTAGCCACTGTAGTACATTCTGGTACACTATTATCAGAATTTGTAGTGGGGACCACATAAGGTGGTGGACACTCAGTTAACAATGCATCCAATATTTAATCCCCTAAATCATTATCGGTTTGAGGCTTTTTGTCATCCTTAATTTCCTTCTCCTGTATCTGATCCTTTGCCCTTTCGTCCTCTCTTTCATTGTCTCTTGCTGTCTTTCCCCACATGCTTAAGGCTTCAAATTGTGCGGCTCTAGATGGTGTCTTTATTTCAGATAAAATTTCTCTTAATCTGTCAATAATTTGCAGTTCAAAAGTACATTTTTTTGGTAAACTCAAAGGACCCTCTTTCTCAGTAACCTTGCACCATTGGCGAATCCACAAACATGAAAATATTCCCAAATTTGTTAACATAAAATGTGCAGGCGTCCCCTCAGGTGGTGCCTCATCACTGACCCAAATCGAATTTGTCACATTACCTCCCAAAAATTTCTTAAAGCCTTTAACCCATTTCATTTTTGCAATAATTCAATACAATGTTTTGATTCAATTCCGTAACCATCAAATTTCTTTCCTCCAATCCTGTTACAGTTTATATTCTTGAAGACTTTCAACCAACCTTAATATGGTAATCACACAATGGACCTATCACAGGGGGCACACTGACATCTCTCTCGCTCCTCACAGCAGCTCACCCTCCTTCACAATTTCTCCGTACACATTCACTCACACAATCATCTGTAATTGTCTGCCTTCTAAAAGATTGATAGAATTCAATCACTCAAAGAATGCACATTTGCTGTGAAACCTCGACCAGCGTGGAATCACTTGAACCGGTGCAGTTTTCCCTTTCCGCTCAGGGTCCATTACACAGTTCGCACTCATCCCATTCCCACAAGTTCCCTGTCTTAGGTGGAGCTGTCGACGAAGTCTCACGACAACTCCTCAATTCTCCGGTCAGACAATCCCAATCGTGGTGTCTTCTACACCTTTCCATATCCCGGGAATCGTGGGCCACTTCAGGACCCCCAACTCAAATCTCAATCCTTGGGCCACGTCAGACTCAAAACCAAATTCACTCGATTCTCACTCCAACTCCGCAAGACATTCCACAATCAAATCATCACCACAATCTAACACACTCCATGCAATTACTGCAACTGCAATTACCGCAAACGCTATTACTGCATACCACGATCTAATCCAACACAATTACTGCAAATGCAATTACCGGATCAAAATTACTGCAACACATTTCTCCCTATTAATACCCATACCTTCTTCAGCAACCGCCTTCTTGTATCGCCTTCTAATACCGCTTTGCCAGTCTTCAAATTCTGGGCATTGGAATGAGGACTTTTTGGTATTTGGGCCTTTATTCTAACTTTTGCAATTATTTTGTAGCTCCATTCAGGGCATTAACCTAAACTCTGCTCTTTTTGGCCAAGGTGTAAAACCTTACCTTTGCTACTGAAGCTGATAGCGCGGAAATCTTGCGGTAATCTATCTTTGGAAAATTTAGTAAATGTGGCACAATTAACCATTAATTACCATTACCTTTTTCCCACGCCATTATCTATTCTAAAGGTGATGAATCTTTGCCACTGTATTTTGACCAAAAGAGCTCCTTCATTAACACAGGCAAGTAATCAAATGCAAATAAATATTTTAGTCAATAATGAGAGTTGTGAGTAGTTTTAAAGGGATTTATTTTCTAATTAATAATTAAGATTCTCTGACTCTTCATTCATTAGTCAGATATCAATAAGGTTACAGAATTGGTACTAGAAAAATAAAGTTAGTACAGAGCATATCATAAATTGCATACATCGCGTTCCATAGAGAAAGAATTCCTATTCTAAGAAAGTGAGGTACAAATGAAGTCAGTCAGAACTCATTAAGAATTAAAGAATAAAGCAAGAGTGAGATTAGCATGAAGCTAAATCAATAATTAATAATTGCAGAATCTCCCATTAAGAGAAATAAAGCATAGAACAAATAAACCTTGGCAAAGCCAGTTAGTCAAAGCATAAAGCTTAGGGATTTTAATAAAAGTCAGAATGGAACAAAGACTGCATCTAATCTTCCTTCGTCTGCATCTGTTCTGCTTTCCATAAAAGTCTGCCCTCTCCTCGTCTACATCTGCAAATCACATCTGCTCCTCTTCTTTAGTTCTGCATCAAAGTCTGAAACTCCTCTACAGGTCTCCATCTCTAAATCAGTCTGAGTCTGTCTCTTGGCAAATGTCTGACACTCCTAACTAGGAACGCATTTATAAGTCAGAAAAATGTTGCAAAGCATGTGACATGATCTTCGTTCTGCATCCAATTGGAATCCAGCATTCTCATCTCCACCTCTCTGCTGTCTGCACACGTCATCCATCAGGCACAGGCAAGCGAAATCCTTCCCACTACATATTCTGCATCTTATTAAATATAACTTCATCTCCTAACCTTCCTTAAAAGAAGCATTTTACTTTAACTCAACACAACATTAGCTGCAAAAGAACTATGGGGCCGATTACGATGTCGGTCGGAAAGGCTCCGACCGGCATTTGGTTAGTCCGAATCCGTGTCGGAACCCGTGTTTCTGACCGACTCGGAAACATTTTCGACCGACTGATTACGATACAAGGTAGTTGGTCGGTCATTCCGAATCGGTTCCGACCGACATTCGGAGAGTCCTAGTCGGTCGGAGCCGAATCGTGGAGCTCTATGGGCAGCATTTCCGAACGACCGATTACGATGTCGGATTCCGACAGCCGTTCCGACTCGGTCTGTCCGACACGGATCGGCTGTCGGAAACCAACTTTGGGGGCCCGTAGGAGGCCTCCGAATGGGCCCTGTGTGGGTATCCATGGGACCCTCCTTCCAACCATGCACAGTGTGGCAGGCACCATGGGGTGCCCGCCACACGGTGCAAGGTTTTCCGCGACCACCCCATTTTCAATGGGAACTTGTGTTGTCGGTCAGAACACAGGCTCCCATTGAAGTCAACGGGAGTCCGACCGAACAGTGTTCGGAACCATCGTAATCGGTCATTCGGACTCTCCGATCCCGAGTCGGTCGGAAACCTTTCCGACACCGAGTCGGTCGGAATGATTTCTGTCTGACATCGTAATGAGGCCCTATGTTATTTAAGCAAGAATCATTAAAGCATAACATGGTAAAGCATTTTTAAAGTATATGTGTTTTGTATTCTCTCTAAAGCAAAGAATTAACTGAGGCTTTGTTTGAACATTTCCAGCAACTAAATAGATAAGGCAGGTTACATGCTGCAAATTATGCGAGGTGTTCTTCTTTCACACGAGAAGAAACATTTGTGTTATCTGAAGGTCAAACGTGGGTTCCCAGAGCAAGCTAAATCATGAGCTGCTTTCTGTGTTCTATACTTTAAAATGTCATATTAATTCAGTACAAATTATATTCTACTGCTGCACACATTTAAAATTTTTGCAAATTAAAATCACATTCTATCGTGAGGACAAAATCTAAACTAGCCACATTAAATCAAACCATGAATTAATTGTTCAATGTTTTACATGATTTATTAAGTAGAAAGCGTCTGACTAAAGCCTGTGAATATCAAAGCCTCATGTTTTCATTTTGCAGCGCCAAATGTCTGCGTGTCACTTTTTAAATGCAGTTTTATGTCTAAAGCCCAAGGCATGTTTGCCACTAGTAATGCTTAATTCTATAGGAAATGTTTACGCTCTTTCAATGTGGTCCTTGGAGTTGCAGGAATGTTGTGAACTGAGGGATGAATCAGCGATAGGCATGCTTCTAAGCAGGCTGGGCAAAGTGCTTTAAGCTGGTTCAGGGAGAAGACCTTTCTGGGTGCCTTAAAAGGGGTAGGGGTCCTAGCCTCTGGTCATGGTCGGGCCCGGACACCTTCGGCACGCTCGCTGCGTGCGTCCCCTATGCGTTGGCGCCAGCCTTCTCTTTTATGGTGCAGGAGACTATCACAATGCTGTTCAGTGGTGCCACAACCCATCTAAGATGGCAGGCATCCGGGGACAGCTGAGGTGAGCTGAGAGACGCGTCCCAGCTCCTTCAGCTTATTCGGGAGACCCACGGCAGACCCAGGAGCTGGGGGGAACAAAACAGGGTAAAATCATGTAAGCCGGAGTCTAAAATGAGTGAGTGTTTTTTTAAAAAAATTAACAGGTCTGAGATCTGACTTAATATTTCACAGAATGTTTCCCACAATACTATCCACTGGCTATCTAAATCTGTTCGGTCAGCTGGATTGTTGTATGCATTTCTGTGCCCTAAGTTGACCATAAAAAGATTTTTGATCTCATTAGCAGGTAGGAGGTGGAATCTAAGCATGTCATCCACCCGTGTATCCTATTGCTATGAATGTGTGTGCGTTCAAGGAAAGGGAAACCGTGGGAATGACTCACACACCTTGCCTACGTAAGGAAGCCAGAACCAGATGCAATTTCTGTGTTAAGCATGTAGAACAGACCTAATGTGTTATTCGTGTTTTATGCATCCCAGATAAGAAGATATTTTGAAGACATTTTGAGAAGTGCAAAGAGTTAAAAAAAAATGGGAACTATACCGTACGCAGCAGCAAGTCTGTGGTGTTCATTAATATTAAACTTTGGAATTTTGGATCATAGGTCAAGCACACATTTGACATTGATCATTTCCTGCTGCGAAAAGATGGTAGGGCCCTCAATCAAAAGGCTGAAACAGATGGTGAGAAAAAAAGCTGCAAAAGTAAGAAAGTATGATGCCTCCTACTTGGGATTTGGATTCACCTGTGTCACCATAACTGGCGAAATTAGGCCACAGTGTGTTTTTTGTGGCATGACCTTGGTGAATGAAAGCCTGAAACCAAATAAATTAAAGTGCCACTTGAAAAATAAACATGGTTCACTGGCAGGAAAGAATAGATATTTGTTTGCCAGAAAGCTGGAAGACATCATCCAACAAAAAGAAACTGTGAAACATGTGGTCTCCACACCATCAAATGCCTTGAAAGTATCTTACCAAGTGGTGTACCACATTGCCAAAAACAAAAAGCCTTTTACAGATGGAGAAAAAGTGATTCTTCCAGCTATTCTCGACGTGGCCAGGAAAATGCTTGGTGAAAAAGCTGCGGAGAAATTTAAAATGGTACTCATCTCAGAAACAACAGTTTGCCGCCACATCTCTGACGTCAGAAGATATCCACAGACAACTCATAGCATGCATGAAATCAAGTTTGTTTCCCTTGCAATTGGATGAAGCGACTGACTTATCTAAGAAAGCTAGTTTCATTGGTTATGTCAGATACTGCCACAAAACTGTAAAACTGGAAGATTTTTTATTCTGTAAACCAATCAAGGGACAGGCAGCAACATCAGTCCTGTTTGATATTCTCGATGACTTCTTGTGCTCCAATGACTTAAAATGGGACCACTGTGTTGGGATCTGTATGGATGGTGCCCCTTCCACGTGTGGGATTAGGGCAGGCTTAAAAGCCAAAGTGTTGAAAGTGGTTCCGCGTATTCCATGGCCCCACTGTATGATACACCAGGAAGCCCTTACAGTCCGAAACATGGATATAGAACTTTGGGATGTGTTGAATTCTGCTATGAAAATTATTAATTTCATAGAGGCTCACCCCACTAGAGATCGTCTGCAATTTTATGCACAGAAATGGGAGCTGAACATGATGGTTTGCTTTTCCATACAGAGGTCCGGTGGTTATCCGGAGGGAAGGTGCTGAATCACATTTTTGAAATGAGAAATGAAGCACAACAAAATTCCTTTTGGATTTGGACCCCTACAAAGCAGAACAGCTGTGTAATCCCCATTGGCTTATGCTTTTAGCATACCTTGCAGATATCTTTGATAAATTAAATTCCTTGAATCTGTCTTTGCAAGGAGCTGAAAGTACATCTATAAAAAAATATCTGCCTTCAAGAAGAAGCTGGAGTTGTGGAGAAGACATATTCAAGGTGGCCTGTTTGAGGCATTCCCATGCTTAGAAGAAGCTCTTGGGGACACAGGATATGAACTTGAAAGCACTGCTGAGGTCATAAAAAGCACTTGACTTCTCTCAGGGACAGTTTAGAAAAGTACTTTCCTGAGGACAATGATCATGACAATGACTGGGTCTTTCAACCTTTTCTGGTGGATGCAGGTACTCATCTTCCAGTGCACCTTCTGGAAGACCTAATTGAGGTCCAGAGTGACTGCGTTCTCCAGATGCAATTCAGCAAAATCTCACTGGGGGAATTTTGGCTGAAAATGTCTGAAGAACATTCAGGTTTGTCAAAAATTGCAATCAAGACTTCTGCCTTTTAGCTCATCATATTTATGTGGGATTGGGTTCTCAGCATTGGCAGTATTAAAGACAAAGTACAGTTCAAGAATTGAAGTGGAGCACAACCTGAGGATGGCAGTAGCATCTAGAGACAAACAGGCACACCTGTCACATTAGTTAAACAAGCATTTGCAATGCAATCGGTCTCTCCTTTGGGACCTTATATGTATTTAGCTAAGCAGCACATTAGCCTGGGTGCTGAAACATCTACTGTTCTTTAACATGGAGGGAAAGTAAGCACCAAACTGCGTGACACGCCAGGTATGGGAACACATGGAGAGAAAAGATGCCTTTCAGTGGGAAATGGTATAGTCCAAAGCTCTGTTTTAAATATAAAATCAGGGCCTTCAGTGGTCATATCACTGAAAATACAAGATTGGAAAAAATATTATTGTCTACGGGTGCTCGTGGAAGACAATTTCTATGGACTGGAATCTAGAGAATGCTAACGTGATTCTGGTATTTTACTGACCTCTGCTGGTCGTTTTCTATCAAGAAAGTTAAAAAGAGGCAGTTGCCAGAAAAATTAAAAAAAGAAAGTCCCTCAGCAGAAAGCAAGTCTGGTATTTTACTGACCTCTACTAGTCGTTTTCTATCAAGACAATGCAATAGAGGCAGTTGAACAAGCAGAAAGCAATTCTGGTATTTTACTGACCTCTAATGGTCGTTTTCTATCAAGACAGTTAAATAGAGGCAGATGAGCAGAAAAAAAGTCCCTAAGCAGAAGCAGACAAGTTCTAGGGCTGATCTCCAGAGCCCGCAAAGTACATAAACATATAAGTATATACTAAAGTATATACAAGAGGTCTCGATTGCTCGACCTAAAAAAATGTGTTATCATCCAAATAATTTTTAGCAAATTATATTTTGTTTCTGAAAAATAAATTACCATTGTGTATTTCTGGGCAATCCTTTTGCTTGAACTGTGTGGTAAGCCTCTGACACCGAAACATAGTCACCCACAAACGCCCGGTTTGCTAAACACTGCTTAATGTTATTTCCCCACAGTAAAAATTATTTGCCGTCAGCATTGGGGGTGGTTATGTTTGTCAATGATGAGGAGTACCAAGTTATAGAATATTTTGTCAGTGGGGTCCTAAATAACTCCTAAAGAATTTGACAGAGAGGTCTTGGCATCAAAAAGTTTGAAGACCTCTGATTTAGGGGAAGGCGTTGAACACTGAAAGGATGACATTTACTATTTCCCCTCTGATCTAAGCCATTTATAGGAAGGTGTTGGACACTTAAAATGTGGCATTTACTATTCCCACCCCAATCTAAGCCATTTAGGAGAAGGTGTTGGATACTAAAGATGTACCATTTATTATTCACACTCCAATCTAAGCCATTTAGGGGAATGTTTTGGACACTAAAGGGGCAACATTTACTATTCTCACTCCAATCTAAACTATTTAGGGGAAGGTGTTGGACACTAAAGGGGTGACATTTACTATCCCCACTCCAATCTAAGCCCTTTAGAGGAAGGTGTTTGACACTAAATAGTGATATTTACCATTCCCACTCATATCTAACCCATTTAATAGAAGGTGTTGGACCATGAAGAGGTGACATTTATTATTCCCACTCCAATCTAAGCCATGTAGGGGAAGATGTTGAACAGCAGAGATCTACCATTTACTATTCCCACTCCAATCTAAACCATTTGGCGGAAGGTGTTGGACACTAAAGTGGTGGCATTTACTATTCCCACTCCTATCTAATAAATCTTTTTAATGTAATTAACAATAAAAATATCAGAACATGTGAATAACAAATTGGAAAATATATATTTTAAATAAAGCAAAAATATTATTATGATTTATAAAACTTTCATAATATATTATTTACCTAGTACATAAAATAAAACAATAAAATAAACTAATAAAATAACTAAACAACATATATTAACACTAAACTATATACTAACGAATAATAAATGAATCATTTTTATACAAACATAATTTATAGTCATTTTACCTTACACAAATAAAAACATTACTAAATAAACATAATATAAACAAATTATTTTCTAAGCAAATATAACAAATATATTTACATTTATAAAAAATACTTAAGTATTATAAAAAAAACGATAATACTATACATTATTTAAATTAACTTAGAAATCACTTTCATTTTCTACAACCTGCTTAAATACAAAATCAATCAAGTAAACATATAAAAGATTGACATTTATAATACAGTTTCACACGTATATTTAAAAACAATAAATATGAAAATATAATAAATTCATAATTCATATAACATACAAGTACTTTAGATTTCTATTACTAAAACATATATTTAATTTTATTTCATAATTCACATTTTATACAAAATTTAAAAAATGTTTTCAAACATATATTAATAAATGAATACATTAAATACAAACTTTTATTAGTAAAAATAAAATAAAAATTAAACAATCTTACAACCTAAATAATTATAATATTGTTAAAAATGTGAAATGAAATTAAAAAAATTAAAAGTTGCCCAAAAATATAAAATAAGTAATTCAGTATATAATAATACTTAGAAAATATTTAAAATATTTCCAAATTACATAAAATAATTTAAAACTAAATAGTAACACTAAAAATAACATACAACACTAACTACATACTTCAAAAAAACACATAACTCATGAAAACGATAGTATATACAATATTAAAGAAAACAATATTTTTACAACAATATTAAAAACACATAAAGATATTCTCAACTTTGATTTCTGTTCATATTTTTGATATCACAATAGTCTTAACATGATATTTATGTAGCACAACATTTTTTATTTGACATTTTGTCCAAACACCCAAATAATGTCTACTACAAAGGACAATATGTAACTCCTACACCTTATAACCCTCATTGTCTAATGCAATACATACTGTAGATTGATTTACACACCCTACACTGAGATGAGTAGCGCTATAAAAGAGCATAAAATATCACAATAGTCTTAACATGATATTTATGTATCACAACATTTTTAATTTGATATTTTGTCCAAACACCCATATAATGTCTACTACTAAGGGCGGAATGTGAGTCCTACACCTTATAACCCTCACTGTCTAATGTAATACATACTTTACTTTGACTTACACACCCTACACTGAGATGAGTAGTGCTATAAAAGAAAATGAAAAAAAAGTAGTATTTAAATTGATATTCGTGCATATTCTTGTGCAGACTGATACATCTAACTTTCTTACAGTGCATACATATGTCTTGTATACAGGGAATGAACAAAGTGATAAGCTTGCATCCAAACTGTAGTTTCTCTTAAGTACGTGTGAAGTGATAACAAGCTTGTGCCTTTGTTTTCCCTCCATTGCATTGGCATCTAGGTGTTAGGCCCAATATAGCTCCCAAACAGGATCAACTCAAACAAAAGAGCTGATGGCCCCTTAGATTCACTTTTTTTTTGTTCTTTCTATACGAGAAAAGGCGGGAGGTACAGTATGTATGCCAAACAGCCCAATGCGCTGGGGGTTATAACCTCCTAGACCGAGCTTTGTTCAACATTTTAGTGGAGTATTTGCGAGGGCCACTACTCTACTCTTCATTTTTTGAGATTTGTCTTTAATCCTTGTACCTCCGGAGTTCGTTATGCGCCCTTATGATGGTTTCTCCCTTCTCACTTAAAACGTTAACTTAACGAAGGAAAAAAAAAGGGTTCCCACATCTTGACCCGTTTTTCTGAACCGTTAATACAATCCATCCTGCCAATACGCTTCGCTGAGTTTACCCGGTCCATGCAGGTGGGTGGAGTGTTGGATATCCATTTAATACAGATTTCTCTATGTGCAATTAGTATTAGAAAAAAGCTAATGAGACTGCAGTTTGCCCAATTTTCCTTTGCAACCCTTCACCTTCATGTACACCAAATATTATTTTTTTCATTGCTTCTGTTAGTACCGTACCCACTTCCTGCCAGAAGAGTTGAATGTCTGGACACTGCCAAAATAGATGGATGTCATCTGCATTCTCAAGGGCACACTTCGGGCAATACCTCGTCTTCTGCCCTCCCAGTTTTGAGAGCTTTTTCAGAGACCAGTAGGCCCTGTGCATGGTAAATAAATGGTTTCTCCTAAGGGGTGCAGATTTCACAGAAGACCAAAGTGTAGACATTGATACTTGCCAAAGGTGTGTCATTTCTGATGACGGCAGGTACGCTTTCCAAATCTCCTCCGGCATTGTGGGGGGGGGGGAGGGACGAGTGGGCATCTTCAGCTTGTACCAAAATCCAGTACGATTTAGATAACTCTTTTTTCTGTGACCGAGACCTTTGTAATTCCTCCTCCCATTCTGTTCTGTTGCCCAGTTTGGATTGCTTCCAGGACCAACTCACTATTTGATAGTACTTAAATCTGGAGAGCTTATTGTTCGTAAGCCTTACTAAGGAGTCCCATCAGCTCAGGATGCCCTCCTCAAAAAACTGGCTCCATTTTAAAATTCCTGCTTCCATTAGTGGGATAGCTAAAGCATCTTGTAAACATTGGGGGGTTCCAGGGGATTTCCACATTCCATTTCCATATTGGAGTCATGTCACTGTAGTATGGGATTCCCAAAATCCTTCTGATGTGGATCCATACTTTGCATACCACACTTAACACTTAGCACTCTAAATCTGATCTTTTTGAAATATTTTGGGTGACCAAATTTAAAAAGAAAATTTCCTTCTTAAGGGAGGTCTTTGGTAAAGTGGGGACACCTGTTAATAGCTATTTGTCAGTAGTAGCCTGACATTTTTCATTTGGAAGGCCCAACAGTATAGCTAAAAGTCTGGAAAGGCTATGCCATCTGTTTTCTTCTTGCATCATTTTTTAGAGGCAATTATCGCACTTTTATTAGCCAAATTAAGCTACCCAGTTGCCCCTATACTTTTTTTAACCACTCTGCCCTGAAGTGTAAAGGTTATGCATTGAAAATAAAGGTGAATTTCGGAAGGATCATCATTTTAATTAGGTTAGTTCTTCCTAGAATAGAAAGGGGAAGATAGGCGTTTCTTAGTTTCCGACATATCTGCTAAAATGTATTTGTGCCTTGTTATTCAGGTCTTTCATCACTCGTACTCCTAGATACCTGATTTCTTTCTTTTCTAATGGATTGTCAGCGGGGCCGTTCCAAGTCATAAGTTCTGTTTTAGCTTCATTTACTAGGTAACCCGAGACCTTCCCATAGTCATTTAGAATATTTAAAATTCCAGGAAAGGAGCCCTAAACATCTTGTGTGTAAATCATTAGATCATCCACGTAAAGAGCCTTTTTTTTAATCCACTCATGATATTGGAAGGGTATGATCTTCTGTTCTTTTGTAATCCTTCTAGCAAGTGGTTCAGTGTATAAATTGAACAGTAAGGGAGACAATGGGCACCCTTGGCGAGTACCTCTTCCTATTTGAAATTGCGATGTGAGGCTACCATTGACTAATATCCTGGCTCTTGGTGTTTTATAAATAGTTCTTATTGCCTTGGGGAAGTTATCTCCTAAACTGCTTTGCTTGGTGATTGCGTATAGGAATGGCCAGCTCACTCTATCAAAGGCCTTAGCGGCATTGACGGTCATGATAGTCAGAGAGAGTTTGTTTCTATTGCCACATCTATCGCACTCACCAAATCATGGGTCAATTGGTATAGTTGTCTATTTTTCATGAAAACATTTTGGTTGTCCTGGACAAGCTCTCCAATCACTTTATCTAGTCTTTTGGCTAGTATTTGTGTGTAGATCTTATAATCATTATTGAGCAAGGATATAGGTCTGTAGGATTCAGGCCTTTTGGGGTTTTTCTTTGGCTTTAAGATTATGGTTATTGTAGCTTCATTCCATGAAGATGGAGTGGGAAGGGCTTCTACGCATGTCACATTTATTAGATTAGTCAAGCCGGGAGTAAGTTCGTCTTGTAGGACCTTGCATAGGTCTTTTGGTATGCCATCAGTGCCTGGTGCCTTCCCCTTTTTTAACCCTCTAACAATTTTGCCTACGTCTGCTGTACTAATTTCTTGATTAAGATACTGCTGCTGATCTTGGTCTGATGTAGGAAGACTATCCCCATTTAACCAGTTATCTATTTGTTCTTCTGTAGCTGTTGAATCATTAGCATATAAATCTTGAAAGAAGATAACAAAGGCCCACCTAATATCAGGGCCTTCTTGACAGCATTTATTGGTCTCTTTCTTTCTTTATATTTCTAGCACTATCCACCCTTATTTCCAGGCCAGTAACTTCCCGCAACCCTCACCATACTCATAGTGTGCCAACTTGCTAGCATTCCACTTTTTCCTCATCACTCCTTCCAAATATTCTGTTAAGTCCCCCTTGGCCTTTTTAATCTGATTTTGTAGGTTTATTTGTTTACAAGAGTCGTTGTAACTATTCAGCTCCTTGTAAATTTCTCCGATTTTCAGCTCTAACTCCTTCACTTTATTATTTTCTTTCCTTCTCTATGCCGGATAGCTAATCAATCTCCCTAGAATAAAAGCTTTATATGCATCCCATATAATGTGTATGGGGGAATCTTTATTTAACTCAAAATATTCTACGGTATTCTATTTCAAATGCTTAATAATCTCTTGCTCCCCTAGTAGTGACTTATCATGAGCCCATCGGGGAGGAGTTGGGGTACTATCAAGAGATAGTTCCAATTTTACTGTGGAGTGGTCGGAAAGATGCTCTGGTTGGTGTGTTACCGCCTTTAGCTTATTTCCCAGCTTTATGTCTGCCAGGAAAAATTCTATTCAGGAGGCGTGGCCATATTTCTTGTTATAGATTCACTTTTATTTTAGGCCCAGCTGGAATCTAAAAAACAAAAAGCCCCTTCCGTACTTGCAGTTGCTGCTCGGAATGGAAAGCAGATAATGTGCGTCCGCTGCTGAATGTGTCCCAGTGTCAGCAAATTACACCGGGACAAATTGAGCATATTCCACTTGGGCCCTACTTTTTGGCAAGGGCGACAGTGTAAACCCTGTGAAATAAGTGGGTGCATGCCATCCACCCGCCTATTGCCCTGACCTGTGGCCTAATAACACCGGTTTTAAAAAGGATATATGCTTAAACATAACACTTTAAGGCTCACATATCTAAGTGCTGCAAGAATATGTTACTGTTACACGAATCAATAGGACTCATTTTATCAACCTCAGAAGGTTAAAAGGCTGAGTTAGCACTTCCAGAATCCAACCACATGACCCAATGATAACAGTACAGTGACCGCTTGAAGCTAATGACCGCTTGAAACTAATGACAGCTTCAAACTAATGAGCTGGCTTCCCACTTTCTTTCAACAGCCCTGATATCAAGGGGGTCCTTGTAAATCCGATTCACTGGCAAAGGGAGAGGTGGATAGACTATACCATGTTTATCTTAAACGTAATAGACATGACAGTGACTCATAAAACACCATGTAGTAGGAAGGGGGAATAGATTTAATAAAGGATTTCTTGATCTAGATCGAAGCATGCAATGATCTCAGCATTCTGATCACTGTTGGTCATGATATTTTTAGCCAGTTGGATAGCTCAATGGGTAGAGTGCCTGCAGAAACGTCTGTGAGTAATGTGCAGGTCACAAGTATGAATTATGGCAGGTGAAATGGAACCTCCTTCTGTAAGAGGTGGATAAAATAAGTATCATGATTTTACTAGGGAATGTTGGCAGGAATCATTAAACTCTATTGACACATTTCATTATGCAACACAATACCATGGTCCCCGTGTGGAGAGAATTCAGTGACCTCTGAACTGTCCAGCGGTAAGCAATAAATAGGCATGTTTTTAGGTCTTGCCTAAGACACTGCATCCACGGTCGCTTGCAAGATCTTTTATTTTCTTTACAGTGGGCTTGGAGGATACCCATTAGTTACCATTGGTTGGCTTCATTGTCACTCTTATTTGCTAGCTTCTTATTGGACAGCAGCTGTAGGCTTCCTTCCTTTTCATGTGTTTGTCCCTCACCTGGAGCATGGACTCATTACTTGTGTCCTTCTACGGGTCATTTTTAGGCACTGCTTTCTTTTTGGTTTAAGCACCCTATGTTAGAATTGAAATAATTCCGCCATATTGTTTATGCTGTGTTTCTTGTTAAGTTAGCATCCATGGCACCATTTTCGGTCTAGCCGCCATCTTGTGTGATGATCGAAACTAACTTCTGAATCATTTCGCCTGTCTCAGCAGAAAGCCGCTCCAATATTTTTTTTGTATTTCCCAAGGCTAAGCTTCGCTTTCCTAATGAATACATAAATGTGTCTTCGCATACCTTTCTTGTTAGATAGGCTTGTTCTCATGTTTTCAGTGGCGGGCACGGGCGGGTTGGCCTTGAGGCCGAGATAGTGGGGGTCCGATCCCAGGAGTGTAGCTCATCTTCTGTGCCTCCATTGTTAACCTGCTCCAACTGGAATTTTCCAGTAGAAGGCGGGTCCTGGTGGGTAGTGGAAATGTATAACTTAGTATGTATTGCTGGTGGAGGTCAGTCTCTCGGCAGCTGTCTTAGGTGGCTGGTCAGACTGGACTCCGCTCGAGCGAAATACTAATAAATAACTTGGTTTGTATTCTCTACTGTCTGATCGACTCTTCACTTGTATGGAAGGCTGAGGGGTGGTCATGAGTGTAGCCAGTGAGCAGTCTAGTTGTTACCGACCGCCGCCGGATGTGTCGCACCCACGCGCTCCCGCCAGCGGGCGGAGCACGCAAAATAAAAGGAAGGGGCGGGCCCGCTCGGGGGCAGTCCGCACCCACAAGTTCACTGGTTCGTGTGTGTCCCGTTATTCGCGCAGCGCGCGCCACCATAGACGCGGCCAGTGCACCATTGCAGATGCAACACTGGCAACGAGGGGGGCACGGACTCACGCTCCCACCCCTGCAAACTGTTGAGAGCCGGCTGGTAGAATAACGCGGCCCTGACGACAGCCTGCACCACGCTGCTTGCAGTCACGTGGTCGCTGCCTGCCATAAACCAGGCCCAACGAGGGCCACCTCATGCTGAGACAGCAGCTGAGCAACTTGCCTCACGAGTCACGACCTCAACTGCCCCAGGCCCTACGACAACGCCCACGCGCAGCAGCTTCCACCATCCTGCCTGCCCACGTGGGCCCTGGGTGCACCATGCATGTAGCCCACGTTTCACTGCTGCAGTTGACCCAACAGTGGACAAGGCACACACTCACACAGTGCCGCAGGAGCCCAAAAGGGAGAGGACCAGGACAGATACGCCACAGGCCACCGGGGACCAACTCACGCATTGCCACACCCGCAGCGAGCCCCAGAAGGGTAGACACAAGAGACACCAAACCCTGCCAGGCGTGAGTGCAGACAACAGGCCGCGTCACATACAATACAGTGGATATGGGAGACAATCCAGATGGCCAGCCGGCACAGGTCCGCATCGTCACTCAGCACGCGCCTACTGGAGTACTGCCCCCATTCAGTGAAGCGGCTGACCCTACAACGGCATCCCCACAATGGAAGACATGGCTGGGCCGCCTTGAGAATTACTTTATAGCAACCAGGGAGACGGATGGGGCCGTCAAGCGTTCGCTCCTGCTTCATTATGCAGGGGAAGAAGTGTACTTACTCTTCAAGCACCTCCCGGGCACTGGGGGCCCAACTGAGTATGACACAGCAGTCGCAGCGCTCAACGCACACTTCGACACCCAACTGAATCCGGATTATGAGAGATTCAAATTACGCCAAGCAAGACAACAGG
Organism: Calotriton arnoldi; assembly: GCA_963921515.1. Taxonomy (NCBI): domain Eukaryota; kingdom Metazoa; phylum Chordata; class Amphibia; order Caudata; family Salamandridae; genus Calotriton; species Calotriton arnoldi. The sequence continues at coordinate 532,131 of CAWUFW010007988.1, read as the reverse complement.
AAGGGGAGTCTATCGACGCCTTCCACACAAGATTGAGGGAGTTAGCGAGCACACACCTAGTCGACGATAGGGCCGTGGAGGAGATTTGAGCCCAGTTTACACAGGGGGCGTGCAGCAAGGTCCTACGAAGACTCATCCTGAGGCAGCCGAACATAGCCCTCAATGACATCCTAGTCATGGCCCGGTCACACGATTTGTCGGCCGCGCGAGCAGACGAAATGGATCTGGCATTGACGCGCACGACCGAAAAGAGCGCGACCATCAAAACAGAGAGAGCCGATACCATCATGACACGGGACAAGAGGAGCAGGCCACGAGACCACCCGCCCCAGACTCCGAGAGGCCAGTGCGGATACTGTGGGCATGAGGAACATCCACCACACAAGTGCCCCGCCCAAGGGAAAACGTGCACCAACTGCGGAATTCCAAACCATTTTGCGTCTGTGTGCCGGCGGAAGGGCCCAAGGAAGGAGAACAGGGGAGCCAGGCCCGTGCGCAAACTCGTGAGACAACTGTCGAGCGTATCTCTGGCGTCATCTCAAGGAGGAAGGAAGAACGAGCGGGCCACTTACCAAGTCAAGGACTCGTCCACCAAAGAAGATGAAGGAGAAATGTACCTCGTGTCATTCACGCAGGCACTGAAGAAACGTAGAAGGCCACAGCCCACGTGCACAGTGAAGATCGCCGGGTCAGAAGTAAGCGCGGTAATTGACACCAGCGCGTCGGTAAATGTCATACAACAATATAATCGGCTGAGGCCCAAACCAGAGCTCAAACCATCTAAGACAAAAATATTTTCATGTGGGAGCGATTCACCCCTACCACTCCGGGGAAAAATGACAGTACTGATACGGTCAGAAGACGGTGAAATCACGACCGACATTCACGTTATCAACCAAGAGGCTGACACCATACTGAGCCATGCAGCGGAGGATCTGGGACTAGTCATGTTCGCAAGAAGTGTACAGGCGACCCAAACCAAAGAACTACTAGAACAATTCGCGAGCTTATTTCAAGGGTTGGGTCGGATCAAGAAAGCACCAGTCAAGTTGCACATTGACCCGTCGATCACACCGACGGCACAACGGCACAGGAGGATCCCCTTCCACCTCAGACCCCAAGTGGAACAGGAACTACAAAAACTAGAGGACCAAGGGGTCATTGAAAAGGTCTCTGGACCCACACCGTGGGTGTCCCCCATGGTGATAGCTGAGAAGCCCAGACAGCCAGGGAAGATCAGGCTATGCATAGATATGCGCCTCCCCAACAAGGCCATAAAGCGCGAATGTCACATCACACCAATGATGGATGACATAGTGGCTGACGTCAACGGGTCTCGCTGGTTTTCTAAACTAGACCTGAACGCAGGCTATCACCAGCTGGTCCTAGCCAAGGAGAGCCGCTACATAACCACGTTCAGTACCCACCTTGGGCTACGAAGATACAAACGCCTCAACTTTGGGATATCGTCCGCAGCAGAGGTATTCCAGGACGCAGTGAGGGAGATCCTAACTGGCCTACCGGGGGTGCTGAACGTGAGTGATGATATCCTCATCCACTCAGAAACCGCTGACGAGCACTACTGCCACCTGATGGCAACACTGAAGCGGCTTCAAGACCATGGCGTCACCCTACACAAAGAAAAGTGCCTCTTCTTCCAGAAGCTAATAGAATTCTTCGGTTACCTGTTTAATCAGGAGGGCATCCATGTAGACCCGCGGAAGTCCCAAGCGATCAAGGACGCCCCAGCCCCAGTGACAGTATCCGAAGTTCGAAGCTTCCTGGGGATGGCCACATATTGTGGCCGGTTCATCCCCGACTTGGCCACCATCGCGGAGCCACTTCGCAACCTCACTCGGGCCGACGCAATGTGGAAGTGGGGAACCCTGGAACAAACAGCATTCCAGAGGATCAACACCGCCCTCCTTGACCACACCACCCTGGTGTACTTCGACCCTGCCAAGCAAACGGAGATACTCGTCGACGCCAGCCCCGTAGGCTTAGGGGCAGTACTGACCCAAGAGCAAGAACCCGGCAGATGGGCAGCCCTGGCATACGCCAGCAAGGCGCTCTCGCCCACTGAGAGGCGCATATTGAGAAGGAGGCCCTGGCCATCAGGTGGGCGAACCGTCATTTCCACTTGTACATCTGTGGTCAACCGTTCAGGGTTATTACCGACCACCACCCCTAGTGCTGCTGTTCAGAGGGTCGGCGCCACACCCACCCCGAGGATCGAACAGTGGGCCATCGGGCTCCAGCAGTACGAGATGGAAGTAGCCTACCACCCTGGCGCTAAGAACCCCGCCGATTTCCTCTCAAGACACCCAGCACCCCAAGATGAACAAGGGGATGAATCAGTCGTCGACGCGCTGGAAGCCCACTTAAACATGATTTCTCCAATAACGTGACCGAAAGCCCTGACATTGGAAGACATCGCCGCGGCCGCAGAAGGAAATCCCGTACTGTCCAAGGTGCGAGCAGCCGTCCAAGGAGGACACTGGCACCAGTTCCTGCAATCAGCCAATGACTGGGCCGGGCCTGAGAGGGAATGTCTCCTGAAAATGTGGAGAATCAGAAATGAGCTGAGCATAACCCAAGGAGGGATTCTGGTAAGAGGGTCCCGAATAGTAATACCGTCCTCTCTGCAACATCAAGCGACCCAGCTGGCCCACGGAGGACACCAAGGAGTCGAGAGAATGAAGTCCCGGATGCGAAAAAAGGTGTGGTTTCCGGGGCTGGATGCTCAGGTAGAAGAAACCGTGAAGAGATGTCCGGCCTGCCAGCTGACAAGTGCCTCAGAGAGACCAGCTCCCATCCAGATGGAAGAACAAGGGAAAACCCTGTGGGAGAAGGTGAGCATCGACTTCAGGAGCTTCCCCGACGGTCGGGCGACCGTGGTGATGATCGACAGCTACTCCAAATATCCCCTGGTAGAGGTGGTCAGCTCCACTGCGTTCTCCTGGGTTGCCCCAGTACTTGAGAAGGTGTTTGCAATGTTCAGATGCCCGGAGGAGATCAAGAGCGACAACGGGCCTCCTTTCCAAGGGCGTGAGTTCCATGACTTCATGCAACAACACGGCATACGACATCGCCGCATCACCCCACAATGGCCACAAGCCAGCGAGGAGGTTGAGAGGTTCATGTGGACCCTCAACAAAGCCTTACGGATCGCTGTGGCAGAGAATGCAGAACCTGAGCGACATCTGCAATAATTCCTCTGAGAATACAGGGGCACCCCCCCCCCCAGCACTACCCAATGCACACCGTGGGCGCTAATGTTCAATGGAGTCCGCAGAGACACACTCCCTGTCTGTCCAGGGTGGACCCCGCCTCCATACTGTGAGGAAAATGTCCTAGAGCGAAGGAAGAAGTGGAATCTCACTGCAAGCCGAACCCGGGGGGCAACACACAGAGAACTGCGAAGAGGAGACTCTGTGATCGTGAAGGACAGGAGGCCAGGGGGAAAATTCCAGACCAGGTACGAACCGGGCCATTGGACGGTGGTCAACGTGAAATGGACCATGATAACAGCAGCGAAAGGGGGAGAGAGAGTGACACGAAACATCTGGTTCAAAAGAGTGCCGGAACCTCACTCGGTTCCAGAAGCTGACTACACCCCAGAAATCGGGGAGCACCCCGGGACCGAGGGAGAGGAACCTTCTGTGGGTACCAGGTCACCAGCAACCCCAGTGGCGCACCGTGAGGTGCACCAGGAGCTGGAATCACCAACCACTGAGACCTGTGTGATGATGATGACGAACCCCGAGGGACTGGAGTCCCGCATTGCCACCCGGGGTGATCACCCCAGATACAGACTAAGTGAAAACCCCAGGCTCAGCTCCCGCCTGAAAGACTATGCCTGTCGAGTGGCCAGGATCCAAAAGGGGATGATGGACGGAACGTTTGAGCCAATCAAACACTCACCCCCAGTCAACTGATCTGGGTTTAATCCATCATCATTCTTTAGCTCACTCCACCACCCCAGTTCAGACATGGCTACATGCAAATCAGTCTGACCCTGTGCCTCATGGGAACAGTCCAACCCGAACTGCCAAGCCATGTCTTCCCTGGACCGGAAACAAGCATCCTAGGACCGGTTTCTGGCATTTCAGCCGTCATCAGCCAGGCTTGCTTGAATCCAGTGGCAAAGTGAGCAAGGGACCCACGTCTGGGCATACCCCCGCCAACCTAGGGCGACCAAAGCGATACAAAAGGGGATGATGGACGGAACGTTTGAGCCAATCAAACACTCACCCCCAGTCAACTGATCTGGGTTTAATCCATCATCATTCTTTAGCTCACTCCACCACCCCAGTTCAGACATGGCCACATGCAAATCAGTCTGACCCTGTGCCTCATGGGAACAGTCCAACCCGAACTGCCAAGCCATGTCTTCCATGGACCGGAAACAAGCATCCTAGGACCGGTTTCTGGCATTTCAGCCGTCATCAGCCAGGCTTGCTTGAATCCAGTGGCAAAGTGAGCAAGGGACCCACGTCTGGGCATACCCCCGCCAACCTAGGGCGACCAAAGCGATACAAAGGGGATGATGGACGGAACGTTTGAGCCAATCAAACACTCACCCCCAGTCAACTGATCTGGGTTTAATCCATCATCATTCTTTAGCTCACTCCACCACCCCAGTTCAGACATGGCCACATGCAAATCAGTCTGACCCTGTGCCTCATGGGAACAGTCCAACCCGAACTGCCAAGCCATGTCTTCCCTGGACCGGAAACAAGCATCCTAGGACCGGTTTCTGGCATTTCAGCCGTCATCAGCCAGGCTTGCTTGAATCCAGTGGCAAAGTGAGCAAGGGACCCACGTCTGGGCATACCCCCGCCAACCTAGGGCGACCAAAGCGATACAAAAGGGGATGATGGACGGAACGTTTGAGCCAATCAAACACTCACCCCAGTCAACTGATCTGGGTTTAATCCATCATCATTCTTTAGCTCACTCCACCACCCCAGTTCAGACATGGCCACATGCAAATCAGTCTGACCCTGTGCCTCATGGGAACAGTCCAACCGAACTGCCAAGCCATGTCTTCCCTGGACCGGAAACAAGCATCCTAGGACCGGTTTCTGGCATTTCAGCCGTCATCAGCCAGGCTTGCTTGAATCCAGTGGCAAAGTGAGCAAGGGACCCACGTCTGGGCATACCCCCGCCAACCTAGGGCGACCAAAGCGATACAAAGGGGATGATGGACGGAACGTTTGAGCCAATCAAACACTCACCCCCAGTCAACTGATCTGGGTTTAATCCATCATCATTCTTTAGCTCACTCCACCACCCCAGTTCAGACATGGCCACATGCAAATCAGTCTGACCCTGTGCCTCATGGGAACAGTCCAACCCGAACTGCCAAGCCATGTCTTCCCTGGACCGGAAACAAGCATCCTAGGACCGGTTTCTGGCATTTCAGCCGTCATCAGCCAGGCTTACTTGAATCCAGTGGCAAAGTGATTAGATCAGTTGACTGGGGGTGAGTGTTTGATTGGCTCAAACGTTCCGTCCATCATCCCCTTTTGTATCGCTTTGTTCGCCCTAAGTTGGCGGGGGTATGCCCAGACGTGGGTCCCTTGCTCACTTTGCCACTGGATTCGAGCAAGCCTGGCTGATGACGGCTGGAATGCCAGAAACCGGTCCTAGGATGCTTGTTTCCGGTCCAGGGAAGACATGGCTTGGCAGTTCGGGCTGGACTGTTCCCATGAGGCACAGGGTCAGACTGATTTGCATATGGCCATGTCTGAACTGGGGTGGTGGAGTGAGCTAAAGAATGATGATGGATTAAACCCAGATCAGTTGACTGGGGGTGAGTGTTTGATTGGCTCAAGCGTTCCGTCCATCATCCCCTTTTGTATCGCTTTGTTCGCCCTAAGTTGGCGGGGGTATGCCCAGACGTGGGTCCCTTGCTCACTTTGCCACTGGATTCAAGCAAGCCTGGCTGATGACGGCTGGAATGCCAGAAACCGGTCCTAGGATGCTTGTTTCCGGTCCAGGGAAGACATGGCTTGGCAGTTCGGGCTGGACTGTTCCCATGAGGCACAGGGTCAGACTGATTTGCATATGGCCATGTCTGAACTGGGGTGGTGGAGTGAGCTAAAGAATGATGATGGATTAAACCCAGATCAGTTGACTGGGGGTGAGTGTTTGATTGGCTCAAACGTTCCGTCCATCATCCCCTTTTGTATCGAGTGGCCAGGATCCTGCAGAAGAAAAAGAGACTGAGTTGAGATGGGATGTAGCCAGTGAGCGGTCTAGTTGTTACCGTCCGCCGCCGGATGTGTAGCACCCACGCGCTCCTGGGGCAGAGCGCGCATAATAAAAGGAAGGGGCGGGCCCGCTTGGGGGCAGTCCGCACCCACAAGTTCACTGGTGCATGTGTGTCCCGTTATTCGCGCAGCGCGCGCGCCACCATACCCGCGGCCAGCGCACCATTGCAGATGCAACAACGAGTGACCCGGGTGGCCCAATTCGGGTCATTTCCTTCAATTGGCGCCCGAACAGGGACTCCATTGTGCGAGTGATCCATCTTCGCCCGCAGATGGGTGAGAAGGACGGGGCCACGTCAGGTCGGATGGGCGGATCGGGGATCCCTGCACAATAGAGCCCGGTACTCGCAGCTGCCCCGCCTGTCTGACCGGGAGGTGCCTCGCCCTGTGGTCATCCCGACTGGGGTCCTGAAAGGCGAAACTCTTGGATATGACCGTTTGGTCCAAAGAGTCGACAGAGGAGAATAAATTTGTTTGAACTGTGTGCACCAGGTGAGTTTGCTTTGGTTTGTTGTGACGTCATATTGGTTTGAAAGTGGCACAATCTGAGGATCGTTTGGAACAAGCGCTTGGACTCATTGAATTGTTTGCATTTGGTACCAACGTTTTGTTTGATGGGGTCTGTGGACCCATTTTGGTAGCGGTGTTTGTGGAATACTTGTTTGAGCAAGCAGTGAGTGCGCGCTCTGTGTGAAGAGGTGAGGATGCCTTGCCTCAGCAAATTATGCTGTGTGGAGTGCCGTTGTTGTTCTGCTGATGCTAGGTTGAAAGAGAAGCAGCCTGCGCCCGCAGAGGGCACACCAAACTATGACATGTATGTTAAGCATGGCCTCTGCCCTATTATATTTAGTACGCTATGGCACAAATATACGAGGGACAATGCCAAATTGCAGTGGTCACTAACAAGTACCTTTGATTGCCAAAAAATTGAATTATTTACAAGACAAATTGTTTGCAAAAAGGAGTAGGCAGTCGATGTTTGATTATCTTCAAGTATGGCAAAAAGAAGCTAAGCGAAGGCGCATGAGAGCTGAGAAGGAGGCCCGTAAAGCGAGGACAAAGACGCTAACTCAGAAAGCTGTACCGTATGATAGACAGAAAGTGGAGAAAGGGATAGAGTGTGCAGATAGGAAGTTTAGGTTACAATGTGACAAGTCTTATGTTACTAGGGAAGAGGATGATACATTTGTGGAGGAACTATTGGAGACTCGACCTCTGCCTCCATATGCTCCACAGAGAATATATCCTGCTGGTTCCCTGTCCCCGCCATCAGCTCCTCCTGTTTCTGTAGCTCCAGTCTCCTCTGCTAGTGACCAGGCTGTTTTGATCATCGCCTTCCCGACCTCTTTTTCAACTTCGCTTCCTGCAGTGACCACCACTACTAGCCTTCCTGCTACACCTGCGCCTTCGACATCCTTTTCTCCTGCTCTCACCCCTGCTTCGCACCCCCTGATATCATTATTGCCAGACGCATCCTTAGTTGCTGCATCTCCACTGTCTCACACCCCAACACTATCGAGTACTGAAACACCAGCGTGCGGATTTGGAAGTGATGACAGGGTGGCCGCCATAGAGCGACTGGGACGTGTGTTGATACGATCTGATGTGGGAGATGAAGAAAAGAAGATGGTAGCTAATCAGGCTGCTCAGTGGGCTCGTAATCCAATTTATAGCACGGAGGATGTGTGGAGTACGATGAAAGACTATGAGCCGTTCATGCAGCAATATGCCCTTAGACACATGTCGGCGACATTGATTGGATTGTGGGAACAGTGTTTCGGTGGTGTAGCACCCCAGATTATTTATGACATCAGGGACCAGGTGTATGCATCCGGTATGGCGCCTGACCAAGTTTTTGGTAACGTTGCAGTGTTAATAGGTTATCGGGGAAGGTTGATTCAGAAGAGCCCAACGATGATTACCCAATTCCCCATGAGGGAAGTCCACCCATTATATCACCCCGAAATACCAGAGTTGAGGGATGCGCTGAATGTTTTTGTGCGACAACGGGTGGAAGGCCGTTTTCAGGAGCAGTAGATTTATACCCAGTGGAAAAGAAGTGAGGTTTTGTCTCTCAGGAGCCAGTTGCCCGACCCTAGGAAGAATCCAACTGCGTACTATAAGGAATTGACAGAAGCAGCCTGGTCGACAGTTATGACATTGGCAGACATAGAAATGCTCTTTGGTTTGTTGGTGCCTGTTGATATTTGGTGGCAAGTACATATGTAAGACCACGGACTTGGGTGGTATTTGGGAGGAGATCAGAGCATGGGACAAGAAGAGGAAGCCTGGTGAGGAGCCTAGGGCTGAGATACTAGCTCTACCAGGTCGAATTATTACATATATGCACTCTCTTATTCCCCCCTAGGAGAGTAGATTGGGACAAGTTAACGACATGTCGGCAGAAGAAAGATGAAAGTGTCTCTGATTTTATCACAAGGTTTGAAGGTGCGTACCTGGATTTTAGTGGTCAAGAGTTGTCGATGGAAGGGGGTGTCCGATTGTTTGTTAATAGGTTTGTTACCAACATGCTTCCCGAGATCGCGACTCGGTTACAGGCCTCGGAGGGCACTTGGACTACCTCCTCCCCCTCGGTGATTTTGAGTATGGCGCAGTATTATGAGCATAGGGAAAATGAAGAGAAATAAAAGGTGGAGAAGAATAATTAAGAATTGAAGACAAAGGTGTTGATGCAGCAGGCGTCTAGGGTGAACGGTAGGGGACATGGCACTGGTCCGGCCCGGCAGTCTCCTCCACGAGCAGGAATGCTGCACCTGTGGGACCGAATCAGTGCGCATACTGTAAGGAAGAGGGGCACTGGCGTAGCGAATGTCCAGTGTTGTTGCAGTGTTGTTGCAGAAGGTTGCGGCTCATAGGGGACGTGGCTCTAGAGGACAAGGCTGTGGAGCAGATGGATATGACAGGGCTCAGGAGGGCTCCGATCAGAACTATTTTGACGACCCTAGAGGGAGACAGTATTACCATGATGACTATGATTTGAAGGATGTGACTGGGTTATCTCACAGCGAGGACAGCCAGGGACAGGGCGAGGGACTAGTTCAGATACCTGTAGATCAACGCGGACCTTATGTTACTGCCGATTTGCAGCGCACAGTAAAAGAATTCTTGGTGGATACAGGTGCAATGAATAGCTCTGTTTCTCATTCATTGGTCCCCGGGGCAGCCCTGTCTGGCCATAATAATGTTTCGGTAGGCTTTTCTGGTGTGCTGGTTGTGAGCCCCATTTCCAAACCCCTTGCCCTGACTATTGGTCCCTTCAAAGTTGATTCGCCATTTTTGCTGACGTCTAATTGCGGAGAGAATTTGATGGGATTGGATTTGTTAAATAAAGTGCATGCTACAATTTATTGTTCCCCGGCGGGTGTGTATATGACCATGGGGCCTACCGAGGTTAGCACCAAACAATGTTTGTCCAAGGATGCCCCACTTCCTGTTGAATTTAAGGATGTACCGCCCACGTTGTGGGCTACAGGCGACATGGATGTAGGGCTGCTACAGATACCACCGGTTTCGATTAGAGTTAAAGACAATGCTGTCTTGCCTCGCATTCCTCAATACAAGATACTACAGGCTAGGGAGCGAGCCTTGCTGCAGATCATACAGGATTTGATTAAGTCAGGAGTAGTTGAAGAGACGTCTGTGAATGTGTGTAACAGTCCCATTCTTCGTATTCTTAAGAGGGCACTTCGAGTTCCTCTGATGACCATCCTGATGTATATCACTTTGTGATTGATTTGCGTGAAGTGAATAAGATTGTGGTCCCTCAGTTCCCAGTGGTTCCTGACATAACAGCCCTTCTGACAATGATTCCTTCTTCTGCGAAGCTCTTTTCAGTTGTTGATTTGAAAAATGCATTCTTTAGCATAGCAATACATCCTGATAGCAGACACCTGTTTGGATTTGCCCTAGTCGGCAGAAGCTTTAGATTCTGTCGGGCTCCTCAGGGGTATACAGAGAGCCCAAGTATATATAGTCTAGTTCTGAAAGGCCAATTGGATTCCCTTACGCTTCCCCCAGGTAATGTATTGCTGCAGTATGTGGATGACCTCCTGATTGCCTCTGACACTGAAGAAGGCTGCTAAGATGCAACGGTTAAATTGTTGCTGCATTTGGCAAACTACGGACATAAAGTGTCCCTTTGCAAAGGGGGCGTGGCCTGCAGCCGATGGAGACGGACGCGAGCTGAGGAGCTCCGGCCGCCGCTTCCCAGTAATCAATCATCCTGATACCCTGACAAGCCTGGGGGAGCTGATTCCTGGACTGGAGGGCTCCTGATACTGTCGGCGAAAGAAAAAGGAGCCTGCATCGCTGGAGCACACACTTTGGGCCCGGAACTCAGTAAGCTCAGTGGGTGGCAGAGTACGCCTGAGGAGAGTCGGCGAGCGGAGCATGCCTGAGGCGCCTGAGCGGACTCACCTGACAGCTGCTGCGGAGGTTGAGAGATCCGGGGTTGAACAGTCAGGAGTAAGCCCGCGCGGGAGGGGGCCCCGCATCGCTGGAGCACACCCTTAGAGGGGGAGACGATCCCTGCTGGACCCAACCGTGTTGCCTCCTGTGAGCGCATGGAACATTAGGCAAGCTCTGTGGTCAATCTCACTGGCGACTGACGGTCCCTTCATCCTGCTTACTCACCTCAAGGGCGGCGGCTCACCTACGATGAGGCTGGTAATACAGCGGTGAGTAAAATGAAGAGGACTGACAGTGAAGCACTACGCACCTCGCTCAAGCCCCCTACAAAGCCGCGATTGAGTGCAGAAGGCGGTTGGGGATATTGACGCAAGTGGGGGGCTGGCACTCCCTCACTGAGCCCCCTGAAATATACTCCAGGCCACGGAGATGGCCTTTCCAGGGCCTGCGGGGCTGTTTCCTGCTGGTGCCCTTCCCACTGCTGAGCGTGTGGGCTGGTAATTCCTCAGCTACTCACCGGAGCCCAGGGACACCTGATGACATCGCGGGCGATGGCCCCCGCCCTTAACTAGTGGATCTGAAACCGAGGAGGGCAGCGGCACATATTCCTCCCGAAAAGGGTGCGGTCCTACAACGGCATAAGTAAACTATCATTGCGGCCCTCTTGCTGTAAGCAGACGGGCACCCCCAATGGGACCTTGGGAGCTAGAAGCTTGTTGCTGACTGATTGCAACACAGTGGTCGCCATAGGGGACCGACCCAATCCTGCGTGCACTGGTCCCCAGTACTGCAGCGTGCGCTGGAGTTGGTCAGACAACGAACCCACAACATAGCTTCATCGAGATGGGGAGAACTCAGAAGAAAAGAGGGTTCACTGTTCTCAGCGTGGACACCCCAGGTCTCCAGTCAGACGAAGAAGATGAAGTACTTGCGACAGGTCGTGACTCAACCCCCCGGAAGCCCACGTTGTCTGACATCATGCAGGCGATTACGGCCTCCAGAGAGGTGCTAGAGGGGAAAATTGATGCTATCGGCACAGACCTAAACCTGCTAAAGGATGAACATCGCAAACTCAAGGACAGAGTGTCCACTAATGAGAAAGAACTGGGGGGGCCTTCCGGAAACAGTTCACAAGATGCGCCGATCCCTCACGGATCTGGAGGCTAAAGTAAAAATACTGAAAATGCGGGCCGAGGACAGTGAAGGACGATCATGCAGGAACGATATCCACGTTATCGGGGTGCCAGAAAAAACGGAAGGGACAGACATGGTGCGCTTCTTGGAGAACTGGATCCGAACTGAGGTTGCCCCAGCGGGACTATTGCTCTTTTATGCCCTGGAACAGGCGCACAGGGTTCCAGCCAAACCACCAAAACCAGGGGCTCCTCCCCGACCAATTGTAGTGCGCCTGCTGCACTTCCGGGACAGGGACCACATTTTGCAAAGTGCCCGTCAAAAGCAGGACCTACGCATTGACAATAGTGCCATTATGATCTTCCCAGACTTCACAAGGGAAGTCCAACGAAACAGAGCGTCCTTTACAGCTGTCAAAGCAAAATTACGTCAATTGCACTTGCCCTACGCAATGTTATTCCCCGCACGGCTATGAGTGGCGGACCCAGCAGGAACTCGCTTCTTCCTCACACCACAAGAAGCTTGGGACTGGCTCGAAACGCAAGGATCGGCTGACCATCGTGCCTCTGCTCCGAACTCTCTGCAACAGAGCCCTCGCAGCCATAAAATTGGATCCAGTGCCCCTTCACCCAGGGAACTCAGCCTCGAACGCCGCAAAGCATTGCAAAACAGTCCCAGCACTTCTTCGGGCAGGAGCGACCGTCGCTCTGGCAGAGCGGAAACCGCTCCGGACCACAGTGACACCGACAGCCTGGGAACAGTCTTGCCTCAGGTTAGGCCCCAAACGGCCGACAATCTCATCTGAGGGCTATTCTGCGGCAGCAGATTCAGTCGATCCCAGGAGCCTGCTGGTCATATATCACTGGTGGAATTTCCGCGGACTCGATGCTTCCCCCCACTGAACTATGGGTAATGCTTAGCAGCTTTAGGGATTATTGTCTAGGTCATTTACTGGGCGGCGGTGGTACGGGGAGTTTAGCACTGTCATTGTTGGGTGACCACCCTTGCCACTGTCATTGGTCGATGGTATGTTTTAACACTGTTTGGACGGGGATTCTTTCTTCGATGCCTGTCCTGGGAGGGGGAGTTGGGGACGTTCTTTAAGTTGGGAAATGTTAAGGGGAACCAGGCGTGTCACAAGGGGGAAATCTTATAATGGGCGCAAGCACAGACAACGACAATGGGAACCCCATTAGGCTTCAAATGTATCTCGTGGAATGTGAGGGGTATGCATTCCATGATCCGGTGCCATAAGATACACTCATATTTGGTCCGCAGGGACATACAGATCGCATTCCTTCAGGAAACTCATTCTCCTGCAAAGGAAGGGACGGTGCTGCAACGCCGCTGGAGGGGCCAGGCATACCACACCACTTACTCCGCTTTCGCAAGAGGAGTACTAATATGGATAAGAGCAGGTATTCCATTTCAATGCACAACACAGTTGATCGACTCAGAGGGCAGATATGTGGTAGTGACTGGGAGGCTGGATGGTAGAGACCTTACACTAGGGAGTAATATGCGCCCAACTCGGATCAGCCAGCCTTCTTTTCCCATCTTTCTGGGAGGCTGGCGACCGTCCTCACGGGCTCGATATTCCTGGGGGGCAACTTCAATTGCACCTCCGATGTCGCCCTTGACCGCTCACACCCCCCACTCCCTGATGCACCTGCACACAAGCTGGCAGAGGCACGCCGCAACTGGCAACAGAAATTGGGTTTAATAGACTCCTGGAGGGCACAGCACCCTGGGGCCCGGGATAACTCCTTCTTCTCAGCCCTGCACGAATTGCATGTTAGGCTGGACACCATTTTGTGCTCCCCTGACGTCCATGAGGGGGTTTGCAGCACCAAATACCTCACCAGGACGCTCTCTGATCACAACCCTGTGCGGGTACAGTTACAATGGTCACGCGCGCGTCCCAAGATCCCAACCTGGCACCTGCGCCCCGAGGCTCTAGACGACCAAGGTTTCCGCGTAACAATAGGATCAGCTATTTCTAACTACCTCCAAGATAACGGAGGCACTGCCACGTCCTCACTAGTGAAATGGGACGCATGTAAGGCAGTCCTGAGGGGGAAGTGCATTTCAGAGACGATAGGGGTTTGGAACATGATCCTTCAAGACATAGAGAGGGACGACCGGCGACTGCGCACCCTGGAAAAAGACAGACCTGGCAACCCGGGCAAGCAACAGGAGTTACTAGAGGCAAGGGAGACGGTATCAACACAAGTAGAGCGGCTACGCTGCTTTGATTATAAAAAATACATAGCCCGAGCACATTCGGAGAGGGACAAATCAGGGGCCTTTCTGGCCTGGTTGGCCAACCCTGCCAGGCGGGGCTCGGTGATCTTGGAGCTTAGGGACCAGGACGGGACAGCGAGATATGACCAGCAGGGAATCAACGATCTATTTCTAGCATACTACACTGACCTCTATCAGAGTCAGTTGTCCCCAACGGAGGAGGACTTACATGAGTTCACACAGGGTGTGGATCTACCAGCCCTAGATGAGGACATGGCAATCTCACTGGGGCGAGAAATTGAGGTCGGAGAAGTGCGGGGGGCTATCAAGAGCATGGCCTGCAACAAAACCCCAGGCACTGACGGCCTCCCAATAGAATTCTATCTCGCATATATTGACCTGCTGGTTCCCAAACTAGTGCAGGTCTATAATGACGCTAAGAGAATTGGGCAACTACCGTTACTACCCCTCCCTTCCGAAAGTGAAGAAATTGACATACATGATTGAATTTTTCGAACTGAGGAAGAGACGAAGGGACGGGTAGACCTGACTGATGTTCCGTTATCTGACCCTCAAGGGGAACTATATGTCGATGGCTCTTCTTATAAATTACCGGATGGCACAACAACAGCGGCATATGCAATTACTACCCTACACACAGTGGTTGAGAAATCCAGAGTTCCCTATCAGTGGCCCAAGCTGCAGAGCTAGTTGCTCTCCTTCGAGCTGTGAGTTAAGTGAAGGACTGGCTGTCAATATTTATATTGAGAGTCAGTACGCCTTCGGAGTTGCCCATAACTTTGGGCGGCTCTGGGCGGAGAGAGGCTTTTTGACATCCCATGGCTTAAGAATACAGAATGGTCCCTTGATACATAGGCTCCTGTCTGCCCTGACAGTACCCAGCAGGCTGGCGATAGTGAAGTGTAGCGCTCACAAGGCAATTACTGATGATATGGGGAGGGGGAATGCATTTGCGGATCAAACAGCGAAGGAGACAGCTCGTACGAGAATGAGAAAGATGTTTGTGGCAGGTCCTGCTAGATGGGTACCCGATGTTACTATGTTTGAGGACACACTAGACAATGTCAAAGAGATACAGATCGAGGCAACAGTTGAGGAGTTAGCAATTTGGCAAGAGAGTACAGCACGTTTAGATGATGATGGGTGTTGGACGAACAAGTCAGGAAAGCAAAGGTGGATGCTGCCGGATGCGTATGTCCTCCCTGTAGTCACCATGGCTCATGGGACAGCTCATATTAGCGCGAAGGGCATTTGTAAGCTACTAGACCCTGTATGGCAGAATGACAATATCTCCAACACAGCTACTCATTTGGTGAAATACTGCATGGTATGCATGATGCATAACCCCGGAAAGGGCGTTCCTACACCCCCTGGAAATTTTGCACCTCCTTCTTTCCCTTTTGAAGTCCTGCAAATGGATTTAATCGAGATGGAACGGGCCAACAATTTGAAATACGTATTGGTGGTTGTCTGTGCATTTAGCAAATGGGTTGAGGCATAACCAACTAAAGAGAATACAGCCTTAGCGACTGCAAAAGCACTCCTCCAAGAGTTTTTCCCTCACTTCGGCTTGCCCCATTTGATTTGGAGTGACAACGGCAGTCACTTCAATTCAAAAGTCATCCAGCTGGTGTGTGATGGCTTACACATCAAGCAAAAATTCCATGCTGCGCATCACCCTCAGTCAGCAGGTTTGGTTGAAAAGTACAATGGTACTCTCAAACTGAAAATGGCCAAGATACAGGAAAGCACAGGATTGAAGTGGCCAGATGCTTTATCATTAGCTCTTTTGTCGACAAGAACAACTGCTCATTCTAGAACAGGGTTGTCACCTTATGAGGTCGTGTTTGGCCGCCCAGCAAATGTTTGGGGCGTCCCGCGACCTCGCCGCTTTTCCGAGATAGACTACCCCCTGTTGACAGATTATCTCTACCAGTTAACTGAAAGTTTGCGTTCTATTCACCAACAGATTCACGAGAGCCTATCACCTAAATCAGAGGGGCCAGGACACGACCTTCGGCCTGGTGACTATACGCTTGTAAAACATTTCCAGTGGAAGAAGAGCTTGAAGCCCCACCGGAAAGGACCTGTTCAGGTCCTCATCGCTACCCGCACTGCAGTGAAGATCGCCGGCCAGAAGAATTGGATTCATAGCAGCCATTGTCGCAAAGTTCCCCTGCCCTTACCCTACGACAAGTGGGTGAGCGACGGCATAGGGGACTGCGATTTTGAAAATGTTCCGGAATTTGTTCCCTTCTCTGACGCCAAACTGACGTGGACCCAAACAGAGGAGGAGAACGAAGCTGTTTTGAATGAGGCAGTTCCCCCTGAAATAAAGGCCATCCAGGATTCGTGTTCTATTGGCCCACCGTTGCTTGAGTCTCAGCATCCTGGCCCCTCTGAGTTTCAGCCCCTTTTTGTTGATGACTCCGTGCCCGGAGTGACTAGGTACAATTTGCGTCCTCGACGGACGGATAGTGCACCAAAGGAGAAGTCAGATTAGTAGGGATGTACTGCGAGGATGAAGAATAGGGCGTGAGTATCCTGTCTGTGGTACCACTGGTAGTTTAGGGACAGGGAGATTGGTGCATTGTCCAGACATTGAACAGGATAAGTTGGGGGTGCCTTCCTGGAAGAAGGGAGAATGCCCTATCCTGACCGCCGTGGGATCCCTCAGAGAAGGGCTGTGATTGCACAGCCCCACCAAGAGGTGCTCAACAGCACCACCGTGGGAGGACAATAGGAGCCTACCAGTGAGGCTCTTGACGGACACTGGAACATTTCTCTTCTTGCCCATTCCCCTGTTCTTTGTCACCAGTCCTTGCATTTCGTTTTGCTCTACCCCCCAAATAATAATGTATCCCTTTGGTCGCCCAGTTGTTGAGGAAGAACAGCCTTTTGCAAAGCAGCGTCCAGAGAAAGGTGGGGTTGGATGGTCCAGTTGGTCAAAAGGGGGAAAAATAGTCTTCATTGTCATTGTTCTGATGTCTCTAATAGCTATATTGGGCATAATGTGGTTCCTGGAAGAAAGATACCCTGTGCATTCTTTGATTGGTACAACACCTGTTCCCCCCAAGCTTATATTTGTCACTCTGCCCCTCACAAGGGTGAGCACAGGAAAAGTTATGTTGACAATGTTTTCCTCCAGATGCTGCACCAAGCACATAGTACGTCAAATGTAACAAACTGCTGGATATGTGGGTTACTTCCTTCTGTGACGCACAAGAATGACATTCTTTTGTCCCTGCCCTTTTCTTATCTTGGCAGTTGTGAGGGCTGGTTTCAGCTCTTCACCATGGTATCATTCTGATACAATGAATATGATGCTAGATGATTAGGAAACAGTATTGGAGTATATTACTATTCATCAGTGATTTACAAAGGGAGAGCAAGGGGCCCCAGATATGTTGTCCCCGACCGCCTGCATGAATATCTATGAGCAGGAGCAAAATGTCACTTGGCTTCAAAATGAAATGTTAGACTTCTGGGCTTTAATGTTACTGAGTATTTCAGGTCATTTCAAATGCGCAATATTAAGCAGGTCATGGCTATGCCAGTGCAATAACATGACTGCAATTTTTTGTGTTCATGGAACTGGGATGGTTCAGGTGGGAGTGAGTACTTGTAATTACACCTATGTACTGGAGATGGAAAATAGCCCACGTCTGTTGCCTCCCCACAATGTTTACTTTGTTTGTGGGTCCCAGGCTTACGTTTGGCTGCCGATGGTCTGGAACATGTTACCTTTCTTTGCTTCTTCCCCCAGTGTACATAGCACCCTTCAATTACCATAGGGATCATCGATTGCAGCGTAGGAGTGTCCATCTATCCCGGGTCCGAAGGGTTATCAACACAGAAGACATTGATCAGACAGACACTACTCTGCAGCAGTTCACTGATGCTATGAAAGGTCTTGCCCCCTTTTGGGGCCCTATGTCTAACAGTCTTAACATCCGTAGGCTCACTAGGGTGGTGGAAGGGATCATTAACACTACAGCGGGAATACTCACTAAACTTACAGCTGAGCTTCAGGCTACGAGACTTGTTGCGTTACAGAACAGGATGGTTTTAGACGTTATCTTGGCTGTTTGGGGTGGAGATTGCCGCATAATTGGCAGTAGCTGCTGTGTATATATCCCTGACCACGCCCCTAGTGTGTATACAGCAATACAGAAGTTACCCAGGATTGCATCTGACATACACCAAGGCAACAGTACATGGTCTTTCACCGGGTGGTTTTTGAGTTTGTTCACATCCTGGGGTTGGAAAATTTTCATTTTTCTGATAGTAATAGCTTGTATCATCCTCACCTGTTGTTTGTGCATACATTGCCTTCCTGCCTGTTGTGCCTGCTGTATACAAAATGTGATTCCCCGTCCCAAAATGCCAGATCATGATTCTACGACAAAGGCCATGATGATGCAGGGTATCCAAGATATAATGCTAATAGACTAGGGCATATTCGAATATTAATGATGTGTGCCTAGCCTGGTAAATGTGTCCATTACATACTATACTGAGCCTTAGCTTTCGCAGACAGCCAGATGAATTAGGAAATGTTGCTTATGCATGAACATTTTTCCTTTCCTTTATCGTTGTAAAGGCCCTAACCTGATAGCACTAATAAAATTTAGCCATGAATGCTAAAATGAGGGTCTGTTAGAATTGAAAAAAATTCTGCCATATTGTTTATGCTGTGTTTCGTGTTAAGTTAGCATCTATGGCACCATTTTCTGTCTAGCCGCCATCTTGTGTGATGATCGAAACTAACTTCTGAATCATTTCGCCTGTCTCAGCAGAAAGCAGCTCCAATATTTTTTTGTATTTCCCAAGGCTAAGCTTCGCTGTCCTAATGAATACATGAATGGGTCTTCGCATATCTTTCTTGTTAGATAGGCTTGTTCTCATGCTTTCAGTGGCGGGCACGGGCGGGGAGGCCTTGAGGCCGAGATAGTGGGTGCCCGATCCCAGGAGTGTACCTCATCTTCTGTGCTTCCATTGTTAATCTGCTCCAACTGGAATTTTCCAGTAGAAGGCGGGTCCTGTTGGGTAGTGGAAATGTATAACTTAGTATGTGTTGCTGGTGGGGGTCAGTCCCTCGGCAGCTGTCTTAGGTGGCTGGTCAGACTGGACTCCGCTCGAGCGAAATACTAATAAATAACTTGGTTTGTATTCTCTACTGTCTGATCGACTCTTCACTTGTATGGAAGGCTGAGAGGTGGTCACGAGTGACCCGGGTGGCCCGATTCGGGTAATTTCCTTCACCTACCAGAATGAATCTTTTTCAGCTGTCTCCCTCATGTTCTCCCCCACTCTCTGTTGGTGTTGTTGTTTGCCCCTACAGGTCTCCTCCCACTTTCTGTGTTTTTGCTTATACCACCGGCTGTCCATGTTGGAGACTGCCCCCTCATGCCCACGTCCCGATGTCCACGTTGTTGTTCCCCCTCTCACAGTCCGTGTTTTTGCTTGCCCTCTCCTGTTGTCCATTTTGTTGCCTGCCCCTACCACCCTCCTTCCGCTGTCCATGCTGTTGCTTGCTCCTACCCACTGTCCTTGTTGTTGCTTGCCCCTCCCTGTGGTGTTGCCTGTCCTACCCTCCTTTTTGTGTTGTTGCTTGCCCCACCAAGCGTCCATGTTGTTGCTTCCTCCTGCTGCCCGTCCTCCTACTGGTGTCCATGTTGTTGCTTGCCCCCCCCCCCCACTGTTTGGGTTATTGCTTGCCACCCGAAGCACCATGACATGGCCAGCGTGGACCGGGTCATCATGCTTTTATAAAAAAACACTTTTAGCCACGCACCTGTCCTCTCTCCCATTGTTGCTTGCCTCCATGCCCCTCCCTCCTATTGTTGTTGCTTGCCCCCACCCACTCACCATAAAAACAAAACTCACTGATACAGACTCCGCTTGCTACGTCATACTGCTTCTTTTTCCCACACCAACCGTATTGCAACCACACTCTCCCTCAATCAATCAGTCAATCAGGATTTATAAAGCACGGCTAATCACCCGATCGAGTATCCAGGCACTTGCAGGTCCTGGAGGCTCATTCAAACAGCCAGGTCTAGAGGGCCATTCAGAATTCCGGAAGTGAGGTGATGGTCTAAAGTTCCTTGGTGAGGCTATTCCGGGCCTTTGATGGGATGTGGGAGAAGGAGCGTCCTCAACTTCTGCTTCAGTAGATGTGGGAGTATGGGAAAGTGAGAGGGAGGCGGAGCGTAGTCTTCTCGACATAGTCCTCCCTCCGTGATGCCTACAACCGCACCCTCCCGCAATAAAAAAAGAGCTATGATGCAGCCAGTGCTGCCGGCAGCATAGCACATTTTTCGAAACTTTTAACCATGCTGTACAGCAGAAATGCTCCTGTACAACATGGCTAAAACCGTGAAAAAGCCAATGCCTCTAATAGACAAGACCTATTGACTTTGCCAATACTCATTCTTGAGACACCCTTCTCTTGTTTTCCATCTCCTTCCTTTCCACCCATGCAGAGACACCTTTTTTTAGAACAATCTCCTCTTTCTTTAACATTCCCTTTCTATCTGAATGTCCCCTTTCTCCCCTTGAATGTTTGTCTCCCACTTTCTAACTATTTAAGGCATGGGCAAATAGTGATAACGCCACTGCCTGGGAGGACTTTACTAGCAAGAGTGAAGATGGAGACCATTTAGGTTGTTGAAATAAAAGCAGGCTGGAAAACGGTTCATTCTGTGTGGCCCTGGGATACAGAGAAGAATTAGGACAAAAAGAAAAGGGAAAGCTAGAAATCACATACAGTCTGTGAGTAAAAGAGTATTTTTTTATGTAGCACGGTGTGATAGAGGGAAGAGTTTAGGCCAGCAATTAACTAACAATTAACTTTGTGATGATGCCCTCTGTATCAGAGGGTTGCATAGTCACTGCCACTGTCAGGGGAAAGGTTAGGAGAAACAAGGCCGCAACTAGACCCAAACTTCGGGGGTGGGGGGGCTAGTGCTTCAAGCTGCAGAGGTGGGGCTACCACGTCATACAGTAACATCCTCAGAGCTAGTATGAGAGCACACATTGCCAATATGTCTGGGTTTAATGTGCAACAGCATTTGAGCATGTCTGTATTTTCTTGCCTCAGCACATTGCAGGCATATCTATTGTCTTTGCCAATAATTTCCACCCCGACACTAAGCACAGCTGGAGCATCGAGAATATTCTCCACACCTGCGAGCTTCGGATGTTTGCAAGATGGTTGGTACCAAGCGAGTTTTGTGCATGTGTGCATGTCTGACACACAGAAAAGAAAGCACTGAAGCCGTATTGGCAAAGTGTCTTCTCTTACCAAAAGCAACTTAAGACATATAATCAATGAATACTTTCATGAACAAGACAATGTGCACGGGGGGATCTCCCAATGAACACAAAGTGCTCCCACAGACATCAAGAAGTAGACTTACATGAACCCTAATAAAAGTGTGACTTGTACTGGGAGGAAGAAAATTATATGGGATTTCTATCTGAATGTCACAAAATGAGGGGGGTTCACAAAGAGCTCAAAAGGAAAAGCATTCACAGAGCGGAGTAAGTTGGATAACTTCACAATGCAAAAAATTATGTGTGTTTATATTGTTATAGCACAGACTTAGCTGGGGAGCAACAGAGGGTTGTATATTATGGGGAGTGGTGGAAGCTGAAGCAAGATTGCATCAATCAAGAGAGGGCTTAAATCTTTAAATAAAAGACAGTTACACACAATTAAGGCATCATCAGACATTGAGTGATATGCCCTGAACTGCACAGTTTTAGGTCAAGTGCCAAACTGGAATCAAACCAGGTCCCCATGATGACTTAGTCACTACACCACATCATCTTCCTTAGTTGATGTATTAAAATATTTAAAAAAAGGTTAGGAGTTGAAATTGCCTCCAAAGTTCACCTTCACCAATCCTTGTGTGCACTTATATTATTTGGATAGTTTCCCATAGGCATTATATGTGTTCCCCATGCTGTCTAGTGAGTAGACCAAATGCAAGTTGGTATGCAGTTATTATACAGGAGTCACACCTTGATTACGTTGTCTCTCATTTAAGGTTCAGCTTTGTCTATGTGCATATGCACTATTGGTTAAAGTATAATGTGATATATAACATAAATATTTACATAGTTCCAAACAATGTAATTATTTATTAATAGTGATGCATCCCCATTGTACCCATCAGAGTGGAACAGAGATCATGGTCCAGATGATGAGTACCTTTTACTGGGGTATGTTCTATTATTTAAAATAGTATACAAAGGGTTTTCAGTCTTTGGCACTACAATCCTTTCTTGAACTGCTGTGACAGGAAAGCACCAATATTGCAAATTACACCTATAAAGCCAGTTTCTGATTGAGAGCAAAATACAGGTATATGCTAAGGCCAAATTTGCACTGAGTCACATTTTCTTTTTCTCCGAATGAAAGAGGTTTGGCTAAAGATGGCAAATTTAAATGTGCGCATGCTGCACCAGAAATTCATTACAGCAAATAATGTTGTCAGCCATGCTTATGAAGGAGCCGAAGCTGTGTAAAAATTAGATGAAATCTTATCATGGTGAGCATCAACAGCACAAGACACACTGCTGCAGGACTAGAATGAGAGATATGAGAATAACCAGATGGAGACCTGGGCACAAACCCACGTATGTTGTAAGGTGTGAGCATGCCCATGAGCCTACAGCCACTCACACTGGGATACTGTAGCTCAATCTGGTTGGCACCGCCTGCACCACCTGCCAGTAAGGAGCTAATGTTCTTCCTTCTGAACAGATGCCGATGATCTCTCACAGCAAGATTGAAGGAATATCTAGCTGTCTAGGGAGTGCTTGAAACTTTTGTCTGCTGGGGGAACCATGATTGGAGACTGAGGCTGCTGAAGAAGATTCTTCCTCTTGTACCCTTGAAGTTGACCTACTCTCACAGGCTTTGTGCTTCATACATTCATCCACTCAATTTGGGGTTTGCCTGCTGCAATCAAGCCCGGAGAGGTGGTAGAAGAAAGACTGACAGCTGAATCACCAGTGAATGACAGTATTGTGCATGATGTCCTGAAGATGCAGGGCACTGGCATGAGTTATATCCAATGACAGCAGCGTTCAGAGTGAAAGCAGCAGGAACTGACTGTATATAATAGCTGCAGAACTCGTGTGCAGTGACAAGGGCACAAGTTGCAGGGCATGGCAGCATTAAGACCTGCAGGCACTTAAGGCAAGACTCAGTAACTGCAGCAAGGCTCAAGGATATGACAAAAGTAGGAGTTGTGGTAACAAGAAGACTCAATGTGACAGCTTTAGAAGTTTAAGGATATGTCAGAAGTATCTCTAAAAGCATCTTAAGTATACAAGTGTGACTACACATGTACTTTCAGAATGCTACCGAAGTGAGAGTTGCAGCAACACTCCCCCTTTCACCAATATACCCATTTCAATGGCTTTAGAACCCGCTCCAAAGACCATGTGTAACCTGCATCCTGTGCTGTACATGTTCTGTCAGCGATAAAAGTTTACACTACTGCCTTGTGTCTGCACTAAATGGATGTTGAGCTTGCACTGCTGCTACCTATTAAAAGCAAAATGTTTGTTGCTGTCAAGGAGTACCTCTTCTGTGAGGAAAGAAAGCTGCGCTGGAGGGGCCTTATGTAGTGAAGCTTACATTGCTGCTGCTCAGGACATACATGTTCTGTAAGAGAGAGAGGCTTGCAATGATGTCACCTAAGTTGCACCTGCTCCATAGGGAAGTGAAGCTTGCACTGCTGCTGTCCCATCTGACCCTGTTCTGTGAAGGAGAGGCACGTTTCTACTGATGCTCGTCTTCTACCTGTCCTGCAGGGGAGCTTTCACAATAGCTGTCCTTTTTGTACCTCCTATGTTTGACAGCATCTGTGCTGCTCCTACTTCTGCTGCCACGTGTCAAGTACCTATTCTTTGTGCTAGGGATGCTGCAAGGTCAAGATGTGTCTCTGGTATGTTTTAGTGATCCTTCTAATAAAAATTAACTTTACAGAAGCCAAACAAATGACCTAGCAATGCTTATTTTTATATGTGATCTTAATGAAAGACAACAGCTTCATCCCCGCACGGTGCTTAGTTTGAAAAAAAAAAACATATGTGCCATTATCCAAAATGTTTTTTTGCATCTACAACATGCACTAGCAATGCCATCGGCCACTGACAAGGTGACAGTCAGACTTCTGGTGAAGAAGAGAGCAAAAGTAATTGATGAAATGTGCATTAAAATTTGCTTCAGCATAATTTCTTGCGGCCTGTTCACACATCAATCACTCTGCCATCTCCCATTTCACACGTTTTCTCTCCTCTTTCCCATCTCAGTCACAATCTCCTCTCATTTCTTTTTCCTCTCTTTCCTCCCTCCTTATTCTCTTATATGTTCTCTCTCTTCTCTGTCACTATTCTCTATCTTGTCTCTCTGTCGCTCGTTTTCCACAATTTCTTTCCTCAATCCCTTCCTCCTCATCCTCTCTAGTACTTTATATTCCTGACTCCCTATCAGAGACAGGCTATGTCAGACACTAACCATTCCCACAGATTAGGGAGCTGGTGACTGGTATCTCTGTCCCCACAGAATTTCAACTTTTACATTGTAGGAATGAATACTGAAAGAGCTGAACTCTGCCTGTGAACTGACTCACGCAATCGATGAATCAACACAACTCTTGCTGTGAAGGGACTCAGATCTATGTATACAGGGACTCTGCTCTGGTTCAGTGTAAGAAATAAACTGTCTGCAAAGAAACTCAGCATTATATCTGTAGGAGCTCAGCTCCATCTTTGCATAAACTCTGCTGTATCTATGGAGGGGTTCAGCACAATGGGCCTCATTTAGAACAAAATGACATAGCTCACCGCCGCAAGCCATTTTGCGGAGCCGAGCTGCGTCATTTTAAAAGCACAGGGATGCGTCATATTTACAACAATATGACGCATCCCTGTGCTTTCCCCTAAATTGGCGCACAATTGACTGCCATGCACCAACGCAGGTACCCTTGCACCATGGTGCAAGGGTGCCTGCGTTGCGGGGATTATTGTTTTTCTGCAGGAAGGGACACCTTTCTGCATAAAAACAATCATTGATGGTGTTTTCCTTTTTCTATGTGTGCTGCAGAATGCAGCACACATAGAAAGAGGAAAAAATGAGGAGAAATAAAAGTATTTCTCCTCGTTGCACCTCCTTACGCCTCACCTGGGGAGGCGTAGGATTCTGATGCATTCCCAGGTTTAGAAAATGTTGTAAATCTGGGAATACGGCAGAATCCATGGGTGTTGCATGGGAACACCCACAGCAACACCCAGGGCATGCCCCTTTCATGCAAAGTGATGTGTGAAAAGGGGCCATATTTACAAGGCCATGAAAAGCCACGCAGGGTGGCTTTGTGTGGCCTTGTAAATATGGACCAGCACACTGCGCAGCCGGTGCATCAAAAAAAGTGATGCACCAGTGGTGCAAGGGGCTTGTAAATAAGCCCCTATGTATGCAGGGACTCAGCTGTAGTGTTATGGCCAGAGCTGTTGACTTTGGAACTGAGGAACCAGGTTCAAGTCTTGGCGCTTAATCAGCATTCCCTGATTCTGGGCAAATCTCTTAATCTCCCTGTGCCCAAAAAATTGTGACCTTGTGTAATGTCACTGGTGCTCCTATAAAGCACCCCATTACCTTCAGGTCGGGTTTGTGTTATATAAAACTATGAAGAAAAAAATCAACTTTATCTGTGAATGAGCTCCACTCTTCAAGAAGAAGGGGTCTGTTTATGACAGAGTTCTACTCTCTCTGCATGTACAAGAACTAATTTTATCTGTGCAGGAACTCACTTATATCTTCAAGGTATTCAGGCACATCTCTAGAAGTGCAACCAACTTCATTTTTGTGTTTCTGGGAGCAGGAAAAAAGTGGTATATGGAGAGTGTGACCAAAGGGACAGAGAGCAGTATGAAAGTATGAACAGTGCTGAAGTCCAGGTGACTGTCTGTGGACGATGTGGTAGAAGTCAAAATGCACTGCAGTACATGGTAAGGAAAAAGAGAACCTGGGCAGTGAAGCAAAAGACATGTGAAGACAGGGCTCTCCATATTGGAGCAACCGGCATTTAGGCAGGGGGCAGTGGGAAGAGGATGGCAGTTCCTGCCATCAAGTGTGTGAAAATGTAAACTTTCAGCATGAGACAGAGAGCGGGCTCTGAAGCCAGTAAAAGCGCGACCCCTATAAGGTCAGGTGAATTACAAATTTGGCTCTAATTATTGCTGCATTAAGGGTAGTGGAGCAGCGGTCTGCAGGCGGCTGCAGTTTGGGTGCTACAGTCATTATATTTTGGCTGCCAATGGGTACTTCTTTAACAATGCCTAAGGTGATTTAGGAGATGGTGTAGCACCAGGCGACCAAGATATGGCCAGGTTACCCAGGTCCATCTTCCAAAGTGTGCCAGGGGTATCCAATTTTGAGTTCCTCCAGAATGGTTTAGGGTCTGACTTACTGGTTGACCCAAGGTGGCTCCCCTTGGTCTGAGGGAGTGGCTGAGTTCACATTGTGAAGTGCTAAGCAGAGGTCATAGTGGAAATCTGGGGGTACCAAATCACATTTTCTTGGGGATGGTGCTTGAGGGGCCCTCTCGGTGGGTAACCATGATTTCGAGATTGTCAGACAGAAAATGTTATGTCTAGCCTTGTATTCATATGGATATTCAATATAGTGTGTCAAAATAAATTTTTTTAATTTATGTGTCTTTAGGAAATGAAATATGGCCCGAGAATGTTTAATTCTCAAAACAAAGTTTGGTGGCCACAGGCTAATTCATTGCTTTAATGCTGGGATGGGGAATGGTTCTTCTCCAGATATCCTATCCATCCTCGGAGAGTCTCTCGCTTGTGTTAAAGTGAACTCTTGTCTCTGAAACCAAGCTTGAGCTTTCAAATCCCCTCTTCAGGCAGACATTCAAAAGATGGGAGTCATCTGGACTGTGTATGAGGAGAAGGCAGATTAACGCACAGGACGACAATTGCCAGACTGAAGTTGGCATAGGGTAGTAAAGGCAGGGTGTGCATCGGCTGCTGTGACACAAAGCTTTGGTGGGTGCAGTGCCAGGTGCTGTCCATACATAGTGCCATGCAGATCCACTTGTCAGTCTATTACATGTTCAGCAAACAAATACCCAGGGCAAGAGGTGCACTCAGCGCTCTGTGAGGGGGACTGTGAGAGGTCAGCGAACAGCAGCCCTTAATAAGTAGCAGTGGAATATTGCAACCCACATGTGTCCCTACTGTGGTGCATATGTCCTGCCCTACCCAAACTGAGATAGATAGCAATCATGAGGTAGAGAAGCACAGTGACTGTCTGCTCTCTTCCGCTGTCTTTGTACGGAGTGGTAGAGTAACTGCATGACTAGTAAAGTAACTGTGACATGATGTTATTGTCAAACCATCACCCTGATGCCAATACTGCCTGACAGACTCACAGGCAACATCAATGCTTGGGCCATGGCTGGCCTTCTTCTTCTGGGATGTGTGAATGAGCTGAAAACACAAAACAGACCCCCTGCTACCTTATTTTATTCACCAGCTGCAGGAAGGGTGCCAAATTTCTTTACGCCCAGGGCACTATCTGAGCAAGCTATTTGATACAAACCATGCCTGATCCCTCACATGTCATGCAGGATACGGTTAATATATTGCTAACTTCAACCAACTTGTATAATATCTTTGTGGTCAGTTCTCTATTCTCCATTGTCAATGCTAGTAGGCTGAACAAGTCTGCCCATGGGGCTGACATCACCTCGCTCAGTAAAGGCAATATGCCATGTTAAGATCCCAACTGTATTTGAAAACATTATAGTTTGCAGAATAGCTAGCTCTTCTGTGCTCCAATTTGAAGGTCTATGACACCCTCTGCTGGATAAATAGAAATCTGTCCTTTACTGAAGGTACCTACAAGCAGTCTTCAGACTGCATTTTCGTGAGAATTTATTTAATTAGCATGTGTTGTGTGTTTGACACCTTATTTTTTATTTGGTGTGTATTTCTATACATATGTATATGTGATGATTTTATTTGAAATTTACAATTTTACCATTATGTAAATATAGAAAATATATTATATTTTCTATAAAAAAAAATTTAAAAATTACATACTAAATTAAATATTATTTTTGCTATATGTATTATCCCAAAAATCCCTCACCCTAGATCAGGTATCTCCAACCAGTCAATTGCAAGCTACCAGTAGCTCCCAGACACCTTCAGAGTAGCTCACATCCTTGAGTTTATTTTTAATTTTAAATCATATTTATTGGATGGAGACCAAAGGAGAATACACAGCCTACTGCCTACATCCCTTGGCCGGCAGAGCATATCTTGAATGTCTGTACACAGCGCTGTTGCCACAACCCGGAGGCCGGCCGCGTATGAAAGTAGGTTATCTGAGTAGATGTTTGCCTCCTCCATTTTCTCCCCATAAACCCAAAAACCAAACAACTGAGCAACTGCAGGAAAGACCCCCCCTCCCCTCCCCACCCAGCCCCTCCGCCCCCCTCCCCCCGAACCGATGTGCTGACAAGTCGTGTAAATGATCCCTGTGTAGGAGAGAACCTTAATGATTTGTGTCTGGGGCCTCCTCCTCTGATTGCATTTCGACAAGCCGCAGAAGGCGAAGATATTT
Source organism: Calotriton arnoldi (assembly GCA_963921515.1). NCBI lineage: Eukaryota > Metazoa > Chordata > Amphibia > Caudata > Salamandridae > Calotriton > Calotriton arnoldi. Next base: position 503,358 of record CAWUFW010007988.1, on the reverse strand, counting down.
CGGGCAAGTCACCTCGTTCAGCTCCGTTGACAACAGTGACAGAAGTGGGCGCCAGGTGGTATGGAAGGAACTTGCTGAGTTTGTAAGTGTCGCCTGAATGCGTTCCATACCCACAATGTACCATAATTTATGCAACCACCCCGTGTGGGATGGTCTGGTCTGTGTGCCCCATAGAGAGAGTATGTGTTGTACCGCTGCCCCCATAGCCAATCCCATTTGTTTCCCTTTTAGTGACTTCAACGGGAACGTGAGCCCGTTAGGCAGGCCTAGCAGTGTATAGGCTGAGAATCTTGGAATTTGGGTCTCAAAACATTTGTCTATGTCATCTAAAACCTCTTTCCAGTATTCCAGTACTGCGGTGCATTCCCATAAAATGTGTGTCAATGTTCCCTCCTCGTCACAACCCCGCCAACATGTCGGGCTACGGTCTGGGTTCCCTTTGTGCAGCCTAGCTGGAGTCAGGTACCAATATGTGGCCACCTTTACTGCCGCTTCCCGACTGGCCGTGTTCCGAGCCGTATGAGAGGCCCGATAATAAATGTCGCGCCATTCCTTCTCTGTGAGTTCCCTCCCAATTTCCTTAACCCAACGCCTTTGTCCTGTCGAAGGCACAACTGAACCTGGGGGTCGAAGCATAGAATATAATTCTGAGATCGTTTTCTTGTCTGACGTTTTTGCTCGAAGACATCTTTCGTAAGTAGTAAGCTTCCGGCTGACTAGAGGTCGCACCTCCGGGTGAAGGAGCCAGTGACGAATTTGAAGGTATTGGAAATGCTGCGGAGCCTGGATATCATAGGATTGCTGCGCCTCAGCGAGAGACAAGAATCCCTCTAAGTTAAAGAGATGGCCTGCGGATTTGCATCCCGTGCTCCGCCATTGGGGGAAGGCTCTCTCATCTAACCCTGGGATAAACTCCGGGTTATTGAATAACGGCGTCATAGGGGAGGGGAAGGATGTAAGGCCTCGTTTTACGGCCACCGTGTCCCAAATGCTGAGGAGTGTGTTCGTAATAGGTGAGCCCTTTAGATTCGGAGGTCTGTCACGTTTCTTTAAAAATGGCACCTTCCATAATGATAGTTTGGCCAGCGCTCTATCCTGAAACAGCCACTTCTTTTCAGATTCCGGCCTACTCCATTCCACTAAGTGCCGGAGTTGGGAGGCCCTATAGTATTCCAAGAAGTTCGGGATGCCCAACCCTCCTTGGTCTAGGGGTCTATGGGAGAGCTCTTTACGCATCCGGGGTCGCGCTCCTGCCCAAGTAAAGTGGTGAACTTCCTTCTGGATCTGTTGAAGAATACCCCTCGGTGGTCTCGCCTGTATGGTCTGGAAGACGTACAGCGCTTTGGGCAAAACGCTCATCTTAACCGCCGCAATCCGACCCAGAAGCGACAGTGGGTGTTTACGCCACTGCTGAAGGCACCTCTGGATCTGGGAGAGGAGCCCCGAGTAGTTCCGTGCAACAGTCTGTGCGACCGTGGGAGCTAGTTCTATACCCAGGTAGGTAAGAGAGTCCCTCGCCTGTAGATCTCCAAAAGATGGGCGTTGTGGGTCAGAGGCGCCTGCGTAGCGGCCCAGGTATAGCAGTGTGGACTTTCCCACATTAATCTTAAAGCCGGAGACTCGGCCGAAGGAGGTCAATTCCTCCAAAAAGGCTGGTACCGAGCGCTCCGGAGTCTCCACGGTCGCCAGGATGTCATCGGCATAGAGACTCACCGTGTGCCTCTCCTTCCCAAAAGGAATCCCATGTATATTCGGATTGTCTCTGATTTTCTGCGCGAGAGGCTCCACATAGAGCGCGAATAGAAGGGGCGAGAGCGGACACCCCTGTCTCGTGCCCCGCTGAATCACGACCGGTCGTGAGGCCGTACCGTTAACTCGGACCGTGGCTAGGGGTTCGTCGTAACAGCTCGCCACCCATGCCCTAAAACGGTCTCCGAGTCCAAAATGTGCCAACGTGCTGTCCAGGAAGCTCCAATTGAACCGGTCGAACGCTTTTTCTGCGTCCACCGACAGCAGCACAGCGTCCATTTTAGTGCGATGCGCCTTATCAATTAAGTGTAATATTCGTTTGGTGTTATCGCTGCCCTGTCGATTATAGATAAAACCGGATTGATCAGGGTCTATGATACTCGGTAGACACAGTCCAAGTCGCGCAGCCAGAACACCAGTAAATAATTTTAGGTCGAGATTGAGGAGGGAGATCGGGCGGTAGGAACTACACCGCGTCTTCTCTTTCCCCGGTTTGGGAATGACCACAATATCCGCGGCTAACATGTCTGGGGGGATGGAGCCACGTCCCTGGAAAGTATTGAAGAGTCGTGTTAAAATGGGAGCTAGGAGTGGGCAGAAAGCCTTGTAAAAACCCGCCGAGAACCCGTCCGGACCCGGTGATTTGTGTGGTTTAAGGTGAGCAATGGCCCCTATTACTTCGTCTATCCGAATAGGCGCGTCCAGCACCTCGGCCTCTGTCTGAGCCAAGGCCGTTGTGGATGCCCCCTTGAGATAGTCCTCCCCTTCGTTGGGTGCGTGTACTGACTCCTTGTAAAGAGAAGAGAAGAATTCCCGAAAGGTCTCCGCTATTTCCTCTTCCCTGTCAACCTTCACTCCTTTCTCGTTTATTATCTCTGATACTCTATCGCGCTGGACGCGAGCCCTGAGCTTGCTGGCCAGAAGACGCCCTGTTGTGTCCCCTCCTACATAATACGAATGCTTGAGCCGAAGAGCCACATACTCAGCTCTGTCTAGATCAAGAGCTGCCAATTGCGTTCTCGCCGCTTTAACCTGGCGCCAAATCCTGGGAGCGCCCGTACGACTATGAATACGCTCCAGTTCTACCACTTGGGCCGTGAGCTTATCCCTGACCTCCCTATGTTCTCTGGCCTCCGCCGCCGCAATGGCGATTAACTCACCTCGCACCACTGCTTTCAGTGCCCCCCAAAGAGCCGTGAGGGGGGTACCCTCAAGGTCGTTGCGGGTTAAATAGTCAGTGATGCTTTTGTGCAATTGTGTGGCCACCCCCTGTCTCTGAAGCAGGTTTTCTCGCAGTCGCCACCGCCCCGGAGTCCTATGTACCACGGGTAAAGAGAGAGTCATGGTCACCGCGTCATGGTCTGAGAGTGCCGCAGGGATTATATTTACCGTGTCCACTAACGCTGTTGTTTCGGTAGAGCCCATGAGGTAGTCTAATCTGGCATAGGTACGATGCGCATGAGAGTAGTAGGAGTATTGTGTAAGGTGCGGGTGTATTGTCCTCCATATGTCCTCCAAGCCTCGCTCCCGCAGCCATTCCTTCCCTGCTGAGGAGAGTGCCCCTGTTTGCCCATAGCGTTGACCTGATCTGTCTCCCTCCGCATCCATAACTAAGTTCAGGTCCCCCCCCCCACCACCACCAGCCTGTTTTGCGTGGAAAGTACCTCTGAGAGTGCCGTGGTAAGAAATTGCTCTTGTCCCGTATTGGGGGCGTATAGGGAACCCACTACTACTGGAACCCCCCCCACCCAGAATTTGTAGGCGAGCAGCCGTCCTTTTATTTCTGCCACCTTCTCGCTCACCGAACCCTGAAAGGATTTAGACACCAATATAGCAACCCCAGCCTTTTTCATCGTAGTAGAGGAATAAAATTGGTGAGGAAAGGCTCGAGATCTCATTCGATGCCAATCCTTGGGCAGGAGGTGTGTCTCTTGCAGGAGGCAAATAGACGCCCCCGTGTTTTCCAAATAAGATAGTATGGCTCTTCTTTTAATGGGGTTGTTTAACCCTTTCACGTTAAGGGTGAGTATCTGAATCTTGTGGGTCATCCTAATTGGTGATCCCCTGTCAGGCGTTGAGACTGAAAAAGCAAGCCCTTCGGCTTGACGCTCAATGTGTCCCGCTCTCTAAGCAATAGGCCCTTGTACATCGGAAGCCCAGAGGTACCCGGCCCCCTGTAGCACATCGGTTCGTCCCTCCCCCTCCCTTTCCCCCAACCCCTCCCTCCTACCCCCCTGGCCCTCGGCTCCCCCCACCCCCTCCCCCACTCCCCCTTGTCCCCTCCCTAACCCCAACAAGAAACCCCCAAAAGAATACTATTGTCCATAGCCCAAGGACCCAGCACCTTGGCATGTGGGAAAAACAACAATCGGGGTATATGTGGACCAAGTGTCCCCGGCTCCCCGCCCCCGCCTCCCCCCCACCTTTTGCAAATGTAATGCTACGCGCCCCCTTCTCGTCCTTCAAATCAGTGCGGCGGGGCAGTGTCTTTTAAGACGGCTTCCAGAGCTGCTTGCCTCTCCTGTGCCATTGTGTCGGAGTCCGGCTTTGCCTCCATTGCAGGGGAGCGTCTACGTCCCACTCTTTGCCACCCTTCCCCCGGTGGTCATTTTGTGGGTTGAGGTGAATCTTCTGTGTTGCGGAATTCGAGGCCCAGGAGCTTACACGTTTCTTCCAATGATCTTAATTGGTGTAGTTTGCCATTCCATTTAAAGATCAGTCTAAAGGGGTGCCCCCAGGAGTAGGCTACATTTTGCTCCCTAAGATGCGTGGTAACGTCACGAAATGATCTCCTCTTTTGTAGTGTTATGGAGGCCAAGTCCTGGTATAGAGCTAGGGAGTGACCCTGATAGGTGAGGGGATGTTTCAGTCGGGCCTCGCGCAGGATGCGTTCTTTTAGAGGGTAGTCCGGGAGGAATGCAAGGATATCCGGGGGGGGGAGCCGGGGCGCGCCGCTGCAGGCCCACCCTGTGTGCGCGGTCAATGCGGATCTCAAAGGTTTGATCTTCTCCTAGGACATCTCTGAATAACCCCTGCAAGTAGCTTGTCACACTTGTCCCTTCAGATTTCAATGGGACCCCCCGGACGCGGATGTTGTTTCGCCTGGAGCGATTTTCGAGATCCTCCGCTTGGGCTTGGAGGTCGATTTGTTGCTCCGTGAGGCGAATGACTTCTTGCTGGAGTTGAGCAAACTCCTCGCCTGTCGCTTGCTCCCTTTCCTCGAGTGCTGCTACCCGTTCCCCCACTGCGTCCACGTCTCTACGGATTTCCTTCACTTCTCCCGCTACCTCATTCTTGAGCGTTTGAAAGTCTTCCCGAAGAGTGTTAAACAGAGTTTCAAGGAAGGAACGGGTAATCGGGATCGCGTCATCTTCCTGGGCGGCAGTGGTGTGCCTGGTCACGGGGGATTTGCTTCCTTTCTCTTCCACCACTGTGTGTTTTGTGAGCATCTCTCTCACAGATCTCTCCCCTTTCTTCTTAACCGAAGCCATCGTGACTGCGGGCCACCTGCGGGGCCCTACGGGGCCTGCGAGCGCCCCCCCGGACCTCCGCACCGATCTCCTGGCAGGGCCCGACCCACACCGGCGTCTCGCAGCGACCCCACTCCACCAGCGAAAGAGACCCGAGGCACCAAAGGTCACCAGTCCTCCAAGCCCCCCAGGCTCCGTCTGACCTATGTATTCGCCGTGCTAGGGCTGTTGAATTGTTTGCGCTCCTTGCAACGTCTGCCCTCTGCCGCTCTGTCTTCACTGCCCCTTCCCAGCAGGCCCTCCACTCTGCACCGGGCCTACGCCTCCCAACGCTATGGCGAGGGTTGACGCCCCGACCACACACTGTTCCTTGGGTCTCAACCACCCCCGTGTCTAGGAGAGCCTCCTCGTTGGAGCTTGTGGACTCACTAGTGTCCAGATGCCAAGATGGGGGCCGCGTTGACAAGGCCAACCCCTCGCTCCCCCGTCAGCCCCCTCACCGCTGTGGGCGCTCCTGGCAGGCGCGGTCCCTGCTCCTTACCGCGACACCAGGCGGCTGTCCTGGCCGAGTGTATCCCACCTTAGCTTTGGTGTTGGATCCCCTTTCGCCTTCGCCTTCTTACTGCCGCTCTCCCTGCCTTCCGTGTGGCTTAGCGCCGCCAGACCGCTCTCCCCAGGCCTCCCGTGACCGCGTCACTGGGCCCTCCAGCACCTCCGCGGTTCTCTGCAGCCGCCGGGACGTTTCCCCAGGGGACCCCAGCTCCACCTCACCTCCGATTCTTCGAGCCGTCTCCCTTCTTCAGGGCCTCCACTGCACGCTCCTCGGGGGCGGCTCCAGCCGGGCCTCCCGATTCACCGCCCCGGGGGCCTCGATGCTCCTCAGGTGCGCTCTCCTTAGCCCCCACCGAGCACCCGTATCAGATGGCGGAGTGCCCCCCGGGGACCCAGGCTCTGCTTTGTCCTCGGGCGGATCACTCTCCCAACGTTATTCAGCCCGTCGGGCGAGCTCCGCACTACAGCTCCGTTCGCCTCGATGCGCCTCAGGGTCCAGCGACCCCCCGGAAGGCCCCGGGCGTCGGCCTATCTTCACCCCCGGCGCGGGAGCACACCGCCACCGTCTCGTCCTCTCCGAAGGGGGGTCCACTTTCCGGGCACCGCTCCCGATATCCCTTCCTGTCCAAGCGCGGGCGCCGTCCGTAACCCAACGCCTGCCTCTCAGAGCCTCTCGCTACGGCCCTCCGCGGCCCAGCTCCGTCTCGGCGCCATTTTGTCCGCTCCGCCACTCGCCGGCCTAAGTTCTCTGCGACCAGGAACGGGAGTCGGAGCCCCTCACAGGTGTATCGGGCACCCTCCTTCCGCCGTCACTATTCCGCCCTCCACATTCGGCAGACTTTTGGGGCCTCAGGGTGTGCTTTGGTCGGGCAGGAAGGCTAGGGGCGAGGAGCCTCCGGGACCTGCGACCGATCAGATCGCCATCTTGGCCACGCCCCCCTTGAGTTTATTTTTAAATGAGCACAAGCTCTCATTTTCCATTTAAAGATAAGGGAAGGCTGTGTTAATTTTACATTATTATCATCAGGCTGCAGATAGAAGGGTCTGATAATGAGCAGTGCTCAGTCAATTCCAATTTCAAAATAACTTTATTCTGCCCATGATTGTCCAATAAAAGCGTACACACTCATAAAATGCATGAAAGAATAAAATCAACTATAGCAACTTCAGTACATTTTACAAACATATTAAAAAAATCGAAAACATTATGCAAGTTACAACAAATGTGAAAAGCATCACCTACATGTAATTTATTTACAAAGAAACAATCTTTTTAATTTACAATGTTTCTAATTTATGTTGATACAAAATATTTTTGAACAAATTGAGAGAGAAAGAAAATGAAATATTACAAGATGAAAAGAACAAAAATAATTGCAAATCAAAAAGGTAATCATGGTGAATGAAACTATCATTGAAGAGCCATATTTGTTTGAAATCCATGGTATAAATTACAGCTGGAATCAAAAAGGTAAATGTGTCCAGGAAGTAGTCCACATAGCGGATTCTAGTCACATACTGGAACTGGAGTAAATTAGGTTCTGTGTCTTTTGCTGGTGGTGTTGGAGGTCTTGCCATCCTCTTCTGCTAGTCAGGATCAACGTGACCTCCTGAGATGGGTGCAGGTGTTTCCCTTTGTGCCAGGGCCTCCTTTTCTGTGGCTGAGGCAGATGCAGTTGGCCCAGATGTTGTTGGAGCAGAGAAGGGCTAGCTGTTTCTAGAAAAGCCATGCACATATGGGTAAAACTACCATGCAGTACCCCACACGTGGAGCCAAAATTGGAGTTCTCCATCTGTACATTGTGATCCCTCTGCAACTGTTTCATCTCTCGGAGCTCTGTAAGGACTTGGTCCAGCATGTCTTGGGACTTATGGAGGGATCCCAAGACTTGCTTGGTGGTGGCCTAGGTGACAATTAACCCATTGGGCTTACTTTGCTGGCCCACAGATTTCTTCCCATGACCCCTACCACCACTACCCTGTGCCCTCGACCCAGTGTACCCCATCCCAATGCATCCTGCCTGAATTGGAGGTGGTGTTGGATCAACATCAGCCAGGACTGGGGGGTACAAGACTGGGCTTATGTTGGTTTGGACATAGGAAGTGGAGGTATCCTCAGTGGGAGATGGTTGTGCATGTTCTCTGGGTGTTGGACCTATTATGAATTACAAAAGTAAAAAATATTGGAAAAGTCTGGATTAGACATCAAATTAGTTTGAAGTTAAAAATGAAGCAACCTAAAAGGAAAATAGTAAAGGAATAAGATGATTGCACCTTTCAGTGGTTTTATGATAATTTACACAATCATTTTAAATTACACATTAAACTACTTAGAAAAAGTAGTTAAAGCCATGTCCTGAAATGAAAGAAATAATTAGAAGTATACATAAGATATACCAAACATTCAACACAACACAGTAGAGAGGAGAAATGTGAGATTAACCATTGCAAGGCCTAACAGGCTACGAATTCTGACATTTACACAACTTTGGAAGGATATATAGCAATAGTCATCATACAAACATTACACGGTACATTTGTGTACCAAACCACTTCTATTCAGCATAAAATTCAGCATAAAATATTAAATACCTTACAATGTTTTAGTCAACAAACATGATTTGAGAAACAAATTACCTCAATTCAAAAACATATAACAAGGATGGGACAAGATACACAATTGTACACCAAATAATTTCTAAACATAGCATGAAATAGAGATTGCTATTACATTATACTTTAACATATTTGAACATATGATAGAAAAGGGAGGATGAGCAAGACAGCATTGCAATTTTATTTTTGACTAAAGAAAACAAGGCATCATGGTAGTTGTAGACATTTCAATTAAACATTAACAGCACTTGCAAAATTGAAAGTTAAACATACCTAGTGAAAATATGCAGTAAAAAAAGAACAGACATTTAAAATATTAAACATATATATGAAATATGTTATTTGATGTAAAAACACTTACAAGCACTGTTACATCATGTGAAATGTAATGGAGATTAAAACCTCTAATCTTAAATAGAATAAAATGCATTCAAACAAACAAACAAGAAAATAAATTGATAGAAATATGTATAGGTTTCTGTGTTTTCAAAAGTTGCAAAACACATTAGCAACACCTAAATTAACAGCAAAAACGACATTTAGGTTTAGTGACACATTCCAAAGTATAACGAACCAGTCTCCACTCCACCAAGGATTCCTGTCAAGCCTTCAGGATGTAGGATCTGCAAGACCTTCTCCTCCCAGGGAAAAAGTTGTAAGGGGGGCTGGGAGAACCACCACCAGTCTTTTGGGCCTTCAGGCGACGCTTGGAGGCTAGGGAATGCACTCTTCCCCGAAGGTCGTTCCACCTCTTCCAAATTTCCTCCTTTATGTGCAGGTTGTTTGCTATAGCATTAACACTGTCAACTATTCTGGCCCACATGTGCCTTTTTTGAGCTATGGTTGTGGTTTGTACTTGGGCTCCAAACAAGTGTAGCTCAACTCTAATGATTTCATCCACCGTGACTGACAATTCTCCCTCTGTAAAACGGGGATTTCTCCTCCCTGACATTATCAAACAAATTAGTAATTATATACATTTTATAACCCACAAGAAAATAAATGACAGAAGAGAAAAGGGACAAGACACAGAAAAAGCAAAAAAAAACTGACTTCACTGACAAGTTTTGCTTGGCAATGTTGTGGAATGGCAAAGGATCATGGTCTGTAATGGAGTGTGTTTTATAGTGTGGTATGCAGGTGAAAACAATGTGCCAAAACACAGGTGTGTGATGCTGACATCCATCCAATAGCCACAGGTGTAGTACAATATTGAACGCATCCTGCAACGGAGTCCTTTCATTGGCACTCCGCCGTTAGTACAACAGCAGCACAACTATGAAATCTAAATAGGCTCAGCAAATAGGCTCAGCAAAATCCCGCCACCCTGATGTCGACGGAATGATTTTATATGTGAAAAACCATATAGGAAACACGATGAGCAATGGACTGTCTAAATGCAATAAACAATTATGTAACCACCCAAGAATTGTTTGATTTCATAAACACGTATTTTATTTATTTTTTTTAATTTAAATTTTATTCATTCATCATTTGTTAAAAAATTTCTTTCTAATTTGTTTATTTCTTTTTCTTATATTTTCCTTATATATTATAAAAAGACAAAATACAATGATATATGCATAACATTAAAACAAATAATATTCTGTTCATTTCTGACCTATTCTCTCAAGTATTCTGGTTTATCTAATAATGCTAATCTCAGTAAATTTGCAATTAATTTCGAGGATGCATAAATACAATCGAAAGACAATCATATGTCATGGCTTAATTTCGAGAATGCATAAATACAATCAAAAGACAATCATATGTCATGGCTAAGGATGTGATCCTACGCGCGTTTCGGCTTTATGCCTTCATCAGGTAGCCATGTATAATGTAAACCTAGAAAAATAGTTACAGAACAGTTTTTTAATAAAAGAAATGTTGAGCGGTTACATAGCATCAATCCTATTCCAATGTTCAATCAATAAATTTATTAGTTCTATTAACATGATTGCGTTGTCACAGGCAAAGAAGCAAATGTCTAGTTTTTTAGAAGAAAGAAAGCAGAAGATACAGGAAACGATGCCTAATAAAAAATCCAATGATCATTGAATATTTATTAGGAAAATGCCAAAAAGTGATTGTGAAAAGTGAAGTAAAGTAAACTTATCACCCATGCACATATGTATTAACACCTATCATGACTATATTCTGGTGTCTATCTAAAATAAAGAATGTAAAGCGAACCTTTTACCTTAATTGAGGTATATAGATTCACTGATGTTGAAACTGTTCATTATTTTTAATTTGGTATGGCTTAGCAGTTCCAATACCGAATCTTCAGAGGTAGCTTAATAACGAAAAGCCATAGAAAAATTAGAAAAGGGAAAGCTATTATATACAATGATTTCTATTTTTTAAAAACTAATGAAGTCAGACAAGCAACGGACTTACCGGTGGAAATATGAGATGGCTAGATGATATCTCTTGATAATTTAAAATGGAGTTCCTATAAGAGAATGTGTGAAAAATTCCTTAGAACACATACCTACATGTGTATTTTTATGTTGCATATTTTAGTGCAACCATATTGATTTAACGATATCTGGTTCACACATATTTTCGTCCCAGTATTCTCTAATGATTTTCTTAAAAAGGGGAGGGTTGTGAAGCCACATCTTAATGAGAAAGCCTATTTAATAACGCACTAATGGTATTTATATTTCTAACCAATGCGCATTGTTGACATAGCGCAATTTATACACGAGAAGGTATTATTTAGGAAAAGTTAATAAAAAACAGCTTGAATCACAGTACCATGGGGAAGAGAACTGAAGTTAAAAATGTGTTGCTCTTACCCATAAAAACGACAACATGCGAGTAGCTGTGAATCACTCACACATACCCTATGGGTATCGACCATCCGTCAAGGTCTTCAAATCGTGGGAGAGCATTCCATATGTGCTCTGTTAATCGTCCGGTGTACGCCAGCTAATTTGCGCAGCACAGCGTGGCCGTGGCATCGGCGGCTGAAGACTGTTCCAATATTAAATGCGCCAAAAAGATACTAGTTTAAAAGGGGTGTACTACGCATGCCCGTATGTGAAGTGCCTATTGGGTAATATCAGATGCTCTGGTATACTGGGAATGAATCGGGCCAACATAAGCGCCATATTGGTCGAATGCAACACACAGTGCATTGACCTGGATGAACCCAGTTTCTATGCTCCCCTGCATACATAATCACCCATATCACATTGAGCAAAGATGCGCTACGCATATCAGTGCACTAAAGTACTAATTTGATAATAACCAATATTCTAGTATGCTAGTCATATATTCACGGGCGCCATGTTGGTAGGGTATCGCTAAGGCTACAATGTTAGCAATTGACCTAGTCTGTTATTTACTATAATTAATCCCGCATCTGCGTCTCGCTATGATGTAAGTGACTACTCTACCTCACAAACCGTTTGTTACACAGGAAATGCGGATATTGGACTGTATCTGCATCTGAGGTAAATAATTAAATGAAGCCAATTCGTTAGAAAATGATAAACCTGAAATTAGTGCATCTTAGATGTAATTCAAAAATGGGCTAAATATTATATATATGCATGTTATAGGGTAGAGGCTAACAGAGAAATACCTAGATTCATATGTGGTACCAGATAATATACCCAACTTGCAAATTGTGTACAGATGTTGAATTTATCCATTATTACATTTTATGGCTTGATTCCAAGGAATTTCACTGTTTAAGCCTCCTTTATATGTATCCAAAGTAAAAATCCAAAAGACTTCCCTGCATTTTCGTATTTCTGTGCTGGAGGGGCCTTTAATATGGATTTTTTCCAAGATAAGCCATTTGATATCCTCAGTTGTATGATGGGCATCTAAATAATGTTGGACTAATGGTGCATTTATCTTTCTGGTCCTAATGGCGGACCTATGTTCAGTAAGACGTGTTGTCATTGATCGTGAGGTTTCCCCCACATATCCCTGTTCACAAGGACATAGAATTAAATAAACTATGTTAGTTGTTTTACAGTTTGTTAGGGATTTAAGGGAAAAGTTCGTACCATTTACTGAATAATTTTTGGTTTCTATGGCAAATTGGCATGCCACACATGAGGTTGCGACAAAGGTGGAGGCATTGTTCTTATGGAAACCAGTCAATATGTTGCAAATATGAGAGAAATGCTTTCCAACACTGAACATTACATGCCCATTAGAATAGACCCTACTAAGAAGGTCTCTAAGCTAATCTTGGAAACTACCACCAAAGCCCTTGAAGAGAACTGCATATGTGAAAAAGAATGGCAGTTTTTAAATGTAAATAAACCCAGAATGGCATCAATGTATGGGGTTCCGAAAATTCACAAACATAGTACAAATCCTCCTTATAGACCCATAGTAACCACTATTGGGTCAGTTACAGAGACCACTTTCTAAATATGTGGATGCGATTTTAAGGCCTCATGTCCCCAAGATTCAATCATATATAAGAGATACCACAGATATCATTAATAAAATAGAACATCTTACATTTAATGAAATGACACAAGTCATGGTAACAATGGACATAGAGGCACTGTATAGTAATATCCCTCTACCTGGTGCTTTGGAGTCGGCTCTTTGGTTTATTGAATTTTTTAAGATTGACTGTCCCAAGAACTTTGTCATAGCATGTCTTACCATTGTTTTGCATGAAAACACTTTTGAGTTTAATGGATCCATGTACAAGCAGACCAAAGGTGTTAGTATGGGCGCTTCTTGCGCCCCCACAGTAGCTAACATTTATATGGCCCATTTTGAATTCAAATATGTATATAATGAGATAGCCCCTTTCAGTGAGTCCATCAGTCATTGGTCCAGATATATAGATGACATCTTTTTTGTCTGGACAGCCAGCTCTGATGACCTCAATGAGTTCACTACATGGCTAAATCTCTGTGATAGTAACATTCTTTTCACAACAAATTCTAGTAATAGCAATGTAGAATTCTTAGACATCATGATCAAATCAAATGGACAACAACTGGAGGTGGACTTGTATATTAAGCCAACTGCACGAAATACGTTGCTACATTTTAATAGCTATCACCCCAAAACACAAAAACAGTATACCGTTTGGACAGTTCCTGCGATTACGCAGGAACTGTACAAATTTAATAGACTATGATACACAAGCCATCGAGATGAAAATCAAATTTATAACCAGAGGCTACCCCAATAGATTAGTACGTGACTCTTATAAAAGAGCACGTTATTATGATAGACAACATTTGTTGACACCAAAAGAACCCAAAAAGAGTGACCGATTGGTGTTTATCACACGTCATTCCACCATAAATGAAAAGATTCGCCATATTGTGAATTCAAATTGGCATATTCTAAATGCAACTAGAGATAGGACTATGTCAATCCCAAAACCTATTTTTGCTCATCGCAAGAATAAAAATCTAAAGGATTTGATAGTGCGTTCTCGCATGACCAACCCTGTTAAAGAACTTACACAAACAACTCTATGTGGAACAGTACCTCCATTGGGTAATTATAAATGCATGTCATGTGTGGCATGCCAATTTGCCATAGAAACCAAAAATTATTCAGTAAATGGTACGAACTTTTCCCTTAAATCCCTAACAAACTGTAAAACAACTAACATAGTTTATTTAATTCTATGTCCTTGTGAACAGGGATATGTGGGGGAAACCTCACGATCAATGACAACACGTCTTACTGAACATAGGTCCGCCATTAGGACCAGAAAGATAAATGCACCATTAGTCCAACATTATTTAGATGCCCATCATACAACTGAGGATATCAAATGGCTTATCTTGGAAAAAATCCATATTAAAGGCCCCTCCAGCACAGAAATACGAAAATGCAGGGAAGTCTTTTGGATTTTTACTTTGGATACATATAAAGGAGGCTTAAACAGTGAAATTCCTTGGAATCAAGCCATAAAATGTAATAATGGATAAATTCAACATCTGTACACAATTTGCAAGTTGGGTATATTATCTGGTACCACATATGAATCTAGGTATTTCTCTGTTAGCCTCTACCCTATAACATGCATATATATAATATTTAGCCCATTTTTGAATTACATCTAAGATGCACTAATTTCAGGTTTATCATTTTCTAACGAATTGGCTTCATTTAATTATTTACCTCAGATGCAGATACAGTCCAATATCCGCATTTCCTGTGTAACAAACGGTTTGTGAGGTAGAGTAGTCACTTACATCATAGCGAGACGCAGATGCGGGATTAATTATAGTAAATAACAGACTAGGTCAATTGCTAACATTGTAGCCTTAGCGATACCCTACCAACATGGCGCCCGTGAATATATGACTAGCATACTAGAATATTGGTTATTATCAAATTAGTACTTTAGTGCACTGATATGCGTAGCGCATCTTTACTCAATGTGATATGGGTGATTATGTATGCAGGGGAGCATAGAAACTGGGTTCATCCAGGTCAATGCACTGTGTGTTGCATTCGACCAATATGGCGCTTATGTTGGCCCGATTCATTCCCAGTATACCAGAGCATCTGATATTACCCAATAGGCACTTCACATACGGGCATGCGTAGTACACCCCTTTTAAACTAGTATCTTTTTGGCGCATTTAATATTGGAACAGTCTTCAGCCGCCGATGCCACGGCCACGCTGTGCTGCGCAAATTAGCTGGCGTACACCGGACGATTAACAGAGCACATATGGAATGCTCTCCCACGATTTGAAGACCTTGACGGATGGTCGATACCCATAGGGTATGTGTGAGTGATTCACAGCTACTCGCATGTTGTCGTTTTTATGGGTAAGAGCAACAAATTTTTAACTTCAGTTCTCTTCCCCATGGTACTGTGATTCAAGCTGTTTTTTATTAACTTTTCCTAAATAATACCTTCTCGTGTATAAATTGCGCTATGTCAACAATGCGCATTGGTTAGAAATATAAATACCATTAGTGCGTTATTAAATAGGCTTTCTCATTAAGATGTGGCTTCACAACCCTCCCCTTTTAAGAAAATCATTAGAGAATACTGGGACGAAAATATGTGTGAACCAGATATCGTTAAATCAATATGGTTGCACTAAAATATGCAACATAAAAATACACATGTAGGTATGTGTTCTAAGGAATTTTTCACACATTCTCTTATAGGAACTCCATTTTAAATTATCAAGAGATATCATCTAGCCATCTCATATTTCCACCGGTAAGTCCGTTGCTTGTCTGACTTCATTAGTTTTTAAAAAATAGAAATCATTGTATATAATAGCTTTCCCTTTTCTAATTTTTCTATGGCTTTTCGTTATTAAGCTACCTCTGAAGATTCGGTATTGGAACTGCTAAGCCATACCAAATTAAAAATAATGAACAGTTTCAACATCAGTGAATCTATATACCTCAATTAAGGTAAAAGGTTCGCTTTACATTCTTTATTTTAGATAGACACCAGAATATAGTCATGATAGGTGTTAATACATATGTGCATGGGTGATAAGTTTACTTTACTTCACTTTTCACAATCACTTTTTGGCATTTTCCTAATAAATATTCAATGATCATTGGATTTTTTATTAGGCATCGTTTCCTGTATCTTCTGCTTTCTTTCTTCTAAAAACTAGACATTTGCTTCTTTGCCTGTGACAACGCAATCATGTTAATAGAACTAATAAATTTATTGATTGAACATTGGAATAGGATTGATGCTATGTAACCGCTCAACATTTCTTTTATTAAAAAACTGTTCTGTAAC
The DNA here is from genome assembly GCA_963921515.1 of Calotriton arnoldi. Lineage (NCBI taxonomy): Eukaryota > Metazoa > Chordata > Amphibia > Caudata > Salamandridae > Calotriton > Calotriton arnoldi. The sequence goes on along the minus strand of CAWUFW010007988.1, from coordinate 487,233 downwards.
TATTTTTCTAGGTTTACATTATACATGGCTACCTGATGAAGGCATAAAGCCGAAACGCGCGTAGGATCACATCCTTAGCCATGACATATGATTGTCTTTTGATTGTATTTATGCATTCTCGAAATTAAGCCATGACATATGATTGTCTTTCGATTGTATTTATGCATCCTCGAAATTAATTGCAAATTTACTGAGATTAGCATTATTAGATAAACCAGAATACTTGAGAGAATAGGTCAGAAATGAACAGAATATTATTTGTTTTAATGTTATGCATATATCATTGTATTTTGTCTTTTTATAATATATAAGGAAAATATAAGAAAAAAGAAATAAACAAATTAGAAAGAATTTTTTTAACAAATGATGAATGAATAAAATTTAAATTAAAAAAAATAAATAAAATACGTGTTTATGAAATCAAACAATTCTTGGGTGGTTACATAATTGTTTATTGCATTTAGACAGTCCATTGCTCATCGTGTTTCCTATATGGTTTTTCACATATGTTATGCAGACCCTGATATAGGAGACGTTATTAGGGGTACCCCTTTTTGTACTTATTGACGGAATGATTTTAGCCAGCAGACAAGTCTGCTGCGTCAACGGTTCTTAGCCACATATGCGACAGTAAACACTCTGTCAAGGCGGACGGAGGATCAGCCAGCACGCATCTACATACAGTGGGCGGGAATCTGTCAGCTCGACGGAGTACCTGTATACTCAACCACGAAGTGACGACGGAAGTTCTGTCAACATTGAAATCAGGCCCTAAGCCTCTAAATCACATTTGGTGTCTGGAAATGGACTATAAGAAGGGGAGCATGAGACCCCAAAAATTGTCAACTGTCAAGCAGCAAGTCGGGCTGTGTGAGGAGGGGAAGCTCTGCAAGACTTCTGCCTGTAACCAGGACTGGGTCCAAGGCCTGGTAGTCTCCCAGCTGGATGAGGGGAAATCACCCAGGAAATCCAAGACCACCTGCCTGGAGCTTGGAGCACCAGCATATGCCTGCTTGCCAAGACCAGTGTGCTCCATGGAGCATTGGAGGGAGCGAGGTCCAGTGGAAAATCCTGTCGAGTGGACTCTCTTTCCAAGGTGTGAGGCGATGGCTGCTGCACGATTCCGGTCATTGCCTGTGTGCAGGAAAAAGTTGGCAACCCGATATGCCAGAGGAGGGCTACCGTGAACTGAGCCGTGATCATCGCTGTGCCGAATGGGTTGTCGCCTGTGTGCAAGACGAATCAGTAACCCTGTATGCCAGTAGGGGCTGCCTTAAAATGAGCTGTGATCATCACTGTGCAGAACGGGTCATCGCCCCATGTAAAGTGAGAGATTAGCAACCCCAGATGGCAACAGGAGCCACTGTAGACATATTGCTGTTCTGAGAAGGCAGTAGCCTGTGTGCAGTGGTGAGCTGGCGACCCCATATGCTAGGAGGGGTCGCCGTGAAGTAATCTAATGTGCTGATTGGGTCGGAGTCCTTGTGCAGTGGAGAGACTGTGACCCCCTATGCCAGAGGGGGCACTGGGACTATGCAAGAAGTGTGACCTGGTCGGCATCATCACCTGAGGAGAAAGGTCACAAGGGGGATCCTTGTGGACCTGCACTGTGTCAGAGGATCAGTTTCAGGATCTTTGCACTTCTAGCCCTCCGCCAAATCCTCCATCTCACCATGGGGCAGATCAAAGAACTTATCAAGCTTGGAGGAGCCACGATGAACCTCCGGTCTCTGCGGTTGTGCGGCCGCATGTGAGGAGCTCGAGGACTGTCAAGCGCAACCCGCCTGGGCCGTGTTCAGTGTACTCACCTATATCAATCAATCAGGGGTTTGTTAAAGCGTGACTAGTCACCCGTAAGGGTCTCAAGGCGCTAGGGGTGGGTGCAGGTTCCATTCCATCAAGGAGGGGGTCTGTCAAAGAGCCAGGTTTTGAGGTTTCTTGCGAAGATGGGGAGCGATGTTGTCTGTCTGAGGTGGAGCGGAAGGGCGTTCCATGCTTTGGCCACGAGGAAGGAGAAGGAGCGGCCTCCCGATCTGGTCTTTCTGGTGCGGGGGACCACGGCGTAGGAGAGCTGGGCTGATCGTAGGGTCCTTTGGGGTGCGTGGAATTTGAGTCAGCTGTTCAGGTATGCTGGTCCGGTGCTGTGGAGGGCCTTGTGTGCATGGGTGAGCATCTTGAAGGTGATTCTCGCCTCGACGGGGAGCCAGTGGAGTGTGCGCAGGTGCTGGGAGATGTGGCAGTGTTTTGGCAGGTTGAGGACCAGTCTTGCGGCGGCGTTCTGGATGTTCTGTAGCTTGCGGGTGAGGTTTTTGTTTATTCCGGCGTAGAGTGCGTTTCCGTAGTCGAGTCTGCTGGTGACCAGGGCGTGAGTGATGGTCTTTCGGTGTTCGAGGGGGATCCATTTGAAGGTCTTACGAAGGAGGCGGAGGGTGTGGAAGCAGGAAGACGAGACAGAGTTGATCTGGCGGTCCATTTTGAGCTCGGAGTCCAGGATGATTCCCAAGTTGCGTGCGTGGTCTGTGGGGGTTGGCGGGTTTCCGAGGGCGGGGGCCACCAGGTGTCGCTCCAGGCGTTGGGGTTTGGGCCCATGATGAGTACTTCTGTTTTGTTGGTGTTTAGTTGTAGGCAGCTGTTTTTCATCCATTTGACGACGGCTTCCATGCCTTCTCGAAAGTTGCGTCTGGCGGTGTTGGGCTCGTTGGATAGGGAGAGGATGAGCTGGGTGTCGTCTGCGTATGACACAATGTTGAGTCCGTAGGTTCTGACGATGGGGGCAAGTGGAGCCATGTAGATGTTGAAGAGCGTCGGGCTGAGAGAGGAGCCCTGGGGGACTCCGCAGGTGGTAGGTGTGGGGTCCGAGAGGAAAGGGGGGAGTCTGACCCGCTGCGTCCTGCCGGAGAGGAAGGAGCGGATCCAGTCGAGGGCCTTGTCCTGGATTCCTGCGTTGTAGAGTCTGCGTATTAGGGTGCGGTGGGAGACTGTGTCGAACGCCGCTGATAGGTCGAGGAGGATGAGGGCTACTGTTTCTCCTTTGTCCAGTAGGGTGCGGATGTCGTCTGTTGCGGCGAGGAGGGCGGTTTCCGTACTGTAGTTTTTTCTGAAGCCGGATTGGGAGGAGTCGAGGATGTTGTGTTGTTCAATGAATGTGGCGAGTTGGCTGTTGATGGCTTTCTCGATGACTTTCGCTGGGACCGGGAGCAGGGAGATGGGTCTGTAGTTTTTGAGGTCGGTGGGGTCTGCTGAGGGTTTCTTTAGGAGCGGGTTGACCTCGGCGTGTTTCCAGTCGTCGGGGAACGAGGCGGTCGCCAGGGAGCGGTTGAACCAGCCCCTACTGCTCCAGTGCCCATGGAGAAGGTACACTCAGGAACTCTGGTCAGTCTGATACTGCAATTGCCGGCAAGACTGATTTCAGGCCATTCGGCACCAGGGGAACTTGATTTGCCTGCTGGATAGTCCTTTAGCGCTGGAACACTTACGACTTTAAGACAGAGTCAGAGTGAAACTCTTGAGACTCAGACTACTAGTGGGGCTTACCCTGGATGTTGCCTTTAGTGAATGATGAATAACCACTGTCACTAGAGCAAGGAGGGAATAGGACACAGGAAACTCCCTAAGAAACACTAGACCCTTGACCTCAGGGGGGTTGTGGAAGTTGTTTGTGGATATCATATTTCCTTTTTTGTTAATGGCAGTAAAATCAAGTACTTATTTTTCCATTAAAGTGAGCATTTGGCTGGACAATAGTTTATTACCATTGCTGGGTGTATTTTTAGTTGTGAGCCTGTGTCACCCCTTGTATCTACTTCCTTGAGAGAGCCTTGGACTGCTGGACCCCAGCTTTTATTGAGAATTAAGTGCTGAAGTGGTATTTGACCTAGGTGTTCAGGATCCATAGTAAGACGGGCCCCAGGACATCAGGAGAAAAAGGCCTCAACCCCCATGTATGGGCCCAGTAACCCCTGCTTGACCCACGCGCCCACGGGCCCTCCGATCAGGGTTCTGACACCAGGTAATTTAAAATTCTCTTTATGGTCTCTAGAGCAGGCTGTTTCACTGAACCCTTTATCAAATACAGTCGCTAAAGAAGACCATTTTAGGGGGGCATGGCTTAGCCGTCCAACATGGCGGACGTTCTTTAGCGAGGCTCCCGAAGCCTATCATTAATCCGTTAATTATCCTACCTTAAACAGATCCATCCATCAATCTTGGGTGATACTGATGCCCAGCGATACCATGCTGCAGCTGTTGTTACGCCCCTGGAGTCGTGAGTCCGAGGTCGGACGACCGTGACCTGGCGGAGCGGCTGACTGACAGCTGCGGGACGCACTGGTCGCATTTCCAGCGCCTGTCCGATAGCCGGTGGCTACACTCAGTGCAGTGAGGCAGACGGTGAGGGGCAGGAGGAACCTGATCCTCGGCGACCAGATCGGGTCGCGGTATGGGGCCCTGTCCATCTTCTACTGGATCCCTGATTTGGAGTCTCCCTTTAAGTCCCACCAGACGTCACTGCTTCTGGCTCGCTTTCCTTTGCCCCACCACGCTTTACAATGGCAAAGGACAAATTGCCTGGCGCGTCTTCCAAGCAAAACACAATAGACAAATACACCGGGGCTCTGGCCCCAGGACCTTCGCTAAGCGCCCAAGAAGCGACTATGCTGGACAACGCGGCGCTTCTGGCGGCAATCAAGCAGTCCAGAGAAACGCTGGAGACCAAGATAGGCGTTGTAGGCGCTGATGTAATGTTGCTGCGACAAGATCTCCGGAACGCGGTGCAACGCATAGCCGAAACAGAGTCCCGGATCTCGACGGTGGAGGACACGGTGGGCACATTAAAGAAGAAAGTTACTACCCTAGAACGCTCACGCGGGGCCTGACGGCAAGAGTGGAGGATGCAGAGGGGCGTGCGCGCAGAAACAATGTCCGCTTTATTGGCTTTCCGGAGGGCGGTGAAGGAAACAGCGCAGAAGACTTTCTCGCCAAGTGGCTTAGGGAGTGGCTCACACCAGACGCACTTTCTCCATGTTTTGTTCTAAAGCGCGCACATAGTGCGCTGCTGCAGAAACCGCCGCCTGGTGCCCGTCCTCACCCAATAATTGCATGTCTCCTTAATTACAGGGACAGAGACGCTATCCTGAAACAGGCAAGGGAAAAAGACTCTCTTATGTATGGCTCCCAGCGCATTCTGATCTTTCCGGACTACACTAAATTGGTGCAGCAGCGCCGTCAGTCGTTTCTCGAGGCTAAGGCTCGTCTTCGAGGTCTCAAGCTTCATTACTCATTGCTGTATCCGGCCCGTTTGTGAGTGGTGTACCAGTCGCGCACACACTTCTTCGAGTCCCCAGAGGAGGTATTTCAATGGCTTGAGGAAACCGTGAAGATTAAACCTCATACTCCGCCTCGGATTGATTCAGACTCCTCCTCTGATGGACCTAGACGGGGCTCCCCCGGGATGGATGGAAAGCAGCGGCGCCGGTCGCGCTCCAAGAAATGATCCAAGATGCGCAGCAAGTCCCGCAAGCGGTTGTTGGACGACCAACAGGAAACTGCAGCTTCATAACTAATGCATCACCGAGATCTGTAACTATTGAATCATATACAATTTGGATAACATGCATTGTAGGCTTCCACTGTATAGAGAGTCCCTGATCCCTAGTTTTTACTATGTGCAGGGGACTCTCAAATGGGATTTATTGGCTGTATGTGGCCGCTGCCCCCCGTTGGGGAATGGGGCTGCATCATGCTGCAACAGATACTTCCATGTTTGTGAGGTATTGGGGTGGGGGATTGTTGGGGAAACTGTTTGGGGATTCTTATTCTTTATCAGTGCCACTGTGTCTCTCGTTGCATGTAAATTGGGGATTGCCCGGGCCATCTCTGGGCCATCAGCTGCTCATATGTCTCAATTTCAGTCATGATGCAAGACCTAGCTAGGGATAGAGGGAGGGTGCTTCGAGTTATAAGTTGGAATACTAATGGCCTACTGGATAAGATTAAACGGGGAGCTGTTTTGAGACAGGCTAAGCGCTATAAAGCCGACATTCTACTCCTCCAGGAGACCCACCTAATGGGCACCAAAACACCTTGCCTCGGGAGGTTTGGCTATGTACAAACACACCATGCTGGATTCACTAGAGGGTCCTGCGGGGTTGCAATCCTCGTACACCATATTGTATTGTATTGTAAGAGTTATTTATAAAGCGCACTGTGAACAAAAATGATATCCTGGCGCTATAACCACTATGTAAGAAAACAGCTGATGGAGAATCTGAAGAGCGGGTCGCTAGTGAGGGAATAGCCAGGTTTTCAGGGATTTCCTGAATTTTAGTAAGTCGGAGTGAGATCGTATTCCATATCCGAGCTGCATTGACGGTAAAGGTACGTCCTCCTTGTCTGACTTTTTGAAATCTGAGTTCTTGGACATAGTTGCCTGTGGTTGATCGGACGTTTCTGCCAGGAGTATATTTTTTTAGTTTGTTTTGTAAGGGTTTTGGTCCTTTATTGTGTAGTGCCTTATGGACAATACAGAGAGATTTAAAGATAATTCTCTGCTTGATAGACAGCCAGTGGAGCTCCTTCAGGGCCTCTGTGGCAGATGAGTATCGAGGTCTATTCAATGTTAGTTTAGCTGTGATTATCTGGATGCGCTCTAGCTTTTTTAACAAATAGCTAGGGACTCCTAGCAACAGGGCATTGCAATGGTCCAGCCTACTTAGTATTACACCTCTGGAAATCAGTGATCTAGCTGGTAGGTCAAGCAGAGGATATAGCTTCCTAAGGGCCCGGATCAGTGCAAAACAAGTCCTGGTAAGTCCGTTCAATTGATTTTCCATAGACAGACCTTGATTAATGATCACACCTAAGTTTCGTACCGCCGCTGGGTTGCCCAGTGGCATTTCCGTGGGTAGCAGCCAGAAGTTAGGCGATAGGGATACTGGGATTTTATTGGAGGAGCAACAGAGGAGTTCAGTTTTGTTTCCATTCATCTTGAGTGAATTTGCATTCATCCAGTCAAAGAAGTCGAGAATGCATGCCTGGAAATTACCTATGGTATCCTCCTGGTCATTGTTCAGTGACCGAATTAGCTGAGTATCGTCTGCATAGTTAATTAGCTTTATATTGTGGGTTTTTATTAGTGAGATGAGAGGTTTGATATAAATATTGAATAAAATAGGGCTGACTGAAGAGCCTTGGGGGACACCATTTGTTGTCCTTCTAAATTTGGATAATAAAGGGGGAAGAGATACGGCCTGACAGCGACCAGACAGATAGGATTTTAGCCAGTTTAACATCGGGCCCCCCACACCCACTGCCATATGTCTGGACAGAAGAGTGTGGTGGACCACCGTGTCAAACGCAGCCGATAAATCTAGGAGGACAAGTACAACAGATTGTCCATTGTCAGTAGTCCTCCACATTTCATCGGTAGCGCAAATAAGGGCGGTCTCAGTTCCATGGCCAGGGCGGAATCCAAATTGCTCTTCCTCAAGCCATGCATAATCCTCTAGATAGTGCGACAGTAATGAACTTATGTGGCTCTATAAACTTTTTATTGGAAAAGGAAGGAGGGAAATAGTTCTAAAATTGGCTAGTTCGGTGGGGTCAGACAAAGCTTTTTTTAGCAATGGCTTAACTATAGCTTTCTTCCAACAGTCGGGCACCTTCTCGGTTTCAAGAGAATGGTTGCAGAATTGTAGGAGAGGGCCCGCAAGCTCTTCTTCCCATATTAGCCATTGCTTTGGTGGCATAGGGTCCAACGGCGACCCTGATTTCATGGGCCTGTACAAGGTTTTAAAAACCTCGCCAGAGATAGGATCCAACCTAGTCAATGTCACGGTGGAGAGATCTGAAGGGGGAGGCAGTCCAGATTGAGCGAAGCTATGAGAGTGTACGATAGCGTGTTTAACTGCAATAGATTTGTCAATCGCATCCAAAATTGTTTTAATCTTACTGTCAAAATATTCCGACAGATCGTCACATAATATCTGCAATGGTATAATCTCTCGCTTAAAGCGAGATGGGTTGGTAAATTCTCTAAGAATTTCAAGTGTTTTTCTTACTTTGTTAGGGGCTGCAGTGATCAGCTCATAATAGTAGTTAGCTCTCACTTTCCTTAACTTGTTTTTGTATTCACTTAGCGCATTTTTTAGATTGAACTTATCTACCTAAAGATAATGGCGCCTCCATTTCCTCTCCAGTTGCCTACATTTTAGTTTGGCATTTTTCAACGTAAGGTCGTACCAAGGGGCTGACACCTTTTTCCTGCTTTTTAAGGTAGTAAGAGGTATAGTTTCATCTAAGGTTTTTAAAATTTCCCTTTCAAATCTATAATAATTCTCTTCAGCAGAATCTGCTGGAGAGAAATATGTATTATTAATGAAAGGTTTAGATTGAACTTTTGAGAGCTTATGCCATGCTCTGCTTTCTACTGAATATACTGCTGACTTTTCAAGGGAGCAGGTCTTATCCACCTGCAGATAAAAGGTAATCAGTGAATGATCAGTCCAGCAAAGATGGGTAATTTCCCCTACAGAGTTAGGTTTTCTGGGGAGAAAATGAGGTCCAAAGTATGGCCAGCTATATGTGTGGGGCCATGGACATACTGCATAAGACCAATTGTTTTGCAGGTGCTGAGTAGCTCCTTGTACGCCGCAGATAGGCCTCCTTCTGCCCAGAAATTAAAATCTCCCAACAGAAAAAAATTATTGTGTGTGATCCACAAGTTGGAGATATTATCTAAGAGAGAGGGAAGAGAAGAACTTGCGGTAGTGGGTGGCCTATAACAGAGAATTCTCGTGGCCATGTTTTCCTTTTGAGCCTTTAACTGAAATCCTAACAATTCTGTCCCCTCTACTTCATCTATGGGGAAAATAGTGAAGTCCCAACTGTCTTTATGGAGAATACCTAAGCCCCCCCTTTTTTTTCCAACTCGGGGCTTCTGGAACCCTTTGAAACCATCCGGACATGCCTTATCGAGATCAGAAACAGAGTCCTCTGTGGTCCAAGTTTCTGTAATAAACAATACATCAAACTCCCCAGTATCAAGCAATAAGTTAATTTCTTCAGCATGTTTAGGGAGGGATCTAGCATTCAGTAGACCACAGGTTAACCTAGCCTTCGGAGATATCTTAACATTACGGCTCTCAATAGTAGCTTCCATCCTTAAAATGGGTTGCTTACCAATAGTCATAAGTTCATCATGCATGTAGCAAAGTCTTCCCTGCTGGGTAGTGCCTAAATCGGCAGCATGGCTGGCGCTGAGCGCGGTCGGAGCGCGGACCGGCGCAGACCGGCTTACCTGCGGCGCACCCGCTGCGTGCATCAGCTGTGCGCACACTCCAGCCTGCTACTAAATAGCGTCTGAGTGACGCTGATTGACGCTGTGGGCGTGAAATGATGGCCCCGCTGAGATACGGGTGCCGCTGCTGGTCAAAAAGTATAGAGTGAGCTACTTGCTCTAAGAACAGCTCCGTAAGCGAGTTAGTCAAAAATTAATCAATTCCCTATATTCTTTTTTAAGAACACATATTTAAAATGCCCCCAAAACACACAATTCAGATTCACAGTACAAAATTCGAGTATGAGCAGATAGCGATAAAAGCTTAAATAGACCGTAGTGTCCCCTTTGTACATAACAAGACATTAAAGACCCCCAGGGTAGGTTCATTGTGATATATTGAACTTTATTTGGGGAACCTGTCGTTCTGGGCAGTATCTATGCCCCTCCCCCGCACGTGGACTCTAGTAGAGCGAATGACAACACTTTGGACCGAGATCCCGTCCGGACTGACGATAGTTGGGGGGACTGGAATGATGTCTTATGCCCGATAAAAAGATAGATGGCGCACCACAGCGCGAACAACAACGACCCGAGACCCCAGACTGTTGCCCATGGTTCAGGGAATGGGGTGGGTTGACTCCTGGAGGGCGTTACACCCCACTGCCCGTGAATACACATATTTTTCCGGAGTGCACGAGTCCTTCTCTCGCCTAGATTACATCTTTCTCTCTACGGCACATGTTCACAGGCTACTTTCAGCGGTGATTTTACTTCGGGGTTTGTCAGACCACTCACCTGTTCCTGTGCAGTTGTCCTTAGACCCTAGACGCTCCCAGTTCCGGTGGCGACGGTCACTGTGGCTGCTGCAGGACGAGAAGTATAGATCACACATTCACGGGTCCCTCGTGCAATACTTTACACATAATACGAATACGGTGGACTCACAGGTCACTTTGTGGGAGGCAAGGAGTGGACCTTGCTTTCTGCGCCGCGAGACGCCGACAGCGCCGTGATAGGCTGCTGCAGATCGAGGCCCAGCTACTCACCTTAGAGCGCCCGGGTAGAGACGAAGAGGGGCACATCGCGCGCAGACAGCTGCTAAGTACGCAGAAGTCGTATGCCAGAGAGCTCTTGGATGAAGCTTGTCTGTGCTGGCTCGCCACCCTAAGCAGAATCTATCAGTGGGGAGATAAATCCAGTGCCTTGCTCCACCGTCTGTGTCAGCAAACGCTGCACCCACAGATCCTTCCGAGTATACGAGGTCCAGATGGAACAACTCCTACGGATCCGTCACATATTGTTGACTGCTTCGCCTCATACTTTGCGGACTTATATGCTCCCCGTGAGACCATTCCTGTGACACTTGTTCAGAAATTCATTGATGATCTTCCCCCGTGCTCTATCCGATGATGTATGTGAGACATTGGATGCCCCATTATCGGTAGAGGAATTGCTAACAGCGCTGTTGGATATGTGGGCTTGTAGGGCACCTAGCCCAAATGGTTTTCCGTGCGAGTTTTTTCAGAAATATCATCCACAACTGTTAAATCCATATTTGTGGGCTCTTGAAGTGGCCACGGAGGGCGAAGGTCTTCCGCCTGACTGGAGACATGCAGAGATTGTCATTTTCTTGAAACCGGGTCGACCCCCGGGAACAGTACTCGTCATATCGCCCGATATCTCTCCTCAACGTAGAGGCTAAGCTCTTGGCCAAGGTGATAGCCAATCACCTAGTTCCGCATGTCACAGAATTGGTCCATCCAGATCAGGCAGGCTTTATGCCTGGCCGCGCTACACGACATAATATTAGATGAGGGCATAATGTTATAGCTGCTGTTGACCGCCTGGAGGGCTCGGCCGCACTCCTCCTTGCAGATATGGATAAGGCATTTGATTCCCTTAGTTGGACATACCTTTTTGCCTTGTTCGGTCGATTAAATATCGGTCCCCGTCTGTTGAACCTTATATGTCTGTTATATACGGACATAACAGCCTCGGTCCGGGTGGCGGATTTGACCTCAAAACATTTTGCCATCGGGCGGGGAACGCACCAGTGATGTCTCCTCTCCCCATATCTTTTTGCGTTGGCCATGGAGCCTCTGGCGGCATGGGTAAGAATAGATGCGCAAGTGCGTGGCTTTGAGCGGGCACCGGGGGTCTCTGACCGCGTAGCGTTATATGCGGACGACGTACTATTTTTCCACATGGACCCCGATAGGACCGGCCCGCGTCTTCTTAGAATCATGCAGATCTTCGGTGAAACATCCGGCCTTTATATGAATCGATGCAAGTCCTGCCTGTGGCCGTTGCGGGGTGGGGATCGACTGGGCGAGTGGTTGCGGGAAGTGGCAGTGGTCCTGGACGGTTTCAAATATTTGGGAGTGTTTCTCTCGGCATCTCAGACTGTTGCGTGGGACAAGAATTTGGCCCCCTTGTGGACACTGGTGGGCAATCAGACGCGAGTGAGGTCTCATCTGCCATTGTCTCTGTTTGGCAGATCTGCCATTTTTAAAATGATCTCCTTACCCTGTCTTTTATACCAGCTTCAGAATCACCTGTACCCAATAAAACCGACGTGGTTTCGCCAATTAACTGCCATTTTGGCCCGTTTTCTGTGGGGGGGGGGGTGCGACGCAAGTGGCCCTGAGGACCTGTTTTTAATCCACATACTCGGGTGGGGTAGCCACCCCGGATGTCCAGGCATATTACATGGCTGCACACCTTCTTGTCCTCAATGATTGGTGGTATGGTGATCGGAGCGATCCGGCGTATGCTGTGGAGCGCTGGTTGTTAGGAGAGAATGCTCTACACACAGTGCTATATAGTGCAGTGCTGCTTAGGGAGTTGCCACGCGCGACCAGTACGGTCTTCAAGAGTTGGAAATCGGCACTTCATACAATGGGTTGGTGGGGAAAGCTCACACGCAAAACGGCCAGCTGACGCAGCTGGCGCGGCTGCCTGGCTTTCGGGGATGGAAAGCGATTGAAATAGATACGGTGGGCGCGGTCATGCGTGGCCGACACTTAAAGCCCTTCCAGGAAATCCAGACGGAATACGCTATGCCCCGCTCACAATTTTATTGATATCTCCATTTTAGACATGCCTTCACCCCTTATCTAACACAACAAACGGATATACCCGAAGTCAACCCCGTAGAGGCAAAGGTCTTTATGGGTGAACTGGGAGCCCATAAAATAACTCAAATCTATCGTACACTTATCAATAACACGCCCACAACAATACATAAAACCAGGGAGGCGTGGCAACACGACCTGGGTCCCCTGGATGAAGACGATTGGGTGGAGGCCCTGGAATACCTGCGCAGTGCAGTGATAGCGGCCCGCCTGCGACTTATTCACTTTAAGTATCTGCATAGAGCTTACTACACTAGACACAGACTGTGGCACGCTGGCTTGATTGCATCCCCACACTGCCTGCGGTGTGGGTCGACGGAGGGAACCTTTTTACATACAGTGTGGGCATGTCCAATGTTGCTGAGGTTTTGGAGAGGCGTGATCACGTGCTTATCTGAGGTTCTGGGGTGGGAGGTTCCATCCTCTCCACGGCTGGCCATGCTGCACATTACGGAGGGTTTGGGTGGCAACAGGTACAAGGGCCACCTACTGTTTCTTGGCCTCACTCTGGCGAAGAGAGACATCGCTAGGGCGTGGAAGGATGTCAAAACACAGACAGGTAACCACTAACCTTTGAAGCCGGATACAGCGGGAGCGATGGGTGATGCTGTGTAACCTTTTCCCCCGATAGGGCGCGGCCTGCGAGTACGCTAGTACCACTCAACAGACAACACCGTAATTGGGGAAAGGGAAAAAAGGGACAAAGGAAACAATAAAGATGCGGCTGCGAAACACTCCATGGGAAGACACTTAGAGTTGTAGGCTTCACTCCTATTCTTGTCACTCCGTTGTCTAGCCCCGTGTTCCCTGTAGTAAAAGACAAGCACAACACATGTAGGACAACCACCAGATGCAAACCGAATAAGGCACAATAAGACTATGTGTTTGTACTTACATTAAGACTTGCCGCACTCACTCTACTGTACAGAATGCAAAATCCAAACAAAAATAACGCATAAAAATAAATAAGTTCTCCTTCAAGAGTATTACAGCGTCTCATGCATCAAAACTTGTGTACTTAGCTGTGGAGATTCTCTTCAGGATTGTAGGACGTGATTCCAAGGGACTGGCAAATGCAATGAAGAGTGGAGAGGAGTACTGATCCTGCGTGCCTTTAGATAAACAAAATAGATGTATGGCCCTTCTTCCAAGCCTCTCAACGGCTTTTTACAGAGTTGCAGTCTGAGGTTGTGTCCATATGAAAGGAAAACGGACAGGGAAATCCGAGCCTTTCAGCGGCTCATTGATTGTGTTACAGCGCTCCCCTCTGGCTCTTTAATAAAGCCCCCTAAAACAAGAATGTTATCTCGAGCCGAGTTCAGGCTCATAGATTCTCTTCAGCTTGCTTGAGGACGGCAGAAGGAAGCCTAAGTAGAGAGTGCAGACGAGCTCCAGCTCGTTTTCCTTGACGGAGAAGGTGAGCCCAGTGACTGCACAGAGACGCACTCCGGCGTGTTGTGCAACCACACCGTGAGGCACTAAAACGCGCTCCAGCGCGTTGTGAGGCACACAGAGAGAGCCCGGTAACGGCTCAAAGACGTGCTCCAGCGCGTTGTACACCAACTTGCAGGCGAGCCCAGTGTCGGCTTGGAGACGCACTCGCGTCTTGCGCTGCAAACAGGCGAGCCCAGCATCGGCTCAAATGGGGAAATACCGGAGAGTTCAGAAGGAGCAATTCTTCTCTTTTCTGTTCATTGACGACACAGCTTCTTCTTCCCAACGGTCCAAGTCATGGTACTTGATTGACAAGCACCGGGCCTTCGGGAGGCGGAGCCTATATAGGACTCAGAGTGCTGAGCCCACCTGACCAGACACACAGGATTGTGGGATATGTAGTCATTCTCCTGCTGTCCCATACATACAGCGATACAAAAGAGGATGATGGACGGAACGCTTGAGCCAATCAAACACTCACCCCCAGTCAACTGATCTGGGTTTAATCCATCATCATTCTTTAGCTCACTCCACCACCCCAGTTCAGACATGGCCATATGCAAATCAGTCTGACCCTGTGCCTCATGGGAACAGTCCAGCCCGAACTGCCAAGCCATGTCTTCCCTGGACCGGAAACAAGCATCCTAGGACCGGTTTCTGGCATTCCAGCCGTCATCAGCCAGGCTTGCTTGAATCCAGTGGTAAAGTGAGCAAGGGACCCACGTCTGGGCATACCCCCGCCAACTTAGGGCGAACAAAGCGATACAAAGAGGATGATGGACGGAACGCTTGAGCCAATCAAACACTCACCCCCAGTCAACTGATCTGGGTTTAATCCATCATCATTCTTTAGCTCACTCCACCACCCCAGTTCAGACATGGCCATATGCAAATCAGTCTGACCCTGTGCCTCATGGGAACAGTCCAGCCCGAACTGCCAAGCCATGTCTTCCCTGGACCGGAAACAAGCATCCTAGGACCGGTTTCTGGCATTCCAGCCGTCATCAGCCAGGCTTGCTTGAATCCAGTGGCAAAGTGAGCAAGGGACCCACGTCTGGGCATACCTCGCCAACTTAGGGCGTAACAAAGCGATACAAAGAGGATGATGGACGGAACGCTTGAGCCAATCAAACACTCACCTCCAGTCAACTGATCTGGGTTTAATCCATCATCATTCTTTAGCTCACTCCACCACCCCAGTTCAGACATGGCCATATGCAAATCAGTCTGACCCTGTGCCTCATGGGAACAGTCCAGCCCGAACTGCCAAGCCATGTCTTCCCTGGACCGGAAACAAGCATCCTAGGACCGGTTTCTGGCATTCCAGCCGTCATCAGCCAGGCTTGCTTGAATCAAGTGGCAAAGTGAGCAAGGGACCCACGTCTGGGCATACCCCGCCAACTTAGAGGCGAACAAAGCGATACAAAGAGGATGATGGACGGAACGCTTGAGCCAATCAAACACTCACCCCCAGTCAACTGATCTGGGTTTAATCCATCATCATTCTTTAGCTCACTCCACCACCCCAGTTCAGACATGGCCATATGCAAATCAGTCTGACCCTGTGCCTCATGGGAACAGTCCAGCCCGAACTGCCAAGCCATGTCTTCCCTGGACCGGAAACAAGCATCCTAGGACCGGTTTCTGGCATTCCAGCCGTCATCAGCCAGGCTTGCTTGAATCCAGTGGACTGTTCCCATGAGGCACAGGGTCAGACTGATTTGCATATGGCCATGTCTGAACTGGGGTGGTGGAGTGAGCTAAAGAATGATGATGGATTAAACCCAGATCAGTTGACTGGGGGTGAGTGTTTGATTGGCTCAAACGTTCCGTCCATCATCCCCTTTTGTATCGCTTGTTCGCCCTAAGTTGGCGGGGTATGCCCAGACGTGGGTCCCTTGCTCACTTTGCCACTGGATTCAAGCAAGCCTGGCTGATGACGGCTGGAATGCCAGAAACCGGTCCTAGGATGCTTGTTTCCGGTCCAGGGAAGACATGGCTTGGCAGTTCGGGCTGGACTGTTCCCATGAGGCACAGGGTCAGACTGATTTGCATATGGCCATGTCTGAACTGGGGTGGTGGAGTGAGCTAAAGAATGATGATGGATTAAACCCAGATCAGTTGACTGGGGGTGAGTGTTTGATTGGCTCAAACGTTCCGTCCATCATCCCCTTTTGTATCGCTTTGTTCGCCCTAAGTTGGCGGGGTATGCCCAGACGTGGGTCCCTTGCTCACTTTGCCACTGGATTCAAGCAAGCCTGGCTGATGACGGCTGGAATGCCAGAAACCGGTCCTAGGATGCTTGTTTCCGGTCCAGGGAAGACATGGCTTGGCAGTTCGGGCTGGACTGTTCCCATGAGGCACAGGGTCAGACTGATTTGCATATGGCCATGTCTGAACTGGGGTGGTGGAGTGAGCTAAAGAATGATGATGGATTAAACCCAGATCAGTTGACTGGGGGTGAGTGTTTGATTGGCTCAAACGTTCCGTCCATCATCCCCTTTTGTATCGTCCCATACATACAGGGGCCGATTCCGATTCAGGCCGGAAATCTCCCCGACCGAGCCGGACCCGGAGAGATTTCCGACCGAATCGGACCCTAGCAGTCCGACCGAACGAGTACGATGCGCACGTATGCTATCGGACTCGATTCGGTCAGACTCCCATTGAAGTCAATGGGAGCCAGTCGTACGACGCGTACACGGGCTCCCATTGACTCAATGGGCACGACGCGAACAAGGGCGCCCCCTACAGCGTGTTCGCGTTGATGCGGGTCGCACCGTACATGCACGTGTAGGGGGGACCCATGGGTCCCCCCTGGGTGCGACTCGCGCACCTACGCTTCCAGGGGGGTCCGACACGGACCCCCAAAGTGCGGCTCCGACAGCTCCTTGGAGCCGGACTGCGCGAGTCGGTCGGAGCGGTCGAGGTGCGCATCGTACTTACCCGGCCGGGGAACGTCTCCATTGCGCGGTGCGCGTCATCCCCGTGCGAGTTGGTCGGAGCGGTCGGGTCCTGCGAACGAGTCGGTCGGAGATTTCGCGAGCGCACGCATCGTACTCGCTCGCCCGGACGCACGTACGACTCGGTCGGGAAATAGGGCTCCGAATCGGATCCGGTTAAGCCGAATCCGATTCGGTGCCCTACCGGCCGAGATCGGAATCGGCCCCACAGTGTGTTAATGCATGAACCTAGCTCTGTCTACCTACGCCGTAGTGTGACAGAACCCCCTCTCAACGACCGGCGTCCCGACGGTCTGCCAGGCTTACCAGGGAACTGAGAGTGAAAACGCCTGAGAAGCCCAGGGCAGTGTAGATTAGACCCAGGTTCCCATGAGCGGTCCTCGGGACCGTATCCCTTCCAGTCAATAAGATAATGCACCCTCCCCGGACGAGTTTGGAATCTAGAATACACTTGACTTCGTACTCCTCTTCCCCATCAATATCTACTGGCGCTGGTGTCAAGGGTAGTCTGGTCTGCGGAAGGCAAGGCCGAAGCAAGGAGACATGAAAGACAGGATGGATGCGCCAAGAGGAAGGGAGTATTAACTTGATTGACACAGGGTTGATTATTTTAACGATAGGATAGGGACCCACAAATTTTGGTTTCAGCCGGGAGTTGCCCTTCAGTCTCAAATGTTTAGTGTCTAGCCACACTCTATCACCCACAGTGTAAGAAGGCCCTGGGGAACGTTTCTTATCAGCATAACGTTTATCACGGGTTTGGGCCTTGTCTAACTGTGTTTTAGCGTCCTGTAGTACTTTTCGGAGATGTGCATGGTGTTCTTGAATGGTAGGGTGTCGGGATTGCACTGGCCATTCAAAAGGCAGCATGTTAGGGTGGTATCCTGTAAGGCAGAAGAAAGGGGAACACCCCAAAGAGGAATGCTCCGCATTGTTATATGCGAACTCCGCCATCCACAAAAGCGTACTCCATTCTTCTTCATGTTGTAGTGTGAAGCATCTGAGATACTGTTCCAGCGTTTGGTTCAGCCTTTCGGTTTTGCCATCCGTCTGCGGATGGTAGCTAGTGGAGAGGCGAGCATCCACTTTCATAGCCTCACATAGCGCCTTCCAGAACCGTGAGGTGAACTGGGTTCCCCTGTCGGTGATGATAACTGCTGGGATTCCATGGGACCGCACAATATGCTGTAGAAATAATTGGGCCAATTCTGCCAAGGTTGGTAATTTGGTTGTAGCAACAAAGTGTCCCATTTTGGTCAGATGGTCTATAACGACCAGTATAGTATTGTGTCCTGAACTAGGAGGCATGTCTACGATAAAATCCATGGACAATGTATGCCAAGGCGTTGGAGGTATAGGAATGCTCTGGAGCAGTCCACACGGTCTCTTATGTTGGGTCTTTCCCTGGGTACAAATGGCGCATTCCAACACGTATTTGGTTGTATCCGCCTGTAAGGTTACCCACCAGAAGTGCCTTTTCATAGCTTGTAACGTTTTCTGGATTCCCAGATGCCCACCCAGCGTGGAGTCATGAAACCATCTCAAGGCCTGTTGTTGTAACGGTTCATGTGGTACGTATAGTCTTTTACCGTGGTATAGCATGTCGTTCTCAATCGAACGTTGTGTGGGATTTTCGTTTATCCATGTCTGGACATCTATTCCTGCCGTCTGCTTTTTTACCTCCCCTAGAAAGTCTTGTGTGGTCGTCAAGGCCAAGATCTCTTCAGGAAAAAAGGCATTATGCAGTATTACAGGGGGTTCTTCCATGGAATCTGGACGGGTATCCGGCATTGGGGCTGGTCTTGAAAGTGCATCAGCCTTGCCGTTTTGTGGTCTGGGACGGTATTTGATCACGAAGTCAAAGTCAAAGAAGAATAGCGACCATCGGAGTTGTCTCGGGGTTAAGGCTCTGGCGGTCTTTAAGAAGAGAAGGTTTCGATGATCAGTATAGATTTCCACTGTGTGCTTAGCTCCCAATAGGTAGTGCCTCCACTCTTCACACACCCTCTTTATGGCCAGGAGTTCTTTGTCTGTAATACTGTAGTTAACCTCACATGATGACAACTTCTTTGAAAAGTAGGCCACAGGATGAATTTGGCCGGTGTCCGGATGTCTTTGGGACAGGATGCCTCCGATGGCGTAATGGGATGCGTCCGTTTCCACTACAAAGGGAAGCGAGGCATCCGGGTGTCTCAATACAGGAGCGTGCGTAAAGCAGCGTTTGAGGGTTTGGAAGGCCTGTTCGGCTGCGTCCGTCCAGAGGTACTTAGCTCCTTTCTTCAACAGATGTGTCAAAGGTTGTATCATCCGGGAGAAGTCTTTGATAAACCTTCGATAGAAGTTTGCAAAGCCTAAAAAGCTCTGCAAAGCCTTAACAGTGGAGGGCGATTCCCACTGAACGATAGCTTGGATCTTCTTGTTGTCCATGCATAGTCAGTTTGGCCCTATGATGTATCCTAGGAATTCTACTTCGGTGGCGTGGAAAAGACACTTCTCCAACTTGGCATAGAGCGTATGCTGTTGCAACCGTTCCAATACTGCCGACACATGAAGGACATGTTCCTCTGTGGATGCCGAATAGATCAGAATGTCGTCGATGTAGACGATACAGGACACGTCCAATAGGCCTCGCAATACTTCATCCATAAAAAACTGGAAAGCGGCGGGTGCGTTGCAGAGCCCGAAGGGCATAACCTGATATTCGTATAACCCAAACTTTGTCCGAAAAGCTGTCTTCCATTCGTCCCCACGACGCACCCGCACGAGATGGTATGCTCCCCTCAAATCCAACTTGGTGAAAATCTTGGCTCCTTTCAACTGGTCCAATAGCACGGGTATCAAGGGCAAAGGATACCTGTTCTTTATGGTTACTCTGTTAATTGCTCTATAGTCTATGCAAGCCCTTAAGCCACCTTCTTTCTTTGGTATGAAGAAGAGTGGCGAGGAGGCAGGGGAGGAAGAAGGACGTATGAAGCCGGAAGACAGCAACTCATCAAGATACTGCTGTAAATACGTAGTCTCGGCCTCCGTAAAGGCGTAAACCCGACTGCATGGGATGAAGGCTCCTGGCTCGAGGTCGATCACACAATCATAGTCCCTATGAGGGGGCAACTTCCCTGCGTCCTGCTTGCTGAAAACGGAGTGGAACCGTTTATATTCATCCGGTAATGGGGAAATACAACACAAGACTTTTTCGCTATATCCCATAGCGAGCAGGCCTGCAGGATTCTGCATTACTTCAGGATTTCGTACCTTGTCTCTTGTACAGTGTTCTGTACAGAACGAGGAGTTCAAGGAGACGGAGCGTGCTGCCCATTGCACCAAAGGATCATGATAAGTCAGCCATGGCATTCCCAATATAAGTTTGAAGTGGGGAGCATCGATCAGGTCAAACTGTATGTATTCAAAATGGTGCACCCCTATTTGCATCAGAATCTGTTGTGTATGGAAGCGTACAGGACCTGATGTTAGTGCTGTACCATCCACAGCCTTCACTGGTTCAGGTGTCTTCTTCTTTACGCAGGGGATCCCTAATTCCTGGGCGTACTGCTGATCAATGAAGTTGCCAGTAGCTCCTGAATCCAACAACGCGTGAACCACCACGGGTTCTCCACTGGGCAGCTCCAATGAAACGCACAGGTTCATATGTGCCACTGCGGTCTGTACTGTATTAGCCAGTGCTGAAGAGACCACATCCGCCATGGGCCTCAAGCAAGGGGTCTCGGTCTTGCTTGAGAGCGTTAGTTTCCCAAATTCTCTGAGGTGTACTCCACCACGGTTAAGTTTCGGGCTCCGGGGTTTTCTTTGTTCACATACTTGGATCTGGTCTTACATTCCTTAATGAAATGCCCGGGTTTCCCGCAGTACATGCACAGCCTCTGTCTTCTTCTTTTTTCCTTTCCTCTTGGCTTAATGGGCCCCGTATCCCACCAACTTGCATGGGTTCTGTTCCGTCAGTGATATGTGAGCGTTCCTCCTGAACTGGCTTAGGGCGTGGTAGATAGGCTTTTGCGTCGGTCCGGTACTTGTCTCCTTTCCGTTCTTGAAGTCTGTGATCCAATTGAACTGTGAGATCTATCAGTTACTCACAGTTATCGGGCATATGCACCACTTGCGCCAAGACGTCCTTCAATTCACCTCTTAGCCCTTGATAGAACATGGATGTTCTTTTTTCCACAGGCCAATTGGTTTCCACAAGCAGTCTGTTGAAGGTCGTAATATACGTGAGCAAGTCTTGTGTGCCCTGTTTGAGCGTGATGAGTTCTTTGTCTAGAGATAGTAGATGCGCTTTTCTATCAAACAGCTTGCGCATTTCAATGCAGAAATCTGAAAAGTTGTACAGGACAGGATCGTCCCTCTCTATCAGGGGGAAGGACCAGCTAGCCGCATTACCACCCAAATAGGACATGACAAAGGCCGTCATAGCTTGGTCGGTAGGAAACACCGTGGGTTTGCACATGAAATGCAGCCTACACTGACCCAAAAATATCCCAAACTTCTTTGGGTCCCCGAAGAACCTTTCAGGAGGGGCAAGGGGCAGTTGCTTGGGCTGTATCAGGTGTATGGAAGAAGGTCCTGCTTGGGAAGGGTTGGAGAACGAGGCAGTGAAGGGCCCCGCACCATGTGCACCTCCTCCCTGAACAGGGCCCGTGTCACGGGAAGTCAAAGGAGGCGGGAGCGTCCAATCTTTAATATAGGAACCGTTCCCCCTCGCACCGGTAGGACCCATACGGGATAAACCCGCTACCTCACGCCTCATAGTGCCCATCTCATTCCTCAATTCTAAGTTCTCTCCTCGGAACGCATCCACCTCCATCCGTAATGCAGTTAAGGACTCCAACACAGATGTAAGCACAGTGGAGGTATCCATCGCTCAGGCCGTAGGTAACCGTGGGCTTGTCAATCTGTCAAAACACAGACAGGTAACCACTAACCTTTGAAGCCGGATACAGCGGGAGCGATGGGTGATGCTGTGTAACCTTTTCCCCCGATAGGGCGCGGCCTGCGAGTACGCTAGTACCACTCAACAGACAACACCGTAATAGGGGAAAGGGAAAAAAGGGACAAAGGAAACAATAAAGATGCGGCTGCGAAACACTCCATGGGAAGACACTTAGAGTTGTAGGCTTCACTCCTATTCTTGTCACTCCGTTGTCTAGCCCCGTGTTCCCTGTAGTAAAAGACAAGCACAACACATGTAGGACAACCACCAGATGCAAACCGAATAAGGCACAATAAGACTATGTGTTTGTACTTACATTAAGACTTGCCGCACTCACTCTACTGTACAGAATGCAAAATCCAAACAAAAATAACGCATAAAAATAAATAAGTTCTCCTTCAAGAGTATTACAGCGTCTCATGCATCAAAACTTGTGTACTTAGCTGTGGAGATTCTCTTCAGGATTGTAGGACGTGATTCCAAGGGACTGGCAAATGCAATGAAGAGTGGAGAGGAGTACTGTTCCTGCGTGCCTTTAGATAAACAAAATAGATGTATGGCCCTTCTTCCAAGCCTCTCAACGGCTTTTTACAGAGTTGCAGTCTGAGGTTGTGTCCATATGAAAGGAAAACGGACAGGGAAATCCGAGCCTTTCAGCGGCTCATTGATTGTGTTACAGCGCTCCCCTCTGGCTCTTTAATAAAGCCCCCTAAAACAAGAACGTTATCTCGAGCCGAGTTCAGGCTCATAGATTCTCTTCAGCTTGCTTGAGGACGGCAGAAGGAAGCCTAAGTAGAGAGTGCAGACGAGCTCCAGCTCGTTTTCCTTGACGGAGAAGGTGAGCCCAGTGACTGCACAGAGACGCACTCCGGCGTGTTGTGCAACCACACCGTGAGGCACTAAAACGCACTCCAGCGCGTTGTGAGGCACACAGAGAGAACCCGGTAACGGCTCAAAGACGTGCTCCAGCGCGTTGTACACCAACTTGCAGGCGAGCCCAGTGTCGGCTTGGAGACGCACTCGCGTCTTGCGCTGCAAACAGGCGAGCCCAGCATCGGCTCAAATGGGGAAATACCGGAGAGTTCAGAAGGAGCAATTCTTCTCTTTTCTGTTCATTGCCGACACAGCTTCTTCTTCCCAACGGTCCAAGTCATGGTACTTGATTGACAAGCACCGGGCCTTCGGGAGGCGGAGCCTATATAGGACTCAGAGTGCTGAGCCCACCTGACCAGACACACAGGATTGTGGGATATGTAGTCATTCTCCTGCTGTCCCATACATACAGTGTGTTAATGCATGAACCTAGCTCTGTCTACCTACGCCGTAGTGTGACAAAGGACGAATCCCCGCCGTTGGTTGGGGTCTGGAAGAAGGGCTTAGATTTTAGCATGGGCCTGGAAATCCCGGTCTTTGAGGCGAGAAGATGCCCTCAGAAACATTTTAAAATTTGGAAAAGATGGTCAGATTATAGAGGGCTATTTCTGGAACCTCCTCATCCCACTACTACTGTCGAAGAATGATTGATACGATGATACTGAATTGGAGCTTAAACATTATGAATATTGAATATGGCCGCGGGTGGTTTGGACTCCCCACATCTTTAAGACTTCTTTACTTTTCAGGTAGACATAGTGTGGCATTATTGTTTGGTTTTCTAAAAAGTTATTTGACAGCATATTTTCTGTATAAATGCTGTTATAATATCATTGAAAATGTTGACTTCACCATATGTAAATGTGCATGCATATTGCTGGTGCCCCTTGAGGCATCAAGCTTGTCTTGGCTGTCAACAATAAAAATATGTTGTGGAAAAAAAAAGAAGACCATGTTAACAACTCTTATCCTAATTACCCAGCCCACGGTTGCTATAGCTGACCTTCTTAATCATAAATATCCATATGGTAGTAATATAACGGTCACTACAGCAGACCGAAACTCCTTTGCAAAAAACACCAGCATTGGGGCAGGCATCCTCTCCGGCAAAGTCAGACAGAAAAAGCAGGGATCGTTAGGAGCAGAGTCTCAATAATATTAGACGCAGGAGAGGGAAAAGTAGGTTTATTGATTGGTTAAGCTAAAGCTAGCGCAGGCAAAACTCTGCTTGGGCGGTGCGGGATTTCTCAGCTGGTGAGGACTGGGAAAAGAAGATGGCAAGGAGATAATGCTCATCTTTGTGTTCTAACTTTGAATCTAAAAGGTCACATTTGGCTGGGAGTTGTTTAGTTTTCATATTCTAATGATGCTGCTTGAGTTTCACAGTATTATCATGCATGTTATCAAGACCGCCTTGTAAATATTATGTTGGATGGGCAATGTCACTAATAATGTTAGTTGTGATGTCACTTGTGACATCATGAGTAAGGTCATGAACAGTGCATAACTCTCTGTGCCACACATTTCAATGTTTTGGGGGATTTGATTCTAATTTTGAGGCCCGTTAAGCTGAAGTTCTAGGTTTTTACAACACATTATTTTGTGATTTGGGCATAGAACTATAGCTTCATTTTAACTAAATTAAAAAAATATATATTGCTGAAAGTCACCAGTTATATTACGCTACACAATCATAACACCGATCGTTCACTATGCGTGATCTTGCACAGCTCACAAGTGATATTATAGTAATCCTGGTAGGGTAAAATTTCCTTTGGGGCACTTTAGACAAATAGAGGAAGAACGGATTCATGGTTTCAGACATGCTCATAGCAGATCCTTGATGTTTAACTTGCCTGTAAATAATCGCTATGGACCCTTGGAAGAAGTGGACTGACCATTAAGCTTGAATGGTGTGTGTTGTACAGAGAATATTCTGAAACCCCGGGAAGGCTGTGTACAGTTAGTCCAGGTGAGCCCCAAGCAGTCACTCCAGGCGGTCCCAGGTTTGTCACTGGGGGCTACTGCTGAATCCCTTTGCCGGTTGGGGAACAGCTGGGATTATCTTATATCCCTAGACCCACTTTTACTAATCACTCCAGTCGCTTCTCTGATATTATCCAAGGGAATGCCTATCTAAGCACATCTCATGTTCCTACTGTCTCTGCGGAAGGAGATCCATGTCCAGGTAGTGTGCTTAAGATTTTATCATGGAACGTAGCTGGTATTAAGAATAAACTTTCTTGCCCAGAGTGGGGATCCTTTGTAGACCAGTATGATGTTTGCCTGTTTCAGGAGACTTGGGCAATAGATGATTTTGATAGGGTGGGTTTTGTAATATTTAATATTCCAGCTATCGCTAGCCAGAGGGGCAGACCTTCGGGTGGATTATCCATTTGGGTTGCCTCTCACGTGGGCTGTACACCTACCCCCATCAATACTCATTCTAGAGATGTCCAATGTGTAATGTTGGGCTTTCCTTCTAAATTGCGGCTTGCTTTTATTAATGTCTATTCTCGCCCTGCAAGTCTGTCCCAGGAATCAAAAACGCTGGATGACTTAAATTCCTTTATTCCTCTGGTATCGTTAAATACAAGGCTGATAGTGGGAGGCGATTTAAATTGTCACTTTGAACCCCTCTCTGGTGCTCATGACATGATTATCAATGAGGAGGATCGCCAGTGGGCTATCCCAGATCCACAAGTCCAGCCGGCAAAGACTTGGTCCCCCTGGTACTCCAAATAAATGCTATTTTTCTTAACCATTCCCTGAGAGCCTGTAATGGGCGTACAGCCTCTGATAGACCGGGTAAACCTACGTTTAATAGAATTGGCCAAGCATCCTTAATTGATTACATTCTTGTCGAGTGTAGATCTTGGTACAGAGTTCTGGATTTTGCTGTCCTCTCTCGACATGACAGCGATCATAATGCTTTGACATTAACTTTTAGGGTCCCAGATTCTGGCTTCCTCCCCCAAACAATCCCCCTTTGGTGAATAGTCTATCTTTCACTACTAATAGGAGAAGAGTTAGGTGGGCAGTAATAAAACAAACACCAGAGAAGATGGGAGCTCTATATGAAATAGTAATTCCAGCTTTCCAGGAACTTAGTTGTTTACCCGTTGACTGGGATAACCCAGTATATTTTGATCAGGTTGCGGTACTCCATAAGAAACTGGCAACAAATCTAGCTGATCTCTTCCATCCGATAGTACGCCCTAGTAAAACAAAAAAGGCAACCCATAAGTGGTTTAATGATAATTGTCGTAAGGCCAAACGGGCGTTGTTAGTGGCTATTAAAGATAAAAACAAGCCACTAACTAAAATTAGGAGAGCTCACTATAAAGTTACTGTCGCTCATGCGAAGCAGTCCTGGGAAGAGAATAAGTGGATGGATATTAAGACCGCCCTACTGAACCGGGACATGAGAGAATTCTGGGCCATAGTTAGAACAGGAACTAGGGAGGGTAACCCAGCGGTTGAACCTAATATTCCAGCAGAAATATGGGCAGAACATTTTCGGGCATTGTATGCAGTAGAAGCTGATTTAGACCCCCAGCCTTGTAACCATAGTTCTCCCACAGGTGGCGTGGGTTTAGATAGTGGGCAGACACTGGATACATGTCCTACTGCCCTTACCCGCGCTAACGCGGGGTTCTCGGGATAACTCTTCGTGAGGTTGTCTCGGCAATTGAGAAATTACCAGCAGGCAAAGCACCTGGATTGGATAGGCTTCCAGGGGATTTGTTTAGGGACGAACCACATATTTGGGGTCCCTATCTTTGGGTCCTATTTAGCGCTATTATGAATGGCATGCCAATCCCTGAAACCTGGGCTGGGGCAGAAATTGTCCCAGTTTTTAAAAAGGGCTCTCCTCTAAACCCTGTAAACTATAGACCGATCAGTTTGATCGATGTCACACAAAAGCTATTTGCAAGGGTTTTATTAGATCAAATACAGACCTGGCTGCTTGAGAATGACATCATAAGCCCCTACCAAGCCGGATTCAGGAAAAACATTTCTACCGTGGACCAAATCTATAGACTTCAACTTATAGTTTGGAAGACGATAACAATTGAGGGTGGCAGCCTCTTTTTGGTTTTTGTGGACCTGAAAACGGCTTTTGATTTGGTCCCCAGAATTAAACTTTGGGGGTGCTCAGAGAACTGGGGATTCCCCCCACCTGCTTAGCATGCTTATTAAGCTGCATGAGGCCACTTACGCCCAAGTAAGATGTGGCAGGGGTGGAGAATTAACTAACAGACTCCCAGTTGACAGAGGAGTGAGACAGGGTTGTGTGCTCGCACCCACCCTTTTCTGCCTCTATGTCAACGCATTAATTGCACAACTCTCTGAGGTTGAGGATAATGATGCCCCTAAGTTAGCAAACTCAAAGATACCGGCATTGATGTTTGCTGATGATACTCTTTTATTGTCTAAGACGTCCAGGGGGTTCAGAGGATACTGGATAGGTTTGTTGCTTTTTGTAATAATAGGGGCTTGGTGATAAACACCTCAAAAACAAAATTTATGGTCCTTAATCCGCCTAGGAAAACACACTCAAATCCTAAATTAAATGGCATCCCACTTGAAAGGGTTTCCGTATTTGATTATCTGGGTGTCACCCTCACTGAAAATATGGAATGGGCTTCCCAGATAGCTAAAGCCAAGCTAAAACTTGCCCAGACTGCCGGGGGAATAGCCAAACTGGTAAGGGAATCAACGATGAAGCCCATTGCCCCTGCCATTGAGATTTATAGGGCGCAAGCGAGGGAGCTGCGTTGTATGGGGCTGAACTCTGGGGACATTGCTCTTCTGTCTCCTTAGCTAAGGTTGAGAACAGTTTCCTCAGGCAAATCTTGGGCCTTCCACCTAGTACACCGCTAACCCCCTTGCGGCTAGATATAGGTATTGCCCCGATTGAAGATGAGGCTGCCTTACGATCCCTAACTTTTGGCGAAGGCTTTGGGTGACCCCAGAATTGGTTGAATATCAAGCAGAAACGAAGGATCTTCTAGCTCATCTAGGGGCCCTAAAAAAGTCCCTTGGTTTATGCATGTTAGGCATCTATGTGCAATGATAGGTAAACCAACACTTTGGACTAATCCTGAAGAAACCAGTTTTATAGTTTCACGAGTTGAACTTGTGAAAATGTATCGAATAAAAAGCTTGAGGCCATTCAGGTAAACCCGAAATTAGGTCCTCTAACTATACTGTTCCTCACAGTCAAGGAAGACTACAAATTTGAACCTTTTTTGGATGATATTTTACCTCCCATAGCAAGGAAATTATATGTGCAGTTTCGATATAGTATTTTACCTATCCGGGCTTTTACTTCTAAATGGGCTCATTTGCCCCCTCGTGGGTGCCCTGCTTGTAATAACCACGAGGAGACTGAACTGCATGTTTTATTCTTTTGCCCTGGGTATAAAGAAGCTAGGAAAAGTTGGCTTGTACAGTTGTGCAGGAATCTGGGGTTTGTGCAATGTATGGTGGCATTTAGAGTTTTGAAATATGACACTTCTAAGCCTATAGTTTTTGCTGTTTCTCGGTTTCTAAATGCAATGTGGCGAAGGAGAAGGGGTTTCCTTCATAAGGAAATACAATTAAAAGATAATAGCCTGATTGCAGTACTAATACAAGAGCCCAATGCTTAGACCACTTTAATGGGAATTTGCTTTTAAATTTTTAAGATCAATGTAGATTCTTTCTTCTTTTTTTCTGTTTTTTTTTTTTAATTGGAACTTGTTTTTTATCTATTTATTGCAACATTACTGTGCTGTCTTTTCCTTAGGGCCTGTTTAGTTATACAAATGAACCGACCTACTATAGGGAATTCCATGTTTTCTCCATGTACTTGCAATTGTTTGGATGTATTCAATTTTTTTAGGAAATTTATGTCACGATGTATAGCCATAACTCTTCTAATGGAAGTGGTTTTATTTTCAGGTTGGAATGTCTTAAACTCAGAATGTAGTTTTATCGATTTTTGTATACTTTTATGGTCCTAGTGACCGAAATAAAGGTTTTTGAATGAATGAATGATATTATTGATGACATCACCTGTCACATTATCACTGACATCGATGACCATTGAAATGCGTCAACATCGCTGCACAATAGGGCTTAGTGGGCTTGACACTTGGGTCTCCACAGGGGGGGTCTCTATACAGAGTCACCCCCTTGCCGGAGAATGGCACAGAACATCCTATTCTGGGCATTCCCTTTGACAGGGAAGCGTTATTTGGCTGTCATATGGATGAGATTTTACAGTCCATTAAAGGCAACACAGGCCCAGCTAGACTGCTTGTCGTAATTCAATATGGATGCCAAACACCTTTTCGTGGAGCCCTTGGTAAAGCAAGATACTAACCCCAATGGTTCCAACCCCAGCTGCAGTAGTTTTACTACCACCAGAAATATAACCCTCAGACCAGACCTCCCCCAAGCTCTTCGGAGGCATGAAGGAAAGAAGGGAGCCTCCCAAGGCAAGCAGCAAAAATGCAGTGGTGTCCACATGTTTGAGATGCCAGTTACCTCACACCATTACCCTTCCCGAAAGGACCACGTCAGTGGGAGGATTTGACACTCCCTCTCTTCACGGGTAGCCACAACAATAAGCATGTGGGTTTTAGATATGGTCCGATACGGCCCTACACTGGAGTTCATCTAAAGACCACCACCGGGACCGCCAAAGAAGATGGTACATCAACACCTGCATTGATTGCAATCCAAAGTCCTCAGTCTGCACAAAAAAGAGGCCTAGACCCACTCACAAATCCCACTGAGACAAGGGATTCACTCCTGTTTCTTCCTGGTTAAGAATAATCAAAATAATGGAAGCCCGTTTTAGATCCCAGACAACTAAACAGGCTGTATTTTCAGATGGTCACGATCTACTGCCTCAGGAGAGAACAATCTACTACCTCATGAAAGAAGGTTGATGGTGTCATTAGATTTTCAGGTTGTATACTTTCATATCCTGATCCATACTAAGCACAGGGAAGTCCAGTGATTAAAGATAGCTGGTTCCCACAATCAGCTCAGGGTATTGCACTTGGGACGTAAGTCAGCTCCGAGGATCTTTGCCAAGTGCTTGACCATGGCAAGGGCCTTCCTAGGGCTTTAGGGTTTCCAGGTATTTCCCTACCTCAAGAACTGACTACTCAAGGGAAAGTTTTATTCGGCAGTTGTGCAATACATGGATACCTGCCTGAGTCTTTTTCGCAGACTGGGACTTTCTCTGTGAAGAAGTCAAGACTCTCCTGTTCTGTTGAGACTTCTTTATTTCGTAGGTATGTTCCAATCTGGAAGACCCCGACCCAGTCCCATCCACCTCAGCCCCACATCAAAAAACAACAGTCTGAACAAAGACAAGTCCTGCCTGACCCGGTCCACATGCAAAACGTTTCTGGGAGCAACACTGGACTCGCAAATATGGAAAGAATATTTCATGAAAGAGAAACACTACAACTTCAATTACAGGCAAGACAAATGGAAAAAATAAAAGTTTCAGTTCATCTTCTTAGATCAATACTAGCATAATGTCACTCCGCAAACAGCTGATTCTAAATTGCAATCCTCACATGCTTTGTCTCCAGGAGGAATTGAATGAGCAATGGTTACAAGCCATGGGACCATTCTCTTCTCATGTGAACATGCTTTATTCAATGGCACGTTATTTGCATGGCCATACTCATATAGGGAGGGATTCGATTACCGTGATATTTAGAAAATATTGGCTTAATTTAAAATTCATAAATGTTGCAGAAGATCTATGTCAGAGATGCATAATTTGTCAGAGAAATAATTACGGAAAAAGAACTGTAGTGCTTATGAGTCATATTGGCAAATCAGAAGACCCATTTACGAGACTCCAAGAAGATTTCATTGAAAACTCAGTTTACAATGGCCTTAAATATATTCTCATGAGTGTCTGCTTGTTCTCTAAGTGGGCCGAGGCCTATTCTACTCGAAGATCAGACAGCATGACAGTTGCCACACTTTTGTTGAGGGAACTGATTCCAATGTTTGGCCTGCCAACTCTATTTAGACAGATCACAGGACTAATTTTAAAAATGAGATCCTAAAATTGATTTGTACAGCTCTCCAAATTAATCAAAGTTTACATTGTAGTTATTGTCCTCAATCACCTGGTATAGTGGAGAAGATTAATGATACCATCAAAAACAAGCTGGCTAAAGTGTGCGCATCCACTAGTCTGAAATGGCCAGACACTCTTACTTTTGTTATGAGCATTACAAATACCCCAGACAAAAAGACGGGGTTGTGTTATTTAACATGCAACAAAACAGACAGTACACATAACCTACACATACATTATGACACATAAACAACATATATATGTATTTTAAAATGTTAACACGCAGACACGTACCTGTCTTTACATAAGTGAAATTTCACTCCATCAAGACTATGCCGCCAAGAGACCGCCAGCACATCGAGAACATCTAAATCGGCTCAGAGGTATACCGCCAGCCTGGCAGCGGCAGAGTACTCCAGCCACAACATCTAAATACGATGGGTGGGAAGGCCTTCAGCTCAGCAGACTACTCAGTCCCACAGCGGTACGGCGGTAAGACCGCCAAGATTGCAATAAGGCCTTCACAAATTAAATTACATATATGTCTGAAAACAGATTATAAAAAGGGGAGCTTGAGCCTCCCAAATTAGCCAAAAGAAAGCTCTTCATCAGCATGGAGAAGCTCAGCACAGCTTCTGCCTTTGAGACCAGGACTGTGGATTGAGGTCTGCCAGTCTCCATGCTGGGTGAGAGGACATCACCCAGGAGAATGACGAACACTCGCCCTGGAGCCTGAAGCATCAGATTATGCCTGACCCAAGACCAGTGGGCCCTGTGAGAAGCAGGAGACCATTTGAAGGGAGCGAGGGCCAGTAGGAATCCTGCTGTGTGGATCCCAGGAAGCGAATTGTGAGATTCTGGCCCACAGGAGCCAGTGCACCAGTCAGTTTGGCTACCTATGTGTGCTCTGGTAACCCTGGAATGCCAGTTGGGGGCTACAGAGAAGACTGAACTGCTGCACCAATCGGGATATCCACCTGTGTGCATAGTCTGTGATCCCCATATGCCAGGTGTGGACTGCGGTGAAGAGTAGAGGTCATTGCCCTGGTGCCAGCTGTGATGAGAGGAGGGTGTAGCCCTGTGCACCGGCATGACCTGAGAGGTTCCTCACATTATTGTGCTGTTGCAGCCCCTATATGCCAGGACGGGGCCACAGTGAAGATTGAGGGATGTGCCCTGGTACATCGCTGTAGCAAGAAGAGGGGCATTGCCCTGTGTGGTGCTGTAACCTGAAGGGGCCATCGCTCTCCGTTCGACCCCCATTTGTCCTAATGGGGCCGTGGTGAAATGAGGGCAGCATGCAGTTGTGAAGAAGAAGAGGTGAGTTGTAATCGTGGAGGAATAGAAACAAGTCATCAACCGAATCCAGGATTACCCAGTAACTGCCACATGATTGTGACGGTCTTACCACTTGACAGGAGGAGCGCTGTGGATGCCTGCCACCTTGACCACAGCATCTCGATGGCTGTTCAATGCTGGGCCGCAGATTCAGGCTCAGACACTCCAAACCGCCACTCCAGTGAGTGCAGGTAAGACTGAATACCAGGACTTGGGCGACGTTTGCTCTGACTGACATGTTAACCTTCTCAAAGCCATTGTGGAACTTCTAAGACTTGAACTCACTATGGGCCTAGCTTTGATGTTGCCTCACGTAAATGGGGGAATAACCGCAGTCCTTATATCGGGAAGTGTGGCTCAAGAGCTGACCCAGGCAACACTAGCGTTCCTGCCTTATGTAGACTGTGCATATTATTTGTGGTGTGCCGTATTGTATTTTGTATTCATAGATAAACACTCCATTTTGCATAAATGCAAGTGTTTTACTTGATAGTCTTTTACTGGGGGTAGTTGGATGTATTTTGAGTCGTGAGCCTGTTTTCATCTCACACCTACCTCCTCCCTGAAAAACCTTGGACTGCTCGACTCAGGTTACCACTGAGAGTAAGGTGAGAGTCGGGTGCTGGCGGAGTAATTGGCCAGTTGTTTAGAGCCCATAGTAGGCTGAGCCCAGGGACATCAGGAGTAAAAGGCCTCAACCACCACAGTTGGGCCCAGTAGCTCCTGCTTGCCCCATGGCCCTCTGAATGGGGTTGTGACAGAGTGATAAAGTGTAAGGTACTTAGGGGGTGATTTATGATTTGGTGGACAGAGTACTCTATCGTAAACATGAAGGAGTACCTGCCTGCTAAAATGACTTTCACCCATGCTTTTTAAAAGGGCCTCCAGCTTTCTGTCGACAGAGCCCCTGTTGGCTCATCTCAACAGAGATGGGGCTGTTGAGGAAGGGTATTACACCTCCCGCCCTAATTACAGTAAAACCTGCCAGTGAGGCACAGACAAAAAATAATGACCCCCCACAATCAGGGAAAACCTCCCTGGGTGCATGGGTCTAGTTTTCTTTTAAATAATCTTTATTTAAAGAAGAGAACAAAACCGAACTAAGTGTATGCAACATATCACTTGACATCAGCAGAACAGATTTGAGTACCCACGAAATCAGATTGACACTACCCAGTATTTACCCCAAAAATGGGGTACAGCAATAATATGCTGAAGCAGATCACAACCCACAAAAACAGACACTTGTGAACAGACATGTGAAAATGTTAGACACCCCACAAACCCAGCAATGCAAGTCCAGCAAAAAACACAAGAAGTAACATCTCCAATGTTTAGTCCAGCCCTTATCCAGAGCTTTCGGAATCTACCTCCCCACTACTGTTCATTAATTCCGTCTCTGTAGAGAGCAAGTTAATAATTTCTGCCCACCTTGCAATCTCATTAGATGTGTTCTCATCAGTCCTAACCTCTTTCAGACGTCATTCCACGCAAACTCCTACTCAGCCAAATCCATCAGCCAAGCCTCATACATGGGCAGTTTCGCTGAAATACAATGTATTACTACATGTCTCTTCCCAAATCCCAGCCCCAGAGTAGCAAACCTGTGCAGCATGTTACTCTTATTAGGTTTAGACAGAAGCCCTAAAACACAGTGTTTCACAGCAGGGACTATCTCAATCAATAGACCATTTCCAGACTTTCGGGAATCCTACCAGAGACACAGACAAGAAAAGAAGTGGTCGAGAAGAATAATTTAACTCTCGAGTTGTCTGTGTTTTGAACTGAAATTCGTATAGGATCCCATATATGTTTTGCTTTTTAATGTTAATTTCTGTGTGTTTTGTATAAATGCCAGTATGAGTGAATAGGTTGATAGGTGAGAATGTAGGTATGATGGTTGTTGTGGGGTTATATATAATATTGACAATTTGTGTCCCAAATGTGTATATTGATTCAATCTATATGAAATTGTACATATGTGTATGTTTTTATGACTTCGTGAGCTTAAAAAAAAGATAATATGAAAAAAATGAAAAAATGTTTTAGATATACAATAAAATAATAAACCTTTGTAATATATACATGTGACAAGACTGTGTCCATGGGGAGATGTCGTACCTTTGAGCTTACAGCCAATGTTGAAATTTGATAGGTCAGTATAGAGGTATTTTCTTAGTTAACTATCTCAATCAATGTCACTCTTGAGATGGTAGCAATAATCTCCTCCCAGAAAATCCCCACTGGTCTGCACTCCCGAAACATATGTAGGAATGTAGCACTATTGCTCCACCATTTTGGACAGGCGGGCAATATGTGTGGAAATACTTTATGTAATCTCACTGGGCTCAGGGAAGTGCTGTGTAGGATGTGAAAAAGTGACAGCTTAAACCTAGGATTACTGGTCATAGTTTTAACCCGTGCACAGACGTCTCCCATTACTTGTCCGAAAGAGGCTCCCCCAGATCCTCCGCCCATTTTGACCTCACTCTCAGTGGAATTTTCACTCTTTCTCCTTTCAGGGCCATATACATCCTTGCTATCATATGAAGTTCGTCACCACCATTCAACATCATCTCCATTGTTGCAGACACCTAAGGTATATCCAGAAAATCTGTCCATATCTTCCTGGCTGTGTTACTAAGTTTAGGAGATTGTAGAAACTATTCCCGGATAACTCCGAATGTCTCACACACTTCTGCAAATGCTATGAGCAAATGAGCCAGATACAAGTCTCCCAGTGTAAGGCATCCACCCTCCAGCCATCTCTCCAATGACATGCCTCGAGCTACATCCCAAAATGGTTTTATCCACCAGATTTACAGCGATCTTGCAAACGGCGGCCTCCAGATTACCCTCTAAACCACCACATTCTGTGTCGCCGCTACCCTGTGTAAATTATAGGAAGATCAGTTGATTGATTTGTCCCCTTCATCAGGTAGCGTGGAAGCATATCTGTCTCTACTGTCTCTCCTAGGAGGTGTTTTGCCCCCCTTTTGCTAACTAAGCACACCACAGTACAGCATGTTGGAGCTGTGTAGCTATATAATAATATTCCATGTATGGGAGGCCCAAACTCCCCTCCACTTTATCTTGATTCACATGTGCTAGCTGCACCATGATCCTCTTCCCCACCTATACTAAAGAAGCTAACAGTTTATCCACTGTCATGAAAATCAACTGTGGGATAGGGCAAATACAATTCTTCAAAGTGTAGCGACATCTATGGAGGAAGACCATATTTGCCAGTGCCACCCTACCCATCACAGAGACAGGAAGCATGTTCCAGAAGCTAACCGGTGATTCCAGGCCCCTAATCACCCCACCTGTATTGTAAGAGTATTGTCGCTCAGTGGTGTACACTATCTGCATCCCCAAGTAGGGAAACCTTCCTGTTTCGCATGTCAGTCCCACATCTGGTAGATCCAGTGGGGGCATTCTAGCGCAGGCTACTGGCGGGAATGGAACGATTTTACGCGTATTAAGTTGTAGACGTGACAGCCTTCCAAATAGTCGTACTTCATGTAGCAATAACCAGATTGCTGCCCCCTGCTTGGAAAGATAATTTGAGGTACTGTCTGCATACATAGATACCAAGTGTCATGCCTCCTACCTTTGTTCCCCACTTCCTCATGCGTTCCTGAATTTGAATAGCAAGGGGTTCCACTGCTAGGGCAAACAATAGTGGTGAGAGGAGGCAACCCCATCTCATACCTCTTTCTATAATCCAGGAATTAGAGACATAACCCCCAGATTTTACTCTAGCCACCGGATCAGTATAAAACAACTCAATCCAGCTGCAGATTTTCAGTCTAAACCATATTCTCTCCAACACCGCATGTATATAATACCAGCCAAGCATAGTTAAGGCTTTCTCAATATCTAACGCAACAAGAACTGCTTAAAAATCTGTACCCGCAGCCTCATCCATGGCATGATGAAGCCTGCGGAAGTTCAATTGAGTGTTTTGGTTTGGAATAAAGCCACACTGGTCTGGATGAACCAAGTTAGCAACCACCAAGATGAGACTATTCATCAGGGCTTTATCTAAGATCTTCACATCAGTGTTAATCATCAAGGGGGGTCTATAAGATCCCAGACCTTGTGAGTCTCTGTCTGGTTTTAACCTCATCAAGACCATAGCTTATCTCATAGGGTCTGGAAGCCTATGTTGACTAAACAATTCTTCTAAGAGCCCTAAACATGTATGTGAGAAGTTGGCCTGGTATATGCTGTTCACTAATTAAAGTGGACACCTTGCACCAGTACAATTCGACTCTTATGGTAGATAGGTTTAAGACAACCTTTAAAGAAAGCTATCCTAGTGGTAGCTGTGGAGAGCAGCCTTCAGGCTAAGTCTTGAAGGAATGTAAAGCAGCTTGTTTTACCACACAATCTCTTGAATCACCAAATGAAAAGACACCACACAGGTATATATATCAAATATATATGTATTTATTATTAACAACTCTCTACTAATCTCTTTATGAGATTGGAAGTCAGGGACATATGCACAAATCAACGTTTCACAATAAATTAAGTTAGCACAAGTAAATATCACAATCTTATCTTGGCTAGACCGGGGTCTAGAGCATTTAGAATCGAGGGACCCCAAAGAACCACCCCAGGTAGTTGTTGGAGACCCACAGGGGACGGACGCGGTGTTCAGACACTGGTGCGAGTCCTGTACGAGTCTATGCGAGAGAACGCAATTGAGTTATCAATGTTACAGGTCCCTGGTGTGTTCGAGGTGAACACACCGATCGGTCAGTATGAGTCGAAGGACGCGGATACTGGTAGATGTGCAAGGGAGTTGGACGCGATGTGTCTAACACAGCCGCGAACCCTGTACGAGTCAGTGCGAGAATCGCACCGAGGAAATAGGAGATTTAGGGCACTTCTAGGGTAGCTACAAGCAAGTCACTTACAGGGTAAGTAGTTCGATGGCCCACACCCACAGGAGCACCGTAGTGCTGAAGTTACCTCACCCAGGGGAACCGGGTGCATAGGTGTCCTTTGGTGTCGGGTCGCGGCGTCGTTTTCAATGGGAACCAGTTGAAGACTTGCTGCTTGTGACGACAGAAGAAGTGTCCGGAGGAATCCAAGCCTGGATTCGGAAGAAGGGAGACCTGAAAGCAGAGGGGAAAGTGTTCAAAGTCACTTGGCAGTGACCCGGGGCAAGGAAGATGAATGCTCACCGTCGTCGACAGGTTCAGGTCATTCGCGGGTGCCTTGACTCCTCAGCCACGAGGTCCAGGAGGCGTCGACGACGACCAGGAGCTGGATTCGGCGTGTCCCACAAAGTCTGCAGATTACTGTGGTGTCAGCGACTCTATTGGAGCCCACAAGCCTTGGTAACAGCAAGTCTTGGGGGAAAGTGTAAAAAGGCAATGGCGCAGACCAGCAAGGTCTGAGGGACTCACCCAGCGAGGGTAAGTCAGGGCAGGCCTGGAGCAACCAGGGGAGCCCTTTGGTTCTGTAGGAAAGCCTTCAGGGGACCCACAAGCCGGCTGGCAAGGGATCGCAAAGACGCCTTGGGAGGATTCGCTCAACAGGGGCCCACGGTCACTCGGGAAGTGGTAGGCCTCTGATCTTCGAAGGGATTCCTGCTGGAGGCTAGGACCACACGTGGTCCAAAGCACAAGTTCGTAGAACGTCGTGAAGGGGTTGCACTCGACAATAGTGCACGGTACCCAGGGGTCACAGTTCCTCGTCACTCTTGGAGTCCACTGGCCTCAGCTTCGCTGGGAACTCACGATGGCCTTTGAGAAGTCAGGAAATCCACTTCTTGGGCTGCAGGGACTTCGGACTCCGGCGGGAGCGGCATAGTTTGCGACTGTTGTTTGTAGTTTTTGGTGCCTGCCAAGCAGGGGAGTCACTCCTTGACTCCAAGGGAGATTCTTCAGTCTTCCAAAGGTACTGGAACGTCGAAGGTCCAGGATTCTTCTTCAGAGCATCATCCAGGGGTATCTAGGGTGCAATGCACAGGTTCCCCCTCTTATACTAAAAGAAAGGGAGGGACTAGCTCTATGACCCCACCTATGGGAGGGTCAGGGGAGTGGGTGGCTACACCCACTTCCCTTTGTCCAGTTTCGCGCCAGAGCAGGGGCAGGTAGCCCCTGAGCTGGTTTGAACTGGCATATGCACAGAGGAGCCTTCTGCTCCCCCAGTGCAGGACTTCAAAGCACTCTAAGAGTGCACCCAGCCAGCCCCAATACACTAAACCCTGTCTGGGAGGTGGTTACACCTCCCTGTGACAGGATGCCTATTGTTGGGCTTCCTCCACTGCGAGTTTCGGTCATCAGCAGGAGGGCAGCCCAGTGTCTGTGACTGGTGGCATCCATTTTGTGATGCCAGGGCTCTGCAGGATTCTACCGCGTTTCCACAGTAGGTACATGTCTATCCCTCTAGAAGGGTGGAATGCTACCCCCGCCGCCAGGACTGGCGGGGGGTAGTATTCCAAGGTGTTTGACACCAAACACGACATGTTTTGATGCAACCATTCCAAAGTTAGCATTTTACCGCGAGGATATAATGCACTTAAGAGTATATGGTTTAACCGCATCCACAAACAGCCCCAGAGAATGGACTCTGAGAGCTGCAGAGGGGCCCTGCTCAGGCAGAGGCACCCTCTCACATAGGAACCAAGCACCCTGCCCTCAGGATTGATAGGGCCTGCCTTAGGGGTGACTGATAGGTTCAAATGTGTGTGCAGGAGAGATATAGGAAACCTATATCTCAGTGAGGAGTGCTAGCACCACCTCGCCCAGGCTGCAGTAGCAGGCCTGTGGTGTCAGATTTAGTCTGCTTCCCAGGGGTGGCATAATACATGCTTCAGCCCCTGGTAGGCCTGTGAAGTACCTATGCCCTTGGTACCTAAGGTACCATATACTATGGACTCATAAGGTACCACAGTATCCAATCACTAGTGCACCTAGAGTGCACTCCAAGTCATTTAGAGAGAACAGAGAGGCTGGGGCCCTGATTAGCAGGGACCCAGCCAGACTATAGCCAGAAACCAGTGTAAACATCAGAAAAAAAGTGGGGGCAACATAAGAGGCAGATCCTACTCTCCTACAATGTATCTATTTGGTCTCCTTTAAAACAATGATAAACATCAGGAGGAAAATGCGCCAAGATTCTTCCCGGCTGGCATATCCTTAAGGGCTGCCAGAAGCTGCTCTTTAGTAAGGCATGGTTTCCAACTCAGCAGCGCTCTCCAAATCAAGTGCGGGAATATGAAGGTCACCCAAAAAGTCAGCTATCTGAGCTGCAGCAATGGAAGAGATCTTGTTATACAGCATTGCCAAATATTGTGATAGTGTGGAGTTGATAGCCACCTGGGTAGTG
The DNA here is from genome assembly GCA_963921515.1 of Calotriton arnoldi. Lineage (NCBI taxonomy): Eukaryota > Metazoa > Chordata > Amphibia > Caudata > Salamandridae > Calotriton > Calotriton arnoldi. The sequence goes on along the minus strand of CAWUFW010007988.1, from coordinate 447,818 downwards.
GCTATCAAGCCGTCAGGGTGTGTCGGGGACAAGATAATAGAAGAGGGCCACTCCCTCTTCATTAGCCACGCAATCATTATACCAGGTCAATCACGGTCTCTATACAGCCTTTGCCTATAAGCTCTGTGAGTAAGTCTGTCTAATGCATCCCAGCTGTCTCCCATCCTACACCGTGCAGCTACCAGATCTTGCAGAGTGCAGCATGCCTTATCAGCGTGTGCGCCCTCCTCTACATGTCACTCAATCTGCAAGTGTCACTCTTCAAAACTATACATAAAAACACCCTTTACCGCATATGGTTCACCCCCATCTCCCCGCCTCTTGCCACTCCCACCCGGGAACACACCAATTATGTAACAACAACTTCTGTCTCTCTATTGTCTCTCTTAGCAAGCTCCTAGAGAACTTGCAAAAACGTTGTGTATGAATAAAACAATGAACAATTTAAACTAGCAAGATGTTAGTCCATAGGCATTGAGAGGGGGTAGAGTGTCAAGTGGTCGTCTATTCACAACAGTGGTTGGAGAGGCCTGTCCTAAAATCTGTCTCTCCAGCAGGTATAGCCAAAGTATCATAAGTGGTTCTCCAGTGCATCAACTCAATCTAAACCATGCAGAGGTAAACTACACCCCACACACTAACCTAACCCCAACTAAAAAGAAATCTCCAATGGCACCCGACTTTAGCAGAGCAACCATAAAGCACTACACTCCATCCTCTTCAGCCACAGATTAAACCATATTGTCTCCACCAATGTCATCCAGTCCAACCCCCAGTTCAGAGGCTTCCAGGGACGGAGTTACACCAATAGTGTCTCTGGTGGTATTTTTCATGTCCAATCAGCTATGGGGGAATCTGCATGGTGTTCGCTATCCATCGTGCCATCATCCGCTACCATCACTCAACCCACTGAAGTGTAGAAGGAGTGGAAGCGTTCTCTCTCTCCTCCCCTTCTACTAGTTTGTTGCCACCTTCCTCCTTGTTTCGCAAGCCTGTCGGAGCCAGCTCCCGCCCAAAGTCCATAGTTCATCTCCAACCAGTCCCAAGCATCTTCTGGGGCTGTGAAGAAATGTGCTCAGTCATCATGAATCACATAAATGTTGCTGGATACAGTAACATATAATGCAGGCCCATGGCACTCAGTTTTCATTTTACCTCCACATAGGGTTCTGTTTATTTTCGATTTCTTGGGAGTATTCTGGGAAAATTCAGAATGTGTGATTGTCGTACAGCAAGTCTCTGGCTCCTTGAGCACTCTGTAGGATACAGTCCCTGTTGCAACAATTGAGGATTCTCGTGATCATAGCCCAGGGAGGGGACCCGGAGGTGGCTCCATCGCCCTATGTTTTCTTTCAGTTATAAACAGGGGCGACAGACTCTCAGTATTCAGAGTCTTCGATCCATTTTTCAAGGGCATGTTTCAGGATTTCCACCTACAACATGTTCAGGAAACCCCATGAAAAGTATATGATTATGGCGGGACCTACCCTTTGCATCCTCCAGTCGCACCTTGAGCCTTTGCACAGTGTCAGTCAGGGAGCGAAGTTTGAGTCAGTCCTCCACCTTATCCGACTTCAACAAATCCACAGTGGTTTCGATTTCTGTTGTCCATTCACTGATTATGCAAATGTCCGCTCTAAGAAGATTAACCTCCATTAAGATGATGTCCAATTTTATCTCCAGAGCCTGACTGGATTATCACTGTCAAAATTTGAGCCCCATAGGTTCAAGGGCTGGGGTGATGTCTCTTGCCTCATCTCCTCCCTCACATCTGTCAGAAGGCCACCACTCCCCACATACTGATCAAATGATCAATATTTGTCTGTTGGGATGCCTTAGTCACTCTGTCTTTCCCCATGCGGAGATCACTGGCACCAACTAGGGCCCTGCAAGGTGCTCTCCAGGTCAGGTGCCTCCAGCCCACAGTTTAAGAGTGGCTGCACCCTCTCAAACATCAGCTACTGAAACCAATTGGCAGAGTCAGGACTCCTCATCGCTCAGCACCACAGCAGCCTACAGTTCACAGGGTTTGTAGGCAAGGGTATGACACTTAGCTCTCACCCCTGTCCTGCACCTCTATCCCACCAACAGCCAAGGGGTCCAGTGATCTCTAGGGGCTTCAAGTGGGCCCTGTACTGCTGAGGCCACAATCAGGAAGGGGGCTCAGAGAACACACAAAAAAGTTGTTTACAACTACACTAGTTCAGTACATGTGCCCAGCGTGAATGCACAGTGCATTAGGCACCAGCACTAGTGCACCACAGTGTTTGGACCCCAGCAGCAATCTTCATAGTATCATTACATGCGCTGACAGACAGCTACAGGTGCCAAACAATATCCTCACCTACACTGCAGCACTCGAGCAGCAGGGAGTCGCGACACCCACAGCTCCGGAAGCGGTAGTACCCACAGGGCCCCAGCACTTCAAGTGAGATGTCTGATGGAATGTCAGAGTCGCCAGGTGAGCCACCTCAACAAGAGACAAACCATACTCTAGCGCTGTCGCTCTGCCAGACACTGGACCCCAGGTACCCCCGTGTCTTTGGTTTTCAGGTGCCGCCCTTCCCCTGTACACAGCACGGTAGTTTCCTATACAATCCACTTATTTTCTTAATACTTAACATTAAATTCTTCGTTATTAACGACATAAAAACATTCGCTACTATGCCTGTTCCACTAAACTCAAAGGATAGATTATTTCTTTCTACTACGAGTAAAACCTTCCGCTTACTCTTCATATACTGCGAGTAAAACCCTTCCGCTTACCCTTCATTCAAGCTCCAGAGAACCTGCTACTCCTCCAGTGTCACCCGTATTGGGAAATGAGACCAAAGTTTCACCAGCGAACCCCTTTTGCTATCATTCGCACTCTACTTTTATACGAAATAGTCCCTAATTTAACACTGCCAGCCCTGCGTAGCTTCTCAGTGTTATTCCAACAGACGAGTAACCTCACTGCAGTGTGGTTTCTATCGCCACCCGCTATTCATTCCCCGGGAATTTTCCAGACAACATAAAGCAAAGACGCTAACTTTTTTTGTTAAAACATAAATCAATAATCTATCTTATCACCAAACTAATCAATAATAACCATAACTCTGCTACCAGAAAACTGATCCAGCGGCATACTAACAACAGCTACTCTATTACCATATAATCACCTGGGCCCATAAAACACTTACACCAATCCAAGTAGACCGCTGGGTTTAGTTTATGATTTTCATCTATCAGGATTAGTTATCTCTTATTCCTAACTAAACCTTTCACTGATCAAATAGTTTTTTCCTCTGGTCGATGGACCATTAGTTGAACTAGTTGATGGTGATAAATTAACATAACTTTTTAATCATTCCTTAATTAGAATAAAATAATCACAGACTCAGGAAGTTTCAAAATCTTGATCTAAATTAATTGAATGTGAACCATCTCAAAATTTCAATACAAACACCCTCATTCGCAAGAGTGTAAATTTCAATCAAATAATCATTAAGCAAAAATACTTCAGACTCATTCAATAACTATTGCCTGGAAAGGAGAGGACAGAGAGACAAGAGCATCTACAAATACCATGAATTTATAGTTACCAAGAATGGTGTGAAGACCAACCCCCTGGCCAAAGGGCTGGTAAGGGTCCCCCGGGATAGATCAGGAGACAAAGACTTCAGGACAGGAATCAGGACAGGATACTTAACTCTCTAAATACCGACGACTGCGTAGCACCCCTCTCTGACACTCTCTTCCTCCTCGAGATTCTTCTGCGATCTTCTTTCTAACCCAATTAAGTTAAGATGGAAGTTTCTGCATCGGTTTCTTCATCAGCATCTCACAGCGTCTCTCTCAGCACCAGCACCACCCACAGCACTGACAGCATCCCGAGCTCTGCAATTCAGCAAATCTCCGTCTGACTAACTAACTAAGACTACCTCAATTATACTCTTCGATATTCATGTACCACCCATTAATGTTTCAATATCGTAAAAATACTAACTCTGATTGGACAGGCAAGGGGGGGGATGATCATCACACCATGCTTACGTATTACTTTTTCCATTGAACTATTGTTCGCAAAACCCATCCCCTTAAACTTTATTATTTTCTTCGGTTCCCATACATGTCCAAACTTTATTCGATACAATTCTTTCAACATTCGTGAATACAAGTCTTCTTGAATGAACTCTTCACCCCTTGTTCACAGGGCACTTCATCCTCGTCCTTGGACGGCTGTCAAGTCCTTACTCATCCTTCCTGGTTCACTCTCGTGTAAGCATGCGCAGACTCAAATCAGTCAGCCCAGTTCAGACAAATGTGGAAGGCCCAAATGCGCACTAATAATAAAGTCAAAAGAAGAAATGTTAATCTCTCAAATAAATGGTTTCACTGTATACCACCCATCTCTACTCTAACCCACTTTAATTATTAATACCCTTTCTGCATGTGCGTTAGTATAATAGCTTGTTTTTCTATTCAGCTAAGCAGGTGCCCTGCATGTGAGGTTTCAAGCCGCCATTTTAGTGCCTTCTGCTCATGCGCAAGATTTTCCCTCCAAGCATTAAACGTCATACTACGTAGATGCAGTTGACGCAGGCGCAGTAAAGATTCCCTGTTAGAGCGTCTTTAGTCCTTCATTCATATTGTTAGCATTAGTAAACACATAGGCAAGCTTCTCTAACCCGTGTATTTTCTCTGTAATGCAAATTATTATTTACAAACACATAGTTAGTAATTCGTTAGCAAGTTAAACGAGAGGTTTGCCTCCGAGCAAGTCTTTTTACGAGTCCTTGCTCCATCACAGGTACCCCCAAGTCTTTAATTTTCAGGTGCCCCCCATCCCCCGTACACAGCACGGTAGTGTCCTATACAATCCACGGCCCCCTACCCAGCAATCAAGTTCGAGGCATCCACGCAGGAACAGTAGGCTCGTGGAGTCAAGATCCACAGGCGGACGCTCTTCCAGTCATCTGTACCACGGCTCGCGTCTGCTCCAGAAACGGGGAGCACCAGATTCCGCCAGCTACCAAAGAAGGGAAAGACCGCAGTAGCCACGTCTCACCACATGACGCTCCTCCTCTGTCCTTAAGGACCAGGCACTGGCATAGGGTGCAGCCATGCTTCAGAAGAGTCACAGCCTCCATGAGGAAATTAAACTCTGACAAACAGAGGGCCATGCTCAAGAGCTGTTGTTTCTTGTCTGCAAAACCCCCAATGTCACCAGGATATTGTCAGGATTAATCTATGATGGCCCGGAGCCATGAACTACAACATCCTGTTGGACTTCTTGCCAGGCCACGCTGTCTAGTTTTTGTTTTTTAATAATTGAAAAACAAAATGTTTGTTAAGGTCCATGGTTAATGGAGTCGGTGAAGCCACGCTCCCAAGCATTGTGATCTTTAAAGTTCAATTCTTTTTATTGACTTTTTGCAAAAAAGAATTTACAACTTCAAGCAGGCATACCCGCTTAACTTTTCCCCTCCTTGGGCCTCACCCTTTCTTTTTGATTTGACTATCCTTCTGTGTTGCAACCATGACTTTGTGGTTCTTGTTAACCCCCTAAAAGCCACGTTCAAAAAAGATGCTTTTACCTATGTGGTATTGTCACTGTGGCACTTCCTTTAGCGTGCCATCTCACCATGATAGTAGATTACAGCCGTTTCAGACTCTAAGATCTGAAGGGCGCTGAGGGTTCTGTTCTGGGCATGTTAGGTCTCTGCACTCTTTGGAAAAGTAATCTAACACAGGTTTCTACAGGGTACTAAATCATTATTGTGCCAGTGTAGAGCATGTGTGATTTTTTCTTTGTCCAGTATGTGCCAGAACCATTTATGTGGAATTAGGCTAGTATCTGTCCCCCATAATGACAGAAGTAATTGTTTCCCACAGAGTGTGAGCAGGTTGACCATGTTGTCTAGTCTCCTGTGTTGGTCTATTCCAATAGAACATTACTAGAAGACTAAGCAATTTGCCCTCCTTTCATGGCCGCTGTAGCTGTGCAGATCTGTGCTGAGAAGAGACTAATCTGGTGGCAGTCTCACAGGATGTGAATTATAGTGCCCACTGGGTAGCTAATTATCTAGGCCACTGGCATCTTTTAATGCCTCATACCAGTTTTCCTCATCATATTAGGGAACAAAATCACCCACTCCTTCAGAATGGTCATTATCTGTATCAGTGCAGAAAAGATAGTGCAAAGTCTAGGCCCTATTGCATTGTAGGAGCAAAGTGTCAGAATCAGAATGGTTGTCGGCTGGCAGCTTACTGGTAGGTTCTTGACTCAGCCTCAGTTGAGTCTGGGATAGATTCTGCTTGGAAAGCACAATGGGTTGTAAGTTTTTCTCCGGCATTGGTGGCATTAGCGTCAAGGTGAAGGGAACAAGAGGAGCAGGTGACCCATAACCAAAGCCAGCAAAGGAGCAAGTGCTGAACCCGAAGCAGGCTCGAGGGGCACAGATGGCACCAAGGGCTGACCCTCCAGCAAAAGTCTGACTGAAGGCCTCTACGGATCCTTGGGGCCTGAACGTGTGCCAGAGGGAACCGGTAAAGTGCTGAAAATGTGCAGCATATCTCCCTGAAGGTCCCTGCTTGCTGCATTGTCACCAATGGACCAGGAAACTCAGACTGGATCGGGACTAGGCTTGGGATCAGCTCAGATGGAGATTGAGAGCAAGACCGGGTGGTATGTTGAGACCCTCATGCCCTCCTTGGAGTGCAAGAGTGGCAGGTGCGATCCCTATATGATTTCGTATGCTTCTTCTTGGACTTACTCAAAATTTTCGACCACCACAACGTTTTACAACAGGAATGACTTCAGAAGCCGAAACGGGACGTTTTATTTTACCACAACCGGTCATAGCGTGGAGTTTTGCTATGTTTGGCGACATACAGCTTTGCCTCTAAGTACATATGGCCTTTGGATTCATCTAGGCGCAGTCTTCACAGGCCATGGAATCTTAGTTCAACCGCAGGCACCATAAAAATACCTCATGAGGATCTGTCACAGGCATCTGTTTCTGAAAGTCCCTGCACAGCTTGATCCCTGTTGTCTTAAAAGGTGACATTTTCGCTTGCACACTGGAAATACTTTTTGTGAAAAGTTTTGAAAAAAGGTCTTTAAAAAGACTAAGGAGTACCTTTCAGGGACAGCTGATCCCCCATCTGCTGAGGTGGTATATGGTGAGGCTTCTGACAGAAGGCAATTGTCCCCAATCATAAGTGAGGCAGTGATAGTTGTCCTGACCAAAGTGGAACGGGATCCACTTGAGACTGGCTTCTACACTCTCTTCTCCTCAATATCCATTGTAAAACACTTGGAATGATCCTTTCCAACAGATTTCTCAAAGTTCTGCCCCATCTAGTACAACATGACCAAAGTGGATTTGTGCCGAGCCGTATCTCTGTCCCGAATGTCCGTCGTTTTTCCATGTCTTAAGTCGCGTGGACGTGGACTCTGACTATCTAGCAGCGGCCTCCATAGATATAGAGTAGGCCTTTGCCTCTCCTGAGTGGAGTTTCCTTTGTGCAACTCTGAAACACATGGGGTTGGGTGTGGGATAATCAGATGGGTACAGCTGCAGTATGTGGCTCCTACAGCCATGGTCCAGAATGGAAGAGATTTTCTGAGGAATGGCCTGTGCAGAGGGGGACAAGATAGGCTTATCCTATCTCCACTTCTGTTTCGCTTGGCGATGGAGCCTCTGGTGCAATACATCTGTGATAGAGGTGTGCACCAAGGGATCTATACATACGACCACATCCACTCCATTTCACTGTACACGGATGATATTTTATTACTTATGCACAATTACCATACAGGTTTACCGGTGCGGATGAACCGGTTCCTGACTCACGCTGCTCTGACAGGAGCCATAGCATCTGTGTGGGGTGATGGTGGAAAGGAGTGGATGACAGATGCACTCACGCACACAGAGTAATGGCAGAAACTTCATCACAATTGCATATATATTGATTGGAGGGACCAAAATCAAACCACTGACCCCATTAGGATATAAGTGGTAGAGAGTGCTTAGGGAACAGCTCACGGATGCAGAATGGTCACAGGTCCTTCAATATGTGCGCCATGTCTCCATAAATGCACAACTTAAACTTATTCAATTAAATTTTCTACATAGAAACGTATCTAACCACTGCACAACTGCAAGCTCTATGTCTCCAAACGCCACTGGTATGTCCAAAATGCGACCAGAAGGCAGGCAGATTTTGGTCATATCGTTTGGTCATGTAGAATTGGCAGGCATTGTTGGGGAGAGATTAAGAGCCAACTATCTGAATGGACTTGTAGGAAAGATTTGGGGACACCAAAAATTGCCTGCTGGGCCTTATGCCTAGAACAAAAACCAAGAAGTCCACTAGCAGGTTCATAGATCTTGCTCTGGCCCTTGTCAAATGCCAATTAGCAATGAATTTGAATTGAATTAATATTTTTTTTATTTGCATAATTACTTAAAATCATTGCAAAGTTGTAGTACGATATCAAAATTATTGATAAATACGTATCTCACATCATTATAATACATATATCAAATCGTATATCAAAATAAAAAAATATCATTTGAACACCGGTTTTGGACCATTTGTAAAATGTGGGTTTTACCCTAAAAACCATTGGTTTAAAATTACGTTTAGAAAAGTTTGAGTCCCTTATATGTTTTTGACAAAAAAGTCACTTAATGCAATGAACTAGAGAGATTCTTCTGCCCCGGGAATGCAGGCATGGCAGACAGACCTATACAGGCTTGCAATGGCGGAACTCGATGCATACTCTCATCCAAGCAGCGTCAGACCAAGACCCACCACTAAGCTGGACTGAGAACACTTTCTTTTGGCCATCAGTCCCAAATCGGACAATAAGCCATGTTAGAGTGATCAGTGAGGACACGTTAGACTCATTTTGTCTCTGCATGTAGGCCATCAGTTACTATGGCATCTGGACAGCATATTAAATGCCTATTTTCTTGACCTTAATTATATTTCTCTTTCCAGCGATTGATGTCTCGGGTGGGGAAGGGGGGTGCTGCTACCGGAGTGAGTGTTTTAATTCTGATAGGGAGGTTATGGTTTATTACCTCCCCTTTGGTTTTCCTATCGCTGGATGGTCTGTAAATCCTTGGAGGGGATCTATTTTATGCCAGCTGGAATTGCCCTATATGTGTGATTTGCTATATATGATATATTATTCTGATGGTCTCCTTAGATATCTGTATTGGTTGCTTCTGAAGAATGACAATAAAGACCAATTAAAAAAAGTCTAAGGAGTAGCTCAGAAAGGAACCAATGTCAGCACCATTGTGTGGCGCATCAATTCCGCTCCGCTTGTCACTTCCGAAGTGGAACAATATTGGTGCGGAGCTTCATGACCTCACCTACCAGTACGCAGGAGTACTATGAAGTTTCTGGGCCCAGACTGACTCCTGGGGAATATTCATGAGGTGAGCAATCTGAGGTTAGAAGTATCCATCAGAAAGTGTTCTCCGGGGTTCTCTAAACCTCTTTGAGGGCAGACTACAGGTGTCTATGAACTGCCTGTTGTTGTCTGAAGGTTAGCTCCGGATCACTGATAGTTAGCAGGGGGGTGTCTGAATGCCAGTGGAGGGACACTTAGTTTTGAGTTCTCAGTATTTTGAGAGCCTGCTCGAGGTGACTGTTGGCCAAATTGAGGACTTCAAAGAGTCAGCTAGGGAGTGTAAGGACCTGCTGGCAAGACTGGGGTAGCCTGAGGGACTCTAGGTATGTGCTGGTGTTCTTTGAAGGCATGCTGGAGGTTTATTTGGGCACATTAAGGGCAGTTCAGTGGTGTTTATATATCTGAGTGCAATGTAAATGTCTCTAATGATTTGCTGAGAGTGTCTGAGGGCCAACTAGGGGTGTTTAGGGGCAAACTGGGAATATCTAAATGCAGAAAGGATCTCAATGCTCCATCCAAGAGTCTCTAACGTCTACTAGGTATCCCTAAAGGAAGACCAACAGTCTCTGAGTGTTGCCTAAAGACCAGAGGGGAATACCTGTAGGCAGGCTGAATGTCTCGATTATTGTCTAAGGAAGATCTAGACATAGTGGAAGGAGGGTGGAGGTCCGACTAGAGTATCCGTCGACAAACTAGGTTATCAGAATACCAGCTGAGGGTCTTGGAGGATCTTCTAGTAGGGGAAACAGCCGTTGCAACGCATGCATTTACCCTGCATGCCGTTGCAACGAAAAAGGTGTGTAGCAGTGGGTAGAAGGTGTTGGATTAAACTCCAACACCTTCCCTACTGTTGCACACACTGGAGTTGGAATAGAAAATTAATCTATTCCAACTTCCAGCGCTCCCCCGACAGCAAGTCGGGGTAAAGTTTGGCGTTGCAACGGCATGCGGGGTAATGGCATGCGTTGTAACATCACACAACCTTCTAGTAGAGACTGAGGGTATGCTCAGTGTCTCTGATGGACATTTGCTGGTGTGTAATATCTGGTTGGGTGTGTCTGAATGTGGGCTGAGGGCTGGCTGGCACAGGATTGACTGGGAGTATATATTGATCAGCTGGATTATCATAATGCTGGCTGATGATCTCGGAAGGCCTGCTGGTAGTGACTGAAGATATGCTGAAAGATTCTGAGGAGCATCTTATGTTGTCAAATAATTATCTGGGTTGTTTGGATGTGGATTGAGGGCTGGCTGAGGTTCTATTGTCCATATGGGTGTGTTTGAATGTTGGGTAGACCTTAAGGGCTCTTAGAGAACACTGACCAGCTGTAAGAGCTAATCTGGAATATCTAAGGGTGGGCCAAGGTTTTTGAGAGTTGGTTAGGAGTGTCTGAAGGCAGGCAAAGGGTCTATTGGGATGGGCTGTGAAATCTACGAAGGCTTTCTTGGAGCATTGAGTACATAACAAGGGTTTCTCTGAACCCAAGTGCCATGGGATATTGATGAACCAGCTGGGTGTGTCTCACACACAGTGATAGCCCTCTGATGACAAGATGACAGTCTCTGGTCACTAAATGAGTTGGCTGAATGCTATTTGGGGAGGGGTGGGAGTCTTTGAAACAGACTGAGGGAAGACTGATGATGTTTTCGGAGCTGTAGTGTCATGTGAGTTTGCAATGACGGAACCCTTGTGGCTCCTGATGGACTCTGTAGAACTGTGGCATAAGCATTAGAGCGTAGTGAAGTAAATGCAGGTTTAGAATGTTGAGTTCGCAGTTATACACAGAAGTGTGGTGTTTGGTGTAGTCATTGGTGAACACCTGGGCTGGGGAGGACGCTACAACTGGTGACGAGATAGGAGATAACTAACCCGAAGATTGACAGTCCTCTCCCAGAGAGTTTGCCGTTTTCCAGCAAACTGCTTGTGCGTGCCACGGGTGCCTCCATTGAAGTGTGAAATCAACGTTTGGCATATGTGGAGTCAAAGCACAGCCCCAGTCCATGTAAAGCATCTTAAGGTAATGAAAGCTTCATTGAGAAGTCTACACATCGTTGGCTGAGAACCTGCTGGGAAGGCCAAAAAGAGATACTGTGCTACTAAGCAACTCAAAGCCACATATCCTATAGAGTGATAAAGCTATAGGCGGATGCAACCAGGTTGTGAAGGAGCAACAAATAGCTACAGAAAATTTTGAGATAACTCTGTGAACAGAAGCGCTGTGAGGCCAAGATCAACCAGGTGTCAGACAGCACAAAGAGATGCCTAAAGGCAAAGCGCTACAGATGCAAGAAACGGTCATCTGCTTACCAGTACTGCTTAAAAAGAGTCATCATGCTACACCACTGGAGGGAGTGACCCCAGAGGAAGCACCTGGGGTTGTGCTTGTGAAGTTGTCCATACCCGAAGCGGCCCACTACCAAAGCTTCCGAGTGAGGCTCAGAACAACTCCAGAGGCCATGAACCATTGTTGCCCACAGCCCAGAGGGACTACTGCGACCAGGGGCAATCGCGGAAGGAGCCGCGCAGCATTTCTCACGCCACCCGGCGCATAAAGGCAGGCCAGGGCTCCCACAGCGCGGGAGCCCGTGAACCATTGTTGCCCACAGCCCAGAGGGACTACTGCGACCAGGGGCAATCGCGGCAGGAGCCGCGCAGCATTTCTCGCGCCACCCGGCGCATAAAGGCAGGCCAGGGCTCCAGCAGCGCGGGAGCCCGTAAACCATTTTTGCCCAGAGGGACTACCGCGACCAGGGGCAATCGCGGCAGGAGCCGCGCAGCATTTCTCGCGCCACCCAGCGCATAAAGGCAGGCCAGGGCTCCCGCAGCGCCCGGGTCAAGGGCGGGCCCGTCATAGCCCGTCATAGCCCGGAAGAGGCTGGGCCATCACCATAACATTGAAGTCACCTTCTGCAGCCATGGGTAAGCGGAAACAACCTTGTGGTCGGGACCAGGGCGGTGTAAAAGCAAAAATCCCAAGGAACTCTGCTTCCATTATATCCTACTTGACATCGGCGGTGGGAGCCTTAAATAAGGAAATAGCTAATGCAGAGAAAGAATTGGGACTGAGTCAAGACTCTGGGGAGGGGCAAACTGTTATTGACAATAGCCCCATTATTTCGGTGCCGTTGGAGCCAAATGTGCTTATAAATAATGCTGTCACTGAGAGGGACGGTTTAACACATGATGTGACCTTGATAAGGGATGTGGTGGGAGAGAATAAGGAAACCAGACCACCCGTTGTTAGGACAGCGAAAAGGGCTTACACAGGGGGCTCAGCGAAAAAGAGGCCGAAAAAAAAGGCAAATAAAAGTGGCCAAGCACCTAATGATGGCATTCTCACTCAAGTTGGAGGCATGGACTCGAACACCCAACTGACACTGCGGAAATATGTGGAGGAGTTATTTAGTTCCCGGATGGAATCTATACTTACGAGTATTGCCAAAGACATTACTGCTACATTGAACACTTGTGTGGAGGGTATTTTGAAGAAATGTGAGCGCATTGAATTATTTATAAGGGATATGAAAAATCCATGTGAGGCCTCAAACTCCATTTCAACGCCCCAGGTGCAAACACAGCCTAACTCTCATATTAGTGAGATTCGTGCTGATGGTCAACCAGAATCAAGGGTTAGGTCGAAGTCTAACCCTGTAAATAATATGGATGTAATTCCAGAAAGACAAGTAGGGGGAATATCCTTAGACGGGGTGAGAGACCTTTAGGTCCTTTGTCGAATGGCATGATTTTGGCTACTGGTGGGAGTCAAGGTACTCAAGAGGTGAATGCTAGATCGTATAGTTGCAGACTTAATCTCCCCCCAGAAGCCACTCCCCTGGTAGCCGTTCTTACAGGGGTCCCCCCACTTAGAGAGCATTGCCGTGAATCTACCCTGGATTTGTTACATAAAACCAAGTACTGGTGCGATCACCACAGTATTGGCAATCCCAAGGTCTCACCTCATATTATAATGGCAAGACGGGTGGGGTGGGTTGGCAACTGCCCCAAGCAGGGTGACGGCGATTGCATCGTCGTCAACTTTGATAAAAGAGATATAGCTGGCCGACTGTTTGGGGACAGCTCTATGGAGGGGAAAGGGGGCATCAGGGCTTTGCCCCTGGGCTTCTTTTACCCACCACCAAGAGGAACACAGGCTTTTGGCAGTTTCCCGAGGGGGTATTGCCCAATGACGATTAAACAGGTTGGTCATCGGCCCTCTGTAAATAATGAGGTAGTGAACTGTATTGATAGGCCCAATGAGAGCTCAGATATAGCCCCGCAGCCATTAACCGTCCCTACAGAGTGGAATGAAGAAGGAGGTGGCCTAGTATTAAAGAATAGATATCTCCCATTGTCCCAATTAGATGTGAATGACTGACTGGAGATGACTCAGTGTCAAACGAGCCTTCCTGGGGACAGTCATAACGATCAGGTAATAGATGTAGATGCAGCCCCTGATTGTAAGGTTATTAGCTGGAACATAGCAGGCCTTAGAAGTAAGAAAGATGATCCCAGGTGGCTGAGTTTTTAAAAAAAACTATGATATAATCAGTTTACAGGAGACCTGGGATAAGGCAGATAACTTCTGGGTGGATGGGTTTAAATCGTACTGTTCACCAGCACGTCCCGCCCCGGCAGGCAGAGCAAAAGGGGGTCTTTTAATGTTATTTTCGCTAAAATTGAAAGGGACCCAAAGGAGGGTGGAGGCGGGTTCCCATAATTGCCTTGCTATAGAACTTATAACCCCCAACCTCCCTAAACTGTTGTTTGTTAATTTCTATAACTCTGGAGAGAGCTGTTTTTAAACCAACATTTATGTCATTTGAAATGTTTTTTAGAAGAATATAGGATGAAGCAAACCACTTTTTATTCTATTGTACTGATGGGCGATTTTAATATTCATGTGTGTGATCTGAACTGTCAGGTTGATGATCAATTAGGGCCAGCTTACTCCTCGACCCCCACTTTGAGCATACGCAACAGGGGAAGCCCTGGAGGAGCTTTTGGCTGGGGTAGATCTTTTGAACCTAGTTTTGGTGATCCCACGGATCGGATCCCCACTTTTAAAGCGCGGGAGACTGTTATAGATTATATATTTATCTCCCCCACCTTATTATCTCAGGTACTGTTTTATAATGCCAGGTGGTCGCCTTTTAGTGATCACAACCCAGTTTTACTTGTGCTAGATAAAGATTGTGGTCTTTTGGGAAATTCGTTGGGAAATTCGGAAAAGTTAGGGGGTGTTAATAGTGTGAAAACAAGTGACCAGGGTCGGAGGCTCAAATGGGCCAAGGTAATTCCGGACCTCTTTTTCAGGGACCTTTGCGAGAAGGCTAAAGATAATATTGCAATATGCCGCGATAATACCATCCAAGGGGGAAAGGTTTTAAAAGCCTTTGAAGGCATTTGTGGCCAGGTTGCAGCTGATCTGATAATGATAACTAAACCAAGATTAGCCATGGGTGAAAGGTGGTTTGATAGTAATTGTTCACGGGCCCATCGTAACCTGGTCCAAGCCTTGAAAAATACACCACGAGAGAAGGACAAGATAGCTATGCTCAGGAAACAGTATAAGACTGCTGTCTCTACGCGGAAAAACGAGATTAAAGAGGAGGCCTGGAATGCCCTTTTAACAGTTGAGGTTCTCAAGGACAGTTCTAGATTTTGGGCCATTGTTAATAAACCTTTTTTCACTGGAATAGAGAATGGCTTTTTAGAATGTAATATTACAGAAGCCCAATGGCTCTCCCATTTTGAAGCAATGTATGGGTCTAAGGATGCTGAGGACTCAGCTGTTAGCTCTGAGGTTAACAGGGTGTCACCTCCTATGGTTCTTAATGAAGAAGATGTAGAAAGGGCGATAATACAGATGTCTAGTAATAAAGCGCCTGTCCCAGATGCCGTTCCGGCAGATTTGTATAAACTTAACCCAAAACTCTGGGCAAAAATCTTGACGAATGTATTTGATGCCTCAGGTTACCAGGAATTCCCTACATCATGGTCCTTATCTACAATCATCCCAGTTTTTAAAAAGGGTCAGAGAGGGGATCCTCGGTGTTATAGACCGATATCTCTTATTGATTCCGCAGTGAAAAGTTTAGGGAGAGTGATCCTATCTAAGGTCACGGATTGGGTCAATGAAAATGAGGTTTTATCTAACCTACAATATGGTTTTAGACAAGGTAGGAGCACTATAGATCAGTGCCTTAATTTACATTTAATAATAGGTAAATATACCATAGCTAAACCAGGTAATTTACAGTTGGCCTTTATGGACCTTTCCTCGGCCTTCGATCTGGTTAACAGATCGAAGCTCTGGTCCATTCTGCTTGACATGGGCATTGACCCATGTTTAGTCCATTTTTTGGCAGATCTACACAGGGATCTTTCAGCAACAGTTAGGGTTACTCAGGAAGGAAAATGCACCAGGCACTTTAAATCTGGCCGAGGTGTTCGCCAGGGATGCATTCTGGTGCCATTACTTTTTACCCTCTATATCAATAAGCTAGATGAACTCTTAGACCAGGCTAGTTTGGACATCCCGCGAATAGGGGAAAAGTGTATCCCCGTCCTCCTATACGCGGATGACGCTGTGCTTTTAGCCCGTACGGCCATAGGCCTTCAGAGGCTATAGGATGCCTTTGGGGCCTACATGAAGTCCTTGGACTTAGTAGTGAACATATCGAAATCTCATGTTATGTCTATGGGCCAAAGAAACAAAAAAGTAAAATCTTTTTATTGTAACGGTGCAGAGGTGTCCAGAGTGTCCTCTTTTACGTATCTGGGGGTCTTATTCGATGAGAGAGGTTCATGGGTCCCCCAATAGAAAATTAAAAGAAGTGCAATGGTAAGGTCAACGGTTGCTGTCCAAGGGTTTGCACAGCGTCTGGGGGCTAGGCCCATTGAGGCCATGCTGAATATCTATAGATCCAAATGCTTGGCTATTGCTCTGTATGGCTCTGCCATCTGGGGCTTCAAGCATTTCGAAGGGGTTCAGATAGCTGAAAATAAATTTTTGCGTACCCTTTTGTCGGTTCCTCAATCGACCCCTACCTTTGCTATCCATCAAGAATTGGGGCTTGGATATGTGACAGACTTGATGAGGTTGGCCCCAGTGGTTTGCTGGCTTAAGATCTGGCTTAATCCAGACTTAACACTAAATCACCAGATCATTCAGGATTGTGTTACCTTAGAGAAGGCCAGCAGTATCCCGTGGTTGCATTACGTTAAGCATATGTTATCAAAATTGGGGCGCCCAGATCTTTTTAATTTTACGGATAGAATAAGAAAAGAGGATGTTAAATGGGTTAAATCCCAATTTTTGAATATACTGTTGGCTGAACGTGAGGAGCGGGAGTTAGTGAAACCCTCAGTTAGGGCTCACATTTTGTTAAAAACCTCCCCTCTGATTGAGCCTTACCTGAGAATTGTTACCAAGCCTTTTCATCGCTGGCTTTTAATTAGGTTTCGTTTTAACTTGATTCATTTTTCTTTAGGTAACCTGCAAGGGTGGTGCAGACCGGAGGAACTAGGTCCATGTCCTTGTGACAATTTCTCCCCTCAGGACACGTTGCATTTTATAATGTTTTGTGATTATTACAGTGAGAGTCGCAGGAGGTTTTTAGTCCCTCTGTTAAGAGGAAAGGGGTTTTACAGGTTAGACCTGCCTTATTTTATCTTCAACTGCTTAACGATCCATGGGAGATTTTTAATATTGCGAGTTTTCTAGTTGCAGCGGCTCGTCTTAGAAAAAGAAGGTATCCTATGTTAGAACCTGTATGAGCACTGATTGTAAAGAAAACTTTTGTTTTACCCCTCTCTGAAACTACCCTTGACTGTATTTTTAGAGTTTTTATGCATTTGACAATTGATTTTGCTATTTTAATTTCTTTTTAAGTCGCTCATTTGTTTTATTGGGTAATATGATCTTATTATATTGTGTATTGTGTATTGTACTTTTATGGTTTTAATCAACCGAATAAAGTGGTTTGACTGACAAAAACAAACTCCAGAGGTCTCCGAAGTTCAGAAAGCCAAGAGAAGCTGTTGAAAAAGAACTTGCATCCTTTCTCAACCATGATATCATTAGGCGTTCCACTGGTCCAACGCCATGGGTTTATCCAATTGTGGTATTACCCAAAAAGGACAGTGAAGGAGCTGTACGCATCTGTGTGGATATGCGACAAACGAACAAGGCAATCAAAGGAGAACGACATCCAGGTCCGCACATTGCTGACATGATAACACAGTTGAATGGTGCAAAGGTATTCTCTCGCCTTGATCTGAATGCAGAATATCATCAGTTGGAACTCGAATAAAATTACAGGTACATTACAACCTTTTCAACGCATATTGGTCTGTTCCATTACAAAAGACTACGTTTCGGTGTGTCATCAGCTGCTGAGCTGCTTTAAGATGTCATTCTAAGTATCATATAGCCTGTCATGAATGCTTTCAATTAGAGTGATGACATATTGGTTTTTGGAGCTACACAGAAGGAGCACGATAAAGCTCTCACACAGTGTGTCATTTGGTCGCTGATGCTGGTTTAGCTTTAAATGCTGAAAAATTTGATTTCCATAAAACAAAGTTAAAATTCTTTGGTCATATCTTTTCTGATGGGGGCATGACACCTGACTTAGCTAAAGTGCAAGCATTGTCAACTGCCAGTCCCCCAAAAGATGTTTCCATGTTACATGAATTCCTACGCAAGGCCAGCTATTGTTCAAAATATATACGAGACTTTGCCACTGTCAGTGCGCCTTTAAGAGACTTGACGAAAAAGAATGTTTCTTTTCATTGGTCACATGAATGCGAGCAAAGCGTCCAGAAAATCAAATAAGCTATTGAGAATGCTACTGAAATGGCCTACTTTGATCAAAGCTTCATAATTAGGTTGTTGTTCACGCTAGCCCTGTCGGGTTAGGAGCCATCCTTGCACAGCACAGCGGACACACAAATGCTTGAATATGTGTTGTTGCATATGCAAGGAGAAGTTTGTCTCTAACTGAACGTGCTTATTCACAACCTGAGAAAGAAAGCTTAGCAGTGGTGTGGGCTTGTGAACATTTCCACATATTCTTGTATGGGAAGCCCTTCACGCTTGTGACAGGTCATAAAGCACTGTTGACCATTGCTGGCAATCCAAAGGCAAAAATGCCTTCTTGCATTGAACGTTGGGGTCTGCGACTGCAATAATACAACTACACCATTGTGCATCCTCCAGGGAAAGGTCAAAATCCTGCTGACTACTTCTCACAAGTGCCTCTACAGTGCCTTGGCACCCCTTCCAAAATGGCTGAAGCATACATAACTTCCATTGTGAAAACAAGCACCCCAGCTGCCATTTTGTTGGAACAAATTGTCACAGCCACAAGTCAAGATAGTGACATGCTAAAACTGAAAGACATTATTACACATCAGTCCGGGTACCAGCACCCTTGACCTCTTACCAGTGACAGTGAATATCAGAAGTTTAAAAATGTCAAAGATGAACCGTCCGTTATTCGGGAGGGCATTGTTCGAAGAGGTTAGAGAATTGCTATTCCGGAGAGTCTGCAATAACAAATAATTGAAGTGGCCCATGAAGGACATCGTGGAATTGTTGCCACCAAATGAGCTCTCTGAGACCAAGTCTGGTTTCCACTTCTCGGTGGTAGAGTTGAAAGAGAATTTAAGGCCTGCCATCTATACAACTGCCTGTCGTCGAAAAACACTCAACACACCTTAAACATGTCAGAGTTGCCAACGCATGCATGGGAAAGAATTGCTGTAGACTTCTTTGGTCCTCTTGACAAGGGACATCACCTGATGGTGATCGTTGATGAATACTCCTGTTTTCCATTGATAGAAGATCTCTCATCTATCACTCAAGAAAGAGTCATTGAGGCCAGAAGATGCTTGGGACTGGCTGGAAGGCTGGCGAACGGCCAGCAAGAAGCAGCGGAAGCTGAACTCCGAAGCAAATGGAGCAGAGGACTGGCGCCAGCAGAGACACTCGACGGTGCAATCTGACTCTGATTCCGGGGACCAAACTGGGGGGCGCTGAAGGTGGGGGTCTGGTAAGGTGAGGTGGCCGCGATGGGGACTGTGGCGACCCTGATGTACAATGCAGAAGCATGGCGCAAGTACTGTACCCAAGTTAATAGGGCGCCAGAGCTGGTGTCTTAGCTGCGGGGGCTGTGGGGAACGGGGCGTTTGCTCAGAAAAGGGACTCGAATCGTAGGAGAGGCCTGACGCACAAGAGGGAGGGCAACAGGCAGAATATGGGTGCTCTGTCCCTTAAAGCTGACCTTGATACGATGTTTGTGGTCGATAGGCCCGAAAGGGAGAGGGACCCCTGGATATCAAGGGCCAAACAGTTCACTAGGTAGGCCCAGCAGGCCTGAGTTCCGAGTTTGATTCTGGGGGGGGTGGAGCCGGGGGGGAGAATGTGCACTGTAACTAGTTGTTGTTGGGAGTGGAGTAGCTCACGTTCCCTGAAGTTGTTAAGGGTGGGCGACAGGCACTCTGCATGTTGGGGGTGGCGGGCGGTTTCAGTCCCGTTATGCAGGGAGGTAGGGAGGGGGGGGACGGCAAGGGGGGGAGGGGGTTCACCTTGTTGGGTGGGGGAGGTTCGCGGGTTGTTTGCAGCAGCAACTGGTGAAGATTGGATAACGGGCGCTACATATAGAATTGAAATTTTCCACGTTAGCACAGTGTTTCGCGGCACAAGAATGCAACAAGGTGGTCTGCATGGTACTATGCCCGGGGACCCGGGGCTAGGGGGTGGTGATGGACTATCCGGAATAACAGCTACAGGGTGGACATGTACAGATGACGCCTACTCAGGGACTTAGAGTGTCCACCTGGAACGTCAATGGACTGGGGGACAAAATTAAGAGGAGCATAGTCCTGCAATATATTCACAGACAGGCGCTTGACCTAATACTGTTACAGGAGACTCACTTAGTTGGGAACTCATGCAGGGCCCTGGACAGGAAGGGTTATCGCATGGTAGTCCACTCGGATTTTACGACGGGCTCCAGAGGGGTGGGGGTTTTACTCCGTAAGGGCTGCCCCTATGTGGTACAATACTCCTGGACGGATGTACTGGGTAGATACGCAGCATGCACTGGGACATGGGAGGGGAAGGTCATTAATGTGGTCACAGTGTACGCCCCACCGGGGTTGCAGCGTCTAACACTTAAGGATGTTGGGGCACTGATGTTGGACTTACCCACGGGATCGTTAATTTTGGGGGGTGACTTTAACTTGACAATGGAAGGCCGGCTCGATCGCCTCCCACCCAGACAGGACCCAGTACACGGCTCGCAGCTCAGGGAATTTACCAACGCCCTTGGGTTGGTGGACGTATGGAGGTGGGCACACCCACACTGCACGCACTACACGTTCCAGTCAGGAGTGCATGGTAGCCAGTCTCGAATTGACTATTTGTTTACCCTGGCCCAGGACATAAGCGCTTTTACTGGCTCGACCAGCTTAGCACGTGGAATATCGGATCACTCCCCGGTAGTGGCGGTGTTTGGTGCGAGGCGCGCTAGGAGTCCCGGCCCCATTATGATACAGCCGTGGGCGTTGCGGATCCCCCATATCAAAGACCACCTTAGGCAAGACACAGAATATTATCTGGCGGAAAATGTGGGTTCGGTCCAGTCGGCAGCGATACTGTGGGGTGCGTATGGGGCGGTGATAAAGGGCAGGGCACTGTCGCTGATGGTGGGTCATATGACGGAGCGTAATCGGAGAGTGTTCGAGTTGGAAACGGACATCCTGCACTTGGAGGAGGCACTCTCGAGGGATCCCAACTCTGACGCCTGCCACAGACTTCAAATTAAAAGGCAGGATTATAAACAGCTCCTCCTGGAGGATGCCACTAGACGCTCCCTGGCTACTGGTCACCGGATTTATGAGCAAGGCGAACGCACCGTTAAACTATTGGCATGGCTGGAGCGCAAAGAACAGGCGGCAAGGTGGGTGCGTGCGGTGAGGGGCCCAGATGGAATATTGAGGTCCGATCCCCAAGAAATAGCGGATGTCTTTGCGACCTACTTTGAGGAGGTTTACAGAAAGCCGCGGGCGTCGCAGGCCTCTATGGCGGCAGATCTTCTGGCCACTATAGATGTAGCGCCTATTTCACAGCAGGATAAAGAGTTGCTGGAGGCGGACCTCTCGGTAGCCGAGGTTCAAAGGGCGATAGGGGATGTGCGATCCGGAAAGGCGATGGGTCCGAATGGCCTTCCCATCGAGTTAATTAAACCGATGGCAGAGAAGCTGGCGCCCCACTTGGTGAATTTATATAACGAGTGTTATGGTTCTGGGCTTCTCCCGGCAGATATTCGTACCGCGGCAATTGTGGTGATCCACAAGCCCGGTAAACCAGTGGAAGATTGCAAATCGTACCGTCCTATTTCATTGCTGCCGGTGGAAGCAAAAATACTGGCTAAACTCCTGGCCAATAGACTGCTCCCCTATCTTAAGGATCTGATTCATCCGGACCAATCGGGCTTCATGCCTGGTAGGAACACAGCCCGCAATCTGCGGCGAGTACATGGAGTATTGGGGCGAGCGGACACTCTAGAGGAAAACGTGATATTGTTGTCGCTCGATGCCACAATGGCTTTTGATACTATAGAATGGGAGTATCTGCTGGCTGTCTTGGCGCGGATGGGGTTCGGACCCAAACTGGTCGGGTGGATTAAGCTGCTGTACACGCAGCCCACGGCGCATGTTACGGTAAACAACCATCGCTCCGCCTCCTTTCCCCTAGGCCGCGGTACACGACAGGGATGCCCGCTGTCGCCGCTCCTGTTCACCATGGTTCTGGAACCGCTCGCGGTTTGGATTCGGGGAGACCCGGGCATCAGGGGCCTCAAATGGTCGAATACCCATGAAGATCGAATATCGCTCTACGCGGACGATATCTTGCTATATCTGGCCGCCCCGGAGCGGTCGCTGCGAAGGGTGTTAGACATCTTTCACATTTTTGGACAACATTCTGGATACCAGATTAATTGGTCCAAGTCGCAAATGTATCCACTCTGGGGAGAGGCCCCGGACAGTCCTCGAGGGTATGAGATACCAGTGGCGATACAGGGCTTTCGTTACTTGGGTATTTTTATTACGCTGGACGTAGCACTGTCGCATGAACGCAATCTGCTGGTACCCCTACAGCGACTGAGGTCGGACGTCATACACTGGAGATCGCTGCCCCTTACGCTCCTCGGACGAGCATCACTATTTAAAATGCTTGCGCTACCGCGCTTTCTATATGCTTTGCAGAATGCACCTAACCCGGTTCCCGAAGCTTATTTTACGCAGATTGAGGGGGTGGTGAGGGGACTGTTATGGGAGGGCCGACCGCCGAGACTCGCCATACACAAACTCACCATGGGATGGTATGACGGTGGTATAGGATTACCGGACCTGCGCCTCTATTACCAGGCATCGCAGTTGACGGCCATTAAGAGGTGGGTGTTTGGAGCACACGATGACCCTAGCTTTCGCATGGATCATTGGCTGATGGGAAAGGGGGGCTATAACAGGGCGCTGTATGTCAATCAGCGGAAGCTGCGGTTAACTGGCCCCACGGCGCGAACGGTAGAAGTATGGCACAAAGTCCAGCGTAGGATGGGGTGGCATGGTCGCCTGACGAAGGCTACTCCCCTGTGGGAACCGGACATGTTGGGTCACCTCGGTACCTGCCCAGGTTTCGATAAATGGGATACGATTGGAATCTCTACTGTGGGGGATATGTGGGTGAAAGGGAAGAAGGCCACATTTGCGGAACTCCAGTCCCAGTACCAATTGACCTCCTCGGAGACATTTCGCTATCTTCAAATTAGCCACGCGATTGACTCGGCTCTTCCGAAGGGTACCCCTCTTCTGGATTCTTCCCCATTGGAAGATCGCCTAATACTAGACCCAATGGACCGCAAAGCGGTTTCTCTCACCTATAAGAAACTAGTGAACAATCGGGCCGACCCGATGCTGAAGCTGCGGGCTAGCTGGGAAGCTGAATTGGGGGAGATAGCTGAGGAAGACTGGAGAGACGCACTTGCCTCCCCCCGGGAGGTGGCGATCCCGATGAGGCTCAGGCTGGTTCAGCTTAAGGTCCTCCATAGGGTCTACTTTGATGCCAAGTTGCTATTCCGGTTGGGTAGGAGGCCAGATCCGTTGTGCCTAAGACGCTGCACGCAGATTGGAACATTCACACACACACTCTGGGACTGCCCCCACATACAGCAGTATTGGGAAGACGTCACCCAACAATTAGCCAGGACGTATGACAAACCCTTAAAACCGTCCCCCCGACTGTGCCTGCTTAATATCTGGGAGGCTACCGACCTTACGCAAGTGGAGCAGTCGGGGGCCATGATGGGATGGATCATTGCCAAGCGGAATATTGCCCGGCTGTGGGGTCGGACGCGACGCCACGTGTACGGGACTGGGCGAATGACATGGACCACGCCATGATAGCGGAAAAAACGGTGTTCAAGGGGAGGGGATGCCCCCGGAAATGGGACCAGAAATGGGGAAGATGGAACACATATAGGGGTGACATTTGCATCTCCCCCACCGTGGAACTAACGAGGGAGAGAAGTGCGCTGTTGGACAGGCTAGGAGAGACATTGACGGCCCCACAGCGGACAGCCGAGAACGGAGGGATTTAGTGTCAAGGTTGATGGGGATTTCTCTGGACTCTGGCCCTGGGATCCCTGGGAAAAATAAAAGTGGAGGAGCTGAGTGCTGTAGATGGCGGCCAAAAGTGCTTCTAAATGTCAGCTTGAAATGTTGTGATGCACTGTTGACAATCCTGTGCCACGTTGTTGAAATGACTGTACAATGTTATACACTGCTGCTTGTTATCAATAAAAACAGTTTAAAAAAAAAAAAGAAAAAAAAAAAAAGAAAGCGTCATTAAGAGATTAGATGGCATCATGACGACATGGAGTGTTCCTGCGATCCTAAAGTCTGACAACGGCCCACCTTTCAACAGTCATAAATTCAGAGACTAACTCAGTCATTTTAATATGAAGCATCAGAAAAGCAAACCTCTTTGGCCACAGGCCAAGGCCTTGTCAAACGTTTCATGAGTACTTATAAGAAAGCTGTCCAGCGTGCTGTACTAGAAAAGCTCAACCTTAAAACTATCTTCAAGCTTACTTTTCGACCCCTCACTCGACCACAGGCAAAAGCCCTGCAACCTTGATGTTCAGGAGAGCCATGACGACCAAGTTACCTCAATGGACGAACAGAAGATCAAATACTGAAGCAGAATGCCGATGAAAGACTTGGATCGTAAAATTAAAATGAAGGCCTATGCAGACAAACGTCGACATGCAAAAGACGTTATGTTCACTAGAGGAGATAGAGTGATTATTTGTCAGCATAGGAAACAAAAGTCTAATCCTCCTTTCGATGCTGAGCCATTTCATGTTGTGACCAGCAAAGGGCACATGGTGACTGCCCAATGTCCTGGGAAGTCCATTATGCGAGACTCCTCGCATTTCCGACATGTGGCTCATCACTCGTCAGGCACTGATGTCAATGTAGAGACTTGGTCTGAATGGACAAGTAAAGACCACCCTGACTGCTGTTGTTCCTACATAACCAATGCAGGTCATAGACACTTTTACTGCCTGTCCCCAGTTTCCAAAGACACGTTTGGGACGTGTGATCAAAGCACCACAAAGAGTCATTGAAAAGCTATGATTCTGTATATATTTGAAAATGTTTTAATTTTTTTATTTAACAGAGGGGGCGTTGTAGTGTTGAGTCAGTTTGCAATGAAGGAGCCCTTGTGGCTCCTGATGAACTCCGTAGAATTGTGACGTAAGCGTTACAGCGTAGTGAAGTGAATGCAGGTTTAGACTGTTGAGTTTGCGGTTACACGCAGAATAGAGATGTGTTATACTAAGCTCCGTGTGTGGTGTAGTCATTGGTGAGTACCCGGGCTGGGGAGGATGCTACAGGAGCCAGCTTGGGTTGTCTGAAACAGGGCTGTTGCAAAGGGGAGGCTAGAATATTTTCCCAAGTGCAGCGCCTCTGATGGCCCCAAGTCTGTGATTAATTTACAGTTTTAAAAGAGCTGAAAAAGGACTGTTATCAACATAAAGCCTCCCTTTATCCAGGGCTTGGTCTGTGGTGACAAGGAATGTGTCTAAAAGAATAAATATTAAATTAATTATCTGAGCTGGGTTGTGTTAAAGCCCAGGTTCTTTGGTTTTCTACCCCCTACACTATTATGTAGAAGCCCTGGTGCGTGTATGCTCACAGCTACTCCTCTGAGTACATTTGTGATTTCCATCATACGTACAATTTCCCAAGTTTGTTTCAAATATGTAATTTACTTTTTTAGCAGAGGAATATTTCAGAGAGGTGATTAAGAGCGTATCTGTAAATTAAGGGTGTATTTCCATACAGATTGCCTGTGTGCAATTTTAAATGTCTCCTGTATATTTCTAAACTTCTGACTTTCATATTCTGATTGCATGTTTTCTCTTTTTTTTCTTTTCTGGTGCTCCCATTAATATATCTCATCGTATACACCAATGCTCCGAATTTAGGTGTGAAACTCCCCTTTCTTTAAGCTAAATTCAATTCTATTTTAGCTTTCTCCAACTTATAACATCCTCAGCATCAAAGTGAGAGAGTGGAGTAATTTGTTATTGGCATAATCTCCCTCTACATTGTCATAAATTACAACACGTTTATGAGAGCTTTACCTGTGTGCTGAAGATTTGGCATTCTTTGATTTGGGTTTAGCATCTGTTGGTTGATTTAAAAAAGCACACACACAATGTAACTGGGGCACGTTCCAACACATGCCATGAGTGACAGCTTCAGCCTGCCCTGACTTATCTTTATTTAAACGCCCTTTCAATACCAGGATTTTTTAAGCCACTCTTAAAATGTTGACAGTGAAATTAAAAGTCCCAGTATGCACTTCTTGTTGACTAATAATACAAAACGGATTGCTTACCTGACAGGGTACTTGTATTATTATTTTTTTGCAGAATCTCCTCTAAGGAGTTCTTTCCCACATGGAGATTCATTCGTTTGTTTGTTGTGTGCTGTGCTTTGTTAAACTGCTTGGCTCTTATCTGTCAGCTGCCATGAATACATGTGCCAGAACAGATTTACTTGTGCAGCAGGCAGAGTGGTGTTTGTGGGAGTATCTGAGCCAGACTCAGGATTTTGCTTTGCATTCTCCATGGATCTATGTTGCTGTATTTCTGCAGCCATCATTCTAAGAACTACTGTATTATTTGATGCAAAATAGCAATGCTGCAAAATGTGGTATACAGTGTGATCATCTATTTGTGAAATTAATATTTGTTCTTTTGACTTTATTATTAGTGTGCATTTGGGCCTTTCACGTTTATCCGAATTGAGCCGAATGATCCAAGTCTGCGCATGCCTACATGAGAGTTAACCCAGAAGGATGACAGAGGCTTTTAAATACAAGCCAAGGACGAGAATGATGTGCCCTGAGAACGGAGGGTGAAGAGTTCAACTATGAAGATTCTTATTCATGCTTTTTTATAATTTGTTGCAAATAAAGTTTGGACATGTATGGGAACGAAAGAAATGAATTGAGTTTAAGGGGATGTTTTTCCGAACAATGGATTGATAGAATAAAAGTAATATGTAAGCATGGTGTGATGATCATCCCCCTTGCCTGACCAATTAGATTTCGTATTTTTACGATATTGAAACTTTAGTGGGTGGTACATGATGAACGAAAGGTATAATTGAGGTAGCTTTAGTTAGTTAGTCAGAGTTCGTGTTGCTGAGATGCTGACGCAGGGAGGGATGCTGTGAGATGCTGATGAAGAAACCGAATGCAGAACCTTCTATCCTAATTTAATTAGGTTAGATAAGAAGATCCCGGAAGAATCTCGAGGAGGAAGAGAGTGTCAGAGAGGGGTGCGACGCAGTCGTCGGTATTTAGAGAGGTCAACTATCCTGTCCTGAATCCTGTCCTGAAGTCTTTGTCTCCTGATCTATCCCTGGGGACCATTACCAGCCCTTTGGCCAGGGGCTTGGTCTTCACACCATCCTTGGAAATTATAATTTCATGTCGATTTGTAGATGTTTTTTTCTCTCTGTCCTCTACTTTCTGTGCATTTGTCATTGAATGAGTCCGAAATATATGCTTGATGTTTAATCGATTGAATTACTTTTTCCTAGATGATGGTGAATGCACTGTAATTTTGAGACGATTCACATGAATTTAATTTAGATAAAGGTTTTTAAACTTCCCAAGTCTGTGGTTATTTACTTTAAGAATTAAAGAATAGTTAAAGGTTATGTTAATTATCACCATCAATTAGTTCAACTAATGGTCCATCGACCAGAGGAAAGAACTTTTTGATCAGTGAAGGTTAGTTAGGGATGTTAAATAACTAGTCTTGAGAAATATGAAATTATAAAATAAACCCCAGTGGTTTACTCGATTCTGAGTGTGTTGTTTTTATGGGCCCAGGTGAGTATATGGTAGTGGAGTATCTGTTGTTAGTACACCGCTGGATCAGTTTTCTGGTAGCAGAGTTATGGTTATTATTGACTAGTTTGGTTATAAGTATAGATTATTGATTATTGATGTATGTTTTAACAAAAGAGTTAGCGTCTTGTTTTATGTTGTCCAGAATCCTGGGAAAATGAATAGCGGGTGGTGACAGAAGCCATACTGCAGTGAGGTTACTCGTCTGTTGGAATAACACTGAGAAGCTACGCAGGGCTGGCAGTGTTAAACTAGGGAATATTTCGTATAAAAGTAGAGTGCGAATGATAGCAGAAGGGGTTCGCTGGTGAAACTTTGGTCTCATTTCCCAATACGGGTGACACTGGAGAAGTAATGGGTTCTCCTGAGCTTGAATGAAGAGTAAACAGGGGTTTGCTCGCAGTAGCTGAAACTTAAGAATAAGTTGAAATCTATCCTTTGTTTAGTGGAACAGACAGAGTAGCGAATGTTTTTATGTTGTTATTAACAAAGAATTTAATGGAAAAGTATTAAGAAATAAGTTTTCGTATTACCTTGTGAAGGGAGGGTCAGTCGCCGGAGTTGTACTGACGTCACAGAGAGCTGCGCTGGGATTGGTAGAAACAGCGGGCGTGTGACAGAAGCAGATTGTAAAGGAGGGGTCAGTAGTAAGGAGTAATACTGACGTCATAAAAGGCCGCGCTAGCATTGGTCAGACTGAGAGCGTGAGCCTGAGTCTGATTGGTTAATAGATAGAAATCGCGCTAGGATTGGTCGAGAAAAGAGTTGTATGTTGAGTCCTGATTTGACTGCGGGTGTGAGTAGCGCGAACATAGGACGCGACATAGGTAATAGAGCTAGAAGCTATACGCAAGACTCTTTCATATATCGGACATCTGAAATGTTCAAAAGACCAAAGAAAATGACGTTAATGAAGAAAATTAAAAATGTCTTTAAGAAAGACAAACCTGTAATGACTAGAGAGGGAATTCCTATTCCGCCACCCAAAACACCAGCTTCCTTTATGATGATGGAAAAGGGATGTCACACGTGTGTCTGTTTGGAAAATTGGGTAGAGTATACTAAAGGTGATGGAGTTTTGGCTTTTCCGGAGCTTGGTACTTTCAATTTTAAGATACTTCAGAATTTGAGAGATCGAATGAATATGTTCGAACCAAATCCTAGAATGACACAGTATGAAGCTTTGGAAGAATGGGAAATTGAGGCATTTGATCGTGAAAAATTCAGGAGTGGTCGGAGATTTCGAGGATTTTTGCCTAGATATCCGTTTGAGTCAAGTGGAGATCAGATGAAGCGTTGGAGAAGAGCTGTAGTGACCGAGGGTTTATATCCAGTAATAATGGCTGAAGAACAGTTAGGAGGAAAGTGTAAAGAGAAAACGAAACACATGAATACAACAGGATATGGTGAATCCGATGATGAGCTGCTAGAAGATAATCTAATTAAAAACCCTCCACCGTATCAAGAAGCCCCTAGTAAAGTTACCCCAAGCGCACCAGTGATAGGAATGCTTTTGACCTCACAAATTTTACATGATACATCATTTAATAGGGTGCTGCAGGATAATGAGAGAGATGTTTTGAATAAAACAAGAGAAGAATTAGTTCACAAAGTAAGTCAGTTGAATTTAAATGCTGAAGCTTTGACAGTACCAGTGACCATTGGTCCGGTAATCCCATTGTATGGAGATAAAAAGACTTGCCAGAAACCACAAACTGTGACAATTCCATTAAATAGTCCCAGAAAAGAAGTAATAATTGCAGATGATCAGGTCAGTGAAAGTGAATCAGTTATTTCATTAATGGATCTCCTGAATGTAGAACCTTCAACTGAACTCCGAAAAGAGTTACGCCTACAAATTTGGGAGAGAAGAGATCTTTGGTTCCTATAGGAACTGGAGGAGCAACAGTGGTTACCCCTGAAGATATAGAGAGATGGGCACAGGAAATAGATAATCGAAACTCACCACCAAAGATTTTAGATATCAGCAGATTGAAAGTGGAATTTGGAAGAAATGATAACTG
Organism: Calotriton arnoldi; assembly: GCA_963921515.1. Taxonomy (NCBI): domain Eukaryota; kingdom Metazoa; phylum Chordata; class Amphibia; order Caudata; family Salamandridae; genus Calotriton; species Calotriton arnoldi. Next base: position 417,873 of record CAWUFW010007988.1, on the reverse strand, counting down.
GAAATGTGAGCATAGAAAGACTGAGCGTTTATAATGATGAGGAGTTGCTATTTTTATGTAAGAGTATAACAAGAAGAGCAAGAGTATTTCATGAGAAATTAACAGAAGTCACTTCAGAGATTGGAATAGATGTAGGGAAATCGAAATTGTTGCAAAAACCATATCGAGTGGATTTTACGGACAAAGATTTAGAAAGTGGTAATGCTTCTGGAAAGAGACTACAGATAAAGGAGTTGATGAATATTTTGAGGAAATGGGGAGACATTGACAAATGGAGAATTAGGTGGATAAGAAAGAAAGAAGAGGTACAAGCAAGAGAAGCAGCAGCGGCATTCCCAGTGAGAGAATCAGATAAAGTTGAGAAAATTTGCCCAGTGAGAGAAGTTCCTGGTGGTGGATATGTTCATGTTCCTTGGAGTAGACAGGATATTTTATCATTTACGAATGATTTCCTCAGATTGAGAGAAAAGCCAGTTGAATGGTATAAACAGGTGGAAAGATTTGTGAAGGTTTCAAAAGTTCTATTGAAAGACCTGGATGGTTTATTTGACATTGTGGTACCTGCTGATTTATGGACAGAGTGTAAGATCAAAATTGATTGGCCAAGTGAGGAGTATGCTAGAGATTCGAAGACAGGAGCACCCTCAGAGGAGGTGATGAAGAAATATCATCAAGTAATTACTTTCCTGAAAGGGAAAATTCCTCCTAAAGAGACAGATTGGGTAAAGATAGATAGGACAACACAAGAGCCAAATGAATTCGTACATGCATATTATGAACGGCTGCTACAGGTGTTTAAGCAGTATAGTGGATTCGAGAACATTGGTGATAAGGATATGGGACATTTTGTGTATCGGTTTGTCTATGATTTGAAACCGGAGATTAGCCAGATGATTCAGCAGCACATGTTGTGCTGGCAAAGCAAAACAGTTGATGAAATTTTGAAATATGCAAAATATTGCGGAGACGACATTGAGGCGAGGCGTAGAAAGTTAAAGGAGAAAATGATGTGGGCACAGGTAAACTTGGCAGAACAGCAGGAGAATAAATCAAATACCCAAACTGATAATCAAGTGAAAGAGCAGAGTCAGAATGATCAAGTGGCGAATGGTAGCAAATTAAGAGGACGAATGAATAGAGAAGAAGCGAAGAAGAAGTTTCCTTGTCATGCGTGTGGAAAGCTTGGACATTGGAAGAACGAGTGTAAGAGTATTCAGAATAATAATGGGCCAAATCAAAATGTAATCCCACAGATGCAGAATGAAGTACTTATGAATCAGCAGCAGCAGGTAGTTACTCCACAATATCAGGTGCCATCAGCTCCTATACCAAATTTTGTGAACGTACAAAAGTACAGTGCAAACGCCGGATTTCAAGGAGAAAGTGGTAAGAATAACAGAGTGGTTACACAATATTTTTTGCAGAATGATGAAGAAAATTCGGACTGTGTGCAATGACGGTGCCTGAGGGGGGAGGAAGAGGAGTGCGTGCTTGGCGCATCCTTGCCGGTAGATCAGTCAGGTCCATTTGTTGATGGGAAAGTGGAAGGTAAAGACATCACTTTTCTATTGGATACTGGTGCTACCCGGTCTACTGTGAGAACAGCAGACATCCCTAACCTACCCCTCTCTGGAGAATCCATCCAAGTTGTAGGAGTATCAAATCAACAGATTAGAACCCCAATCACAAAACCAATGGAGGTGCATATTGGAAACTTTAAAGAAATGCATCGGTTTGTGGTTTGTGACTCCAGTCCAGTAAATCTGTTGGGAAGAGATCTACTGTGCAAAATGAATTGCACGATCTACTGTACACCAGATGGTGTCGCTTTTCAAACCCCTGATGAAGATGTTATATACAAAATGATGCTAGCCAAGCAAGGTACAGAAGTAGATGGGATGTTTTCATTAGTGACTGAAGGTGATTTGCCAGAAGAGTTGAGAAACACAGTGAACCCAGAAGTGTGGGATTTTACAGGAAAGGATATTGGGCTAATGGCGAATGTAGATCCAGTTAAAGTGACGGTGAAAGAAGGTGCAGTTTATCCAAACACACGACAATACAAAATGAGTCCAGAAGTAAAAGCAGGAATTGCTCCAGAAATTGATTGAATGATTAATCAAGGCATTTTAAAAGAAATAATGAGTAGTCCTTGTAATTCGCCAATAATGGGACTTAAAAAGCCTAGCGGAAAATACAGAATAGTGCAGGATTTAAGAAAAATTAACAAAATTGAGGTGCCTTGTTGCCCAATAGTGCCAAATCCAGCAGTGATCCTTTATCAGATACCCTGGAATGCTGGTTGGTTTACAGTAATTGATTTATGCCAAGCATTCTTTTCTATTCCATTGCACCCAGATAGCCAGTATCTTTTCGCCTTTAGGTTTGAGGACCGTATTTTGGCATGGTGCCGAGTTCCTCAAGGGTACACAGAAAGTCCCTCAATTTTCAATCAAATACTGAAAAAGTGTCTGGAGTCATTAGTCATGCCCAAGAAATCAGTTCTGGTTCAGTACATTGATGACCTATTGGTGGCATCAAAAACACGAGAAGATTGTGTCACTGATACAATTGCATTACTGAACCATTTGGCCGAAGGAGGACACAAAGTGTCTCCAGAAAAATTGCAATTCTGTCAACAAGAAGTTAAGTATTTAGGGCATAAAATAGAAAGGGGAGTTAGAAAAGTGACACCGGAAAGAATAAAAATAATCAAAGAGATGCAGCTACCTCAGACACAAAGTGAAATGAGAATGTTTCTGGGAGTGGTTGGATATTGTAGGCAATGGATTAATGGCTTCTCCATGCTAGCAAAGCCATTGATACAATTGACCCAGAAAAGAGCGAAAGACCCAATTGATTGGAATGGTGAATGTTTGGAAGCTTTTGTAAAATTACGAAATTGTTTGTGTGAGGCCCCTGCCTTAGGCATGCCTGATTATTCAAAAGAATTTGCGTTGTTTTGCTGTGAGAGAGAAAATTGTGCACTTTCAGTTTTAACACAGAGATATGGACTGAGCCGACGTCCAGTGGCGTATTTTTCTGCCACCTTGGATCCAGTGGCTTCAGCTTTACCTGGCTGCTTAAAAGCAGTAGCTGCTACTTGTATGAGTCTGGAGCAAAGTGAGTCAATAGTGATGGGGCATTCTGTAAAAGTTTATGTTCCACACTCAGTTGAAATTCTTTTGACAAGAACAAGAACGCAACATCTCACTCTTAGTCGGCTGACTAAGTATGAAAGAGTGATTTTGGGAGCAGAAAATGTGACAGTGATAAGATGTACGATCATGAACCCTGCCACATTATTGCCAGACCCATGCTGTGAGGAAGTGAAAGATGAAATTGATCATGATTGTCTGGATGTGACTGAATTGTGCACTAAGCCCCGCCCTGATATAAGAGAAACACCATTGAAAGAAGCTGATCACTAATTATTTGTGGATGGGTCTTGCCTAAGAACTGAAGGAGGAGGATTAAGTGCTGCATGTGCTGTATGTAAAATAACAGGGGTGGTTGAAGCATCCTGTTTACCGGGTGTCAAATCTGCACAAGTAGCCGAATTGGTGGCCTTAACAAAGGCATGCAGAAATGGGAAAAATTGGAGAATAACCATATTTACGGACAGTCAATATGGTTTCGGGGTTGTGCATGATTTTGGCCAACTCTGGATGCAAAGGGGATTCATGACTTCTTCAGGATCTCATATCAGAAACAGTAAAAATGTAAAGGATTTATTGGAAGCATTACAATTGCCAAAAGAAGTAGCAGTTGTTACATGTGCTGCACATCAGTCAGGAAATGACTATGTTGCAGCTGGTACAGTTATGCTGACCAAATTACTCGATATTGTGCAAGAAATACAATGTCAATTAACAGAAAAATTGAAACGGGTGAAACCAGCTGCCAACTTATGTTTGTCTCAGTTCCAGAAACATGGGATGAGGTTAGACAGTTGCAGGAAGAAGCTGAGGAAAAAGAAAAAGACATTTGGATAAAATCAGCTTGTACAAAAAGAGCAGAAGATGAAGTGTGGGTGTACTTAGATGGCAGACCAGTCGTGCCAGATTGTCTGCTCTCTCAAATGGCAAGAGTATAACATGGGACAACTCACATAGGCAGGGATTCGACGATCAGATTATTTAGACAAAGTTGGTATAATCCGAAGTTTAGGGTAGTCGCAGAGAGCCTTTGCCAAAGATGCTTAATCTGTCAGCAGCAAAATCCAGGCAGGAAGACAGTGGTTAGTTGGGGAAAGATTGGAAAAGCAGAAGGACCTTTCATCAGATTGCATTTGGATTTCATTGAGTTACCTCCTTGTAATGGACTAAAATATGTACTTGTCATAGTGTGCCTGTTTTCGAGATGGGTGGAGGCATACCCCACCAGAAGTAATGACAGTCTTACTGTAGCTAAATTACTATTGAGGGAATTGATACCTCGCTTTGTTTTTCCAGTCACTTTGGAATCAGATAGAGGACCTCATTTTAATAATGAGATAATTCGATTAATCTGTGCTGCATTTAACATTGAACAAAAACTGCACTGTGCTTATTGTCCAGAGGCTTCTGGAGTAGTTGAACAGCTAAATGGCACAATCAAGTCAAGATTAGGGAAAGTGTGTGCATCCACAATGCTGAAATGGCCAGATGCATTACCTCTTGTACTGATGGGTCTCAGAAGTATTCCTGACAGAAAGACAGGAATGAGTCCTCATGAGGTACTCATGGGAAGGGCAATGAGACAAGCATTTATTCCTGGAAACAAATTAATGAATATAACTGATGATCTGGTATTGGACTATTGCAAAGGATTGGCTGAAATGGTGCGTTCTGTCTCTCACCAGGTTGGAGAAGATGCAGTTGAAAGACAGCCAGACCAAACACATGATTTGAATCCTGGAGATTGGGTGTTAGTGAAAAAACACACAAGGAAATCGTGCCTAGCACCCAGGTGGGATAAACCACGTCAAGTCATACTAGTCACTACCACAGCAGTGAAGTGTGCAGGTTTACCCAATTGGATTATGCTAGCCATACCAGAAGAGTTCTGTGCCCATCTGAACAACAAGAGCAGCCACTGACTGAGCAGGCTGAAACGTCAGAAGTTGAAAACTGTGAAATTGAAGAATCTAGAGTGATAGATTCTGAAAGACAACTATATGACGAACAGCCAAGTGCAAGTCAGGAAGATTGGATACCAGTAATTGAAATACCTGATGATACTGTTGAAACAAGAAGAATAACTAAATTGAAGAGACAGGAAGGTAGAGAGGAAAAGACAGGGGAAGAAGAACACACTCAGGTAGAAATAAACAAAGACACTGATGAACCTGAGCAGGGAAAGACAGATCTAGAAGAACAAGTTCAGGCAGAAGAAGAACAAATTGAAATAAGACCTGAACAGGATCAGGTAGAACCAGAAGAACAAGTTCAGGCAGAAGAAGAAGAACAACAAATTATAATAAGACCTGAACAGGTACAAGTAGAGGAAGGTCCAAACACAGAGAATAGAGAACAAGGACAGATTGTGCCTAGATTAAGTGAAAATAAAAGAACTTTAGAAAGAGACAGAGAAGGTGAAAGTGCAGTTCAGGTCAAAAGAGTTAGAAAAGGAGACAATTGGCCAGAAGGAGTGAAGAAATTAAGGTATTATCTGAGAAAATCAGAAAAGAAACCAGAGCAAGTGAATGAAGTTACGAGTCAGACGCAATCTAAACAGACCTTACACGAAGAAGCCAGAGATTGAGAAATGTGAACAGAAAATACAAGGCCCCTTAGTGGACCTACGTCATACTAGAAGAATTTGAAAACTTAGATTTAAGTGAAGAATCAGAACAGGTTCATGTTGCACAAATTGATGAAAGCAAATTAAGTCCTCCTTAAAATAAAAGAAAAAATTAACCAGACAAAGAAAGAAAAAGAGAAAAGAAATTTTCTCAGTTTAAAATGGCGGATGTTGGAGACACTGGAAGACCAAAATGAAATTTGAAAAGAAAATATTTAAGATTTTGCTTATGTAGTATTTCATTAGTAGTATTAGTATGGTTATTTTTGTTTAAATTTCTTTTATTATTTTCAAAAAAAAGAGATACAACAGGCCAGTGGGTGCCTTACATTCATCGGATTGCAATCCGGCATCGATATATATGACTGGCTTAACAAACAAAAGAGAATGAAACATACAAAACCCCCCCTCCCTCTTCCTCTCCCCCCCCTCTGTGATTCATGATATTTTACTATCCTGCTTATTTGCACATTGCTTTGCTGGCTTAAAACAGAGATTTTATGCGCACTGTTTTTTAAAAAAAGATATTTGCCTGTTTTGAATTTGAATCTGTTAGGGCACCTGATACGGGACGGGGGGCACTTTCAGTTATTCTGCCGTACCGTGTGACAGAGGCGCCATTTTCCCCTCAGTGCGCTCTCTAGTTGTTGGGACGGCTGGGCGGCTGACGTATAAAAATGCGTGCTGCGCGGAGGCAGGAGCCTTAGAGGTTTGCTCCGCTCCGCTATTTTACTATCCTGCTTATTTGCACATTGCTTTGCTGGTTTTAAACAGAGATTTTATGCGCACTGTTTTTAAAAAAAGATATTTGCCTGTTTTGAATTTGAATCTGTTAGGGCACCTGATACGGGACGGGAGGCACTTTCAGTTATTCTGCCGTACCGTGTGACAGAGGCGCCATTTTCCCCTCAGTGCGCTCTCTAGTTGTTGGGACGGCTGGGCGGCTGACGTATAAAAATGCATGCTGCGCGGAGGCGCAGCGGACGCGCGCAGCGGGCGCGCCGCTGGCGCGCCTAAGGCGCGCCTAAGGCAAGCCCGACTGCGCCCGTCAGCGTTTCGGAAGTGGCCAGGGCCAGACATGCTGCCGGTTTTGATCTTCAGTGTCAGCCTCCGTTAAAGTATAGTCGCGATAAGTTGCTGATGCTCCGGCCCTGCCTTTGTCAACCACCCGCTAGGTAGGATGTTCTTTCTCAATTCTCGAAGGTCTGCCAGCAATGCAGCTACAGCTCAGCTACCTGGCAATATTTAAAGGCCGCGCACAACGATGATGGGAAGAAGAACCATATTAGAGCAGCTTTGATAAACACTCGCTCTTTGAGCAAACACCACCAGGATATCTTTGACCTGCTCTCAGATGGCCGTTTAGATCTTCTTTTATCACCGAGACATGGCTGAATGAATCCTCGAACCCGGTAGTGCAGATGTCTATCCCAGAGGGATTTAAGATTTCTCGCGCTGATCGTCAGACGGGTAGAGGGGGTGGTGTTGCAGTGGTTTACAGGGATATGTGGATGTTTAATCAGGAGAAGAGCGTTTTGTTGGGGGAGGGCGAATTCCTTGATTTTAGTATTAATATCTCTCCTCGGTCCACATTAGGGGAACCTTGGTTTATAGACCTCCTGGGCCAACAGGGCCCTTTCTTAAAGCCTTAGAAGATGTTATCATTCCCCGGGCCCTGAGGTTTGCCCAATATCTCTTTCTGGGAGACCTCAATCTCCATTTGGATCAGATGGATGTAGGAACAACCCAGGAATTCTTGGATTCCCTAGACCTTGCTCAGCTCACCCAGTGGGTTAGTTCTCCCACCCACTGTGGGGGCCATATCCTTGACCCCATCTGTTCCAATTTTCCTATGGTAGTTGAAGATCCGCTCCCCGTGTCCTGGTCGGACCATTTTTTAGTTCTCTTCTCCTGGCCCATTGAGGGTAGCTGCTGGATATCACAGGCTAGTGCCAGTCCGGCCGCTGCTAAAGTAGATCCCATAGCCTTCGGCCAAGCTTTGGAGAAGTTTAGACCAGCTCTCCCCCCCAACTTGGAGGGCACCCTGGCCTGCTTTACTAGATGGATTATGTTGGCGATGGACAGTCTTTCACCTACGTCAAGCCGCAGGCGGGTCAGGGAGTCACCGTCTAAACCATGGTTCTCAGCCGAACTGAAAGTACTTAAGCAGCAATGTAAGAAACTGGAACGCTGCTGGCGGAAGGACTATTGCTTATCAGCAAAGATTATGCTCAGAGAAGCCCAGAAAATGTACTATATTGCTATTAGTAAGGCTAAGGGTCTCTATTACGCGGACCGGATAGAGTCAGCTAATAGCAACTCTAGGGAAATTTTCTCTATTGTACAGAGCTTTATGGTGCCAAGGGCTGAGACAACAAGGCTCCCTGCCTCTAACACATGGTGTGATAAACTTTCTAATTTTTTTATTGATAAGATTCATTCTATACAGACAACATTTAGAGGTCAAAGCCCACCTCAGGCAGGGGGTGCCCCGGCTGCTCCTTCTGAGCCATCTTTCACGCTGGAGGCTTTTACACCTATTGACCTATCGGATTCACTTAAAATTCTGAAAGCTATGAAATCTGGCTCTCCGTCGGATCCTTGTAAGGCGAGACTCCTGGCCTCTGTGGCAGAAACAGTTAATTTAGAAGTTAATACGCTCATTAGACTCTCCTTTCAGGAGGCGCTTGTTCCAACAGTGTGGAAGCAAGCTAAAATCCTGCCACTTCTAAAGAAACCTTCACTAAACCCTCAGGACCCAGGGAGCTATCGCCCCATCTCCCTTCTTCCCACTGTATCTAAAATCTGTGAGAAGGCAGTTAATAAACAGCTCACTGATTTTATTGAAGGGTCAGGTCTACTCCATCCAGCTCAATCAGGTTTTAGAGCTGCATATAGCACTGAGTCGGCCCTGGTTGAAGTATCAGAAGCTATCCGAGGCTGTCTGGATGCCGGTGGAAGTGCTGCCTTGATATTGTTGGATTTATCGGCAGCATTCGATACTGTTCCCCACTCGCTGCTTCTGTCTCGTCTGATGGAAATAGGTGTCACGGGATCAGCCTGGAGGTGGCTAAAATCTTTTCTTGAGGGGCGTACGCAACAGATCTGGATCCCCCCATTCTCTTCCACGCCTCAAGGTGTTACCACAGGAGTGCCGCAAGGGTCCTCTTTGAGTCCCCTTCTTTTCAACATCTACGTCACTCCTCTGGTACAATTAGCGGAGGAGCTAGGAGCCAAAATCGTGGCATACGCCGATGATACTCAACTACTGTTTACCTGGGGTAAATTGGAGTGTGATACTCTGAAGGTTAAGAAATGTCTGACAGCGGTCTTTCAGTGGCTCTCAGCGGCACAGCTTAAATGCAATGAAGAAAAATCGGAGATTCTTCTCTACGGCAACCTTCCCACACGGTTCAGAGAGACTCTCTGGCCGGCCGGCTTTCCGCTACCATCCTCTTCTGGTCAACCTGTCAAGAATCTGGGTGTGTGGTTTGACGAGAATTTGTCTTTCTCGTATCATATCAAAAAATTGGCCGGGAGCTGTTTTGGGATATTGAAGTCACTCAGGAAATTTCTCCCCTTGCTCCCTAGGGATGCAAGGGAAACAGTGACCAGGGCGTTGATTTTGTCCCGCCTTCGTTACGCCAATGCCTTGTACATTGGTCTACCGGATTATTCTCTTAATAAACTGCAGGTCGTCCAGAATGCAGCAGCCAGGCTTTTATTTAACATTCCTATCAGAAGCAGCATTAGACAACATCTGCGCACTCTGCACTGGCTGCCGGTCACTAAGCGCGTCAAGTTCAAAGCCCTTGTGGTTGCCCATCGTGCTCTCCACGGATTAGGGCCAGCTTACCTAAGGAAGCGCTTTGAGTTCTATACCCCTACCAGAGATCTGAGGTCAGCATCTCAGCACCTTGCCCGGCTACCTCGTGTCCGCCGTCAAAGAGTGGGGGGCAGATCTCTTGCATTTCGGGCAGCCACCGCCTGGAATTTGTTGCCCTTCTCGTTGCGTAACACCCATGATCTTAGTCTTTTTTAAAAACAGCTCAAAACACTTCTGTTTTAACCTGCGATTCTCTTTCTAGCTGCACCTCAAGGCTCGCGCCGGGACACTCCTGGGAGTATCTGAGCGCGTTATAAACTTCATTAACATAACATAACATAACATGACCGAGTGTTGCGGTGGCAGCTGTGTATTGGTATAATAAAGGGGCTGTATGGGCTATTCGGCATTGGTGTCATTCGAGTCTGATGTGCGTGGCGGGTCAGAGAGTCGTAAGAGCCGCAAATACTTAGGACATGTAAGCTCCGTGAACTCAGAGGTAAGTAGCGCGAGGAAGGGTGCCCAGAGGTCGTGAAAGGACGCCCCCGGATGAGCCAGGGCGAGCGAGATCTTCTCCATCCCGAGTATTCCCCACAGCCTATGGAGCCAACCCAGGCGTGTCGGGGTTGTCGTGGAGCCCCAATGTGTAAGGATATTCTGGACAGCCGCCCCCATCGCCAGGGCCATCTGCTTACCTCTTCTAGATTTAAGAGGAAAGGTGAGGGCATTCGGAAGACCCAAGATGACATACGCAGGGAAGCGAGGGATTTGAGTGTCAAAGTGCGAGTCGATGTCGTCCAGAATCTGTCGCCAGTAGTCCCCTAATAAGGGGCACTCCCAAAGGATGTGCATGATGGTGCCAGGGGAGCCACAAGCCCTCCAACAGAGGGGACTGCGAGAGGGGTTGCTTTGATGAAGACGGACAGGCGTTAGATACCAATAGAGAGCCACTTTAGTGGCGGTCTCAATGGAGGCCATATTACGAGCGGTATGGCGGGCCCTATAGTAGATTGCTGACTACTCCTTCTGTGTTAAGTCCCTACCCAGCTCCCTCTCCCACCGTAGCTGTCCCGCAGCCCTCCCGTCTCCGAGAGCCGGTCTCACAAACTTATATAAGTCCGAAGTCAGGCGAGCATCAGTATGGTGGGTCAGAAGCCATTTTTCAAAGGGGGTAAGACGCCGCTCCGCGCCCGCGCGTATGTCACCCTGAAGAACCCAGTGTCGAATCTGCATATACCGGTAGCGCTCAGATTCATGTAGGTCCAGGTCTCTACGCATGTCCGTGAAGGATCTGGGGCCCTCCAGATCGTAAAAATGGCCAATGGAACGTTTCCCCTCCCCCGTCCAGTGACGGAACTCAACCTCATCTAATCCTGGCCGAAAGTCAGGGTTATTCACTATGGGCGTAATCGGAAAGGGTAGGGTAGTGAGCCCCCGTGCCGTAGCCACTCTATCCCAGGCCATGAGGGTCGGTCGGGTCACTTCTGAGAGATAAAGGTTGCGGGGTCTCCCAGCCCGAGCCAGAAAGGGGACGCCCCAGAGTGGCCGGCCAGCCAGCGAACGGTCCATGAACAGCCAGTGCTTTTCGGACTCTGGGCGTGACCATTCCACTAGCGCCCTCAACTGGGCCGCTCGCCAGTAGGCCACCAGGTCCGGGATCCCCAGTCCCCCCCTCGTCCGGGCTCCGCAGCGCTAAGTCTCGTCGAAGGCGAGCCCGTTGGTCACGCCAGATAAAGCGTTCCATGTCCCGCTGCAGGGAACGCAGGACTCCAGTTGGCGGTACCAGTGGCAGTGTGTGGAATACATAGAGGATTTTAGGCAACACTACCATTTTTACTGCCGCGACGCGGCCCAGCCACGATAGAGTGTGTGGCCTCCATTTCCGGAGACATTCCCTGACCTGCTGGAGTAACGCCGTATAGTTCAGTGTTGTGGTGGAACCAATGGTTGCCGTAAGCTGCATCCCCAAATATGGGAGAGACTCCCGAGCCCATTGAACAGGGTATGATTGCTGTAAGAGTTGCAAAGTGTCGGGCGCCAGAGCAAGGGCCAATGCCTGTGATTTATGCACATTTATCTTGAACCCTGAGACCGATGCAAAGCGGTCAAGTTCTGCCAGGAATGACGGGAAGGCCTCCCTAGGATGTTCTAGCGTAGCTACCACATCGTCCGCGTAAAGGGACAACTTATGCTCCGTCCCCCCAAACCGTGCGCCTCTGATAGCTGGGTCCGCTCAAACTCTCTGCGCCATGGGCTCCATATAGAGAGCAAATAAGAGCGGCGACAGGGGGTAGCCCTGCCGCGTCCCTCTACAGATGGGGAGGGGCCTCGAGGCAGTCCCATTCACCCTCACCGTAGCACATGGGTTCGCATAGCTGCAAAAGACCCATTGAATAAACCGATCCGGGAGACCGAAGTGAGTCAGGGTGGCTCGGAGGTAGGGCTAATGGACCCTGTCAAACGCCTTCTCGGCGTCGACTGAGAAGACCATGCGCTCCGCCTGGAAACGCTCCGACCGGTCCACCAGATGGAGAAGCCGTTTGGTGTTGTCTGAGCACTGGCGACCAGGAATGAAGCCGGATTGATTGGGATCTATCAGTCCAGGGAGATGGGAAGAGAGCCGCCGGGCCAGAATCCCTGTGAAGATTTTCAGGTCGACATTGAGGAGCGAGATAGGGTGGTATGAGGCACACAGGCTCCGGTCTTTACCGGGCTAGGGAATGACTGTAATCAAGGCCTCAACCATAGTGGGTGGCAACGCCATCCCCGGCCCTATAGAGTTGAAGAGACGGACCAACAGCGGAGCCAGAACATGGCAAAATTGCTTATATAAAACAGAAGAGAAGCCATCCGGGCCCGGGGATTTGTGAGGCTGTAAGCGGGAAATGGCTGCAATGACCTCCTCAATTCTGATGGGAGCCCCCAACTCGTCTGCCTGACCTTGTGTGAGTGTCGCCGTTGCCACCCCTGTTAGATACTGTGCCGGACCCTCGGCTGGCAATGACTGTGCCGCGTATAGGTCCTCATAGTAAGAGCGAAATGTGTCTGCAATGTCACGGTCTGTGTCAAGCGTTTGGCCCTGCTGGTTCTGAATCCCGGTAACGCGAGATAGCTGTCGCTGTGCCCGTAGTTTGTTGGCCAGCAACTTACCGCATCTATCCCCTCCCACATAGAAAGCATGTTTCAGCCGGAGGGCCGCATATTCGGCCCTGTCAACATCCAAACCCGCCAGTTGCGCTCGGGCTGCCCTGAGCTGTCGCCAGACTCGTGGTGCCCCTGTCCTATGATGTATACGCTCTAGTTCGGTCACCTCCCTACTGAGTCGGTCCCTCTTATCCCGTCGTGCTTTATTGTCTGCGGCTGCTATACCCAGAAATTCCCCCCGAGAGACTGCCTTCAGGGCCTCCCAAAGGGTGGTGATCTTCATGGAGGGGGTGTCGTTGAGAGCTAGGTAAGTGGCAATGCAAGATCCTATCTGCTGGGTCACGGAGGGACGTTGCAGCATGGTGTTGCGCAACCGCCAAAATCTGCAAGTGTGGGGGGTTGTAGCGAAGGCCAGCGTGATCAGCACAGCAGAGTGATCTGATAATGGGCAAGGAGATATGTCAGCAGTCTGCAGTCGCTGGGTCAGTGTATCCGAAGTGAGGATGTAATCGATCCTGGCGTAGGACTTATGAGGGTGTGAGTAGAATGTGTAATCTTTTGTGCGTGGGTGGTGGAGTCTCCATGTATCTGTGAGGCCGGCTTCTGCCAATATACGTTTCCCTGAGAGGGACAGTGCTCCTGTCTGGCCCCACCTCTGCACTGACCTTTCCATGGAGTCATCAAAGGCCAAATTGAGGTCCCCCCCAATATAAGCGACCTGTCCGGCAGGCCAGCCAGCTCTTGCACTGCCTCTTTCAGGAATCCCTCCTGGCCCTCATTGGGAGCATAGACTGTGGCGACTATGAAACTACATGTGCCCAGTGTGAAGGAGTACGCCAACATCCTGCCCTTAACCTCCGCCTGCTTGTCACCTATGCGGCCTGGAAATTTGCTAGAGACCAATATAGCGACCCCCGCTGTCTTTGTAGCCCGGGAGGAGAAAACCTGATGGGGGAAGACTCTAGAGCGCAATCTGTGCGTATCCGCGGGTAAGAGGTGCGTCTCCTGTAGGAGGCATATGTGCGCTTCTGAGTTCTCCAGGTATGACAGAATGGACCTCCTCTTAACCGGGTTGTTGAGCCCTTTGACATTCAAGGATATTATCTTAACCTCCGCCATCATCAGGGAACCCACAAGGATGCCGCCAGACCCCCAAGGTCGTCAATGCCCAAGAATAAACAAAAAAGCTCGCTCTATCAAAGATCCCATAGCCACTGAGCGAGGGGGGAGACGGGGGACCCCAACCCATCAAACCCAAACAAATAACATGAGACAAAAATACTGAAAAATTACCATTGTCCTGGGCGTATAGCCCCATGGAGGAACGTAAGACGGACTGCAGGGACCACCCGCCGCCCCGCCCCCCCAGGCCCAGATCGTGAATGCAATACAATACCCCCCCGGTGACAGTCAAGCTAAGTGAAGCAAAGTCTCATCACCTCAGGCAGCCTCCTGGGAGACCCCGGCTAGGGAGTTCAAGACAGCTCTGCGTTCCTCTGCAATCGTCTCCGGGTCCGGGCGGTTGAGTGAGGGGGATTTCCCCACTCGCTGCCAGCGCTTTGCGTTGCTACGGGTACTTGGGGACTTATCTCCCTCTGGTGTGGCATCGCTCTCGGTTGGTAGGTGCAGGAGGGACGTCGCCTCTCGGAGGGATCGCAACTGTCGCACCCTCCCTTCCCATTTGAAAATGATTCTAAACGGGTGGCCCCACGAGTAGGGGACCCCGTTAGAGCGGAGGAACTCCGTGACCGGCCGAAACTCCCTCTGTTTCTGTAAGGTCGAAGCCGCCAGATCTTGAAATAGGAGAGGCCTGCATGATCAGAATTCGAGAGGGTGCTTAACGCGGGCCTCCCGGAGGAGATGCTCCTTGTGTTGGAAATTATGGACGCAGGTCAAGATATCCGGTGGTGGAGCTGTGGCCGGTCGCTTGGGCCAGACTCGGTGCGTTCGGTCCAACTTGATGCGTTGCTCCGCGGGGGCGCCCAAGATGTACCGGAACAAATTTTCAACAAAGTCCTCGATGTCATCCCCCTCTGAGCCCTGCGGAACCGCCCGGATCCTAATGTTGTTCCGCCGGGAACGATTCTCCAAATCCTCCGCCTGGGCTTGGAGGTCTAGGTGCTGGTCCTGCAGGCGTAGGACTTCTTGCTGGAGGTGGGACAGCTCATCATCCCTGGCCTCCAGGCGTGTCTCCAAGTCATCCACACATTCCCCTATGGAGTCCATGTCTCTACGCACCTCGCGGAGCTCGGCGGATAGTTCCTTTTTCATGGTGTGGAATTCCCCGGTAAGAGCGGCAAACAGAGACTCAAGGATACCTCGTGTGACCGGGCCATCAGCGTCTGCCAAGTCTGGGGGCGGCGGAGAGCCCCCCCTCACCCCAGGCGTCCCCGATCCTCCAGCGCCCTGCTTGAGAAGGAGGTCTTTCACCGACCTCTCCTTGCGTTGTGTGGCAGCGGCCGCCATCTTGGTCCCTCGAAGCTGCCTCAATTTCGGGGGAGCAGTACAAGGGCTTGGGATGACCTCCCACAACTCGGCCCCAACGGCCAGGTCACTCCACTTCAGGCGCCAAGTAGCCCAAGGATGACCCCCGACAGGGGACCCTCTTTCTCCTGCAAGCTAGGGCGCCAACTCCGCTCCCAACTCTCGTGGTGTCCTGCCGCCCTCCACTTGATCACAGCGGTCAGCCTCCATAGTCCCCCCGCTCTCCCGGGCTTTCTCTCTGCACCAAGGGTCTAGGCCTCCGGGCACGACCGTGCCAGGGGTCCTCTCCAGCTCGCCGTCCAGCAGCACGAGAGACGGTGTGGGGGCCACTCCCTTCCCGCCGGCGACACCGTCTGGTCTTGGTCTCTGTCCTGGGCGTACCTCTGCCTCTGCCCTCCGCTAGTCGTCTCCCGCCACTCTCCAGGGGCCCCCCAGCTAGCACACTGCAGCGCCACTGCACTCCTCAGGTGGTGCAGGGAGGCAGGAAGAGCAGCTCCTAGTTAGCCTCGGCGGGGATGTCATCGCTGTTCCCCTCTACTATCGGGCCGCAATGGTCGCCTGCCCCCCCCTGTCAGCAGGATCCGCTCCCCCGCTGTGGGTGGCCGCTCACCTCTTCACCGCGGCGATCCGCTCCGCAACATGCGCCGGCCAGGCGCTGCCGCCTCCAGGCCCCACGCCGCTCCACTGCGGCCCTCCGTCTCCTCGCAGGGCCCAGAAGAAGAGGGGGCGCCTTCAAGAATCCGAAGGGCTGGGCCCCACCACCGCACCCGTCAGGCCCTCAGCTGCCTGCGTCTCAAATCTGTCCAGGGAACGATGCGGCAGATGAGGCCCGCGCAGCGCTGCAGACCAGCCTCAGCGCCCACGCCGCGGCGTGCTCCGGGCAGCCATCCCGCAGGGAGGGGGCCGGCCCGATGTCCCGCGCCACTGCCGGGGGCCGCTTGATGGGGGGGTGCGCCCCCAGCCCAGCGAGCGGCGCGTAGGAGGCAGGAGCGCTTCACCGCTGTCCGCTCACCGCAAGTCTCCTCCAGTCCGGAGGGAGGCGATCTTCGCCGCTACGCGAGCGGCCGCTCTCAGGCTCGCCTCCGGCTGCGCCCCAGGCCGCACAACGCGGGCCTCTCCCGGACGGCCTCCACAGCGGATCAGGGCGGCCCCGATGGTCGGAAGCCTCCCGCCACGACCAGGTGAGTGTCAGGTAGCCACCGGGAGGTTGGTAGTGCGATTTCAGCAGCCCTGCTAGGCCCGGGTCAGGAGCAGGAGCGACAGGTAGGCACGTCCTACACGGTCGCCATCTTGGCCACGCCCCTCAGTATGGTTATTTTTAACAATAGGAGTACCTTTGTTGATGGAAATAAGGAACAAAAACAATAAGATTAATAAGGAGAAAGTAGATGGAATAAAAGAAATTAGAATAGAAATAGGGGTAGAAGATGAAACAAACTATCATAATGAATAAAACAATGATTCGTCTTTAAATGTGTTTACTAAATTGTTATTTCAGTATGTTAATACAATGGAGATTAGTAATTGTTATGTTTGTATGAAGTTACCCTCATCAGTGTCAGAAGGGGTGACGTATCACCATATACCTCTAACATATGGTGTGTCATGTAGTGTCTTATCAAGTTTATTTTATGCAACAGGGATCCTTCAATATTTTTATTCAAATCTAGATGTAGTATTTTCAGAATTGCCTATTAGAAAGAATATGAATCCAGTAGCTAGTAGTAGAAATGCACAATTTATGGGTGAATTCTTTTTAACAATGAGTTCAATAGATATAGCTCGGGCACACAAAAATAACTTGACTTGTACATTACGTGAAGAAGAAAAAGAGTTTTTGAATTTAGTAGAAGAAAGGAGACAGGATTTAATAAAGAAAGCTGCTGAACAGAAAACCCATGTACCTCCATGGGCTGAGAAAGAGGGAATTTATGCAAAGGGCGAAACTCATGCTGCGATGTCCCTAGACTTTGCGAAAAAGGGAAAATTCTGCCTCCATAGATTAAAGACAGATTACAATAACATTTTCATTGGTTCCAGTGAATGTGAACACAACTTCCTAATTTTAGGAGGGTGGAGACTAAAAGGGGGAACTGATCCTGTATTTCCAGGAATCTATTTTGTTTGTGGGAACAATGCCTATTATAGGTTACCCGCAAGATGGTACGGGAGCTGATATTTTGGAATAGTTTTCCAAAAATATACCATGTGGACAGAATCAATGGAATCAATGGAAATACTAATGGACTAACACGTAGAAGAAGAGCTAGTTTTTCTGAAATAGTAGGTGATATATTTAGTGCATTGATACCCTCAGTTGGAGTCATTCTAAATTCGCGTAAAATTTGTAAATTATCAACCATAGTTGATCGTCTTTCTACAGATACTGCAGGAGGATTCTTAATGATTAACACAGAGATGGTTGCAATAAGGTCTATGGATTTACAAAATCGTCTTGCTCTTGATATTTTATTGGCAAAAGAGGGCGGAGTCTGCGGTATGTTGAAAATTCAACATTGCTGCACTTATATTCCGGACAAAAGCAAGGAAATTAAGGGGTATATTGGAAATATTACAAGAATGCATAATGACTTGACCCAACTGGAGGTTGACAGTGTATGGGGAAATCAAACAAAGAGTATAACATCAATAGGGAATTGATTTACTGATTTTGGGAAGAGTTTTCTAGGTCAAATAATATTGCCAGTAGTTATAATAATGACAATAGTTATGATAGTGATGATTACATGTAAATGTTACAGAAGTAAGGGAACGAGAAGGATACATGTAGAAAGGGAAGGAAAAGGAAAGAAACGAAAGAGAGAATATGAAGAAATTCAGCTAGAAGAGATGAAAGGAAAACTGTATAAAAAGATGAAAGATTTGGAAGGGAAAGAAGTAAATGATGACATAAAGAGAGAAGAAGGAGAAACTGAGATGTGCTAAAGTTGGCATCTGGGAAGGGATGGGTAATTTTGTGATGGCTCAAAATGCCATCAGAGAGGGGCTTGATGGAGCAAGGTCTCGTAAGAAAGAGACTTGCTCGGAAGCAATCCTCTCGTTTAACTTATTAACAAATTACTAACCATGTCTCGTAAAAAAATAACACGCACCACAGAAACACGTGGGTTAGTGAAGCTTGCGTATGTGTTTTACTAATGCTATTAACACGGATAAAGGACTAAAACAGCTTTAACGGGAAATCTTACCGCGCATGCGTCAGCTGCATCTACGCAGTATGGCGGAATAAGGCTTGGAGGGAAATTCTTGCGCATGAGCAGAGAGCACTATAATGGCGTCTTTAAGACCCACATGCATGGCACCTGCTTAGCCGAAATGAAAGCAAGCTATTTTACTAATGCTCATGCGGGGAAAGTATTAATAAGTAAAAGGGATTAGAGTAGAGATGGGTGGTATACAGTGTGATCATTTATTTGTGAAATTAATATTTGTTCTTTTGACTTTATTATTAGTGCGCATTTGGGCCTTTCACGTTTATCCGAATTGAGCCGAATGATTCAAGTCTGCGCATGCCTACATGAGAGTTAACCCGGAAGGATGACAGAGGCTTTTGAATACAAGCCAAGGACGAGAATGATGTGCCCTGAGAACGGAGAGTGAAGAGTTCAACTATGAAGATTCTTATTCATGCTTTTTTATAATTTGTTGCAAATAAAGTTTGGACATGTATGGGAATGAAAGAAATGAATAAAGTTTAAGGGGATGTTTTTCTGAACAATGGATTGATAGAATAAAAGTAATATGTAAGCAGGGTGTGATGATCATCCCTATACCACAAAAAGTACTCCTCAGATGCGAGGATAATACCTGCGTCTTGATCGTAACAACCCTGGAAAGGTACAGATGGGAAGTCCTAAGATGAAGAGACCCACTAAGGAGTGGGGAAGGAAACAATTCATTTTGTTTTAATTACCCTCACACACCCTAGTGGTGTCATGCTTCATCATCGGGTCACCCTGACACCTAAAAGTCAGGGTGGGCTCGACCGTTTTTTCAGGGAGCTCTTAGTAATAATAAGACCAGGGGGGACAAAAATTAAAAAACCACCAACAAATCCCAGTATCCCTTTAATATTGGATTCGTTAGGGTTATTAAAAAATGTAAACAGGGGTCAGAATAGGAGTAGTTATGGTCCTATGACCCTTCAGCCGACATGTTTCAGTCCTACTGGGGCCATAAAGGTCCTGGACTTTCTTCAGGGCAACTATACAACCTCCCTGGACACCGCAAGAGGAAAATCCCTACACTGCTGTTTATCTAAGGGCAGATAGCTGCTCCTTAGTTGACTTGAAGATAATTTATCTCCTTGATCCTGTTAACGCTCCATCTGTAAGAACAAACAAAGACAAACAGGGCCAACAACGTGTATTACTCATAGAGTACATTAAATTGCTTCCCAATAGTGATGTGCTGGCCAGTGATGATGATCATCCCCCTTGCCTGACCAATTCGATTTCGTATTTTTACAATATTGAAACTTTAGTGGGTGGTACATGATGAACGAAAGGTATAATTGAGGTAGCTTTAGTTAGTTAGTCAGAGTTCGTGTTGCTGAGATGCTGACGCAGGGAGGGATGCTGTGAGATGCTGATGAAGAAACCGAATGCAGAACCTTCTATCCTAATTTAATTGGGTTAGATAAGAAGATCGCGGCAGAATCTCGAGGAGGAAGAGAGTGTCAGAGAGGGGTGCAAAGCAGTCGTCGGTATTTAGAGAGGTCAACTATCCTGTCCTGAATCCTGTCCTGAAGTCTTTGTCTCCTGATCTATCCCGGGGGACCCTTACCAGCCCTTTGGCCAGGGGGCTTGGTCTTCAATCAATCAATCAATCACAGAATTTGTAGAGCGCACTACTTACCCGCGAGGGTCTCAAGGCGCTGGGGAGAGGGAAGGGGGGGGGATGCTGCTACTGGTCGAACAGCCAGGTCTTGAGTAGCCTCCTGAAGGTCAGCAGGTCTTGGGTCTTTCGTAGGCTTAGTGGAAGGGTGTTCCAGGTCTTGGCGGCGAGGTGTGCGAAGGATCTGCCGCCGGTGGTTGTTCTTTGAATGCGGGGGACGGTGGCGAGGAGAGGTCGGCGGAGCGGAGCTGGCGGTTGGGGACGTAGAAGAAGAGCCGTCTGTTGAGGTAGGCTGGGCCAGTTTTGTGGAGTGCCTTGTGTGCGTGGGTGAGGAGTTTGAAGGTGATCCTCCTGTCGACGGGGAGCCAATGCAGGTTCCTCAAGTGGGGGGTGATGTGGCTGTGGCGTGGTACGTCGAGGATCAGTCGTGCAGAGGCGTTTTGTATGCGTTGCAGTCGCTTGATGAGCTTGGCCGGGGCTCCCGCGTAGAGGGCGTTCCCATAGTCCAGTCTGCTACTGACGAGGGCCTGGGTGACTGTTCTTCTTGTGTCTGTCGGGATCCACCTGTAGATCTTGCGAAGCATGCGGAGGGTGTTGAAGCAGGAGGAGGAGACTGCGTTGACTTGCTTGGTCATGGAGAGCGTTGAGTCGAGGATGACTCCCAGGTTGCGTGCGTGGTCGGTGGGTGTCGGGGCTGCTCCCAGCGTCGTTGGCCACCAGGAGTCGTCCCAGGCTGAGGTGTTGGAGCCGAGGATGAGGACCTCCGTTTTGTCCGTGTTCAGCTTTAGTCGGCTGATCTTCATCCAATCGGCGACGGCCTTCATTCCTTCATGGAGTTTGGCTTTGGCGGCGAGGGGGTCCTTGGTGAGGGAGAGGATCAGTTGAGTGTCGTCGGCGTAGGAGATAATGTTGAGGTCGTGTTGTCTGGCGATGCTTGCGAGCGGGGCCATGTACATCCTTGGTAATTATAATTTCATGTCGATTTGTAGATGTTCTTTTCTCTCTGTCCTCTCCTTTCTGTGCATTTGTCATTGAATGAGTCCGAAATATATGCTTGATGTTTAATCGATTGAATTATTTTTTCCTAGATGATGGTGAATGCACTGTAATTTTGAGATGATTCACATGCATTTAATTTAGATAAAGGTTTTAAAACTTCCCGAGTCTGTGGTTATTTACTTTAAGAATTAAAGAATAGTTAAGAGTTATGTTAATTATCACCATCAATTAGTTCAACTAATGGTCTATCGACCAGAGGAAAGAACTTTTTGATCAGTGAAGGTTAGTTAGGGATGTTAAATAACTAATCTTGAGAAATATGAAATTATAAACTAAACCCCAGCGGTCTACTCGATTCTGAGTGTGTTGTTTTTATGGGCCCAGGTGAGTATATGGTAGCGCTGTATCTGTTGTTAGTATACCGCTGGATCACCTTTACCACGATTGCCTTTACCACGCAATTTCATGGTAAAGACATGATGGGTAAAGGGACATGCGTGTTAAAGATCATGCCCCTGCCCTCTAATCTGTCCCTTTTCCCTCTGCCCTGAGCCATCAAAATTAAACCTAAGCCCCAAAAACTACAGGGAACCCCCACCCTGGGCCCTAAAAACTTCCCCTACATCCCTGAACCACCCCGACCCAGCCCCTCCTGCCCTGAGGTTTAAATCTGCCCCCTGCCCTGTAAACTGTCCCTTTTCCCCACCCCGCCCTTAGCCCTAAAAACTGCCCACCCTAAAAACTACCCCGACCCCAGCCCCCCACCCTGAGCCCTAAAAACTGTCCCCTACAGCTGCTAACTACCACGACCCAGCCCCCTACCCTGAGCCATAAAACTGCTCCCTGCCCTACAAACAACCCTGACCTCCTCCTGAGTCCTAAAACCTACCCCCACCCTGAAAAAACTACCCCCTCCCAAGACCCGGCCCCAGCCCACTTACCTCACCACTTCCTCTCCTAATTCACGATCGTTCTTCCTCTTCTGCCCATCTGCTCGGCAACTAGACCGTGCATTGCCTTAACCATGCATATGCACTGTTAATGCATATGCATGGTTAAGGCAAGCGTGCTTACACTTGCGTTGGTCAGACATGCGTGGCTGAGCCCTTGTGAATATATGACGTTACAACGCAAACAATTACAACGCATGCTTTTACAACACGGTTTTTACATCGCAACTACCATTACATCGCATGATTTTACATCGCATGCCATTACAATGCATTATTAACAATATGCTTGAAAGCCCTCCATTTCTTTGCAGAGAAAAAAATCCCATGTGTGGTATATTCCTGGGTATACTCTCATAAAATGCATTCAGGCAACTCAAGCTACAATTAAAAATCATATATTATCTAGGGGCGGGTGAAAAAATCTGCTCCACCGGTGGAATTCGCAGAGTTTTTCCCACTGGGCATTCCACTTGGAGCGCAGAGTTCTGGCAAAACACCGCCAAGTGGCAGAGTTTTTTCTGGCACGCGGCTCGCCAACATTGAGTTATCAAGTGAGAATTTGTGTCTCCTAGATCAATTTTCGGGCGCTAGAATGCCTACCGGTGAGATTTCTCAATGTTGGCAGTTGCGGCTGGTCTCAACCATTCCCACTGCGAAAGCTGCCACTCGAGTAAAAAATCTACTTTAGCGGCAGAAAGAAGAAGCGCCCTCTGACACACCGCGTGGTGCCATTCAAACTGTTTTTACAGCACAGAAAAAGCTCCTGGCGCTAAAATCAGCGCAATGTGCCAAATTCCGCTTGCTCACGGAACTCTGAGGAAACTCGCAGAGTCTTTATGTAAATTCACCAGAATGAAGCTTCGCGAGTTCTGCCCACCCCATATTTTATCCCATTAGGCTAATGTCATTAAAATGCATAACCCAATGTAAATTAGCCATTACATTCAGGAGTGTTGAACTTATACCTCCTGATACTCAAAACATGAGGACTTCTCATGGGGACAAATAGATATAATGTCTATTTTGTCCAATGGAAGGTAGACATTAAATGACATAAACAGGAACAGAGCTGTGGCGGGGTGCTTTCACAGCAGAGGAATGTAGTGCACCATAAAGAACAGCATAGTGTAAAGAGTGTGACTTCCATTTTTAGGTCTCGCCTAGGCAGCGCATGCGCTGTCTCGTTGAGACATGCAGTATATCCTTTAGTGGGGGAGTCCCCGCCTCTGTTTTCCTATTTGTTGTTCAGTGTGTCTTTCAAAATGTCCTACTTAGTATTGGTTAAGCCTGTGTTATGTCCCTCCTTTTTCCCTGTTGGGTTCGCCTATGGCTATTGGCCCCTTTACTGGTATTATTGCTTTTTTTTGGGGTCTGTTGTTTCTCCGGGAACTCTTTTTTTAAATGTGCCTTGCTTTTTAATTTTTTTTACTTTCAAGGAAGCACGTTAGTTGGAGTCAACCGCGTTGTTTTTGTTCGAGTGCTTTTTTACATGCAGATTTCGAGCCTCGGGGTCGCGTCCACATTCTGTGATTCTGGGCAAATCACTTAATCTCCCCGTGCCTGAATGTGTCCTTGTGTAACGTAATCGGTGCTCGTGTAAAGCGCTTCAATACCTTCGGGTCGAGTTTGCGCTATATAAATTATTTATATAGCGCGAACTCGACCCGAAGGTATTAAAGCGCTTTACACGAGCACCGATTACGTCATACAAGGACACATTCAGGCACGTGAGACTAAGTGATTTGCCCAGAATCACAGTATGTGGACGCGACCCCGAGGCTCGAACCTTGGTTTCCAGCACCAAAGTCGGCAATCTAGCCGTCAGACCACATCCGCTCACTTTGCCTAAATGGAGTGAAGAAGAATATAGCCAAAAAAAACATAAAAGAAAGCACCACTGAACCTCTGTCCGCTTGGATTTAAATTGTTTCCAAGTTACGTAAAAACTTATTTTTCTAATTATAACGATTTTGTATTCTTTTCATACACGTTTGAATTGAAAATTAAATTATCACCTACGCGTAAACCCTTGCGACTTACTTTTAGAACAAAATTGTTTAATTTTAACAGCCATCGCGTTAACGATGCCTCATAGGAAAATACATTACTTTTTCGAATCAAACTACGTATCTATACATTCTATACACATTTGTTTCCTAGGAGGCGTTCCCATATCAACATGTCCGCCGGATTCTATTGACTACATCGATGACTCCCTTGTCCTTTTTCTATGCCGTTGAACTGTTCCTTGTTTAACATGGTTACAGGCATATCTGTTGACAGTTTGAGGAATGCAGCCTTTTGTTCAGCTGCACTGAATAATACCGAGATGGGCTTTGGGGCACACAGCTCACTTGACTTAGCTGCCTTTTGATATCGTAGTTAACCGAGATGGAGGGAGGTGGTTCGAGAGTGCTGTCTGCACCAAGCTGTACGTGGTAGCCACTGCTGCTATATAAATCTCGATGAATAAGATATGTTGCTTTCTATTTGTGGTATAAAAATAATTATGTATATAAAAAAAAATGTTCCTTGCTGCTGGGTATGCTTTAAAATGATAATGGTTGCCCATGAATGTTGAGCTAGCTAATTGATTGACTATCTTATTTTAGCACTAACGTGTTGTACTGCTGTTCAGCTTGCACTTTCCATGCGCACTATCAGTTGGCTGTGCAGTGAATAGTGACCTTTGATGAGTTCACGTGAGTGCACTTATTGCTGTAACAGCAGATGTTGAAATGGAACACAGGATAAGCTGAAGTTGAAAAAACAGCCGCACTTCATTTATCCCGAGCGTGATGGCATCATATTGGCACGCGCTGTGGAACACTACAAGCGTCTTTCCGCCTGCTCACGACCGCAGGAAACTTTAGTGTTGGGGGAATCTGTGAGGCTCTTTGAGGACTATTAATTATCAAAGATCAGGGGGGGAATGGATCACTTGTCCTGTGAAATCAGGGTCTTTGTAATGTTGGAACCATTTAAAAAACCCTCATAAAGCGTACACAGGCCGGTGGCGGTATATCTTGATTCTCCGCCTCGGTGTAACGTTACAGCATCATCATAGGGTTCTTAGATAGTATGTATGCTATCCTCCACCCGGAGGTAGACCAACTGATTTTCCAGTAGTGTCCAGAGATTTAAAAGAAGTGAGAATGTGCTGGTGCTCATGTGCAGTGAAGTTAAAATTCCCTACATCACTATAAAGCACAAAAATTTTATTAGCAAAACAGTGATGTGAGAAAATAAGAAAATAAAAGGGGTGCGTCTGTAGACCCAGTTACCAGTCTACCGCACTAGTGGGTCAACATGTTTCAGCCTTCTTGTAATATCTAAAGGCTTTCGTCAGGACCAGGGGTGCTTTAAGAAGCTTATTGCAGCCCCTAATTACAGTGGTTAACTTACCACCTGCATTTATGAATTCAGATCTGTGGTATCTAGAATTGCAAGAAAAGGAATAATTATTATCATAATTCTTGGATATGTACCCTATGTGTTCAATGTGATTACATTTTGTGTAACACTATGATTTCAAAAATGCTGTTACGATTATTTGTGCAAATATTTAAATAAATATTTATTTCCGCTGTCTTAATTGAAGACTGGGTGTACCTTGCTGGTTCTCGCATTAATGGCAAGTGAGGTGTCTAGGCTTCATAAAAATGGTAGGTACGTAGAGCTATTCAAATGGTTTATATAGGAGGCTATTCATTAGTGCAAGAGTTAGTAGGCATAACTGGCATGGTGTTTAGTTTATCACTGCAGTAGTCGCGTTAGGTACACGGCACAGTATACATGGAGTGCAGCGGTAAAATGCCATTATTCAAAACAAACAGTGTGCGCCTTGATTTGTCAATGCAGTTCATCACTAAGTTCAGTTATGACGTTAAAAACACGGCACAATATGCTTAGGGTGTAGCGATAAATGCGGTCATAGTCAAACGGAGAGTGTGCGTTATGATTGTTAAAGACGCGCATTATTCTCCAAACATTTATTATCAGTGACATTAATCAGTATGCTAATGCAATAGAGGCAAATGTAATGTTCATTATGAACTTCGTATCTTCCATGCAGTGATATTAATCATTGTTCATGCGGGGATGTTTGGAACGAAAAATTGGCGGGGATAATTAAATTAGAATGTTTACCTTCGAAATGAACAGTTAGGTCATTCTTCAGGATGCCGCCGAGCGGTATAGTAGCCTTAGTCTGGAAAAATCGAAAGTTATCAAACTCTGAATCTTACCGGAGTTTCAAGAATCTCAAGTTCGTGGGCCTGCAGCTTACCGGTACAAACAAGTTACTGACTTGTTCTGTCTCTGCGCGGCATCCTGGTAGACGTGGGGCCGCGTAGAGAGTCCATTTATGTTATGTTATGTTAAGTTCTCTTATAACGCGCAACAGCTACTCCGAAGAGTGTCCCGGCGCGGATCCAAGAGGAGTCCCTTAACTACACCACTAATAACTATGGAAATAGATGAGTTTTTAAAAGTTTCTTGAAGGCTAGCGGGTCTTGAGTATTGCGTATTAGAAACGGAAGGGCATTCCAAGCCTGGGCAGCCTTGACAGCCAGAGAGCAGCCACCCAGCCTGTGGCGGAAGAAGCGGGGACCCTAGCAAGAAGGAGGGCTGAGGAACGCAATTGTCTCAGAGGGACGTAAAAGGTAAACCGTTTCTGTAGATAGGCGGGCCCACGACCGTAAAGGGCTCGGTGGGCAATGACCAGAGATTTAAATTTGTCTCGGTCCGCCACGGGAAGCCAGTGGAGAGCGCGAAGATGTTCACGCACACTGCTCCTCTTCGCAATTCCCAGGAGCAGCCTAGCGGCCGCATTCTGAATGACCTGAAGTCTATTCAGAGAGTAACCAGGGATGCCGATGTACAACGCATTAGCGTAATCCAATCGAGAGAGGATCAGGGCACGGATAACCGTCTCTTTGGCCGGCCTGGGAAGGAGAGGCAAAAAGCTCCTGAGTGTTTTGAGAAGGCCAAAACAGCTACCAGAGAGCTTTTTCACCTGAGTAGAAAAGGAGAGGTTATCCTCAAACCACACTCCAAGGTTTTTTGCGGATTTCCCATTGGAGGTTGGTAGCGGAAACCCAGGAGGCCAGATCGAGTCTCTAAAGCCAGGGGGGAAATTACCATAGAGAAGAATCTCTGACTTGTCTTCGTTGCATTTGAGTTGGGCCGCCGCAAGCCACTCAAAAACCGAAGACAAGCAGTGCTGTACAAAAGAAATAGAATCCTCATCCTTTCCCCACGTGAAAAGAAGCTGGGTGTCATCAGCATAGGCTATCGCCTTAGCCCCCAAATCCTCGGCTAAGTAGACCAGAGGAGTAACGTAGATGTTGAAAAGAAGGGGGCTGAGGGAAGACCCCTGTGGGACACCAGTAGAGACCGGCATCGGGGTAGAGGAGGCCGGAGGCAGCCAAACCTGTTGAGTCCGCCCTTCAAGGAAGGACCTCAACCAGTCCCAGGCAGTGCCAGAGACACCAATCTCAGTGAGTCGGGCGAGCAGCAGAGTGCGGGACCGTATCAAATGCTGCTGACAGGTCGAGCATTACCAATGCTGCTCTCCCACCAGCATCTAAGCAGTCGCGGATGGCTTCAGAAACCTCCACTAACGCAGTCTCAGTGCTGTAGGAGGAGCGAAACCCAGACTGCGCTGGATGCAAAACATCGAACTCTTCCACAAACTCCGTCAGTTGCCTGGTCACCACCTACTCGCAGACTTTAGCTAAACTGGGGAGAAGGGAGATAGGGCGATAGTTCCCTGGGGTCATAGGGTCAAGAGTAGGCTTCTTTAAAAGGGGAAGGATTTTTGCCTGTTTCCAATCCTTCGGTACCCGAGCCTCACGAAGGGAGGCATTTATGATTAAATTGACTTCAGGGTTAATAGTCTCCGCGACTACAGCAAGCAATCTCTCAGCACAGGGGTCCGCCGGTGACCCCGATTTCAAAGCCTTCAGGATCTTAAGAGAACTGGACAAATCCACGGGAGATAAGGCTCGTAGAACGTGCCTGGGAGCAACAGGCCGTACAGCAAGAGCAAAAGAAGGACCGGGGCAGGCAGTGAAGGCCGCCTGAATCGTGAGTATTTTGTCCATGAAAAAATCGGAAAGAGTGTTGCACCAGCCCTCAGAGGCTGGGAGAGAGCATGCTTGTGCTGCAGGGGACGTGAAACTCTGAACTATAGAGAAAATCTCCTTGGAATTGTTATGAGCCTGCTCAATGCGGGTTGTGAAATACTGCTTTTTAGCCATTATTATAGCCGATAGTAGAATTTTTGCCTGCCCCTGAGAGTGGCCTTAGCCAGGGGACAGTACTCACTGAGACGCCAGGCCCGTTCAAGTTTTTTACATTCCTGTTTAAGCACGCTCAAGCCCGGAGTGAACCAGGGTTTGGAGGGGGATTCCCTGGAGAACCTAGACGAGGTTGGTATGGCCAGCAAGGACAGAGAATTGGATAACCAATTGGTAAAGCCTGCAAGACTCTCGTCTAGATCCGGAGTAAGAATGGGTCTAGAATCCATCAGAACCGTAGCAAGTTTAGAAGGATCAATTTTTTTAAAGGCTGGTTTCCAGTAGCCGTGGCCCGCAGGGGCGGCCGAGGCTAGCTCCCAGGAAAAGTAGGTAAGAGAGTGGTCTGACCAAGCGACTGGCAGAGGATCATCAGCAGCAATAGTGAAATTGGAACAGATAGGGTCAAGGATGTGACCGCCTTGATGAGTAGGGCGAGTGACCCATTGAGACAATTGGGCGAGCTGGAGGGTGTCCCCAAAAGCAAGCGAGTCTTTCGAATCAGCCTGGTCAAGGTGAATATTCAAATTGCCCAATACCAGGTATTGTGGAAATCGGAGAGCCCTGGAGGTCACTGCATCGCCCCATGATTGCAAAAAGGACCTAGCAGGGCCCGGGGGACGATAGATCAGAGAACCTCCCATCAAGAAATGGGGGGGAAAACGTGATACTGAAGTCCAGGGCCTCACAGTCACCCCAAGCGTGAATGTCGCCCCGAACAAGGTCCCATTTGTCCCTATACATGATCGCCCCTCAACCCCCCCTCCCCGCCAGGCGATCCGCCCTGGCGATTTTAAAGCCCTTAGGGGTGGCCAGGGCGACATACGGGTCAGATGCATTATCCAGCCACGTTTCTGTGATAAACAGTAAGTCGACTGGTCTGTCAGAGAGGAGTTCAAACACATCGGCATGGTGATAGCTATGGAAATGGTGGTAGGACTACTCTACCCATATTGGTTGGCATCCGTGGTTGGCATGTTCGAAGACATGTCAACCAGGGAAAAGATGATGATGGGGACCCGGTTAACAAACTATCCTTTTTAGAATTTGATTCTGGCTGTTTTATGATTCCTCTAAGGAGGTGTTGATTTAATCTTCTCATGAATTGCCACAAGCATAATGGCGATTGACCAGCTAGGAAAGAGCTACATGGTTCCCAGGAATGGTCTCTTAGGGGGTAGTATATAATCTAGTCATTAATGTTTATTGTTGGAGTTACAATAAGTGACTTCTAGTTAGTAGCGTTGTTTGGGCTTTCATAATTTAATAACAAAGTAGTTTCTTTTCTGATCAGAAAGATTCTGTATCAAAACGTCAGTTTTAGGGTTCTTTGTGTGTTTCAGAACGGTCTCAGTTGTTTCATCTTAATTCGCGTATTGAGTACTGCGTCTATCTGGTGTGTTACAAGTTCAATCTTTGAGAAAATATTTAAGGGCTCGGGATGTCAGAAAAACCCTATAATTGGTTGTCTTCTACAGTGTGTGCCAGGGAATGGTGTCATTCAGTTTGCTGTCTGTTTTCAATCGATGGACCCAGCGTTGCTCGTTCTCAAAAAGAACACGTTCTGCATTGTTGGTTTTTATGCATAATGTTTCCAGAACCACCCATTTTAGATCCTCTACGGAGTGGTCGTTCTCAATGTAGTGCCTGCTCATCTTGGTGGTGGCTCTTTTGCAATTGATGTTGCTCTTGTGTTCTCCGATACGTAGTTTTACTTTGCGACACGTCATTCCTATATACCTGCATTGACATGGGCATGTGATCATATAGATCACATGGGTGGTGTTGCAGATCGTATGTTGGCGCAATGTCCAGGTAAGGTTTGGTAGTAGTTGTAGTTCTTTGGTGATCTTCGTCAGCTTACATACTGTGCATGAACCGCATGGGTAATGGCCCACTATGGGGCTCAAATTCCAAGCTGCTGTTAGGCTTTCTTTATTGGTTACCGGTGTTGGTCTTGTATGTACCAAGTGGTCCTTAATGTTTCGAGTTCTTTTATTTGCGAATCTCGGTTTGGGCCATTGAAGGGTGTTGGATGTGAGAATTCTCCAGTTTCTGTTTACAATTTTCTTTATCTCGTTTGATGACGTATTGTAAGTTGTTACGCAGGTGAGTAGATCCACCGGTGTTTCTCGTGGTGTTGTTTCTAGCAAGCTCTCTCTTGGTTGGTTGCGAGCTCGTTTTGACATCTTCTGATGGTTTTAACTGGGTAACTTCTTTTCTCTAGTTTATCTTCCAATTCTTTAGATTGTTCTTTGTAGTCTTTGAGAGTGCTACAGTTACGTCTTATGCGTAAGAACTGCCTGTATGGTAAATTCTCTCTCAAAGTTCGAGGATGGAAGCTATTGTAGGACAATATGCTGTTCCTTGCCGTAGGTTTATAGAAGGTCTATGTCTGGAGGGTATCATTCTCAATGTAAATTGTGATGTCTAAGAAATCCAGTTGTTTCTTATTTGATGTACAGGTAAACTTCAGACATTCATCTCTACTATTTATCCAGATCAGAAATTCTTGCAGTACTTCATGGGAGTCCTCCCATATCATGATGACATCATCTATGTAGCGTCGCCAGAAACGTATCTGTGTCAAAAAGGGATTAGTTTGGTTTTGTATGTATTGTTGTTCGAAGTTACTTACATACAGCCCTGCCACACTTGGGGCAAAGGTACTTCCCATGGAAGTACCATGGCATTGTTCGTAAAGGGTGCCCTCATATTCAAAATAATTTTCAGTGAGCGCTAGCCTACAGCACTCAAGGACAAAATGTCTCGGTGTATTGTAGGTCCACTCTCCAGAGAATAAGATGTTTTCCAAGGTGTCCAAAGTCTTCTGTTGAGGGAGGCTCGTGTAGAGACTCTCTACATCGAGTCCTACTAGGTGCATGGTTCTTTCATCATATATTTGGTCTTCTAGTTGGTTCAGGAGGTCCCGTGTATCTTTTAGGTACGTCGGTGTACTTTGTACTAACGGTCTCAGGAATTGATCTGCAAATTGAGATAAAGGTTCTAGCACAGACCCTATCCCTGAGACAAACGGGCGTCCTGGTGGTGGTATTCTGTTTTTATGAATTTTTGGTAATGAATAGAAATAGGGTACCCGCGGTGATCTTGTTCTTAAGAAATCAGCTTCATGTGTAGAGATCCACCGGTTCACCTCTGCTTCTTCTACCATGAGGTCAACTGTTCTTTGCAATCTACTAGTTGGGTCAACGGTTATTTTCTTGTAGAACCTTAGGTCAGTTAATAGATCCAAGCACTGTTGATTGTATCCCTGTCTGCTGAGGAGGACAATTGCTCCCCCTTTGTCTGCCGGCTTGATCACTAAGTTGTCATCTTTACGCAGTTCTTCCATCGCTCTCTGTTCTTGTCTTGTCATATTTATGTAGTGTCTTTTGGCTGTTGGTTTGATGTTTTCCACTTCTCTCATAATGGCTTGCTCAAAAGCCTGGACTTCCACAGGTACCATATGGGA
Organism: Calotriton arnoldi; assembly: GCA_963921515.1. Taxonomy (NCBI): domain Eukaryota; kingdom Metazoa; phylum Chordata; class Amphibia; order Caudata; family Salamandridae; genus Calotriton; species Calotriton arnoldi. The sequence goes on along the minus strand of CAWUFW010007988.1, from coordinate 386,055 downwards.
TGGTGGACAGGATGTCGACTTTGGTCTGAGGTTAGTATCACTCTCAGAAGCCTCGTACTCCTTGCTCATGAAAAAAGCTTTCAATTTGATTTTTCTACAAAATTCGGCCAATTCACATCTTGTTTTGAAGATGTCCAATGGGGGGGTTGGAACAAATCCTAGACCTTTATTTAATACGTTCTCTTGATCTATAGTGAGAACTGTATCTGTAAGGTTGACTACCAATGACTCATTGTGCTGGGCCCTGGTTGTTCTTTCGTCATGCTGCGTGTATGCACTTGTCTTTCTTGGTCATTCCACGTTACTCCTCTTCTTCTCCCTCTCTGGGTATTTTGGCCTCTCCCTAAAAAAGGAGGTTGTGGCATGCTCATCATAGGACCCATTGTTTGCGGTCCTTGGAAATAAGGGTTCATCCATCCATTGTAGTTTGGCAAGTATGGTTGGAAGTTCGGTTGCGGTTGGTTAAAGTATCTCGGTATTTGCCATCTGTTACCCCGTTGGCGAGTGTTCCGTTTGTACTGGCCTCTTCCTCTTCTCGGATAGTTTCCATCATTACTGCTCCAATCGGAATTATTGCTGGAGTTCTCTCCTGCTGATTCTTCATCCCCCTGATCAGGTATTACATAATCTTCTCTTACATAAGGATGCATTTTTTCTAATGAGAACCTCTTCAGGTCTTTACTCAGTTTCTGGATCTTATTTTGAGTGATGTAATCTTTGGTCTCATTCATCTCTCGGTTTATCTCATCTAGTCTCTTTTTGTAGACTGAAATTTGAACTGTCGTCTTGAGTTTGGCTTCACTGACTTGTATCTTAATAGTCAGTGCTTCCACTAGTCTTGTGGCTGTTTTTATAATAAGCACTAGATAGTCCCTGGTGCACTTCCATGAAATAGAGGACCAGTCCTTGCGAAAGGCTACATCTTTTAGGAAAATGCGGGGGGCATTCTGAACCCACAGGCCTTTGGGGGCAGCATTGGCGCGTCGATATTCTTTCATTATAATCCCGTGGATGGCGGTTCTTACTTGGTCTTTTTTGGTTTCTGTTAGCTCATCCCACTCATTCGTTTGTGTTAAGGTCTGTGTTAAGTCCTTATCTTGCAGTAATGAGGACTCTGCCAATATGGCATTCACTTCCTCCTCTGTATAGCTCAAGCCCGGATTCTCTGCCATTCCTGCCAAAACCCGCTAGGGTTGTTTTTTGTCTTTGATTCAATTAAAAAAGGAATAGGGGTGAACAACAACTTTTGGTTGATCCTCAACAGTGATTTGACCGTATTTCGGTAGTCACTGTAAATGGAATTCCCACAGCTGCACGCTGCTTCAGTATATAGTTATCAATGTGGAGGGAATAAGAAGCTGTGATCCATTCGGCTTCCAGAGGTTACATCAAAGATCAGGGGGGGAATGGATCACTTGTCCTGTGAAATCAGGGTCTTTGTAATGTTGGAACCATTTAAAAAAACCCTCATAAAGCGTACACAGGCCGGTGGGGGTATATCTTGATTCTCCGCCTCGGTGTAACGTTACAGCATCATCATAGGGTTCTTAGATAGTATGTATGCTATCCTCCACCCGGAGGTAGACCAACTGATTTTCCAGTAGTGTCCAGAGATTTAAAAGAAGTGAGAATGTGCAGGTGCTCATGTGCAGTGAAGTTAAAATTCCCTACATCACTATAAAGCACAAAAATGTTATTAGGAAAACAGTGATGTGAGAAAATAAGAAAATAAAAGAGGTGCGTCTGTAGACCCAGTTACCAGTCTACCGCACTATTGGGTCAACATGTTTCAGCCTTCTTGTAATATCTAAAGGCTTTCGTCAGGACCAAGGGTGCTTTAAGAAGCTTATTGCAGCCCCTAATTACAGTGGTTAACTTACCACCTGCATTTATGAATTCAGATCTGTGGTATCTAGAATTGCAAGAAAAGGAATAATTATTATCATAATTCTTGGATATGTACCCTATGTGTTCAATGTGATTACATTTTGTGTAACACTATGATTTCAAAAATGCTGTTACGATTATTTGTGCAAATATTTAAATAAATATTTATTTCCGCTGTCTTAATTGAAGACTTGCTGGTTCTCGCATTAATGGCAAGTGAGGTGTCTAGGCTTCATAAAAATGGTAGGTACGTAGAGCTATTCAAATGGTTTATATAGGAGGCTATTCATTAGTGCAAGAGTTAGTAGGCATAACTGGCATGGTGTTTAGTTTATCACTGCAGTAGTCGCGTTAGGTACACGGCACAACATACATGGAGTGCAGCGGTAAAATGCCATTATTCAAAACAAACAGTGTGCGCCTTGATTTGTCAATGCAGTTCATCACTAAGTTCAGTTATGACGTTAAAAACACGGCACAATATGCTTAGGGTGTAGCGATAAATGCGGTCATAGTCAAACGGAGAGTGTGCGTTATGATTGTTAAAGACGCGCATTATTCTCCAAACATTTATTATCAGTGACATTAATCAGTATGCTAATGCAATAGAGGCAAATGTAATGTTCATTATGAACTTCGTATCTTCCATGCAGTGATATTAATCATTGTTCATGCGGGGATGTTTGGAACGAAAAATTGGCGGGGATAATTAAATTAGAATGTTTACCTTCGAAATGAACAGTTAGGTCATTCTTCAGGATGCCGCCGAGCGGTATAGTAGCCTTAGTCTGGAAAAATCGAAAGTTATCAAACTCTGAATCTTACCGGAGTTTCAAGAATCTCAAGTTCGTGGGCCTGCAGCTTACCGGTACAAACAAGTTACTGACTTGTTCTGTCTCTGCGCGGCATCCTGGTAGACGCGGGGCGGCGTAGAGAGCTCATTTACATAGTTATAGCTATGGAAATGGTGGTAGGACTACTCTACCCATATTGGTTGGCATCCGTGGTTGGCATGTTCGAAGACATGTTAATTATCACCTAACTGATGGCTTCTGTTATTTCTGCCATTATTTATCTTCCCTGTAAAATAATGTATTTTGACACACGCCATTTATCGTGTCTCCATGCGTAGGTTTTGAATTTAATGGATAAGGTGGGAATGTATCATAAAAAAAAAGTCTGAAGTCATTCTTAAATAGATGGGAAAATACACTGGCCAAAGTTGGAAGTTGTAAACAATAACAAGCATTTGCAATGCATTAGGTCTCGCATTTAGGCATGTTTAAGCTATTGATATTGCAAATAACAATGCCTTTTATTTTTGTTTTCGTGTTTTAAAACATAAATAAAAGGCATTGTCATTTACAATGCCAATAGCTTAAACTTGTTTAGGGGTGCTCGCACTGGCATAATCCTCTGTTCTGCCTCTCTCTACGAGAGTTTTTTTAAAACTGTTGACATTCCCCACGCGCTGTCAACAACTGGCAGAGATTCATTATCTTAAAGGCTGCGCTTGTTACACTTGAGCAGGGCCGTTATTTCACCTTGCGCGTGCCTTTGGCAGAGTGTATGCGCAGTTATCACAGCGTGGAGTCTCCTGCACGATCGTCACAGCTTGTGTCTGCTGGTGTGCCTTCGCTGATAGGCACAGCTGTGGGTTACACTTTCTTGCTAATCACAGTTTGTGTCTGCTGGTGTGCCTTCGCTGATAGGCTGGTCACTGCCTGGACTCTCCTGTCGTCCTGTTTTCTTTCTTTCAGTGAATGTATAGAGAGCAGTTGGTAGTTTGTAATATATACAGGGCTTTAAGTGGGCCGGGTCTCACCGGGTCTGAGCACCGGCAGTTTTTTTAGAGAGGCCTCGAAACGGGTCTCTATCGGGCTCTGTTTTGTGCCCTGGAGGCGGTCCGTTTTTTCCGGACTGCAGTGACAGCAGGCACATCGATGTGCGCGTGCTCACACTGCTCCGTTTTTTTCGGGACTTCAGTGATAGAAGGCACATCCATGTGCGCGTGCTCACACTGCTCTTCTCACTAGTCTAGTGGGAAGTTACGGACGTCTTGCCAGGTGAGCGTTGTAAGAGAAGGGAAATCCTTTAAAGAGAGTCATTTTCTCTCTGGATTTCCCTTCTCTTTTGATACGCAGGAGCAGCAACATCGTCGTGGTGTCTGTCAGCAGGGCTTTAAGTGGAAGCTTTTTCAATATTATATACAACAAGCCATAGTTGCTGCTTATTTATCTTATGCAACTAACAACCATTGACAAAGTCAATAATCCTGCCTTGTAGGTATGATGTTACTTGTATCATATATCTAGATGCTATGACAGAAACAGCAAAATACAAGTCGGGCGGCACACTATGCTAAGCACAGATTTTTAGCTTATGTGTTTTTAAGCCACGCCCTTAATTATATTGGCCACACCCCTCTGAGAGACCCCCCAGTTTTTTCATCCCACTTAAAGCCCTGAATATATATATAATATATATACGGCATCCTGCTTGTATGGTGCACTGTTTTCAACAAAATAAAACCACTACCCGCATCCCACTGTACCCTCTTCGTTTGTTGGAATCGTCTATTTCTTCAATGCTCGTGTGCGGCTGCCGTGGTGGTGGTTGAAGACCACTGAATATGGTGACATATATGTGTGTGTGTGTATCTCAATGTAGAGGCTCCATTTTTTTATGCATTCCATACCATGCCACATAATTCCAATCAGCCCTAATTTTACTCAGTGCCACACACTTCCACTCCCCATAATTCAACTCTATACATTTCCATTCCACACCACATAATTAGACAACAAACCACATATTTCAACTCAACAACACAATTACACAACACACCACATACGTCCAATTAACACCACAGAATTCCACATCATGCCACAAAATTCAACAGCACACCACATAGTTAAACTCCACAACACAAAATGCAATTCCACATAATTACTCTGACACACAATCCCACTCCACATAATTCCAGTACAGTCAATACCACATAATTACTATCCACATTTTTCCACTACACACCGTATCACATAATTCCACTACACAAATCCACTCCACACATTCTACCACACACAATTCCACAACTAACAATTCCAATCCAACCCACACAATTCCACTCCACAGCACATACATCCACTCCAATCCAAAACACATGGGTAAAAGACATTGTCATTTACATCGCCAATACCTCTAACTCACAAATGTGAGACCAATTTGCATTGCAAATGCTTGTTTAAGTATGATGTGAGAATGAGGTAAAGCAATGAAAGCACAAAAACTTCCTTTTAGGAGTTTACTACTCCTGTTGTAGGTTTTCAACACGTGTGCTTACATTAAAAATAAAACAAAATCTAATAATGAGGCAAAAACCTCAAATTTAGGTTGCATTGGAAAGCATCTAGCATACAAGAGGAGAAGAGTAGAACAGAATTGTGGAAGGAACAGCAAACTGTACACAATGTAGGAATGTACCAGAGACAAAGCACAGTGCATGAAGACCAAGCCTGGCTCCCTTTTCAGCTGACTGGGAATAGGCCTCGCAGCACGGCTGTTCCGGGGCTACCAGAGTGCGTCACACTGCTGCAGGGATTAAAACTGCCTGGCTTGGCACAGCTTTCTCCCTGGTGCCTAACTAGCAGTCATTTCCCAGCAGGAGGCCCCAGAAGCCTCGTTTACCAAGGTGTGTAGAACAACTCTCTCCTCCCCAGTTCTTCAGCTGTGGTCCTAGTCTGGCAGTCTAGTCCCTTTGGCAATCTGCGACTTGCTGTTCTTTGCAGCTGCCTTCATGCCACATCTCCCCTGTCCCTGCCCTCTGATACAACAGAAGCCCTCACCCTTCTCTGCTAAATGACGAATCTGCAGCACACCCCTCTTCTCTTTTTCAATGGCAAGCTATGCATCCTCCACCCCCAGTCATGCAGCATGTTCCCACCATTTCCATGAAGGCAACATCTGTACTGCACTAATCTACCCATGCTATCCAGACAGCAGCCTCGACCTGCTGGGGTATATTTCTTCTGCAGCAGGCAGATGTTTGCGTGGCTGTGAGCAGGATTGTGTCACCTCAGGGCCTGTTTGTGTGTCTGGACATCTGTATATGTTTCTGTAGTGTGTTTCTGCAGGAGTGGGGGGTGCGCGCACGTAGTGTGTTTCATCAGTGTTTGTTTATGCATGGTGAGCATGTCTGAATGGTGTGCCTGCAGGGGACCTGTCGGCACTGTGTATATACGCACTTTTATGAGACATGCCTATGTCTATGTGGGGGATGAGGAGTTGACTACAGTGCTAATGTGTTTGTCTATGGGATGTATGGGTTCCTTAGGAGGGCGCTGTTGCTGAACGCGACTGTGAACTTTGTATAGCAATCTTTCCAGCTTCAAATTCGGCTCCTGCCCGGAGATTAGTCTGCTGCCCTCACCACTTTAGCAGCATCTACACTGGGAATGAAAACTGTAGGTAGAAAAGGAAAGTGCACAAAGCAAAAAGGGGACAGGTGAAAAGAAATGAGAGCCTGTGGCAGCAGAAAAATTGGGGAAAGAGGAAGGGCAAAATTAAAGTTAATTTTAAAACAAATTAAAAACAAGGCGAGAGCAATGATAGGATAGACTGCAGACCAGGGAACAAGAACTTGAAAAGTGTAAGACTTTTATTTATAATCTGCAGGTCACTGGTTCTAGTTCTTCTGAGATAGTTTGGTGGGTTCCTAACTGCGGAGATCCATGTTCAGTCTACTTGTCTGCTTGCGTGTGGCACTGTATGCAGACAGTAATATATATGCTTTTATGCTTCACAATATGCTATATGTAGATGGTGACACCCCTGCTTCTGTGCTGAACAGTATGCACTGAAGGCAGTCAGTGACCTCGACTTCTGTACTGCACAATAAGAAGGCAGTGACGCATCTGCTTCTGTGCTGCACTGTATGCAGGTGTGACAGGTGCTTCACTACTGCACTCTATGCACCATCTGTTTCTATGCTGCACAGTATGCAGGAAGGGACGCATCTTCTTCTGTGACTCAATATGCAGTCCATGTTCTTGAGTTACGTAATTAGATTTCATTTAATAGCACATTGCCCCCTAGCGAGATTTTATATGAACGTATACACAGGAACGCTACTGCTGAAGTCAGTGGACAGTCTACAGTGTCTGTCTCCAACCCAACTACATGATTGATACCGTGCTATCAAACACTATTTGTTGACAAATAACTCAGACCACTTTTAAGTAATGTTATACGGTTCCTACGAATTTAGTAGGACTGTGTATTAGATCAACAAAACTTTACAATATAGAGACTGGGCCTACTTATATCACCAGTAAATGTTGGTTTTAGCTAGCTCACAGAACCACATCTAAACTGCTAACCTTCCAGAGTTATAGATGGTGTCACCACTCTGATTCCCAAGGAATTTGTGGAAACAGATCTGACCCTTTAGTTTATTACTTGCTCATGCCCAAAGTGTTATAAAGAAAAAAACAGTATGCATTTTCAAATGTTTATAGAAAAGCTCTAATCCTTGTAAATAAATCATTAGTTGCGATTATTAGACAGATCAGATACATCATTGTTATGAGCATTATTAGAATGGTGAAAAATACAAACAATTTAACCATGTTCATTGTTTCTAATGTTACTCCTATCGATCACTGATATATCTATACTAGTGAGAGCATATCAGCAGTACCCTTCTGCTAGACCTGTTGGAATGATCTAACACCATAAGCTGGCCTCAGTGTATTAGCGAATGCATGCAGTCTGAGTGTGCAGGACTGCACACTTCTCTTGTGTGGCTGTCTTCCTTCTCAGGATGAAGGTCGGGCCTGCAGAGCTGCATCTGTCACAGCATCTTCTGTGATAACTTTGTCGCAAAGTACCTCTCACCGAAATCAGGAAGGATGCTGTTTAAATAATAAAATACCAGCCTTGTTGTACTCTGCCAGAAGTGCAGTACAATGTCTTTAGTTAGTCTGAAGAGAAAGAGTTGTCTCCTATGAGCAAAAAAAATAAAAGAAGGGCATCGCGTTTTAATATGTGTGACCCTGGAACTAACTGTGCAGACTACAGGGTGACAATAACTACCAGGCTAAATGTGTGTGTGGCACTTCCTCGTATTAGGAGAAAACATGTGCAAATCACCATCAGAAAAAGATGCTAAGTTAAAAGGGAAAGCTAAAATGGGGAATAAATGTAAGCTCTACAACAGTAATGATTCAATTACTTACCGGTAATCCTCATTACTCTGAAACCCTTTTTTCAGGAACCAATACTTAGTCTATGAGATGTCTAACCTCTACCAAGGCATCATGTGACGTAGCTGGAGCCAATTAAAAAAACGTAAACCAAAACACCCACTGACTCTCCTTTGTACCCGTCCTACTAACATGATAATAAAAAGGGTTGGAGCCCATCACACTTCCTGTATATCCAAAAGTTATGTAAGGGAACTCTGGTTGAGAAAATGGAGAGGGTGGGTTGTATGTATTGGTACAAGAAAAAAGGTGTTCAGAGTAATGAAGATTACTTGTAAGTATTTTACTCATTACCTCCTCAACCCATTTTGTTGTATGAATACTTACTATATGATGATATGCCAGAGCTATTAAACCCAACCTTATTCCCTGAGACAGAAAGCAAACTCCAGAATAATACAAACAAACGTTTTTCATGCAAATATTGGGAGATGGAAATGCTCAGGATATAGCAGCCACCAATACTCTGGAACCAAAATTCATGGATTCAGAAATCCCCACATCCAATCAAAAATGAGAAATAAAGGTAGCCATTGTAGCACAAGTGTCAGCTTTACAAATGTCCCACACAGAAGCCCCACAAGCTTCAGCCCATGAGGCAGCCATTCCTTGAGTAGAATTTCCTTGTTCTCTACCTGGCAATTCTGTATACTGTGAGGCATATGCAAATCCTTAGCCATCTACTTAGGATCTGAGTAGAGGTTTCTTGCCCATGGTGAAAAACACCAAAATTTACAAACAAGTTCTCATATTTTCTATAATCTTGTGACCTGGACAAAGAAATCTTCACAGATCTCAATACATCCAATATATATGAAGATTCCTCTTCAGAAGCAGAGGTGCTGGAAAGACAATATTTAAAATTATTTACGGTTCCGTATGGAAGGAAGTCATTACTTTAGAACAAAACCATGGTCCCAACCTAAGATTCAATCTGTCTGAGAAGATTCTTTAATAAGGTTGGTCTAATAGCCATAGAACCAAACTCCCCTAGTTTACGAGTTGATGTTATAGCCACCAAAAAACATACTTTCAAAGACAAATGCTTCAAGGGCACCTCTTACAAAGGTTCAACGGTTCAAATGGACCCAGTTGTAAAGCTTTAAGCACCAATGGAAAGTCCCAAGAAGGAGTAACTGATTTGAAATTTGGTCTCAAGAAAAAAAAAACCTAAAGTAACCTTGTACCCCATGTATCCATCTCAGGAAAATTCCCAACCGCTCTAATTGCTGTCCATTACACTTTTAAAGTAGCAACAGCTAAGCCTCTGTCAAACCCATCTTCTTGTAGAAATTTGAAGGATGCATTTAGATTTATCATCATCAACTTTATTTTCGATCACAAGAGATCATAAAAGTACACAGCACATGATTAATAAAATAGAAAATCCAAATAAGTAATATTAAATAAGATCATCACCATAAAAATAGATATAAAATCACATAGGTTTATAAATTTGGTGCATCATAAAGTGCATTTAGTGCGCTTAATCCACAGTGCATGCCAGTATCTAGACAGGCCAAAGACCACTACTCTGCGTGTATCGGTCGTCAAAATTCTTAGCACCTCAAGGTAGTGGCCTGGGCCCACTAGTTTACATAGTGGTATTATCCCTTTTTTTCCTTAAAAATTTGTAATAAGGACAAAAGAATAGCAGATGCACAATGGATTCAGGACCAGCATTACAAGCTGGACAGAGATCATCATTAAAAACATCATTACACCACTTTTTACTAAACAATTTCGTAGGAATGGTCTTATAGTGAAACTGAAAAAATAATTTGCGTGCCAAAGGGGGGACAATTTCATCTATTGTTTCCTCAAAACAGGAGACAGATTTAAAATTTAGAAATTCAGTGGTCAAACGGCCCTCCATTTTTGCCAAGGCTTCTTTCAACCTCGATCTAGGTATAGTAGCCAGGCTATCTGGGTTGGACCAAAACCCCTCCATCTCAAGTCTCCCCAGTAACTCTCTTAGTGTTCTAAACCAGGGGATCGAGATAATCGATGGTGACTTCAGGAGCTAGAAAAGTTGCTCCCGATAGGACAAGAGCTCGTCCACAGACCACAACCTGTGCCAGAACATAAGGAGTTTGTAGCTTAATTTGTGTGCTAGCTGCCTCTGTGCAAGTTCCAAGTATAGGGGCAGCAACGGGGTGCTAACCTGTAGGTCTACCAAAGATCTAAGAAAACAATTTTCAGTTGTGGACAGACAGTTTGTCATTCCAGTGCCCCACAGTTTGGCTCCAAAGAGGGCCCCACCTAATACCTTTGTGTTATAAATTTCCAGAGCGGGCGCAAGCTGTCTTGACAGTGTTTTCCTGTGTATTTTGGTAATATTGGCAGTTTGGTGTATAAGTTGCATTTTAACTTTCTCAATGTGTGCTGCCCAGTTAATTGATGGTGTCAAGTGGATGGAGAGGTGTGGTGCAGCGGCCAGGGCCAGGGCAGCTGACTTCGGAGCACAGGGCTCACGGTTCGATCTCCAGCGGCAGCTCAGCTCAGCACCATGTGACTCTGGGCAATAGCTCACTTAATTTCCACGATGGCCCCCAACGCCTTGAGACCCGTAAGGGTGAGTAGTTCGCGCTTTACAAATAAGGATTTACATTTTTTTTTTTTTTAAATAATCAAAAGCATCAACTCGCTCCAATTTACTGTTGCCAACTAACACAGGTCTTTTGGTGGAATTAGCCACTCCTTTTTTAAAAATCATATATTTAGTTTTGGATTCATTTAGCACTAACCCTCGCTCGTCACAAAACTTGATAAAATCATTTAAAAGCTGCTGTAATCCCTGTGGCTATTTTGACATTAAAAGTCTATCATCGGCAAAAAGGAGAGCGGGCACTCTTTTTTTACCGATTTTAGGGGCATCAAACCATCTCTGTCTAAAAAATCGACAACACCATTAATAAAAAGAATAAAAAGTGTGGGGGCTAGAACACATCCCTGCCTTACTCCACACTGGACTGGGAAGGGATCTGTAACTTTATTGTTCTCCCCCCACCTCACCTGTGCTGTGTTAGATGAATGTAGTCTAATTAAAACATCTAAAAGGTTCCTTGGTATGCCCTGCTCCTTTAAAATCCTCCAAAGGCTTCCACGCTGAACTAGGTCAAAAGCAGACCGTAAATCAACAAAGGCCACGTAAAGCTTTCCTCCCTTAACTTGCACTTCCTTCCAGTAGATGCACAATAGGTGGAAAGTTTTGTCCCGGGTGCTTATTTTTGCTCGAAAGCCTGCTTGGAAGTCACTCAATATACGAGACTCCAGGGTCCAGTCCTGTATCGGGCTTAGGATTTGCTTGCTAAAAATCTTCTGGAGGGAATCAATAAGGCTAATAGGCCTATAGCTGGCTGGCTTTGCTCTGTCCCCCTTTTTATAAATGGGGACAACCTCTGCATTTTTCCACGAGGGAGGAATGGGGGTACCTACTAAGATTGAGTTAGTCAAAAGATTTATATAGGATCCCCAAAGTGCCTTATCCTCTTTGTATAAGTCATTGGGGATTCTATCAGGTCCAGGGGCACGGGCCGAGATGCAAGAGCGAATTGCTGCTTGCGTTTCTTCTATAGAGAAAGACCTCCACCCTCGGCACCGGCCACCTCCCCTCGTTCCTGAGGTACTTCCTCAGCTACAGTGTTCCTAGACTCATAGAGGGAGCTAAAATGTGCTACCCACCCCTCAGGCTGAACTGTGTATTCTAGGGCTCCCCCATTCCCCTTAAGCCAGTATGCCGCTTTACTCCAGAAACTCTTGGAATCTTTAGCTGACAGTGCATTCCATAGAGAGGACCACAGAGAGCCCTCCCACTCCCTCTTTGCAGACTCAATTGCCCGCCTATACTTAGCTCTACAGGCCGCTACCTCAGTGCGTGATTTTTGCTTTACTGCCCTTATAAGTGCCTCCTTATAAACCCTACAATCTTTATTGTACCAGGCACCCTGATGAGCTGACCTCTGGTGTGTACTATTACCTTCCTTCTTCTGTAAGTTGCGCGGTTGACCTAACATTTCCCTAATCTCGTTATATAATAACTCGTGGCTAGGGCCCAGTGTCCCCACAATGTTATGAGTAGTGGAAATAGCTAATTCCTCCAATAACAAATGAACCTTACTCTTGGCTGCGTCTAAAGCCCCCGGATGTGCCTCCACCCAGTCCCATCTAATTGCCCTCTGGTTATTGGTGATAGACAGAGCACCTAAATATGGACAGCCCCTTCTGGCAGGCTCAACGGTACCCTGCTTGATGAGAGTAAGTACTAGGACATTATGGGCGCTATCGACCCTTTTGACCACTGCCATATCTTTGACTGAGTGCCAGAAGTTAAGAGATACCAGGCAGTAATCTATTCTGCTTTCATGGCCTGGTCTATTGAAAGTAGGGTCCCCATTTGGGTCAGAGGTTGTCCTTCCATTCATGGCTCTCAAGTCGTGCTGCATTGTAAGAGCCATCGTCTGGGCTCCTCTCTTGGTCCACCTTACTAAGGGGAGATCTAACTGTGGAATTTGCCACTCTCTGTCCCACTCATCGGTCAAGTCTGAGGGAATCGGGGCAAGCGGTTCAAATGTGCAATTGAAATCACCCGCCACTAATACAGGGATGTTATCTGTATAGTGAGACAAGACAAGGTCTGGGGTGCACAGTGTATTAGTTTCCTCCTGAGCCCGCAGCACTCTGTTATAAAAGTTAAACATCCTAATTTTTTGTCCATTATAAAATGTAAGCTCCAGTGCTAAAATATCTTAAGAATCAACATGTAAGAGTTTAACTTGAATCCCTAGGTCAGTTTTTACCCATACTGCCAACCCTCCCGATGGTCTGCCCATCTCTTTTCTTGTAGCATTAATAGCATAGGTGGAAAAACCACTTCTATGCGGACAATGCAAGCTCCAAGTTTCCTGGAAAAAAATTACGTCAAAGGAATCTACGAAGGAACACCATTCTGGATCCACCAATAGCTTGGAGATCCCAGCCACATTCCATACAAGAACCCTTAAAGAGTGGTTGGCTGGGTCTCCCCCTTCTCAACCCCCGTAGGTGGAACTGCCACTTCCCTGCTTTCATCCAAAAGAATGGTCTCACTATTTACCTCTGAGTCAATGACCAAGTCAGGTGATTGAGGAATTATTATTGGGGGAGGGCTAGTAGGTGAGATCACAGGGGGCTTGAGGAACCTCTCTTATTTACGGATATCATCTGCTCCTTGCACAGGGGTCAGCTGTGCCCTCTCCATTCACCCATATTAGATGAGGGCAGCCCTGGTGGAACTGGCCCATAAGTTGATAATAGCGATCTAGTACGGGTTTCAGCACAGGATGTCAACAGAGGTCTGAGGGGGGTTCCAGCAGGGGGTCTGTATCTGGTGGAAATGCGGGAATTTGCTGGAGGGATTGTGCGTGAGTCAATTGACAATAGTCCAGTGATTATACCGGCATCATGGAAACTAACCTCAATCATATCCCAAGAAGACCTCTGCATAGGGATTCTTCTTACCGATTGTATATCATCCCTAATGATTGAGTAACAATGTCGGGTAGACCTAAACCAGTAGATGACCTTATTCTTGAGCGAGTCCTGGTCTTCAAATCTCTCCAAGGATAGTTTAGGAACTTCTGTGAGATAGATCACTGCACGATTATCCCATATCCTGGATCTCATATAGACACCATCCCATACAGTCCCCTTGTCTGGTGCCCTCCCATGGTCTCGCATGTATGTGTTTCCTTCATCTAGGACAACCTCTCCTCTATCTATGCCCCTGCCTTGTACGAGGCCAGGAGGGTTAATCTGAGTTTGATTAGAGGTGACTTTGAAGCTACAATTCCCAATGGTATGTGGCGAAAGCTGGATGTACCCTGTACGCGTAGGCTCTCGAATGCTATTTGCATTGTCCAAGCTACATGCTTCTACTCGCTTGGCAGCTGTACTCGTTAGTGGTGACATAGTTTCTAGAGCCGCCAAATTCCCACCATTTGCCCTCTCTAGCAGACTGGCAACCTTCACTCTAAGTGTGATTACCTCATCTTTCAAGTTTCTGTGGTAAATTAAATTTACTTATTACCTCATTTCTGAATTTCTATGCTTAATAAATCATAATTTCTTGTCAATGCAAAGCGAGGAGTCCGTGGTGCTCAAATGAAGGAGGAGAAGACCAATAACTCGAGTTAAAGGGAGCGCTTCCAGCACCAAGCGGGCACAGGAGCAATCTCTCAAGTCCCTCTCTTTAAGTGGGGCTTTATTTTCAACAGCAGAATATTTATACAGTCTTGGTCACGAGGCAAAATAGAGGAACAAACAGGTCGTGGCAGATAGAGGAACAAAGATTCAGCAAGAGGAGCAGAGTGTGAAGAAATGGGGGCGTGTCTTAGGCTTCGTGAGGGGACTTGCGATGTGAAATAGTCTGACAGTTGGAAGGGGAAGGCTTCCTCATTTGGGGGTTTGTGCTCGTGCTTCATGTCAGAAACATGAACCATCTCTGCGGGGGAGCAGGAACTCATGTACTGGTTTCCCGGACTTGGCAGAAACCACAGAGACAGATGGTGAAAATGAGGAAAACCAGGTGCAGGGGTGTCGTGCTCGTGCTCGGGGTCTTGGGACACCAAAGGGTGAATTAAAAACAAAATGGTGTCGGCTTTTAATGTGGGCAATTATTAATCGCGCAAAGGGGATCGCGCAAAAGGGGCATAATTAGATCGCGCAGAGGGCAGCGAAGGGGCATAATTATAGATTTTATTTCCACATTCCCTCCTTGTACCTACATTATATCTCAATTTGCATGAGATCATTTATACATTCTTGTAACATGATTCTTTCCCTTTCTCTCTGCTGGACAAGTGGTTTAGGAATGCATTTTGCAGCGCATAGACCGCATAGGGCAGGACCACATTGGATGCAAAGGCAGCATCCAGTTATTATCAGGAATATTATGCCTGCTGCTGACAGCAGTTGCCATCCCCAGGACGATATTATCTTCCAGAACCAGTCAGACCACGTCCAAGTGCCAGGTTCTTGATGTAAACTTACGGCTATCTTGTGTAATTTTGTTATGGCCGTGTATACAGATGGGGAATTATCAGGAATAAATATACAGCAGCTAGAGCCTATAATTTTACAGGCTCCGCCTCTGTCAGCCAAGATGATGTCAAGGACAAGGCGATTTTGGAGAATAACCAATCGTATGGCAGACTGCTCCTGGGTTAAGCTCCCCAGGGCAGACGCCGTCTGGTTTACTACAGCCTCTAAGGTCCTTGTCAACCTGCGTATAAGCTTGCTGTTCTGTACAGGGCCAACAAAGAAGAAGAACCCTTTGTTAAAATCTGTATACTGTTCCCATGAGGTTTCCGTTTGGTCAACCAAGGAGGTATCGATCGTTCTTTTATGTCTGACATGGGGCACTAGGAGGTCTCTGTGGTAAGTGGATGGGGCCACAAAGACAGGGGGTAACAGGAATGCTATATAGCAAGTTCCCCCCAGTTCAAGGGCAGCTGCACATAGAGCCGTTTGGCCACAGATGAAATAAGTATGGCGAGATGCTAGAAATGAGGACTTTCCTCTGTCTTCAAAACTTATAGTGGTATGACAGTCACTGTGTCCTAATGGAACAGAGCCATTTTTCTGGATGCACAGGTGTCCTTTTACTGGTGAGACCGAGATGGAAGGGGAACCAGCATTCTTTTTAGGTTTGGTATTTAACATCTTGTAGGACATGGTCATGTTCCCTTGCTTGTATTCTTCACTTTCTAGGACTGTACCGGTCGCCTGAGGATCTCCCTCCTTATTAGGGTAACAGGCAGTATTGAGTACCTTGTTTAAATCCCCCAAGACCACCCATTCTTGCATGAATTATTTCCGTCAGGGCAGGAGGTGGGGGTAGTAGCGTCAGCTGTTATTAGGGCGAACCAGGCTTCACAAGTTCCATTATAAGAGAATGGGAAAGAAAAAAGAGGCATCCCTCCCTTTTTCTGATGAGGTGGGATGCGGCCACATATCCAACAATTGGTGCTATTACTGGCTTGCTGAGTGTGGTGTAGCATCTGTATGAAGGTATTGTTTCGCAAGGCTAGTCTATGGGCTTGTTCATGAGGGGGTAGGTCGTGATAGGTGTGTTCCTGAGTGCTGTTGGGTGTATGAGAGGTGTGTTGTGTTGGGGGAAAAACAGTGTGGAGAATCCAACCAAGACACGTCATAACTGCCATGAGGAAAAATAATACTGTCAAACATATAATAGGACCATTATGTCTTTTCTAGAGTTCATTTTTTTTTTTTTCTCCCACATAGTCAAGGTGTTAAAATCCATTCCCATGCTCCAACCGCTTCACCACTGGACCGACGCCCAATGGACTTAATTAGCCAGAGTCCGAATGGCAGACCTTAACTTTGATTTGTAATCCTGTTGTGGGGTTAGTTCCAAAGGCAATAAAGATTGTTCAGTCACAATGTCAGTGGGATTGGCAGGGCCATCAGCAACAGTGTCTTTTTGTCCAAAATGTTTCCGGCAGTGGCTTGCGTGGAGCCAGCCCTTCCTGCCCTCGACCTTCACTGCTGTCCGTGTTGTTAGTAGTAAGAGTCTTGGCTTCTTCCACCTGGGCTGGAGGGGACTGGTCCGGTCGAAGTTCCTCACGAGGACCCAGTCCCCGGGTCAGATGGCGTGTTCTTCCGGGTTGGTTTTGTCAGGGAAGGTGGCAGCAACCTGAGAACGACAAGATTGGAGTGCAGACATCAAGGAAGCCAGGTAGTCAGTCAGCATAGTACTGTCAACATCAGTTATTCTTTTAGGCCTTGGCGTACCCACATATTTGGTGGTCTGCCAAAGACCACTTCATATGGAGATAAGCCAGTTCTGGAATGGGCTACCATACGCATGTAGAAGAGGGCAACCGGTAAGGCTACCATCCAGTCCACGCCTTTGTCAGTGCATATCTTGGCCAATTTTGTCTTCAAAGTTTGGTTGTGCCTTTCTACTAGACCTGCTGCATGAGGATGTCTTACACAGTGAAACTTCCAAGTGTACCCTAACAGAAGAGACACTTGCTTCATGAGTTCAGAGGAAAAAGGTTGGCCGTTATCTGAGTAGATGACACGGGGCAACCCATACCTCGGAAAAAACTCTCTAACTAATTGTTTAGCAGTTGTCGTTGCAGTGTAATCTGGGACGGGATAGGCTTCTGTCCATCTGGTCAGAGCACACACTACAACTAGCACATACTTGTGACCTCTACATCTCTCCATCTGGATATAGTCCATCTGGAGAACTTCAAATGGATGGTCAGGGGTTGGAATCCTCCCTGTTCCACCTTTGTGCCTTTTCCTGGGTTGAACTGATTACAAATCATGCACGTTTTAACTTTTTGTTTGGCTGCAGCTCTCAAATGTTTGTTGTGCCATATATTCTGTATGCTGTCTAACATTGCTTTTTCTCCCAGATGTGCTGGTCCATGTATGGTGTTTACCATAACTTGTACCATGGCATCCGGTAGAAACCATACTGCTCTTTCAGGTGTCATCCAGCCTTGATCTGTAAGGACCCCTCCTTTTTCCTTCCATTCTAGCAGTTCCTGTGGTGTGGCGTGACTTTGGACATCCTGGATGTCAGAAAAGGGGTCTCGTATTGTATATTGGCGGTGTGGTATACTTAATTCTGTGTTTGCTGCTAACTTGGCTGCACTGTCTGCAGAATCATTTCCTTTTGATATTTCATCTGTTCCTTTTGTGTGCGCTTTACATTTTAGCACTGCGATTTTCTCTGGTAACTGACTGGCCTCTAAGAGGGCAGTGATGAGTGTAGCATGCTGTATTCTGAACCCATGTGATGTGAGAAATCCTCTCTCTTTCCATAATGTACCGAAGTTGTGTACAACTCCAAAGGCATATTGTGAATCAGTGTAGATGTTAACTGACTTTCCTTTTGCTAAGTGACATGCTCGTGTTAGGGCTATGAGTTCTGCTGCCTGTGCCGACAGTATCTCTATCTTGTGTGCTTCTAAAGTGTCTGTACCATTTGTGACGGCATAGGCTGCTGCTAATTCTCCTGTGGGGAGTCTCATACATGAACCATCAACAAAGAGTGTCATTTCTGCCTTAGCAAGGGGAGTATCTTGTAAATCTGGTCTTGGTTTGGTCACTAAATCAATTATGTCAATACAATCGTGAATTTCTTCAGTAGGAGAGGTCAGTGGCAACAGTGTTGCTGGGTTTAAAATGTTGCAGCGTCTAATCTCAATGTGTGGCTGAAAAAGTGTCATCTCATATCCGGTGAGTCTGGCTATTGTCAGATGCTGTGTTTGTGTTCTGTTTAACAGAAGTTCTACAGCGTGTGGGACCTGAACTATCAGATGATGTCCCAATACAATAGAATCGCTTTGTCTAATAGCTTGTGCAGTAGCTGCTACTGATTTTAGACATGCAGGCAATGCTTGTGCTACTGGATCTAATGTGCTTGAAAAATAACCACATGGTTTATGTTTGTCTGCTTGAAGTTGGGTCAGAACTGATAGTGCTGTACCTGAGTTTTCTGTTACAAATAATGTAAAATCTTTGGTGTAATTAGGTGTTGCCAGCACTGGGGCTTGACACATAGCTTTTTTAAGAGACTGAAAGGCTTGCGTGTGTTCATCTGTCCAGGGTAATTGTGGAGTAGCGCCAGCTTCGAGTGTTGTCAGCTGCACTAACGGTTTGGAAATGAGTGCAAATTGTGGGATCCACTGTCTACAATATGAGGTGAGACCAACAAAGGCTCGAACTTGTTTCTGTGTTGTTGGTTGTGGTATTTGTTGTATGAGTTGGATGCGTTCCTGTGTAAGCTGCCTACCCTCCTTTGACAGCAAGTGCCCTAAGTATGCCACTTGCTGTAAACAAAATTGGAGCTTACCAGGGAAACTTTATGGCCATTTGCAGCTAGGAATTCTAGTACTAGTAGTGATGCTTCAGCACATGCTGCGTCAGATCTGGCCGTAATGAGGATATCATCAACATATTGTAGTATGGCTGTATCCGTGGGCATTTGAACAGTATCTAGTTGTCTTTTTAATGCTTGGCTATATACGCTTGGACTCTCTGTGAAACCTTGAGGAGCTCTTGTGAATTGGAAACTTCGTCCTTGTAAGGAGAAGCCAAAAAGGTATTGACTGTCTGGGTGAATAGGTATGCTAAAGAATGCGTTTTTCAAGTCAATGACTGAAAAATGCGTTGCTTCCGCATCTATGGCTGTGAGTAGGGTGGAGATGTCTGGAACCACAGGGTTTTGTGGAACGACACATTTATTGAGCTCTCTCAAATCCACCACTAGTCTGTAGACAGGTGGTGTTCCTGGTTCCACTTTTTTATGAACTGGTAAAACAGGGAATTGCAAATGTTAGAAGTTGTTTCCTTAATCACACCTGACTGTATTAGGTCCTGAATAATTAACATTAATGCTTGTTCAGCCTGAGGTGGAATTTTGTATTGCCTTATGCGTGGTAGTTGGGCTCTCTCTTTCAGTGTAACCTTGTGAGGTGTTATTTCCATACATCCTACTGTGGTGGAATCAGTGGCCCACAGGGTGTGTGGCAAATCTTTCAAACGCTCATCTAATTCTCTACTTGTGTAGTGGCCCTTGAAATCTCGCAGAAATAGTCTGACATCTGTAGGTGAGCAAACAATGACAGCTCCTAATTCTTTCAATGTTTTTATACCAAGCAAGTTTTCTGGACATGATTTTGTCAATATAAGATCTGTAGTTGTCATGAGGGGACCAACCTGCAAGGGCAGTGGCTTTGACGTGACGTTTGTCACAGGTTTTCCCGAGAAACCCAGAGAAATACTTTTTGAACCCGAGAGAGGAGCCTCTGGGACCTTTTGATGGCTTATTGTTGTTTTACTGGCCCCAGTGTCTAGTAGAAACTTCCTATCCTCCCCAAGAAGTCGGACCTCTATAAATGGACCTGTCTGATCTACTGGAATGGGGATTAGGGGCAGTTTGTCATCTTCTCTCTCTGGGCAACATCATGAGAAATCTGGGTAATATTCAGTGTAGGCGCTGTCTATAATATTCATTTGGGCCATTTGTGTTGTCAGTGGAACTGAAGGTGTTGAACTGTCTAGGGAATCATTCTGTTTTGGCTGATATGGGCGTGGCTGGGTCTTACCAGTAGCCAAATTGTGCTTTAAGACAGGGCAATCTTTAACGAAGTGTCCCATCTTTTTGCAATAATTACAAGTGCTTTTTATATTTGTCTGGCTACTTGGTGTCTGTTGACGCTGGGGTGCAGTTTGGGCTACTAATGCTTTCATCTTTGTGTCTTTCATGCGTTTCTTATCATTTTCTTCTTCATCCCTAATGCGATTCTGGTGATATTGTAGCATTTGTAACACCTGTGGAGGTGTATGTGCTTGCCAGGTACTTTCTACTTTTAGTACTCTGTCCTTAATGGCTGGCAAGGCGTTATCTACTAATTTGGAAACAAACAGATGCGGGTAAGCTTCACTTGTTGGCGTAAGGCCGCTATTTACCGCAAAACACTTTTCAAGTCTAGTGTAATAATCTCCTATGTCTTCACCATGTTTCTGTTTGCAGGAGGAAATGGCATCCCAGTCCTCCTTTTTCACTGTTAGTAACTGTGGTAGCACCTTTAAAATAGTGCCAGGAAGTGCTTTTAGTTTGTCTCCTATACCTTGACCTGCTACTCTAGTATTTTCGTCATTCTGAAGTTCAGTCCATTTAATGTGTTCACCTGCTACTTCCCAATCTTTTTCTCTTAGTTTGTCATATATACCTGATGGCAACAATAATTTCAGAATTGCTGTGATATCAGAAAGAGTATATGTTCCCATCATTAATACATCTCCTAATTCCTTAAAGAATCCAGCAGGATCCTTTGAGTGGGAGGGAACCATCTCTTTCATCCTTAGTAACTCAAGTTTTGTCAAGGGTACATAAATGAAGACGCGTTGTAGCGCGCCATTCGTGTCAGCTCTGGGGTGGACCTCTCTCATGGGGAACTGGCGTGTTTGAGGAAGTCTATTAGTTGATCCACACGTATTATGGGGAGATCTATATCCAGTCACTTTCTGGTATTTCTGTCTAAAATCTATAAATGTGTTAAGAAAAACTGAACTATTGTGGAGGAACATGTTATCAGCGCAGTCAGACAGAAAATCTTCGAGTCTTGGATCATGTTTAAAATGAGTGTCATTGAGTGTGATGAGATGTTGTACCATGTAGAGACTTGCTAATCTTTGATGTGAGCGTGGTAATGCTACAAAAAGCTGGGCTATGAGATCATTGTCATATATCTTATATTGAGAGACCCATAGGGTCGCAGTTCTGGCTATTTCCTCCTCCTCCGGTGTAAGCGGAGGTTCCTGGTCTAACCAGTAGTCTAATGCATTGGATGTATTTTCAAATAACTCATCTGGAGATGACCGTTCAGAGTGACCTTGGAGGAATGTAGGCGGGGGTGTTCGTGAATTAGGGGCGGAAGAACGAACGGGTAGGACTTTTTCAGTAGGTTCAGTAATTTCCTCCTCAAGTTTCTTATTCTCTTCATTTGTTTGCAAGTTTTGCAGAATACGGGTCACATTACGGGTGAACCTGTCTAGTGCATCATTTATAAGTTCTAGACTAGTGTGGTCGGATGCGGAATCTAATAAGTCAAAAAGTGAAACTGGTACATTTCTTTCCTCTGCTTGTATGTGTTTTATGAAACAGCAAAGGAGGAACCTATACATGTGCATTTTTACAGGGTGTGATCTTCTTGTAGTCATAGCGTTAATGGCTCGTGAGTTCTCTCCAGTACGAAGAAACTCAGAGGCCGCTTGAAGAAACGTGTCAATTGCTGGTAGATGTCTTATTTCTTCCCAGGAGTCATGAAGTATTTTACTTATTCGGCCCGCCTCCCTGTGTTGCTCGGAGTCGGGTCATAGGGGCAGTCGGGAATTGTTTTACCTGGGTCTGGACCTACGGCACCCCTTCTGGAGTGAGAGGTGGTGCGTTATGTTGTGAAAGGGGTGGCGGAGGCAGAGGGTGTTGAATGACTGGAACTTCATAGGGTGGTGGAGTATCTAAGAGAAAATTAGTAAAAGTATCCTCTGGTGGTGGGGCTGTAGGCTGTGCTGATGCAATGTTAAGGTTTTCAGGTGCAGATGGCAATACAGGATAAAAACCAGTAGAAATGGCTGATTGTTCCCTTTTATTCCTTTCACTAACTACTTCTTTCCCTATTTCTTGTAACTGTTCTTTCTTGGCCTGCTCTGACATTCTCTTACCCTTTTCAACTTTATGCAATTCCTTCTGTTGCCTCCTATGGGCTTCTTTTCTCCATAATTCTACTGAGTCACTCTGTGACTGGCGGACTCTCTTTTTCTTCCATAACTGTTCCTCTAATTTCATAATACACTCCGTATCAAAACTACCATTTTCAGGCCATCTATATCTGAGTTCTAGGTCTTTAGTATATTCTACCCATAGATCACAATAAATAAGTGCACCGACACCATGTTTTGCATACATGAAGTGTCCTGGAGTATCCCGAGGAGGAAGGGGAATTTCCTTCTCAAGAATACTCCTTTTGGTTGCCATCTTACGTATTTTCGAGAAAATAGGCATGATGGCAAGACTTTCAAAGATTTTAGAAGTGAGAAAAACATAAACAGAACAAATATCTTTACCGTACCCACGAAAGAGGTGAGTCCGTCTTTTATACTAGTTTAGTAGTCCTCACAAAATAAGTGAGAAACCCACAAAAACATGTATCTTTACCGTGCCCACAAGGTAGTGAGTCCGTCTTTTATACTAGTTTTAGTAGTCCTCACCAAAGATAGGTGAGAAACCAAAAAACGCGTATCTTTACCGCCCCCACAAAAGCTGTGGGTTCGTTTTTATACTTTTCAGCAGTACTCACCGAAAAGTAACTGGAAGGCCTCTTGAAGATTTTGGGAAAACGCGGCGCGCAGTTTCAAGGTGGGATTTGTAGAACCTCGGACTCGTCTGCTTCGCAGGTTGGGCTTTGGTTCAGGACGTTCCGCTATTTCCTCACCGCCTCGTGTGGATGCTGGGCCGCAGTCGGTCCCCCTCTTCGCCTCGAGGGAGTTAGCGGGAATTCCCCGCGTTGTGCACTTTGAAGTCCGTCAACGGTCAGGAGGGGACAGTACCGGGTCCAATATCGCCGGCGCGTGGGGAAAGGGAAGGTCCCTGTTCGGGCGCCAATTACTGTGGTAAATTAAATTTACTTATTACCTCATTTCTGAATTTCTATGCTTAATAAATCATAATTTCTTGTCAATGCAAAGCGAGGAGTCCGTGGTGCTCAAATGAAGGAGGAGAAGACCAATAACTCGGAGTTAAAGGGAGCGCTTCCAGCACCAAGCGGGCACAGGAGCAATCTCTCAAGTCCCTCTCTTTAAGTGGGGCTTTATTTTCAACAGCAGAATATTTATACAGTCTTGGTCACGAGGCAAAATAGAGGAACAAACAGGTCGTGGCAGATAGAGGAACAAAGATTCAGCAAGAGGAGCAGAGTGTGAAGAAATGGGGGCGTGTCTTAGGCTTCGTGAGGG
Source organism: Calotriton arnoldi (assembly GCA_963921515.1). Taxonomy (NCBI): domain Eukaryota; kingdom Metazoa; phylum Chordata; class Amphibia; order Caudata; family Salamandridae; genus Calotriton; species Calotriton arnoldi. The sequence continues at coordinate 362,368 of CAWUFW010007988.1, read as the reverse complement.
GACTTGCGATGTGAAATAGTCTGACAGTTGGAAGGGGAAGGCTTCCTCATTTGGGGGTTTGTGCTCGTGCTTCATGTCAGAAACATGAACCATCTCTGCGGGGGAGCAGGAACTCATGTACTGGTTTCCCGGACTTGGCAGAAACCACAGAGACAGATGGTGAAAATGAGGAAAACCAGGTGCAGGGGTGTCGTGCTCGTGCTCGGGGTCTTGGGACACCAAAGGGTGAATTAAAAACAAAATGGTGTCGGCTTTTAATGTGGGCAATTATTAATCGCGCAAAGGGGATCACGCAAAAGGGGCATAATTAGATCACGCAGAGGGCAGCGAAGGGGCATAATTATAGATTTTATTTCCACATTTCGATAAGTTCTTTTAGTGACTGAATTACTCCAACAGAGATTTTACATGTCTCTACAGTGTCATCTCCAGCCGCCCCAACCCCTGCTTCCTCTGTTGAAAGAACCTCAAATCTATTTTGGCACTCAATGTTTACAGTCGGTGTTATACTATGCACTCTTTTTAGGTCATTTCCAGGTTGAATGATTGTTGCACTAGGCTCCATTCCAGAGGGCCCAATAACTGAGGACTTACTATGCCTTTTGTTGTACTTTTTTTAACATTAATGGGATCTGCTTAGCCGATTTTTTAGCTGGGGGAGGTTCAGGGGAGGTAACTGTCATAGAACCAGAGACATTCACAGTGCTAGTGGGACTACCTCGCGGAGAGGGAGGGCTTGGTAGGACGGAATAGGCTAAATCCTGGCATTCTGTTAAAATAGACTCAATTCTGTCCATTGTCTCGGGGCAGATCACACTAGAGGGCCTCTTGTTGTGCAATGGCTGGCCCTGGGCCTTTCTTTTACCCATTTCCTATTGTGTACTCAATAACTTTCTGAATCACCAGAGGTACCAAGAACGTTGATTCAAAAACAAAGCAGAGCCCGCCACCCAGCAAAGTCTCCAAACAGGAACTAGTGAGGCACAATAACAAATATGGGGTCGGCTCAAAGAAGTTTTAGATGAGAAACAAGGGGCCACAATTACAATCTAAATAATGGTCGGGCCAAAGAAAGTTCGTAAGTCACTTACAGTTCAACAACTTTCAACTGTGACAGCCAAGGGGGGGTGGCCTCGCCCCGCTTCTTCCTGTCGCTGACGGGCGCAGACGGGCCCGCCCATGGCGGAGGAAGAAAGTGCTGTGTGTAAAGAAGGGCTCTAGATTCACATACAGTAGGGTTTAAAGATTTAGCTGAACACTATTTCAGGGAGAGGATGTAGCCTTATGGCTAGAGTGGTTGACCTCGAAGGTGGGGAACTGGGTTCGAGTCTAGGCAACGACGCTCAACGTCCTGTGATTCTGGGCAAATCACTTAATCTTCCCGTGCCTACCAAAGAATGATCGTGCCCATCTGTAACGAAACTGGTGCTCTTGTAAAGCGCTCTGATACCTTCGGGTCTAGTTCGCGCTATATATAAAAAAAAAAACCTCTAAAAAAGAAGACCAATGATTGTCATGGAACTTTCTAGTGAATAACCTTCTGCACTGTTTGACTGAACAAGCAACAGGAGAAGAAAGCCCTTGAATCGTCAAACCCCTCCTTTCAACAGCCATGCCATCAATCACATTTTCCTGCAGGAAATCAAAGGAAGAAGTGGAGAATGAATGAGTGGATTCATAAAGCGTGCAACTATTCAAGAGTGCCCTAGCGCTAAGGCAGGTACCGGTCGGAAATACTCAGATTATATACTAAACAGGTAGTTTTTTTTAACAGTTTCCGGAAGGAGGCCTAATCTGAAATAGTTCTGAGTTGAGAAGTGAGCTGATTCCACATCCTGGCGACTAGGACAGAGAAAGTGAAGCTGCCCGGTCTCTTTCTTTTCGTGGAACTGGCCACAGCCGAGCATCTCTCGAAGGCAGGGCCCTGGGAGAGCAATATTCTCGGATCCTGTAATTGAGATAATTGGGAACAACCTTGTAAAAGGCTTGGTTTGCACTAGTTAGGGCTTTAAAACTACTCTTCATATTGCTCAAACCCTCCAGAAGCAGAGGCATGAGCAGACGTATCCTGTCTGCGTCGTTTACCGCCACCATCCACGTCTGTAGCACAATGATGCCGCTTAGCAGAGAGCATCTTGTGCTCCTTAGAGAAGAACAATAACATGAGAAAAGTTCTTATATATTAGTTACCAAGGACCACGGGCTGTCTAAACAATTGGCTAAAGAACAGATGAATAAAAATCCGTATTATTTCCTCTTATTCTCCTTTTCAGAAGAAAAAAACCAACTTCAAAATTCAAAATTTATATTTCAAATCGATTTCCTAAAAAAATGCAAATATAGGAATTTAACCAAAGGTCTGATTCAACAATTGGCCACAAGAGGGCAGCGACGCCTAAAATAGACCTTCCTCCTGATGTGCGCACCCCTTCCATCCCAGGGCCCGATGCAGGCAGATCTGGCCGCCATGGGAGAAAGATGCCGAGAGAGCTCTAATGAGCATGTGCGCGCGCGCACCGCAGACCAACCGCTAAAGCTCCAACTGTGAAACATGCAGAACAATACAGAGCAGCTGCGCAGCGGGAAAGGACGCGAAGGCGGGAACGATGGCGTCCTTCCACCATCAGGCACTTGTTAACCCTCGCGACCAGGCTAAAAATAAGGCAGGCATGAACAGTGTGATTAAAAATATTTAAAAGCAGATACCCATTAACAAAAAGATATCCAAAAAACAGAATTATTAAAGGCCCCGCATTTATGATATACGATTTTGAAGGGCAGTATACGACCATAGCTCGTGGTACAGTTACTCAACCCTTAGACATGATGATGCAACCCTTTTACTCCTGACACTGTACCCCGTCCCCCGCCCCCTACCCACAGTGTCCTACTGCAGGAGTTAGAGACCTGGAACTTTTAATCCCCAACAAGCCCTGCCCCTCAGAGCTTACCTTCAAAAAAGTTTTCACAGGTTCGATAGGTAAACCCCTTCCAGGCGGCGAGTACCCCCTTCCCGCTCCCCCCCCCCACTTGTTACCACCAACTGCGCGCTTTCCTTTTAAATCACCACTGACCACTTCTTTGGTGCCTGAAAAGGTCGCAGTTTATTTTCAACACAACATTTTTTTACATAAAACTTTTCATATTTCAAAGTCCATGGTCATAAGCCTTCCATGTCCATGTTTAGCTTTCCTCTATTGCTCTTTGCACTTTATTTGTGTCCTGGACCCCCAGCCTCCTCAACTTTCTGGGAGAGGAGGGAGGGGCACCTTTCTCTGGGTTTCAATTCACGGGTCTAGGCTTCAACTTGCTACCGATTTGGAGGGTGTCCGTTGGGACCTGCCCGGGCTGCAAGTGCCGTCCCGCTCGCCCTGGACCTTTTTGTGGGCCCTCCCTTCTCCCAGGGGTCCCTGCCATTTGGCATCCGAAGGACCTTACTTGAGCGTCTACTCTATCTTTCCTGAGGCTGAGTCCCTACCATCTTCTCCCTTCTGTACCCCTGCCGTAAGGCATCCCAAGGGTCCTGCGGGAGTGTTGCCTCTATTCTTTCTCTGGCGGCACGCCGCCCCATGGCTCCCTCAGTGCCCCTGCCGTGAGGCATCCCAAGGCCACTGGGAGAGCCTTCCGTCTATCCTCTAGTAATTTTGATTCCTACTAGCTTCCTTGTGTTTGATCCGCTACCCTTTCCCCGCTACGGCTGCGACGCCCGTATTCTTAGGTGTGGGTGGGTGGGTTTCTCTTCTTCTATCTTCGCCAAGGGAGGGTGAACTGTGGTTCTTTGGGCCGTTGGCCCCCTTCTTAACCCCCCCCCTTGGACTTACTTGCTCGCCCCCTGATTGGGGGGGGAGCCTTCTTTACTTTCCAATCCTGGCCCCCTCCCCGACTTAGCCGGGAATTTACATGAGGGGGGGGGGTGGCGGGCTCCCGCCGCCGGCCGTCGTTCAACCCGGGCCCCCATTGGGTCCGGCTCCGCCTTCCCGGCCCGGGTCCAAACCCCTTCCAGGCGGCGAGTCCCCCCTTCCCGCTCCCCCCCGCTTGTTACCACCAACTGCGTGCTTTCCTTTTAAATCACCACTGACCACTTCTTTGGTGGTCCTTGAAAAGGTCGCAGTTTATTTTCAACACAAAAATTCTCCCAGGGGTCCCTGCCGTTTGGCATCCCAAGGACCTTACTTGAGCGTCTACTCTATCTTTCCTGAGGCTGAGTCCCTACCATCTTCTCCCTCTGTACCCCTGCCGTAAGGCATCCCAAGGGTCCTGTGGGAGTGTCGCCTCTATTCTTTCTCTGGCGGCACGCCGCCCCATGGCTCCCTCAGTGCCCCTACCGTGAGGCATCCCAAGGCCACTGGGAGAGCCTTCCGTCTATCCTCTAGTAATTTTGATTCCTACTAGCTTCCTTGTGTTTCTTCTATCTCCGCCAAGGGAGGGTGAATTGTGGTTCTTTGGGCCGTTGGCCCCCTTCTTAACCCCCCCTTGGACTTACTTGCTCGCCCCCTGATTGGGGGGGGCCTTCTTTACTTTCGTGGGCCAATCCTGGCCCCCTCCCCGACTTAGCCGGGAATTTACATGAGAGGGGGGAGAGGGCGGGGGACGGGCTTCCGCCGCTGGCCGGCGTTCAACCCGGGCCCCCATTGGGTCCGGCTCCGCCTTCCCGGCCCGGGTCCAAATATGATGACTGTAGAGCAGACAAAAGAACAGGATAGAAGTGTGATGGGCTCCGACCTTCTTTATTACCATATTGGCAGGAGGGGCACAAGGGATGGGGGGTGTTTTAGTTTTAGATTTTTTAATTGGCTCTAGCTAAGTCGCATGGCGACTTGGTAGAGGTTATACACTTCATAGAGTAAGTATTTGTACAAGGGAGGGGGCACCAGAAATCCGGCGATCAAGATGGCCACACTTCTGTGAGGCTCCGGCAGTCCGAGGACAATATCCATTGTCTTCCTGCCTCATTTGGATTTATTTTGCCTTGCAGGGGGACAGGGCACTTCCCTGATGCATTATCAGATGTAATCGAGCCTTTCTTGGTGTTTTTTATCTCCTGCTCAGAGGCGGTCACACTGAGCGGCCTGTGCTGCGAGGCAAACATGGCAGCCGCACGAGCGATTGACACATCCCGGCGGCTCCTTTCTGCAGTGATACGCGGCTGGTGACATTACTGACATCCAAGGCGGCCGGCATGGCTCGCGGGTGGGAGGGTGGGCGCTGGGGGTCGCAGTGATGTCGCGGGGGGTATCACCGAGGGATGGTCACACGGGAGGGGGGGATAAAAGATAAATAAATTAACTTACTTTTAGGCCGGGTCCTGCGTCTCTGCTCCTGCTCTCCTGTCTCCAGCTCCAGGAACAGGAAGCAGGCAGCCAGGCTCCCTCCCCTAAGCTAATCACAGATTGATCTGAGAGCTGTGACACAGTGCTGAGCCAGGGGCTGTAGGGGTGGGATGTTCTCCATGCAGCCTGCATGGATAACAGGGAAAGTGTGCATGACTGGTTTGGGTGGCCTGAGAGGGGCGACCAAACAGTCATTGCTCAGTTAGGATTGGGCAAGCCACTTCTTCCCTGCTCCAAGAGCGGAGCAGCCCCGCCCACCCGCAAAGCAGCAGGACACAAAGCATAAAATGATAATACTTCTAAGTTATTATCATTTTATGTTTCTACTTGGCACTGCTTTAAAGCAGTGGGGTGGCGTTCCTCCGCCATAGTAGAGGAGCCACCACTGCTGACATTGCTCAACCCCACTGCAGTGTAGAGGGGACAGGAGCGCTCCCTCTGCTCTTGCGGTGGGCCGCTGTTTGGGTCCGGAGAGGAGTGTCGCTGGTACTGCCAGCTGTCACAAGAAGGACTGGGGTGTGTCGGGCCAGCCGTCGGCTCGGCGCTCATTGCCAAGGACAGCGCAATTGGAGGCGCAGCTACGAGGAACTGTCCGGCTGCCTCTACCGTCTTTAAAAATGTTGGGCCCTGGGTGACTTTACACAACTATACTCCAACTGGTGAGTGCGCAGACTATGCCTGATTTTTACCCTCTACATTGGCTGATGTGGCAGTTTTACATAATTATGGGGCTTACTGCCGGGGAGAGTTGAAGCTAGCGAGGGGCATTGCGGTCTCCGAACTGCAGAAGGGGATTTGACACTTGTGAAGCCCCAACAGAGATCTCTGATTGTTGGTTGGGGGTGCTGGCCTTGTGAATCCTGAAGTGGATGCCCTGTATATGAGCCTCATACACTGCTGCCTGGTTCAGGCCTCCAGAGGACGCATGGTACACTGATGGTAGTAGTGGACGCTTCAGCAGGTTCCCATGCTGCTTGAGCCCATGTGGTACACTATTGTGAGGGCCTGAGATTGAGATAAAAACCCTCACTGTATTAAATACAACTGCAGAGAGGTTACCTGACTTCGATGTTGCGGTGGATGAGAGGCCTGGGATACTGGAGGCTCAACTTCATTGTCTGCCATATGAATTTGCATTCATGAGACTGGAGACTACGGGGGAGACCTGAGTCTGCTCCTGCCCCCTGGCGACAGACTAGCAGGGGTGAGGGCAGGACCAGGCTTCTGTTTGGCAACTGGTGATTGACCTCAACAGGCTCTTCGTAGCCCCTACTGGGACACTGTTGCATTTTGTTGCTGCGTTACTCATTTCAACAGTAGGAGCTCTTTCACTCTTGATTGTGGGGAAGGCTGTGTGTGACCACGGAGGCAACGCTACCCTGTGCTTTATGCTAAAGCCTATGAAAGGATCCTCTCGCTATTGGGGGAGTGATCTGGTGGATCTCTCTAGCTGGGGGTCACCTCCTGCATTGCTCTAGCATCTTATGCATGTTCATCTGAGAATTGTACCCTTATCGCAACCTGCACTGTTCTGAGGTGGTAGCATTGGGAGGCACCTTGGTGCTGCCAATTGTATACTGCCTGTGCGACTGTTGTACCTGAAACTACACTCTGGCGCTGACCACCCCAGACATCAGCTCATTGTAAGCATCATTGGTAAATCCAATGGCAGTCAGACCAAGCTACAATTTGACTCGCGTCGTGCTTTGCGTGCGCCTGAGAGCGAGACTGAGCAGCCTACTGCCGGAGACCCTTCCTCGGATGAGCCTTCTGACTCAGTGGACATGAAAACACTACTTGTGGCCATGCAACAAAGTTTGACGTGTATTGAGTCCAAAATGGACACCATGTCTAGAAGAATGGACTCTATCATGCACAAACTTGAGAAACTTTATGGGCGACTGCAGGAAGCGGAACAACACCTCTTCACTGTGGAAGACACTGTTTCATCTCAAGGCGACAAATTGCTCAACATGGAAAATGTCTTGAAACTCATTGCAGCAAAAAACGAGGATCTTGAGGTTAGATCTCACCGCAACAATCTTCGGAATTGAGGAGTGCCAGATTCTGAAAATACAGGCAGAATGGAGGACTACGTTGAGCGGCTACTCACCACACTGTTTGGGGCAGACTCCTTCTCCAAACTCCTCCTAGTCGAACGAGCACATCATGCATTACTCGCTCATCCACCACCTGGCGCTCGTTCTCGATGATCATCTCCAGACTCCTAAATTACAGAGATCGCGACACTGCACTACGCCTCGCCAGAGAAAAACCCAACCTGCAATTTGATGGAAACAAAGGGACCCTCTATCCAGATTTCACCCTGGCAGTCCACGAGGCAAGGTGAAAATTTGTACCAATGAAGCAGAAGCTGAGACAGGCCACAATTGTCTACGCCATGTTATATCCAGCTCACCTATGTATTTCCTTTTAGGGAAAAGAACATTTCTTTACCAACCCTCAGCTAGTCGCTGGCATTCAGTTTGCACTACGCCAGCGAAACTGCCTGCTGCCTCATCCAGGGCCTCTTTACCAACGTTGGACTTGGGCTGACACTGCTGATTCCACTATTAAGCCCTTAGCTAGGCAGGTAGACTTGTCTGATGTCTATATGTTGTTCATTAAATGATTTCCTGTGTAAAGGTCGCTTTAGGGCTGCCGCAGCCCCCCTAACTTATTGACCCTCTGCACTGTATGAGACTATGCTGGAGATCCCCGGACACCCTCGATTTCACGAGTATGATCCCTGCTGACTCTCTGGAAGGCCTCTGCAGGTTATTCCTGATTACGCTTGTTGGTATTGTATTTCCTACTGCAGAGTTTTATTCATAATATTTTTTCCCCTTTTTGCCTGTGATCTGGTAGTGACACTACCACGGACCAGCTATGGTTGACTCTAGAATTGAATTTCAAAGAGAGTATGATTGGGGATGGGGGGCTTCATTCCTGATGGGTTTGGGCTGTCAGTGTGGGTGGGGAGTGGGGCAATGTGCTTGTTTGATGTGTTTTGCTGTGCTGACTATTGTATGCTACTGATAATGCAGTGTTGCTCTCTTGCACCCATCGGCTCTCCGACTATTCATTGCTGCCTCGGCTCCCCAATCCCACCTTAGCATGTTCACCATGACTAATGCAAATGGTATTCCCTCTCACACATCATATAGGTGCATCACATGGAACATTAGGGCCCTTGGGAATCCACGCAAAAGCAGGCATATATTATCCTACCTGGATCAACATGGCATATATAATAGCCCTAATACAAGAGACTCATTTGAATGACCTCTGCTGCTCGATGGGCCTACCGCAGACAATTTTCCACATAGTCCTCTCATGCAAAAAGGACAGTTACATTTATTCGTAGGGGGTATGGTATATTCCATAAGGGTCACAATAGTGAATTGCTATAGCCCCAATACAGATGACCCCGTTTTTTTTTTACTGCCTGTGTGGCCAAGTTACAGATATAGGTCTATCCCTAGTATTGGGGGGGGGGGGGCTGATTTTAACATAGCCCTAAATGCAATGATTGATCGTTCTTAAGCCCCATGCACTCATCGCAACATTGCTGCTCATCATCTCAGGGATATCATGGACGAGCACGATTTGCTTGATGCTTGGAGAACTCTCCACCTGTTGGACAGAAAAGGCACGTTTCATTCAGGGGTCCATGGAAGTTGGGTGCCACTGGACTATTGTCTTATCTCAAGGGGAGTAGGGTCTTGAGTACAGGAGGTTTCTCATCTTGCATGAACATATTCAGACCACTCCCCAGTCTTACTCGTGCTATCCATTCCTGCCCAGGCTTCCACTTACATGACCTGGCGGATATCCCCGCACTTACTCCTGGATACTCAATTTCGGGAAGAGCTTTGATAGGAGAGCTCTGATTTCTTTTCGAGAAACGCAGATTCTGCGCCTGTGGTGGGCACCGCTTGGGAGGCGTTTAAAGTTGCGATCCATGGAATCTACCTTGCCAAGAGTGGGGGAGTGTTGCGCTCACTGCGTAATCATCTGGGTCGACTTGAGGGTGAACTTCAACACTTGAATCTCAGTTGGGAGGCGTTGATTATCGTACAGTGGCTCAGCAAATTAGGACAATATTATCTGAATTCCATGAATTAGCTGAGAGAGAATGCCTAAACAGAGGCAAGTATGCAAAGTCTCGGGCATATGGGGACGTGCTCCAGCCACCATGACCCGGTAACTACCTTCCGCCAATGATATTTTGGAGGTTCAGGATGATGAGAGGCAACTTCATAGAAATACCCCAGATATACTCTGTACTTTCTCCTCTTTCTTTAGTTCCCTCTATACTTCTTGGAGTTTGGAACCCATTGATGCAGAGTCCTATTTGGAAGACGTAGCTTTGGGGTGGTTGAGTGATGTCCAAAGGAACTTCCTGGGCCAAGATATTACTAATGACAAGATCAGAGATGCAATTATGCAGTTACAGGCTGGTAAATCCTTGCGCCAGATGGTCTACCAACTGACTTGTACAAGGCTTATGTTGACCTTTTGATGCCCGTGCTAGGCTGTGTCTTTCATGAAACGAAAAAGTAAAGCCAACGTCCCCACCCCCCTCTATTCGGGAAGCTATGATCATTACCCTGCTCAAACTCGGCAAACCACCTGATCGCTGCGAATCTTACAGACCATTATCTCTAATTCATTGCGATGTTAAAATTTTAGCCAAAGTACTTGCCAACCGTTTATCACTCCTTATGACATTTTTAGCAAGCACTTACCATTCAGGCTTTATCCCTGGACGGTCCACATCTCACAATTTGCGGACTTTTTTCACAGTGATGCAGGACATTGACTCTGACCTGGCTGCAGTGGCGGCTTTTTAGATGCCACCAAAGCATTTGACTCGATTGAGTGGGATTTTTTATGACTGTATTGTGTCGGATGGGACTTCCTAGCTCCTTATGGCCTGGGTGGCACTTTAATATTCACAGCCGGTAGCTAGGGTTTGGATGAGTGGATCGGTTTCCTTCCCCATGGTTATCACCAGAGGCATGTGACAGGGTTGTCCGCTCTAACCTTTACTTTTTGCCCTGGCGGTAGAGCCGCTAGCTGCCAAGTTGCACCAGTGTCACCATGATTATGCGCTTCACTACCCTTCTAGGCATCTATTGATCTCACTATATGCAGATGACATGACCCTCTTTCTGCATGATCCTCATATTAGTCGTAATGGTGTCTTCCGAGGGTTTGTCTGATTTGGTGGCCTATCAAGTATACATATTAACTGAGAAAAATCGCAACTCTTTCCACTAATGCCAGCTACAAAGCCTTTTGTCCCAGACTTCCCTCTACAGCGGTGTAAGTCTGAACGTAAATATCTGAGGGTTATGATCTTGAGCGATCGAGAGGAAGTAATTAGATCTAACTATGGCATTATCTACACTTACTGAGCCTATTAATCACTGGATTTCTCTTCCCCTGCCATTGTCAGGTCGAATTGCGTTGATGAAAATGGTGATACTACCTAAATTTTTATACCTATTCCTCAATATACCCCTCCCACTTAGTTGTTCTTTTTTCCAAGCGCTAAAAACTCAGATGATAAGGTTAGCATGGGAGGGCAAGCAGCCCCGTTTGCAATGGAACACTCTAACAATGCCATTTTCTAAGGGAGGGTTTGAAGCCTCAGACATGAAGTTGTGCTATCTGTGCGCTCAGGCTCATCATGCCATGCATTGGTCAAACCTACTCCGTTCCTCACTCATCTGGCAGTGAAGCAGAGATGTAGGGCCCCTATCCCCCTTTCTTGTTTCTGGGCTCATCCTCTGCTGCGTCCTCACTGGCCGAATCCACGGTAGCTTGTATTTCGAATGCCTGGCGCAAACTGGGCCACAAGTTAGACAAGGTGCTCGTATATTCTCCACTCATACCACTTCCCATTCGCCCATTGTTACCAGTCACTCTTGAAGTTTCTTGTAGGCTCTTGCTTCAGAAACACGGATTTCATCAATGAGGGGAGCTATATCGGGATGACTCCTTTATATCCCGGGCTGACTTTTTTGGTGAAGAACCGACATCCCCATTAGACATCTTTCTGTACATTAGGCTGTGTTACAATGTCAAGGCGGCCACCTTGGACTTCCCTAATGGACCTCCCACCTTTGATACACTCCATACTATGCTTCAAGTGGATACTCCACGCCATCTAGTCTCCCTCTTATATTGCACTTTGCAAGCCGAAGCTCCTTGCACTTGGGGACAGGCACATACACAGTGGGAAATAGACATAGGGGCTACCCTTATGGATGACCAATGGAAATACTGCTGTGCAAAAAGTGGGCGCATTGCCCCTAGCAGTCGACTCCGCATTATTCATTATGTTTCTTCATAGGATTTACTATACACCTGCCCGACTTCATCGTTATTGACTCCGCCCAGATGATAATTGCGCCAGATGTGGATTGGCTAGGGCAGACTTTCTCCATCTTGCATGGTGATGTGGGCCAATGCAGGCTTTCTGGAACGAGGTATCAATGGCGCTTACTGCCATGATAGAACAGGCCCTGACACTTACTCCACTTCTGGCACTCTTGGGGCACACAGGTGAAACTGACGCTGGATTCAGGAAATATGTGGCTCAGGCTCTCCTACTGGTGAAGTGTAGGGTCGCCTGTCAATGGGGGCGTCGGAGAGCACCAAAATTCAAGTACTGGCTCTTGGACCTTATTTAGTGCAAAGAACATCAGTCCTTATGGGCTAAACTGTTGCCTCCTCAGTCTAGACCTTGAGACATTTGGGACCCGTTGTATTTGCTCCTGCATGATCCATCAAATGACGCTGGGGCGGAATCAGCAGATTGAGACCTGAGCGCACACCCTGAGAAGACTGTAAATTTATGATCACTATTGCCTTTGACACATGAATATATCAAGCACTCCAGATGCCGAATGAATTTATGCGAAAGTATGCGATGCTCTTGGTCTTTTATAATGTAATGCCCATGATTGTTTTACTTCACTGTGACCAGATGGAAAGAGGGATATTTCTCCCCTTTTTGGTTTTATGTTTTTGACTCATGGTGGACAAGCGGGTTGGGAGGGTTGGGGTGAGATGTTTACGCTGTACATGCAATGAATTCACAACACAACTGATGATGTGTTTTGTATCTTATTGTTATTGTTGATTGATTCAAATTAATCAATACATTAAAAATATTGGTACAAGAAAATGGGCTGAGGAGGTAAAGGACAATTACCAAAACACTAAGTTATTTCCAAGTTAGTTTTCATTCCCTGTGTTCCCTTTTTGTTGGATTATATGGGCTATCCCATAGTCGCTGGGCTAGTCTATGCAGCGGTAGGCCGTGTTTTATCGTCAGCCGCAGTGACGACATATCAGTGGAACATAATAGAGCAGTACCAGCAGTACTTTTTAAAATGATACATGCACTTTGAAACATAGTACCTGCGAGTTAGAGCACAATAAAAACTGAAAAGAATTCTAAGCACCACTTACAACTATGGATATAACTGGATGTAAAGATAGCTACTTGAGAGAACAGTGTGCACCACTGATGATAAAGATTCTAATCCTAGTGAGAATACTCAGTGGGCTAATGTACTTACTGCAGAGGTTTGAGTGTAATTTGGTGGTCACAAGTTTTAACTCTAGCCCACACTAAGTGGGTGAATGCACGTACTGCACTCATCAATGTGTAACCTATAGTTGAGAGTTTCCAATCATAGTGAAATAAATACGGAGGATTATATATAGGAAGTTCAAAAACAGACTGAAACATGTTCTCCTAAAACCCACCACATTTTAATCAAGATCACCTAAAACTCCTCCTCCGATATATTTTCCCAGTAAAACAATTTACGTTTTACTTTAGAATTGTTGCGAGGTATTCTTTTTAAATTGGCAGTTCCAATAAAATAAAATATAAATCCTAAGGATTTGCGTAGGTTAGACTATCTAACTGATTTAGAAAGGCCCATGGGCAAGTAGATTTTGTTTTATAAATTCAAATCCCTATAAATTCTACCATGATTTGGCCAAAGTGTAGTGCTTATATATATGCCCTTTGTTACGACTTTTGAAGCAATTCTTTCCGATAATGCCCTGTAGGCACCTGGACCACCCTCAAGCACAAGCACAAGAGCACCGGAGTATTTTATATGATTTGACCCCTTCACCCCCGACTCTGGTAATCCCGGCTACACCCCTGACTGCAAGTACCTGGAAGCCTCTAGCCCTGACTCTGGTAATCCCGGCTACACCCCTGACTGCAAGTACCTGAAGCCTCTAGCCCTGACTCTGGTAATCCCGGCTACACCCCTGACTGCAAGTACCTGGAAGCCTCTAGCCCTGACTCTGGTAATCCCGGCTACACCCCTGACTGCAAGTACCTGAAGCCTCTAGCCCTGACTCTGGTAATCCCTGCTACACCCCTGACTGCAAGTACCTGAAGCCTCTAGCCCTGACTCTGGTAATCCCGGCTACACCCCTGACTGCAAGTACCTGAAGCCTCTAGCCCCGACTCTGGTAATCCCTGCTACACCCCTGACTGCAAGTACCTGAAGCCTCTAGCCCCGACTCTGGTAATCCCGGCTACACCCCTGACTGCAAGTACCTGAAGCCTCTAGCCCCGACTCTGGTAATCCCGGCTACACCCCTGACTGCAAGTACCTGAAGCCTCTAGCCCCGACTCTGGTAATCCCGGCTACACCCCTGACTGCAAGTACCTGAAGCCTCTAGCCCCGACTCTGGTAATCCCGGCTACACCCCTGACTGCAAGTACCTGAAGCCTCTAGCCCTGACTCTGGTAATCCCGGCTACACCCCTGACTGCAAGTACCTGAAGCCTCCAAACCCCGACTCTGGTAATCCCGGCTACACCCCTGACTGCAAGTACCTGAAGCCTCTAGCCCCGACTCTGGTAATCCCGGCTACACCCCTGACTGCAAGTACCTGAAGCCTCTAGCCCTGACTCTGGTAATCCCGGCTACACCCCTGACTGCAAGTACCTGAAGCCTCCAAACCCCGACTCTGGTAATCCCGGCTACACCCCTGACTGCAAGTACCTGAAGCCTCTAGCCCTGACTCTGGTAATCCCGGCTACACCCCTGACTGCAAGTACCTGAAGCCTCCAAACCCGACTCTGGTAATCCCGGCTACACCCCTGACTGCAAGTACCTGAAGTCTCCAAACCCCGACTCTGGTAATCCCGGCTACACCCCTGACTGCAAGTACCTGAAGCCTCTAGCCCTGACTCTGGTAATCCCGGCTACACCCCTGACTGCAAGTACCTGAAGCCTCCAAACCCGACTCTGGTAATCCCGGCTACACCCTGACTGCAAGTACCTGAAGTCTCCAAACCCCGACTCTGGTAATCCCGGCTACACCCCTGACTGCAAGTACCTGAAGCCTCCAAACCCCGACTCTGGTAATCCCGGCTACACCCCTGACTGCAAGTACCTGAAGCCTCTAGCCCTGACTCTGGTAATCCCGGCTACACCCCTGACTGCAAGTACCTGAAGCCTCTAGCCCTGACTCTGGTAGTCCCGGCTACACCCCTGACTGCAAGTACCTGAAGCCTCCAAACCCCGACTCTGGTAATCCCGGCTACACCCCTGACTGCAAGTACCTGAAGCCTCCAAACCCCGACTCTGGTAATCCCGGCTACACTCCTGACCGAGAGTATCTGAAGGGAGTCAGTGCATTTCTGCAAATTTTAGAACACTCAAGGGCATGTGAAAAATCTACAGTTGCCAAAAAGAAGTACAGCCAAAAGTGAAACTATTATTCTGGTTTACATATCCAATGCAATAAACCAAAACTATGATGGGAGGATGGCTCAGTGAGTTAAGCACTAGCTTCTGAGACAGATGTTGTACAGCAAGTCACAAATAGGAATCCTGGCAAAGCAGTCTAAGCATTCCACCCTTCTAATGTCAGAGAATTAAGGACCAATGAATTAAGCAATTTGAACACCTGTTATTTACAGCACTGAGAAACAGCAGAAGTGCTGTATACAAAATAAGTTATTAAAATTAATAGAATGTATTAAGGCAGGTACATGCAAGAAAGCAGGCTTTGCTGTTAGGAAACAAATATGGAGGGCAAGCCTGCAAAGAATAATTTATTTTTAAAGTTCTCATTCTTCTGGGAAATTTTTCAGAGTACTTAGTTCAGAGATGTTTTACAGAACCAGGAGCCAAAACAAATGTTGCAATGTCAACAAAATGAGTGGCGGCCAGCACAGGTAAGAGCAGTGGGGCGGGGCTGGGGCGGGGTGAAGTTGACAGACACTGGGATAGGTAAAATTACTAAATAAATAAAACCACTTACCTTGCTCTCGCTGCATCGATGAGTCAGTGATGCGGCGAGCGCAAGGCAAGTGGTTTTATTATTATTTTTTTATTTAATTTTACCTATCCCATCGTCTGTCGACTTCCCACCCACTCCGTCCCACCCTCACCACTCTTACCTGTGCTGTCTGCCACTGAACAAAATACAATATAGAGTAGCAAGGTGGATAGATGCTAAATAATACACAATTAAAAAGTATTGGTGAACCAAGGTTGCTATGAAGCTGGCAAAAAGGATAAGTGCGCCTGCATAAAGGAGAAAGACGCATGCTTTGATTGGTGGCTGAAGGGCTTGCAGTGTTACAGTGAAGTAAAAGAAGGGTCCAGGCAGCTGGTCCACCCCAACCAGAAAACCTGCAACATCTAGGATGGAGTCCTTGGAAGCTAAAAATGGCCGATAAACTAAACATGGCTGATACCACAGATGAGCAGGGAGGGTCTAGCAATGCATATGCCGAATGCGGATGGGTGAAAATAAACATTTCTGTCCGGGTTTTGTGCAGTGCTTAATTTTAGCCGGTGTTTTCCGGTGCTAAGCACGGCACTGAATTGCCAACACCGGGTCTTATGACACTCCGCCACATGGTGTCACTGTTTGTGTTTTTTAGAGATGAGCACAGCAACAATTGTTTATTAATTCAATATACATTAAAATAACTAATACCGGCCACCCAAGCCATTCTATAGCTTTGGGGGCCTGGAATAGTCTAAAGTGGCACACTTGAAGGAATGTGATGTTCGTACATGTGTTTGTACTGTCACTGACAGCGCTGGCCGGGGCAATGGGTGGTGCAAGCTGCAGAGGCCTGGCACATTTTTAATACAAATGAAGCACTGGTTTTGTGAAAGCAGACCACTGGATAAATCCAGTCACAGAAAACTACATGCAAAAGCATGTAGTATCCTTCGTAGGACCACCTCTGCTGTGAGATTTTTCTGAGCAGCCAACCTGTGCTCCGGTGCCCCAGTTCTAGAAAGGTCTACACACAGAGGCCTGTTCTTACTGGTTACAAGGCAGTCAATCAAGATTTGATATTAACCTGCACTTTCAGTGACTTTGATTGGACTTCTTTCAAATGAGTTTTTTTTTACCCGTGTTTACATCAGAATTACTGAGAACAGCCTGCACCTCCGTAGACTTTATTGCCGTTCACAGACGGCTAGGAAAACTCCAACACCAGCAGTGTTCTGTGGCTGGGGAGGGAGTCTGCCTCTCTATTGTAGTTTGACGGCCAAGCAAAACAAAATCCTCTCCACGTACCGTCTAAAAAAAATAGCAAAATCCGCAACTTGTGTCTTTATGCAAAATTATTTGCACACACCTGTTGATGGATAGCAAAGGCCAGAAGATGACTAAAAAATAGCAAAATCCGCAACTTGTGACTTTATGCAAAATTATTTGCACACACCTATTGATGGATAGCAAAGGGCAGAAGATGAGCTTTACAAATGGCTGCTAACAACACAATATCCCCAGTGATGTGACTCATTCTGGACACAGCAGTGGAAACGCCAAGAGAAAGACTTAGGAATGCTGCAGATTACAAGCATCTATCAGACCTCTTTGTTGTGCCAGAGGAGCCACTGTCTGTAATGCGAGTTCAAAGCCTTGTGGTGAACCACAGTCAAAACAGACTTAATAGGTTTAAAATAGAAGTGTTTCAAACTTGACTCACGCCACTCGTCGAAACAATACGTCATTCATGGCCCAGGGCAGGGCTCCAGTGTTGCTTGGGACAAAAAAAGCAATCTATTACCCTTCTACACGGCCTGGTGTTCATAGTCAACTTCAATAGGTGATGTGTATTTTCTTCGCAACATAACTAGAGCAGTGAGCAAGACATTTGGGATGGTCCCTCTGTGCCAGATAATTTCCGAAATCTCTGGTGTCAACACTAACAAGAATCCATATCCAGCTCCCGGAATGTTGCACCTTTGCCCAGTGCTTGAAATGGAAAAATAGAAGTGTAGGTACTCTATACCAGAGTACCTGCCTGTTTCTGAGAAGTGCTGGTACTCTCCAATTAAAAGTATTACATTTCTCTTGAAAAGTGCCGGTACTCTCCCACTCAAAATTAAAAAGTGCCGGTACTCCGTACTGGATAGTACCGGCCCATTTAAAGCACTGTCTTTGCCGGGTTCTCCTCTCCAGCACCTGCTGAACTGAGGTTTTTCTTGGTTTTGAAAATTTCAAGTATCAAGAGAACCACTTATTTAATTACCTTGGTGAAAGACGCTAGCCACGCATGCAATGGATGCTTAAAGCTACCACTTACAAAGTTTTAATATCGGCTCCGGTGCTGTGGGGGTGTATCCAACCTCTCCGGAAAAGGTGGTGGTGGGTGGGCGTTGGAGGAATTAAAGTTAATTGGGGCAAACAATTAATTTCACAGCATAAACAAGGTTTAATCAATATAGCTGCTAAAATGCGTCAAAGCAAGCAATGAAATACTGATAATAGATTTTCTTCTATCCAAGGCACCTTATTTTCAGGGGGAAAACTGTATTTTTGATCTGAAATATTACATTTTAGTTTTTATTGAAAACTTGTTCGGACCCCGAACTTCAGCACTCACGTATACTACTGTCATACATGGACAATTTGCCTCTCTCGTCTATTTACCATCATTATCAATGTCTGCCATTATGTTGTAGGGATTTTCACAACCATTATGCGCGGTTTAGAAAGAAGTATGTCAATCATGGCACAATAGACCAAGTATGGGTACCGAATAGCATGTGTTACCACGCATGCCAAAACCATGTGTGGCTTAACAACGCAGTCAATGCCACAACTGTGTCGTTACCAGTGCTTAATTTGTGCCGGTGCTCAGCACCGGCACTTGATTGCCAGCACCGGGGCTTATAACTGTCTGCCACATGGTAGTGGTGTCTGCCAATTTAGGTACGACCACAACAACTTCTGTTTATTATTTCAATTTCCATTTCCAATTATTAGTATTTGCCTCCAAAGCCATTCTTATTGCTTTGGGGGCCTGTAATAGTATGAACTGTCACACTTTTAAGAGTGTGATGATTAGTAGTGTGTTGGTGCTGTCATTGGCAGTGCTGCCAGGGGCAACGATGGTGCAAGCTCTAGTGTCCTGTTGAGCGCCCCGGCACTACGTTTTTTTTACAAATTAAGCACTGGTCGTTACCACGAGTTCATTACAACGCAAGACATTACAACGACTCGCTTTAGGGAAGCACTGGACTTTGGAATAGTTTTAATTACTATTCCAACTCCAGTCGGTGCCTCATAGGGAAGATGTTGGACTTAAAATCCAACACCAGTCCAACACTGCATTCCCTAAAGCAAGTTGTTGTAATGACTTGCGTTGTAATGGAACTCGTGGTAACATTGCAGTCGTGGTACTGACTGCGTTGTAAAGGCACTACCTTATAATGCCTGCGTTGTAATAGGTTTCCCATGGGTACTACTGTAGCAGGGCCACACTTACAGAACCAATTGCCACAGTTTTGTCAACAATGCACACTGTCTGTCAAGCATTGGCAGCTATATACAAGGGTTAACCAGAGTGTTGTCAAGAATGAATGCCCACAAAATGTCAAGGATTTGGCCACAATTACGCCGGGGTTGACCAGAATTTCACCATAATAGCCAACAATATGTCACAAGTGGGCGTCTATAATGTCACAAATAGCCAGAAGTTGTGGATCAATGCACACAATTTGCCAAGGATGTGCCACTGATATACAATAATACTGCCAGAATGTCTCTTTGAATGCCCACAGTGTGTCATGATGGGCTGCTTTAATGTCACAGATAGAAGTCCACAGGAAGTCCACCTGATATGCCTGGGATAGCCACTATGTCTCCATGAATGCCCAAAGTCTGCCAGTCAGTCAGTCAGTCTTTATTATGACTGAGATAGTTTGAATGCCGAATGTCACTGTGAATGCCCACCTATGCCATAGATGGACCCCTATTATGGGAGGGAAATCCATAATTTCACCATAAATGTCAACTTATGTCAGGAGTCAGGAGGATCCCTTAATATGGCTGTGAGAGGCTAGAAGAGGAAGAATGTCACCTTAAATTTTCATAGTATGTCATCAACTGGAACCTATGAAAAAGAATAGCATGAGGTTTTTTATTGAATGTATGAACCTCTTAATAAAAAATAGCAATGGAAAAACAAAAAATCATATATATATATATTATATATAACCAATATAATTTGTTGTAAAAATAACGACATACATTCACAATCTCAGAATCAAACCAAGTGGCAGTGCTAACTATTTTATTCATAGAGTATCACTGATTTACAAAATGCCCCAAAAAGTATTAATTTACTGTAGTAGTCATTATGTAGCTGCTGCATTAATACAAAAGATATAGGTCCACATGCATCAAAGTCAGGATTTGAGAATCCTAAATAGCGAATTTTAAGAAATCGCTATTTAGGACTCGTAAATCCCTATGCATGTAGGAATCACAAAAAAAATTGCAATTCCTACATATTCCTTAATTGCGACTCGCAAATTGCGAGTCACAATTAAGGAATAGCTACCCATTCATTCCTATGGGCCTAGAGGCCCATAGGAATGAATGGGAATTGCATGCGCAATTTGCGAGTACCAAATTGGTACTCGCATGCAATTTCAAGGGTGCAAGGGTGCCAAAAGGACACCCTGTTGCACCCCTGAAATTGAGATGTTACCACATGTTGCGCACATACATGCCCCAAGGGCATGTGTGTGTGTAACATGAAACTTTGAAAAATGCACTTTAGTGCATTTTTCAAAGTTTTTGCAAATTACCATCAAGTTCAAATTGATGGTAATTTGCGATCCCTAATTGTGAATTCGCAATTAGGAATTGCATCATGCATTGCATTTAGGGAATCACAATTTGCGATTCCCTAAATGCATTCGCAATTTAAGTAATCGCACATTTTGCGATTACTTAAATTGCGAATTTGCATTTGGGTTGATGCATCCCAAATGCAAAAATACTGGTCGCAAAGGTGCAGATTCTGCGAATCTGCCCGTTTGCGATCGGTATTTTCGTTGATGCATGTGCCCCTTAGAATTCATTAAATTAATTATCAAGTCATTGTAAGCAAAGTCCCCCCAGTTTTTTAAATCGCTTATTGAACTATTCATCTGGACATGATATCAAATTTCAATTAAAAAAAACACATTTTGGCCTGCCATTCAGGGTATTTGGGCTGTCAGGTGCCTTCCAATTCAGTATTACCAAGGATCGAGCTATCAACACACAGATAAATATAAGATTTTTAGAATGTTTATCACACTAAGGGGTCAATCCATTAGGTCAAGAAGCGTAGTTTTGGGTTTGGATTCAATAGTCGTCAAAACATTTCCACTAATTTCATCAAACATTTTTTGCCAAAACTGCGATAGCTCCCTGAAAAGCCAAAACATAATGTAGTCAATCACCCGTACTGTTGAACTTAGACCATCTATCAGTAACAGTTGAGGAAATGTTGTTGATTATACGGGTTGCATTGGTAGCTATATAGATCTTAGTTCAATCTTTTTTATTTAGTTCTAATCACAGTGTTTACCTGAATAAAATCAGAAGGCAGTCCTTTATACCAATAACTCAATGATAATTTCTGCCTTTTATCGTAAAACAGCTTATTAACTAGACCAGCTGATTTCACTATATTGATATTAGGGAGTTTATTAAAAATAGATTTTATCTGCAGGAATGCGAGATAATAGCCATGACGACTAGGAATTTCTAGCGGACAGAGCTTTTCGAAATCTTTAATACGAGTTGCTACTAAAAAGATTGCCCATTTTGGCATAACCCACTTGTTTCCTTTTTTGTGCCGGTCCTTTTGTATTCTGGGAGATACGTTTATACAGTCTTGCAAGTGGGTCTCAGCGTGAAAAAGAGGAATCTTAACTGGTGAACAATGTTGTCTATCATTCTTCATAAGAGATGGAGATTCTCATGTCTCGTTTGCGAATTTTAGGGTTCTTTATACAATGTGGCAAATCTGGTATATCTAAAGTTCTTAGCATTATTTTAACATGGTATTATCAAAATATGAAAGTGTCTTTGAAAATCAACTGAGTTTTAAAGCGTAAGCAGCTATATATCTGGCAGTCCAAGTGAAAACCTGGCAGTCCAAGTCTGTCTTCTTCCTTAGGTAATCGCCAAATACTTATTTTGGCCTGGGGCTTTTTGCATTTCATATAAAACAGATAAACAGACTCTCAAGTTTAATACAAAATTCACATCCAGGTTACATATTATGGTCAAAAAATAAAAGGGAAGAATAGGCATTTTAATTAAAGGAACCCTCACAATCACTGATATTGGTAAAGATTCTCTGGCCAACACAAATTTTATGATTTTACTTATTAACAGAATGAAATTGTTTAACTAAAGGTCTTTGGGATGTTTGGAAAAGAAAACGCCAAGATATCTATTTGGTTTATGGAAAAAATTTGATCTAAAGCTTAGTGGAAGAATTTCAGATGTTAAATAACAAAGATTCTGTTTTTTGATTAATCAATTCTGTATCTGCCAAAGCTTTTTTATTTTCCTCAGGTGCCGATTGTAAATTAGAGCTTTTAGCTTCTAAAAATAAACCAATGTAATTGACATAAATTTTGAGCTTAATAGCTTCGGGACTCAGTTTGGAAATTAATTATTAGAGCAAATAAATTGTGCAAGAGGTTCAATTAAAAAAAGGGCAAAGAAAATTGTGGAAAATGGGAAGACCGACACGTTCCTCTGATAAGAGAGATTTGATCAGCTGTTTGATTATTTATAATAACCTAAGCTCATGTGACCTATTAAGGTGCAGAAATCGACCATGTGAGTGGGACAGAAATGTTTCCACAATTGTTAATAAAGATCTCCAGCACACAAAGTCAAATGCTTTTTTGGTATCTAACAGATTAATGGCCATATTAATTTTGACTGAGGTTACAATATCTGTAAAGTCAGGCATATAATGTGTATTAGCATTGTGATTATGGTCCGGTTTAAAAGTGTTTTGGTCTGAATGTATTAGATGTAGTTCACAAAATTAAGACAATTAGCTATTATTTTTACTGGGATCTTGTAATCAGTGATTAATAATGTTATGTGTCTGTATCAGGCTAGATAAGCTTCTGTTTTCCATGATTTTAAAACGTTTATCAAAACGGTGCAATCAAAGGAAGGGGAACTTGAGCCACCTTCTAGTAAGAGATTGAACAAAACTATTTAGAGGGTTTGCAAAATAATCCACAAAAGTTTTTATAAAATTCCGTGCCAAAGCGATCATCTCCATGGGCCTCGGCATTTGGTTACTGTCTTAGGGCCTCTCTGACTTCCATTTCCGAGATGGGATTCTCTAAAAATATGTGGCTAGATTAAGCTCTCAGATGAAAGAATTGATCTCTTGTTCGCTACTCAAAGGGTTAGGATCCTCCTCATTATATTAAGCTGTTTAGTAACTTATGAGGAGCTTTGACATTTGGGAATAATAAGAAATGTACTCATTAGAAATCAAATTTATAATTAATGTAATCAGATTTCCATTATTTTGTCTCTAATTGATCAAGCTAAAAAGTGATGACCTTCTTCATATACTTGGTTTTCAAATGTTCTAAAATTAACAATCTCTATTTGGAGATAAACATTGCACATTTTGGTTTTTGCAGTGGTCCAATCTTTAATAGTGTGTGAAGAATAATTAAAAGAGATTACTTGGTGAGCAGCCTCTAGCTTGGACTGGATAGAATATATTCATTTTTTATATTTTTTAATGCAGTATGGTTTTAAAGAGATAAAACTGCTAATTGAAACCGTACAGGCTTCCTATACCATTGCATAGTCTTTGGATCCTTCATTGTACAAGAAGTAATATCAGATTTTTGTACTTGACATTTAGTGTTCCTGGGGAGTAGTCTGGAAAGCCCACTGGGTGATATTTGATCTTTCCTTCAGGGAAAGTAAAAGGAACTAAATAAAAGTCAATTTTGGGCAGTAATCGAAATCAATCAATCAATCAATTACTCAATCAGGATTTGTAAAGTGCAGCTAATCACCTGAAAGGGTATCCAGGCGCTTTCAGGTCCCAAAGTCTCATTCGAACAGTCAGGTATTAAGGGCTCTTCGGAATTACGGAAGTGAGGTGGTGGTCCGGAGTTGCTTGGGGAGGCTGCACAAAAAACAGAGGACAAGCAAGGAGAAAGCAGTGAAAACGAGGGAGGGTGCTGGGAGGCGGTGGGTGGGGCTAGGTGAGAGGCCGGAAATAACAGGCAGCTTGCAGAAGCGGCAATTAGGGAAAAAGAAAGGAGAAAGCAGTAAAATGAGGGAAAAGCAAGGAGGAAGCCCACAAAAAATGGGGGACAAAGCAGGAGAAAGCAGTGAGAAAAAGGGAAAAGCAAGGAGAAGGCACACAAAAACAGGGGAAAAAGCAAAGAGAAAGCAGTGAAAGCGAGGAAAAAGCAAGGAGAAGGCACACAAAAAATGGGGGAGAAGCAGGAGAAAGCAGTGAAAGCGGGGGAAAAGCAAGGAGAAGGCACTCAAAAACGGGGAAAAGCAAGTAGAAGACAGAAACAAGAGTGACACAGCCAAATGGGGAGAGCTGGGCCTGGGACCTGCTAAATGGGGTCACGCTGCGGCCTCCATTAAGTAGGTCCTGGGATGAAGGAGTGGCACTGGGAGGTAGTGGGCGGGGCTAGGTAGGAGGCGGGAAATAACAGGCGGCATGCGGAAGCGGCAATGAGGGAAAAAGAATAGTAAAAGCAATGAAAACAAGAGAAAAGCAAGGAGAAGGGACACAAAAAACAGGGTAAGAAGCAAGGAGAAAGCAGTGAAAACAAGGAAAAAGCAAGGAGAAAGCACACAACAAACGGGGAAAACAGCAGGAGAAAACAGTGGGAACGAGGTAAAAGCAAGTAGAAGGCATTTAAAAAAACTGTGGAAAAAGCAGGGAGAAAACAGTGAGAACAAGGGAAAAGCAAGGAGAAGGCACACAAAAACGGGAAAAAACAAGGAGAGAGCAGTGAAAAGGAGGGAAAAGCAAGGAGAAGGTACACACAAGATGGGGGAAAAAGCAAGGAGAAAGCAGTTAAAACAAGGGAAAAGTAAGAAGGCACACAAAAACAGGGGAAAAGTCAAGGAGAAGACAGGAGCAAGAGCGATGCAGCAGCATGGGGAGAGCTGGGCCTGGGAAATCTGCCTGAATAACAGGAATAGCATTTTGCCATAGGGTTGTAATGCCTCCATATGTCAAATAGGCCTAATTGATTGCAAAGGTCATAAAAAATTGCAGTGTTCTTCTTATTATCGCGTTGGCTGAGATTAGAATAGTCTAAACGTACATTAGGTAAAAAAAAATTATCCGATTACAGTAAATCCGGCTAGTTTACTCAAATGCCATTCAAGATTCTGTAATGAATTTGCCTCATCAGCTATCAGACCGTAATATGACACTAAATTGAAAGACTGCAGCAGAGCCTGAGGAGAAGCTGCATGTAGAACGCCATGAATATTTAATTTAGTTCCCCTCTTTTCCTTTGTCAAAATGTGTCTCTTGTAATAAGATTATATTAGGGTTAAACTGTGTTAACCAGATGCACTTGTTATTTAGGCCCTTTGCATTGAAGACGATTACCACTAATTTATTGATTCAAAAATAGCTAAAAGAAGCAAATATGAAGTGTGTTGAATAGCACTGCCGCTGGTATTAACTAAACAATCAGTCTGTATTTCAGTATAGTTGGGTTGAGCATTCATGTTCATAATGCAGAACATACCCTCTTCCTCACCTTCTGTGTGTGAGATCCCTTGATCTTTACTGCCCTTCCACACTCCCATTACCTTCCTATCCCCCTCAGTTCACCCAATGAGCGCCATGCTCCCCTGACAAAGCACTCCCTGGGGTGTCATTTAAAAAAATATATATTTTTTTACGGTTTTTTTATATAGCGCGAGCTTGACCCGAAGGTATCGGGTATCAGAGCGCTTTACATATCACCAGTTGCGTTACATGAGGACACATTCATTTTTTGTTAGGCACAGGGAGATTAAGTGATTTGCCCAGAATCACAGGATGTTCAGCGTCATTGGTGAGACTCAAACCCGGTTCCCCAGATTCGAGCTTGACCGCCCTAGCTGTTAGGCCAACTCCTCTCCCCAGCTTTTGGCTTTGAGCTTTTTGGTGCATTGTCTTTGTACTGAGTAGTTATCCAAGTTGAACAGCGAAGGACAAAAAGACCATGAGCCCTCCACTGTAAATATAGATAAAATGTGATACAAAAGTCATATCCTCTGTTGGATGAGGGCTCCATAATTTAACTCAAGAATGACCAGATTGCTGGATCAATGCAAGTAGTGTTTGAGCCTCTGCAATATCTAAAAAAAAGTATAAATACGACTGGACCAAATTTTAGTTTGGCTGGTTGAAAAAATTGTGCTTGAGCATTCAGACAATATAAGTTCCTAGAGATCTGTTTAAGGTCCTATTGCTATGTTGAGTAAAATACATATGGAAAAACCTTACAGCTGGAAGGATTATTGATCCTAATGGACTTTAATTGGATCACTATAGCTAAGACCTTTTCTCTGATTCTAAAGTCTTGAAGTAGCCCAGGATGCTCTGAGGTCTGGTCCCTTCTTTACAAAAAGAGAAGGGTATTCTATGGGCTCTAACTATGGAAAGATCCTTTGATGTCTCAGAGAGAGGATATATTTAGAAATTAACTGTATGACAGCCTCAGTCATGGACATTTTTGCTTGAATTTCTCCGTAACACCTATGAGTTGTAAAAATGACCTGCGCGAATGACTTTCCAAATCTTTTAATTTAGTCTTGGAAGATTTAATTTACTGTTAGAGCCGGAACGTTTCCATAGGTTGTTCAGTCTCGGCATCTTCCAAAGTGGATTCTCAGTTCTAGTTCTTCACAATGGTCATTTATAGATTGACATTTTTGATCAATTATTTCAAATTTGAGTTTCATCTTCATCGCGTTTTCCAACTGAGCAATTTATATCTGCTGGGCATCTATAGTTAACTTCTAAAGCAAGAGAGTAGAGAAAAGATGGAATTCTCCATATTATTGGGGTGATGCTCCTCTTTCAAGTCTGTGATAGGCATTTAACCTAAAATAGGACTCGTACTTCGAGTGTTGTGTCTCTCTGTTTCCGCAAATGTTTTTGATGATAATATAATATTACAGGTTCTTTCCAGCACAGTTTTTGTTGATGGGACGAGGACATATCTTCATAAGATCTATTTCTTGTTTTAGAGGCTGCAGAAGGTGCAGTTTTGCTCTTAACCTTAAAAAGAAGGTATTGGGAGTTTGGAGAATGTGAGTTTTGTCCTCCTGATTTTCACAAAAGATGTTTGGTAAGGTTCGGATTCGGGCAATCAGTTTCTGAGTGCCCATAAATTTGGGTATCTAATTCAATGACTAATTTTTTAAGACCTTAATGTGAAATTGGGAGTGACGCTTCGTAGAATGGTTTTGCCAGGACTGTAAGCTTAACCGCCAGAGAAAATAAAGCTTGCAGACTCACTCACAGATTTAACAATGTTGCCTAAATGTAGTCTTCTATTTCGCTCTGCCACAATTATGTCTAATACTGTTTCTAGTAGTTTCCCTTATTGTTTGAAGAGTTCCCTCCTGATTGTGAATCTGGGCTCAAAGGTATAGGAGGTCTTCATGTATGTTTTTTTTGCATTGTCTAATAAGTTCATAGCCTGGACGTTGTTTCAGAATTTGGTATTTTAACAAAGTCCATTCTGATTCTTTTAAAGTTCCCTGGGATTAGTGTCTCTTACCAGGTGTATCTCCAAAGTGCTATACATTTTGGACAAGTGTAGGCTTTATATTCTTAACTGGTTTTGCTTCCATGGTTTAATTTGGGATGGAAATATGGCTGAGCTTCGTGATGGGAAAAACCAAAGTAAAATTCTAGTTCCAATTAGTTCCTAGCTGTGTAACTATATTTCTGTGGTTTCTATTATTAATCCCGGCAGGGTTTAGCGTAAAAATTCTGAGACCTCCAAAAGGATTTGCTTGATTTCTCTGTTATTTGTAAGCAATTCTAAGAGGAAGGTAATAAACCACCGCTGCCCACTGTGAAGGGAAGGGTAGCCTTAAAAGGAGCAAACTATATCACTTCTACCTGTACCAAATCCCTCTTACCTCTTCTCAAATGATCTCCCAGCTCCATGAGTAGTCAGATGAGGGGTAGGAGAAAAGGTGCTCGCAAATATCAGAGGGAATCTGCAGGCCCTAGAAGCAGCATTGCATCAGTGCTGGGGAGGGGGCGGGGGCCCAAGCATTGGCATAGCCTGCCCGATTAAAGGAGTGGAGTAGTGTTGTTGCAGGATTGAGTATAGGCGGAACTGGCTGTGTCCACACCAAATTTGGCCAGAGTCTTACCTTCTTTATCTTCTACACAGAGTGAGTTGGAAAAGATTTCTTTTAATAGCTGCTGGGCTAGCGAGGCTTGGATCAGTGCAGCGGCTTGGATCAGCTAGAACAGCAAAAACAGCAAGGAAACAATGTGAATGCTGCTCTAATTGGAACGCCATGACAGAGTCATGCAGTGAGCTAGGTGGAAATTTCCATTGCTGTCCTCCTTCCATCCCGCCATAACAGAGTCACCCACCAAAACAGAGTCAAAGCAAGAATTTTGACATCAATGCCCACTTTAATTCCCTAATGGATGGTACCCTGTGATGCTAGGGTTGGCCAGAATGCTAGCTTAAAGCCTACAATATGTCAGATGTGGGTTCTATAAGGCGAATTTGGCATTTGTGCTTGTAACTATGTTTGGTTAGTTATGCTATGTTACGTCATTTAATTCTTGTAGAGTGTAAACCGTTGCCATAAATGGCCTGCTGGAACTGGGAACTAAAATCACATAACATGTTGCAGCATAGCTTAGCCTGAAAGAGAAAGGTTTTGGGACTGTTCCTAAATTTCTAACAATAAAGGGTATACCTCCGAACTGGTGATAGGTCACTGCAGAGGATAATGGCCTGTACCAAGTAAGAAAGACTTTCGGCTCTCTATTTTTTAAATCTCTAAACCTGTAGGAAGAATATATTCCAGGGGCCAGAGTAAAACTGTTTTTGGCAGCAAGAATGCTGTGCATCTTCCTTATGTACAAGAAAATGGAAAGATTTTCTATACATTATCAACTCTTTTACCAAAAAGCAAACCTTCACCACATAACTTACAGACCACATCTTTTTCCAACAAAAACCCAGAAGACCCTGGTATCTAACAGCCAATCAATCAATCAATCAATCAAAATACTTTATTCGGCTTTAGGATTAAAACCATAAAAGTTACACAACTCCATATAACAGTTAAGACATATAATTCATAACAATAATGTTAAAACAAATTGTCCCCTAAAATACAGAGATATATACATCTAATACATAAAATTATATGGGGGGAACCACTACACCAGAGGACCAAATTACATCAATATGGATAGTAATGGGGGTACCTACCAACGTTAGAAGTTTACTATCTCTCCATACAAATCCTAGATCTCAGAGAGGATTTCAGAAAGCCTACTATAAAAGTCACACAGTCTAATTTCAACAGTTGTAAATAAAAAAGAGCTGGGCGGACCTGAGTAAAATTCAACTTCTTTAAAAGGGGTGTTAAAAAATATCTGCGAGGTACATCATAAAATTTACAAAAAAACATAAAGTGTAGCAAATCCTGAGGAGACACTCCGTCGCAGCCACAGGATGCTAACACCTGGCCTCTGCGGCTCCCTTTTGGGACAGCTAATAACAAATGAAAATAATCCAATCGAAACCTGGTTAATAAAAACCGCTCATGGGGCGACAATGGCCACAGAAGATAAGGCTCAATAGATGGGATTGTTTTAAGCATCACATATTTACGGACGCTTGATTTCCCAATTTCTAAATCGTCTCTACCATGCTTTTTTAAGGTAATAAAGGTTTTTTTTACAAATTCCACATCCTTCATGGTAATAGAATCAGGCTTTAAAAAAAGGTCCGGCCGCCCCAGCTCTTCAAAACAACCCCTAATATATTTTAACCATGGGATACGAGACATGTAATCAAGACTCATAATTTCTCTTAAAATCTGATGGTTGAGAACTAACTCCTTGTTTAACCAACAATTGAGCCAAAACAACAAGGGGCGCATGGCCAAGGTGTCGCATAAAAATGGCAACCCCAGTTCTTCATGTACCACCAGATTTGATGTTCCAGTGGGCACTCCTAGGAGACGTTTTAGAAAGGTGTTCTCCACCACCTGTAGAGCATCGGTTGCTACATAGCCCCAGATTTCACTCCCATAGCCAGCTATAGCAACACTTTTGGCCTGAAATATCTTCAACATTGCAGCAATTGGGCGCTTACCCATCTTCGCTGCAAAGTTGAAGATTGCCGCATTCGCCCTTGTAACCTCCCCTTTTTTCCTCTGGATCAGGGCACCCCAATTCAGACGGTCATCTATTAGAACACCCAGGTAAGAGAATACCGAAGTCGTTGGTACTTTCTCATTACCTACTTTAAAATGGAACGATTTCTTCGGGCGAATCCCAACCTGCATAATATAGGATTTGGAATTATTAATTGCCAAATCACGGGCTTCCATAAAACTCCGAAAGGTGTCTAACAATGTCTGAAGTCCCCTTGCCGTCCTAGCAATGAGGACCGCATCATCCGCATATAGCAGGACGGGCAGACCTCTTTGCCCCACATATGGAAAATCAACCCCTGTTTTTATCAAAAAATTTTCCAGGTCATTGATATATAAATTAAATAAAAAGGGGGCCAAGATACACCCCTGCCGAACCCCCCTCTCTATTTTAAAATCTCTGGATACACGAAGATCCTGTGCATATCTGATGTTAGCCTTTGTATCCCTGTGCAGATCCTCCAGGAAGTCAACCAAATTTTCCTCCACCCCCATGGCCCGCATTGATTGCCACAGTTTCCCCCGATTGACACAATCAAAGGCAGAGGAAAGATCCATGAAGGCCATGTAAATTGTACCTTGGCGGGCAATTGTATACTTTCCCAGGATCAGATATAAATTAAGGCATTGGGCCAAGGTGGAGCGCCCTGGGCGGAACCCATACTGTATATCAGAGATGATCTCATTCTCTGCCGCCCAAGAGGATAATCTTCCCAGTAATACCCCACCCACAACCTTGACCACAGAGTCAAGAAGGGAGATCGGTCTATAACACAAAGTGCTATTACGATCGCCCTTCTTGAATACCGGCACAATGGTTGAGATGCTCCAGGAGTCCGGACAACCAATCCTGGCCGCCGCGTTAAGGACAGCCATCAATACTGGGGCCCAAAAAGATGGATTAGATTTAAAAAGGTCTGGAGGTATACCATCCGGACCTGGGGCCTTATTACACGTTAGCCCTAAGATGGCCTTCTCCACCTCTTTCTGCTCAAACACTATTGGAGCAGTGATATTAACCCTACTTTGGGATTGATGAGGCTCCATGGGGCGTCTAAAAATAGATTTAAAATGAGACACCCATTCATCCTCAGATATATTAGTGCCTACTTCTCCATCCCTAGCCTTTTCAAATAAAGGTCGATTAATAATGCCCCAAAACCTTGCACTGTTCCCCAAAGTGCTTGCCTCCAGTAAGTCCCTCCACATTTCCTCCTTCAGTTCGCCCTTACGGTTAACCAATGCCCGTTTATATTCACGACGACGGGCACATATCAGAGACTGATTTCTCGGGGTAGCTTTTAAAGCATCTTTCAAAAGTTTAGCTGCCTTAGAACACTGTGGATTAAACCATCTAGGGTCAGATAACACCGTCCCATGAGAGGGGGCACTTAAAAGTGCCCCTATCTTTAAAACAATAACATCAAAAGCCCCAAGAACCCCCCGGGTGGAAACCAAGTGACACACAAGAAGCTAATTCGGTAGCACACGATACTTGTACCTTGCCAAAAAATGAGTCTGGGGATATCTGTGACCATTTTAGGCGGCGTTTACCATCCACCGGTCTCAGCATGCCTGGGAATGTCACCCTAGCTTGTGTTATCAACAGCCTACCTCCAAGGTGGACACAGATGGGATTATGATCGCTAAAAGCGCTATCCATGATGGTAAACCCACGTAAACTAGACTGGAGTCCGGTGGAAATCAAGATGTAATCTATAAATGAACCATCACTACATCCTTTAAAAGAAGGAACGGACTGTGTGCTAAGGGGGTTAACCAGAGACATAGATGATACCAAATCAAATTCATTAAGCAGACCATTCAATGCATCCCCCTGAACGGAATGCTCAAAATGGAATCCCCGCATCCTGGCACATCCCATCTCAGCCATACATCTTATTTTAGGGTCTCCACAAGGATGAATATTAAAATCCCCTGCCACCATAAGATTATGAGCAACAGAATCACAGGACTGTCTTATAAGGCAGCCTAGCTGGGCAATCTTACACTCCCCCAGCACACTTAGTGCATTATAAAAATTAATAATGCCCATACAATCATTTCCTCTCCCTAGGACAATTACTTGAGAGTCCTTATTAGCAGTAGGAAGTTGCTGAATCCTACAGGTCACAGCCAACGATATGTAGGTCACTAAACCACCCCTCGCTCTACCACAAGGTGACGGGGTTGCAGGGACAAAGAATGCTTTATATCCCTCCAGAAACAGGTTGCAGTTCACAAGCCAAGTCTCCTGGAGACAAATCACGGAGAATTGTCTAATGAACTGCATCCATACGGGATCCTGAAATTTTCCTAACAACCCTGCGATGTTCCAAGACAAGATATTATAAATGTCTGCCCTTTCAATCATCCCCTGTTGTACAATCAATGAAAGCACCTGCTGCTGAGGGCTAATCCTCCCAGACGGCTCCCCGGCACTGGGCACTATATTTCGCATAGAGATTGATGGGGACCCCTGTTGATGCGATAACTCTCCAACGGGCTCTGTGTTCATGTTCAGTCAATCTTGCTCATCCAACCTTGATAAAGCTGAAAATCTATTAGATAGCGCTAACCGAGTAGTAGGCTGGTGCGCGGTCGATCGAAATTGTACCCCCTGGGGCCGCGGATAACCTCCACCCGCAACCTCACGGGGTCCATGAGACCACCCATCACAAAAAATATTGGTGTTTGGGGGCCCTATAGGGTCAACCTCGTAGAAGAAACCCAACGGGAGGACCTGGATACCAGAATCACGATGTGCACGGTCAAAATAAGCATCCCGTAAGATTCTATCCACAAGGGGAGATCCATTGAAGTTCACAACAATACAATCCCCCTCCGGGTTTCCTCCTGTTCCCCAACCAGCCCACGCGGCGCACCATAATAATATTACGTTCCACCATTGGACCTACAGAGGTGTTATTCGACAGCCAATGAGTAACCTTATTTTTGAGTTGACTGAAATCTTCATTGGACCCTGGCGAAAGTGGAGGAACATTTCCCAAAATTATTACGAGGGGTGTAGATTGAGGTGGAAGATTGATAACCACTGAGTTCTTTGTGGCATTTACCTGATGACCCTGTACCCCCTCCATTGATGTTCCTGAAGTTTGAGAAATCAAACCCTGGGGATGAAAGTTAGGAGCCTGTCTTTCGCTTGAGGTATTTGCCAACCCCCCCAGATCTTTAGGCACTATATTTACACCATGAGGCTGAATTCCACTGGCAGGCCACGGGGCTAATACTAACCCAGGCGTAGATGTAATACCTGGGATTATGTTGTCCTTAGATGAGTTAGGGACCATAGGTTGAGTAGATTGGACAGGTAGAACAGACCTGTTCTGTTCTGCTAAAATTTTCTCAATAAGATTTAATTTATCCAAAATGGGACTCAACTTAGCATCCAACATGCAACTCATGGTAGATTTAAAGGCTTCCATCAAGGCCGGGTGAACTGTGTTTACTACCGATGATACAGGTACCGGGATTTTAGGAGCTAACTTGGTGGATACATTTAGTTTGGTTTTTTTGGCTTGACTCCCAATGGACTTCAAATTTCTTTTTATACTCCCACGTGACCTTGGAGCCACCCTTGGTTGTTGTGAGGGGCCAACATTACGATGTATTTCTGGTGACCTATAATTGATAATACTGCCAGACTCTATCGCTTGTGTAGAAACACCCTCCTTGTTATTCTCAATAATTACAGCGGGAGAGAGTGGTCTATGAGGTACCTCACAAGAAATTTCTTGCAGAGGAGATGAAGCTACAATAGTCTCTCGGTTAATACTCAATAGGAGGGGCGTGGGTGTACTCGATATTTCCATAACACCTTGCCTTATGGGATTAATAGAGCCAGCCAATAGGGAGGATAAGCCATTAGAGGGAGATCTAGAGAGACGCCTATTCACCATTTCGATCTCCTTATCAATAACAGAGGTAGCTCTCAATAAAAAGGCATCCATGGTTGTAACATTAGCCCTGGTTACAGCTTTTGTCCCTTCCTGGCTCTCTTGGAGCCTCCGCCTCCCCATATCACAATATCAATGCGTCCCCCCAAGTTTTAAACAGAAAAAGCAACACAACACCCAATACCCTGGTTAAAATGTAAAGAACAATCTTAACCTAATAAACCATTACAAGCCCCTGCAAAGAAAGGTCCCATTCAAATAATACTTCCCCTATAGTATAGTACTACACCTAAACACTTCTCAAATCGGACCGCCAGAAAGTGCAAATATAAAATAGGCACAATCCCAAGCCAAAGTTTCAGTGGACCCCTGCTACTGCAAACAGGTTACTAAGAGGAAGGGCCCAGCCCAGCCTCCTCCGGACTCTGACGGGCTAAGACGGGCCCGTCTTGGCCCGGTCTTCGCCCGTGCCGAGCCCGCGCGCGTCCCGCGTTGCGTTGCCGGCTCTGTGCCTTGTAGCGTCCTCCAGGGAGCGGGGCTAAAGTGCGCTAGTGCAGGTTAGGGGCCAGGGACAGCGCAAAAGCACCAGAAGTAGTCCGTTGCAGAGCGGATCCCGCCGTCGCGGTGCCGGCTCTGTGCCTTGTAGCGTCCTCCAGGGAGCGGGGCTAAAGTGCGCTAGTGCAGGTTAGGGGCCAGGGACAGCGCAAAAGCACCAGGAGTAGTCCGTTGCAGAGCGGATCCCGCCGTCGCGGTGCCGGCTCTGTGCCTTGTAGCGTCCTCCAGGGAGCGGGGCTAAAGTGCGCTAGTGCAGGTTAGGGGCCAGGGACAGCGCAAAAGCACCAGGAGTAGTCCGTTGCAGAGCGGATCCCGCCGTCGCGGTGCCGGCTCTGTGCCTTGTAGCGTCCTCCAGGGAGCGGGGCTAAAGTGCGCTAGTGCAGGTTAGGGGCCAGGGACAGCGCAAAAGCACCAGGAGTAGTCCGTTGCAGAGCGGATCCCGCCGTCGCGGTGCCGGCTCTGTGCCTTGTAGCGTCCTCCAGGGAGCGGGGCTAAAGTGCGCTAGTGCAGGTTAGGGGCCAGGGACAGCGCAAAAGCACCAGGAGTAGTCCGTTGCAGAGCGGATCCCGCCGTCGCGGTGCCGGCTCTGTGCCTTGTAGCGTCCTCCAGGGAGCGGGGCTAAAGTGCGCTAGTGCAGGTTAGGGGCCAGGGACAGCGCAAAAGCACCAGGAGTAGTCCGTTGCAGAGCGGATCCCGCCGTCGCGGTGCCGGCTCTGTGCCTTGTAGCGTCCTCCAGGGAGCGGGGCTAAAGTGCGCTAGTGCAGGTTAGGGGCCAGGGACAGCGCAAAAGCACCAGGAGTAGTCCGTTGCAGAGCGGATCCCGCCGTCGCGGTGCCGGCTCTGTGCCTTGTAGCGTCCTCCAGGGAGCGGGGCTAAAGTGCGCTAGTGCAGGTTAGGGGCCAGGGACAGCGCAAAAGCACCAGGAGTAGTCCGTTGCAGAGCGGATCCCGCCGTCGCGGTGCCGGCTCTGTGCCTTGTAGCGTCCTCCAGGGAGCGGGGCTAAAGTGCGCTAGTGCAGGTTAGGGGCCAGGGACAGCGCAAAAGCACCAGGAGTAGTCCGTTGCAGAACGGCCAATCAATCATCTTCCAGTACTGGGGAGTACTCAAAAAGAGTCTGTTCAATGGCAAACCCACATCACAACACATATGCTTTTACAGGACTACCTTCATGGCTTCCAGTGCGCTGCAGCCTGGAAATAGCCCCCATTCGAGTCATAGAAGATGTCCTTAAAAAAATGGACAGTTGTGACCCCTTATGCTTACTGTCACAAATCATATGACACATACATCCACAATGCCTTAATTTAGATCCTGTCCTTCTGAAAGGCTCTTTAAAACAACGAAATACTAAGAATCAGGCCTCATTTTTCCATGGTAGGACTCTCAAGAGCACAACAGCTACCATTCAGATATGGAGTACTGCAAATCCTGCAAGAGGTCATGACATCCCTCGTGACCTTCACCCTTCACATAGAACCCCTCACGGTCCTCCTGCACAGCTGTGGTATAAGTATATAACAGTATGCCAGTGATATCAATCAGTATTTAACAATATATGGATCAACAATGGCCACATCTTACATTCTCTCTCTGAACATGCAAATGTCCAGCACCTGCTAGAACCTCAACACAACAAAATACAGATTTGGTTTCCCTCTCTAAAACCACCGCCCCCTTTCACATCTGTTGTGAGCTAGAACAATCACATTTCTGATCTCAACCTGTGGCAAGCCTCTTTTCTTCCATTGAAAGTGATCTCTCTCCCAAGAACCACATCTCATAGATAACCAAGATGGTGTGGAACCAGCTTTCTCTGCTTATGGAATCAGTCTCCGAAACTAGCATCAGTGCCATGGAAGTAGACCGCAACAATCTTTCATTGCCAGCATAAATAGCTCTACTTACGTGGTGAATGGAATGGCGTCCTATGTGCAGCCACTTTCCTCGTTAATGTAAACAAATATAGATACTGCAGCTGACTAAACGTTCAGCACCTCAATCATAATACCCATATAGTAAAAAAAAGTCCCGTGCAATCAACCTCCGAGACCTGCCGCAGTTGGGTCTCACTGGAAATCCAGAAACATAAATTGAAAAGAGGATGGAGGTAGCACCAGAGATGAAGTCACGCTCGAGTCAATATGGCCTTTTCAATGTTCTTTATTCTTCTTTAAAATAGTGTGTGACAGGACAACAGCCAACGCGTTTCGTTCCTTTTAAGGGAACTTCATCAGGGCAAAAAATCTTGTAACAACAAGGTCCGGCTGAATACGTCAAAGGAATAGTCAGTCCCACGATGCGGACAAACTTATAATAAGTTCCGGCCAGAGCGATCTAAGTACTATCGGATAGATACTCTAACCCAATAGGAAAAAGTGTCGGAGATCCCACAGTGACGTATAGATATAATTAGATGTCTCTGGAGTCCATCTCAGAGCATATATAAAATCACACCACAGCGCAATGCACAGCAGGATTCAAATATACAGGAAACCCAATAAGCAATAACGACCAATGGGTTCCGACCTCAGTAATCAGATAAAAATGTGGTGAAGTTCCAAGATACAGTGATAGCGGCAAGTGAGCCCGGCACGATAGCAGCGGTCGCTACTGCTGCTATCGTGCCGGGCTCACCTGCCGTCGCCGAATAGAAGGCTCATGGGACCATTTCGGCTGAAGTCTATCACTACTTCACCCGTGCTGTGTGATCGCCGACCGCTATCACTGTATTGCGCTGTGGTGTGATTTTATATATGCTCTGAGATGGACTCCAGAGACATCTAATTATATCTATACGTCACTGTGGGATCTCCGACACTTTTTCCTAATGGGTTAGAGTATCTATCCGATAGTACTTAGATCGCTCTGGCCGGAACTTATTATAAGTTTGTCCGCATCGTGGGACTGACTATTCCTTTGACGTATTCAGTCGGACCTTGTTGTTACAAGATTTTTTGCCCTGATGAAGTTCCCTTAAAAGGAACGAAATGCGTGGCTGTTGTCCTGTCACACACTATTTTAAAGAAGAATAAAGAACATTAAAAAGACCATATTGACTCGAGCGTGACTTCATCTCTGGTGCTACCTCCATCCTCTTTTCAACTTTCCTCGTTAATGTAGAAAGGAAATCCAGTCCCATCACATCTAACTTGATTATCCTATACATGACTGCTCCTGCGAGCCTATGCCGCCTTCAGTACCTATACTAATCTGAGATGGTTAACTCTATGTAGCCGCAGGGGGACACTAAAAGGGACAGCCCCTTAGTGTTTCCTCATTGCCCAGGGGTAGTTTTTTGTCAGTGGCCACCTGGCTTAGTAAAGTAGCCATGGCCAGCGCAAGATTACTCCTTCCCATTGACCCCAGGTGTATAACGTCACTTCCGGCCGGGGGGGGTGTCAGCGGTGGTATTTAGGTGGGCTCGCCACCTGTATATTCCTCTTTCGGTGGCCATCAGCAGAGGAATTTGCCACCCACCCACCTAGCAACAACCTGAGAGCCAAGAAGAGCAGCCAATCTCTGTACAGCAGCGCAAGTGGAGTTACAGGGTGATCCTAATGCAAAAAGTGAATATTACAAGTGGAAATGGGACCATGAGAAGAACACAACGGTGACCTCTTCATCCCGTAAGGAACATTTGGTATCCTGACAGCTGGAGGTTGGCCTTACCTCACTCCGTGGTGGCACGGGTGTAGTAACTATGAAAAAATTATTGGGCTGTGTTGGACTTGGCCCTTTTTGGCCGGTTCACCCCTAAACTTTTTGCCTTGTATGGTAGTAGTTTTAAGTCTCTGGGCACTTTAGCACTGTGGGCCAGTGTAAAGTGCGTGCGCGCTGAGGGCGTGTGGTGAGATTGTCCTGCCCTCCCATAGGAATGCATGGGGGATATGTGTGTCCATGGTAATTCCTGGTGTGAGAGGAGTGCAGGGGCGAGTTTAGTATGTGCGAACTCGTGAGAATAAATGCTGCGCAATGGTGTGCGCAGATTTATTGTGACTGGTGTAGAAATGCCACTTTTAGAAGTTGGCATTTATGTGTGCTCTGTGTCTGCCTGCCTGATGTGAATTGCATGTCTGGCTTGTGAGTGACAGGGGCTGGGAGGTGTGTGTGGCTCCTGGAGGGGCAGGGTGAGTCAGCGCAGTGGTGAATAGAGGGATCTGCATCTAGATGGGAGGGAGGAGTTGCACCTGGGACCTGAATAGGGCTGTGCCTTCCCTCCACAATGCTGGCTCCACCCCCTGTGGTGTGTCTGATGTCCCTAGCCTGTCCTGTGAAAGGAGAGAGGAGCTGAGCAAAACAAAGTGCTCCAAAGCTCCCCCAAATCAGTTGCGTCTGGTTTTCCCCCAGCCCTGCACCTTTACACAAAGGGAAAAGGGTGTATAAAAGAAGGGGCTGTGACCCCATGTAAATGTTCTGTGTTCAGTTCAGTTCCTGTTCTGGTGTGCTGTTCCTGACGGAGGGGCTTGCTGCTGCTGGGGCCCAGGGGGGCTGCCAGGAGGGCTGCCTCCCTGGGCCCTGCATTGCCCCTTGATCCCTAAGGACCTCCAGGACTCTTGTTGCACCTAGCGCCTGGTGAGCGCTACATTTCCTCAAGAAGAGGAGCACGAGGGCTCCGCAGCGCTGGGCTGCCACATATGCACCGAGGGAATCCCGACGTGGGGATTCCCCCTCGCATTGAGGGAAGAGAGGGAGCCCACCCCGCCTTTGTGCACTCTTACGAGCGGAAGCCTACCCCGCTTTATGGATGTTGTTGGCAGGTGCCCACCCCGCTTTATATTTTAAATTATGAGGGAGCCTACCCCTCATTTGCCGCCACGAAGAGAAGGAGAAACGAAATCACCGCCGCGGCCCCGATCGCCACACAGGAAGTCAGGCAACCTTGCCTGGGACGTGGGCGGGGCCTCGTGGTAGCAGGAAGGAGCCGGAGATCTGTTCGGAGCCTCGCAGGCTCCGGGGAGAAGTCCCGGGTCCCAGGAGGGGGCCCGGGTGAAGTCCGAGGTGGTGCCAGAGTTCAGGGTCTGAGCGGGGCTCCCGTGAGCGGCTGTGAGCCCCGGCGCCAGAAGCAGAGAAGGAAGGCAGGCGGGAGCCCACCCCGCCTACGTGGTAGCGGCAGAAGTGCAGCAGGAGTCCAGGCGAGGCTCTCAAGAGAGGGAGAGCCCCGCGTTTTGCTACGCCGCCTTCAGCGGTGGAGAGAAGAGCAGAGTGCCGGT
This sequence comes from Calotriton arnoldi, assembly GCA_963921515.1. Lineage (NCBI taxonomy): Eukaryota > Metazoa > Chordata > Amphibia > Caudata > Salamandridae > Calotriton > Calotriton arnoldi. Next base: position 322,580 of record CAWUFW010007988.1, on the reverse strand, counting down.
CCCAGCCGGGAGCGAAGACCGGAGGAGTCCTGCCCCCAGAGCCGGTGAGTGGGGCTCCGTAGGGGTTCTCTGTGTGTGCCTGTTCGAGGCACAGTGCTATCTCCGCACCCTGAGCGGCCCCGTCTGGCAGTGGGCCGCTCCAACGAGGGGGCACATGGTTAGTGAGGGCCCAGAGGGGCCCGTGTCCCCCCTACATGTCGAGGCACATTGTCGGTGCCTGAGCGGTCCCGCCGTTGCGGGCCGCTCCATCATGGGGGCAAGTTTATTCAAAAGCCCGTGGGGCACCGTGGTGCCGGGCCTCTGCGCAGAGAGGATCACAGTTGCCCCGCTTGGCAGTGGGCAGCTGCAACGTTTGGGCATCTTGGTTTTGAGAGCCCCAGAGGGCCCCGTGTCTATGGGGGCATATCGAGGCACATTGTCGGTGCCTGGGTGGGCCCGCCCGAGAGCGGGCCGCCCCAACGATGGTGGCACATGTTGTAGTGCTACAGGGGGTCCAGAGGGCACGGAGGTGCCGGGCCCCCTCCTTTATGCAAAGTGCCACGAACTGGGCACAATTGAGAGAGAGTCCCTGAGAGGGACCAGAGGCACAGTGAGTGCCAGTGAGTTGCACAGCTGCCCAGCAATTAGTGGGCAGCTGCTACGTTTAGGCCTGCGCAGATTGCGCACCCTTGACGTTCGCTGCTTAGGCAGCGCGCCCTGAACTTTTGGGACATAGGGCATTTGAGCCCCTCTTTGAGATGGCCAGTTGGCCAGGGGGACAGTTAGGTTTATAGGGCGCCAGGCCCTAATCTGATCTATGTGCTGATGTGATTTTGGGTGCTAGGAAATGTAATCATGTAGTATGATTTACGCACCCTGTATTATACCTCTAACGTACTGTTATGATTATGAGGTTTTGCATAATGTGTTTATGCTTGTGATTTTATTATTACCTAATGCGTTTAGGTTGTGAGTTATTCTCTACCGTGATTTACGCCCCTAATGTGAGTTATACTTAGGAGGTTAGGGTCTAATGGGTTTAGACTTATGAGAGGATTGCATAATGTATTTATGCTGGTGAGGTTGGCGCAGAATGTAATTCGCGCCTGATGTGATACTGTGCATACTGTGGTTTATGTTACAGGAGGATGCTGAGTACAGTGGTTACCAGTGATTACTGGTTGTACATTTATGATATGTCCTACATTTATGATATGTTCACTAAGTGATGGTTCTGACAGTGGCCCACGTGGCCCTGTCATGTGTAAATAATTCCCTTGTAAATATGACCTAGTGCCAGGTGGCACCATGTATATTGTGTGAGTACTATTCTAATGTGTGCTGAGAATACAAAGGCTATTTTTAATATAACCTTGTGTGGAGTTCCTTTTGTAGTGTGCCTGGTATGTTGTTGCTGTGCGCGTGCGCAAACGCTTTACACATTGCCTCCGGGATAAGCCTGACTGCTCGTGCCAAGCTACCAAGGGGGTGAGCAGGGGTTATCTTTGGCGTGTAACTCCCTTGCCCTGACTAGAGTGGTGGTCTCTGCCTGGCTTTGGCGCAAGCCTTAGCCAACCAGAGATCCCATTTCTAACAGGCTGCAGCACCAATGCGAAATATACAGCACCAGATAGATAATAAAACGGCTATGTGATGCCTGATGGCTTGAGATTGTTTCAGGATGGGTGTCAGCAGTTACTCCTAAACAAGCTGCACTCATATGACCACTTGCTTCCTCACTATGGGGGTCACTACGATGGCGTAAGGCCCGCCACCGCCAGCCGTGCGGTGGCGGGCCCGCCGCCATCTGACAGCAATTTTCCCCCGCCAAATTACGATGGCGGGGGGAATCGTCCTAGTTCCGTGGCAGTCGCAAAGACCGGCCGCCACGGTCCCGCCACAGGCAATCGTACTGATTGCCTGGCGGAGCAGTCAGCAACCTAGAATGGTGGCGGTGCCTAGCAGACACCGTCTGCCAGATTAGGATGCTTCATCCCCGCCAGCCTGTGTATGGCGGTTCAACCGTCATTCACAGGCTGGCGGGGATGTACTTTGGGGGCCTGTCGCAGGCCCCCCTTAAGCAGGGGCATGGGATTTTTGCACTTGGGGGGCACCTATGGTGCCCCCCAACATTTCCCTGCACCATGTGACAGGCACCGCGTGGTGCCTGCTACGTAGTGCAGGGAAATGCAAAACTTGCATTTTTACCATTGCGGCGGGTGCTGCAGCCTGCAGCACCCACCGCAATGGTAAACATGCACAATGCGACCACCACAGTGGCGGGCGCAATGTAATTTCACTTGCGGGAGCACCACCATATAGGCGGCCGGTTCCAAGCCCTGTGACGATGGCGGACGGACTTCAGTCCGTCCGCCATCGTAATCACCCCCTATGTTATGAAGGCTGACAAAGGAATTCACCAATGATGTGGAAGCAAAGGCTTTTATCACAAGACAATGAGGTGGGTATAATATGCAAATCCATTTTATTACTAACTCCTGGCAGCAGCAATAAGATGTCATGACACAAAGGCATTATAAAGCTACTAATACTATGAAGTAGCCTCTGTAGTAGCAGATACCCTCTCTTATTGCTACTTCTGACTTCAGATAAGTGCCCGCTTTGGCTCTCTCTATTTTCCACTTAGCACTTTTCCTTTTCTCTGGCAAGCTACACAATTTTCCTACCTATGCCAATAGCCTTGTGCCTCTCAACTTCTCTATCTCACCTTTCTATTGTCAATCTTTCCTTGTTTTTGGACCCCCCAACCTTTAACCTGACTCTCTGTCTCTCAGTTTTTCCCTCAAACTTTTTCCTGCCCCTCGGCACAATCGGTCCTCACCTCTCACTTGCTTCTTTTTGGTAAGGAAAACACTGCTTGTTTATTTGCAAGCCCAACCTGGTGCTTCTGACCCAGCATGCTTAAATCATCTGCGGCCTGATCTCCTGCAGTAACATTCTTCCTGATGGATTTTTGCCTTAAGGGCATCCCTCCGAGATCCCTCCAGGACTACGACTACTGTGTCACTGATATGATGACCCGGGACAAAATGGCCATTGTGTTTTCTTGCGCAGCTTAGCAATATTCACAAGCAGCTTTGGTTACTTTGTATCACAGGCTCAGTGGGCCCCCATGTCTCAAACTAGCCTTGACCCTTTCACAACCAGCTTAATCTGCCAAACAGTTGCGGCTCCTCCACTAAGGCGAAGGAGCGTCGCCCCACTGCTATTTGAGCAGTGCAAAAATAAAAAGAAAATGATAACAAGAAATTATTATCATTTACTTTTCTGTGCCAGACTGGGGGCGGGGCTCAGCACAGTGAGGTGTGGTTTGCACTCCCTATGAGCGCATGAATTTTCGACCGGCCCTTTTGGGCCGGCCAAACACTCATGCGCACTCACCATCTTCTCCACCTTGCTGTGTTGCACAGCCTGATGGAGAACATGCCGAGGCTCCCAGGCACTGCCTGAGCGGCCAAACAGGCCGCTCAGACCAATCACGATGCTACTCATGCTGCATCGTGATTGGCTGGGAGAGTCTGCTTCCGGTGCTTCCAGTGCAGACAAAGAGGAGGGAGGAGAGGCGTGCGGCGGCAGCTGCTGCTGCGGCGGCTTAGGAAAGGCAAGTTTTTTTTTGTTTTTTTTAATCCATCCCCTCCCCTCCCCCCGCCTCACCACCTCCATTCTGAGGCAGCCGCCACTACTGCCAAACCTTAATTTATCAAAACAAAAAATAAATAAATAAGCGAAAATAAGGAGTTACTTTTTATAAATAACTTACACAGCCTGCTAGACAGGCCTTCTCTCATTAACTACATCTGAACTATTTGTCTACATATCCTACCATATATTGTATTCTATTTTTATAAAGTGTCACTATGTATTTTTATTTACTCCACATGTATCTCATGTTATTGCTGTTGTGATATCTCTGTAAAGCGCTCTGATACTTCAGGTCTAGTTCACGCTATATAAAACTTGATAAATAAATACCCATATTCCCTTATTAACTTAGAAAGGGGCTTGCTTTAAGGTAAAAAGAGAAACCAGAAGCAGTTCAGATGGATGAGTAGAGAAGAAGGACTTCTCAGTTGGTAAGTTATCAGGCAACCCCTCCTCCTGATTACCTAAGAAGCAAGTAGGCACAGTTTGCTTGCCCGTCCCATGCCCTACAGGGTACAAGTTTTTTTAAGGTTCAAGTTTTTTATTAGAGATTATGGGGCTGATTACGATGGCGGTGAACCCGCCACTGATAGGCTGTCGGTGGCGGGTTCACTGCCATCGTGAGGCCACTTCCCGCCCGCCATATTATAATGGCAGGCGGTACCGTCACGGTGCTGCGGAGGTCCTCGTATTCCCTGAAATAGGATTACGATGGACCATCCCAACCAGCCTTTCCATGGCGGTTAACCCGCCATGGAAAGGCTGGCGTGGATGGAAAATGGGGGCCCATAGCGGGCCCCCCTTTATCCTGGGCCCTTTCTTTTGGGGGTTGGGGGGCACCTATGGTGCCCCCCTACATTTCCCTGCACCATGTGGCAGGCATCGCATGGTGCCTGCCACGTAGTGCAGGGAAATGTAATAAGTGCCTTTTTAACATTGCGGCGGGTTCTGCAGCCAGCAGCACCCGCTGCAGTGTTAACTATGGCAGGTGCGACCGCCGTGGTGGTGGTCGCATCGTAATTCCCCCTGTGGGACCACCGCCTTGTAGGCGGGCGGTCCCACTCCCAGAGACAATGGCGGACGGACTGAAGTCCGTCCGCCATCGTAATCAGCCCCTTAGATCTAAAAATGAGATCTACAATAAATAAAATACATCAATTAGTAAAGCTATAAAAAAGAGCTAAAAATTATAAAAATATTACAGCACATTAATTCATTGACAGGACAATTTATCAACTCCATAGAAGCTTTAGCAGTTGTAAATTCATATTTTCTTTTTAAATGGTTTAAAAAAAATCTCTGTTGATAGACCCTTAAAACAGGATAGAAAAATATAACATGTTTGATAGTCTGAACACTAAACCATTCTAACATAAAGTGCAAATTCTTTCCTCCCACACCCCTACAGGGTGCTTTTTTCATCACTGCTGAGGAAGCTTGTAACAAGCATTCCTCTTCCACTCCTTCCCGACTGCCAATGGCAGCTCCAACAGCCCATTAAAGACTTAAGCAACTGTACACAATCTCCTCTGATAAAGCCCTTGAGACGTTAGTGCCTACATGGAGCTCTTCTTTTCTGGTGCATTTACTCTTTCTTTCACTGATCCAGCCCCAGACTCCTTGAAACACTGTAAAGCAACGTGTAAGGGTAAGCTCCTTCAGAAGCCCTTGCCTAGGCTAAAGAGGGTGTCAGCATCTGTAACAACCCTCCACATAAGCCCACAGCTCTGATCTTGGAAGATGTTCGAGACCCTGTCACTCTCCCCTCCCACAAAGCCGTAAAGCAATGTGCAAGCGTAATTGTAGGAAGGTGGAATCTGACTGCATGGTTACCCCCACTTTTTTCCTGGTGTTTTGCTGGTTTTCGACTTAGTCTGACTGGGATCCTGCTATTCAGGACCCCAGTCTATCTGCTTACTCCCTAAATTGGTTGTTCATGTACTTTAGGTACACTCCAGATTGGATTCTGGGGTACCCTTATAAGCCCCTAGTATATGGTATACTATGTATACAGGGGCTGCAGCATGTATTATGCCACCCCTGAGAGACCATTCAAAATGGCACCACAGGTCTGCTACTGCAGCCTGTGTAAGGTGGTGCATGCACCCCTTACTTAGATATAGGCTCACTATATCAATCCTAATCACTCCACATATAAACCCATCAGTCACCCCTATAGCAGGCCTTATCAATCCTGAAGGCAGGGTGCTGGGTTTTATGTGAGAGGGTGCCCATGCATGAGCAGAGCCCCTCTGCAGCCTTCGGAACCTATATTCCAGGGTTGTTGAGGCTGCATGGAAACATGTCGTGTGTGGTGTCAAACACCTTGGAATTATACCTCCACACCAGTAACTGGTGTGGGAGGTATGATTCCACCCTCCTAGAGGGAGAAATATGACAACACCAGTACGCCTGGTACCAGCTTCACAGAACCCTGGCATCACAAAATGGATGCTGCCAGCCACAGACACGAGTCTGCCCTCCTGCTGCTGGACGAAACTCCGGCAGGGGAAGGCTTGACAATAGGTTTCCTGTCACAGGGAGGTGTGACCACCTCCCAGACAGGCTTTAGTGTATTGGGGCTGGGTGGGTGCACTCTCAGAGTGCTTTGATGTCTGCACTAGGGGCACATTTGGTGTCCCTGTGCATAGTCCAGCTCAAACCGGTTGAAGGAGCCATTTGCTCCTACTCTGGCGCGAAACTGGACAAAGGACATGGGTATAGCCACCCCTCTGTCCTGACCCTCTCATAGGTGGATCCCCAGAGTTTGTCCCACCCCTTCCTTGGGTATAAAGTAGGAACCCCTGACTACAGGACTTTAGATTTTACCTGGACTAAACTCTGCTACAGAAACCAAGTAACCTTCGACGATCTACGCTTTGCTGGACGACTGAAGAATCTCCCTTGGAGTAAAGGAGTTACTCCCCTGCTGAGCAGGCACCTAAACGCATCTGACCAGTTTGCATCTACGAAGCTCCCGAAGGACTCCGAAGATTTCTGCAACACGGGAGGTGGGTTCCCGAGGTCTCCGATGTGGATCTGCGCTCTCAGCAATTCTGAGGCCCGTATCCCTCGTGGGGACCGTGAAACCCGTACCCCTGGGCACCGTGTACATTTGCAGAAGCATCTGCTTTTCGGCAATTCCTGAAGCTGTGCTTTGGGCTACTTGTAGTCCTGACCCCGAGCAGTAATTCCACTGAAGATTTCCGGCCTACACTCCACGAGTGTTCTGTGGGCTGGTATTTCGTGATTCAGCTCGAGGTCCCTTCGCGATCCCTGGTCCGTTGGCCTGTGTGTCCCTGAGAAGGCAACTTTAACTTTCAGTGGGCTTCTCTGGTTGCTCCAGACGTGCCCTGACTCTCCATTGCTTGGTGAGTCCCCAGGACCTTGCTGGTCCTCGCAGAAGCATCTTTCCTCTGACTGCATGGGTTGCTGTTGACAAGGCTTGTTGGTGTTCAATCCGGACACTGACCCCCCCAGCACTCGACATCCTTTGTGGGACAGCTCGGATCCGGACTGTGGTTGTCGTCGACGTCTCCTGGTCCCCATGGCTGCAGAGTCAAGCTTCACCTCATCGCACCTGAAGCACCCGACATCGGTGGGCATTCAATTGCTCCGCTCCTGGTCACGTGAAGTGACCCAGACTTTGTCCCCTCTGCTTTCAGGTTCTTCTCATCTCCGATCCAGGCTTGGATCACACCGGACACTTTTCTCCTCCACGGCAGCAGTACTTTTTCACATTACGCCGTTGAAAACGACGAGGGTTTCCGACACCACTTGACCCCTATGCACCCGGCTCCTCTGGGATAGGTAACATGGGTACCTCAGTACTCTCAAGGGTGCTGGCCTTAGAACCTTCTATGTTTATCTGGGTTTGCTGAAAGTCCTCTCCTAAGTGTCCTTAATCTTTAAATTTCTAACCGCGACTTTCCCATCGAGTTGTACGGAGCTCGCGTCTGTGTTCCCACACTGCACCCGTCCTCCGTGGGTCCCCTGTGTCACTACCTTGGGTGGTTCCCTGGGGTCCCAGCGATTCTACGTGCTCTAGGCACTGTGTCTAGTCAAGTCGTGGTTCTTATACCACTTTCTTAGTATATGGTTTGGTCTCCCCCTGGAGCCCGCTGTGTATTGTGCTATTTACTGTCGTTCTAGTGATTTAATATTGTGTGTCTTGTTCTCTAATCTCATAAAGAGGTTAGTAGAGAGTGTTTAGTAATAAATACATATATTTTATATATACCTTGTGTGGTTCTCCTTTCATTTGGTCATTCAGGAGGTTATATACTGGTAAAACAAGCTGCTTTACATTCCTTCGAGACTTAGCCTGAAGGCTGCTCTCCATAGCTACCACTAGGATAGCTTTCAATAAAGGTTGTCTTTAACCTAATCATCAATAAGGGTCGTTTGGACTGGTGCAAGGTGCCCACTTTAATTAGTGGACAGCATATATCAGGCCAACTTCTCACAGTAATCACCTTCATAAGGCCCTTCCTGGGCTAAAGGAGGAGTGATCATCTGGCACACACCTCCACCAAAGACCACGGCGCTGCATCTTGGAAGATGTGTGAGGCCGTATCAACTCCACCACGCGACCCAAATCAAGGAGGTTGATGAGCATGTGGTCAAAGAAGATAATGAAAATGAAAGCCATTTGTGTTATTCACTATTCAGCAAAGATGATACCCTTGACTTTGGTGCTCTTTCCCATGATGCCTGGGAGTTTACATTCCTCTAACTGACCTCCTATGCCTCTTTGTTTAAGCCAGCCCATGTTTAATCCCTTCAAATTGAGGTATCCTAATTCCCAGGACTGGACACTATCTCCTTATGTTGTCGACTTTTTTCACCGCTGGCTCTCTTCTGCTCTAGATAAAACAGCAAGGGGCACTCTCTGCTCCTACTGCTCCTACTCTTCTATTGCTGGCAAGATATATTCCACCCCAGACACTGGCCACCACATACTAACCTTCTTATAATGTCAAAGTCGAGAACTTTTATTGTGGTTTCGTCCACATCCTCAAGCCCTGCCAATACTGCGTTGTTTATACCAGCCGGGTCTGGTAGCTTAGTGGACTAATGCGTCCACTATAGGGGCATGTATTCGACGTCATGGTCACAGGTTCAAATCCCGGCGGGTCCACTCGTCCTTTCATCCTTCTGAGGTCGATAAGATGAGTACCATTGATTTAGGTAATAATAAACATCTTTTCCAGATGTGATCTTCAACTCAGGGTCTCATTACGATTGCGGACGGACTTCCGTCCGTCCGTCATCATTTCGGATTTGGGACCGGCCGCCCATGAGGCGGCCTCCCCATAATCCGAATTACAATGCGACCGCCACCATGGCGGTCGCATCACCTATATTTTGCATTGTGGCCGGGGATGCGTTCAACAGCCGCCACCGCAATGCACTTGCATATCCCTGCAATACGTGGCAGGCACCATGCGGTGCCTGCCACATGGTGCAGGGATATGTAGGGGGGCACCATAGGTGCCCCCCAGTGCCCTTGACCCAGTCCCAGGGATTAAGGGGGGCCTGCTACGGGCCCCCAAATCCATTTCCGCCATTCGTTTTGCTGCGGTTTGTCCGCCACAAAAGGAATGGAGGAAAGGGATATCATAATCCCTACGATGGTGCCTGCAAGGCACCGCCGCAATGTTGGGCTATGTTTCTGTTCCGACAGGCGGTCGGAAAAGGACCGCCTGTCAGAACCGTGGCGGACGGTCTCTACGACCGCCACGCATACCCAACGATTCCCCCCGCCATCATAATATGGCGTGGGGAAAACAGCAGTACGATGGCGGAAGGCCAGCCACCGACCTCCTGTCGGTGGCGGGCCTTCCGCCATCGTAATGAGCCCCTCAGATACCAGCAGATCAGGCTGGGGTGCCATTTCCAGAAGTTTACTGGCCATTGGGCTTTGTTCTTCATCTGAGAAAAAGCACCGTATCAACGCTCTAGAACTACTCGCTGCTTCCTTCACCATCAAACTGTCACAAAGCACAATTCTCATTGTTGCATTCTACTGAGGATGGACAATCTGTCAGCAGTGAGATATGTCAACAATCTTGGAGGTGCGAAGTTCAAACCGGTGGCAAACCTCTGACAACACTGCCTCTGCAACAACATTTCAGTATTAGCGACGTAGCTTTCAGGCCTCTCCAACTCCTTTGCAGATTAGTTCTCCAGACACCTTCGCATCTCCAGGGACTGGGTGTTTGCCCTGAATATTCTATACTGCATCACCCTCCTCTTGGGTCCTCTGGACAAGACGTTTTGCCTCCTGGCTGAACCATCAAATGCTGTTTTTTGTGAGCTGGTACTCAGAGCCAGAAACTTAGGGGCCTATTACGATGGCGGTCGGAAAACCTCCCCGACTGCCATGGTAGCGGGAAAAGACCGCCCGCAAGGCCCGCGACATAACCGCCGGTCGCATTACGATGTTCCTTGCTCGAAATCCGACCGCGGCGGTCGGATCGCGGGCTTCAACATTGCGGCAGTTGCTGATGCTCGCAGCACCGCCGCGATGTCAAAAGGAGCATGTCCTGCATTTCCCTGCACTGCATGGCAGAAATGTAGGGGGGGACCATGGGTACCCCCCCCAGTGCACCCACACCCCCACCAACACATTGGGGGCCCGCAACGGGCCCCCGGAAGACAATCTCCGCATGCCTTTCCATGGGGGTTTGACCGCTGAGGAAAGGCTGGCTACCGCCGGCATCATCATCCTGCCGGCGGAGCCTGCTCTGCACCGCCACCATTATCCCGGTCCTTTTCCGCCCGCCAGGCAGGAGTGCGGATGGCGACCGGCGGAAAAGCGGCGGTCGGAATTTCACACCGCCGCGGTCGCCAACGCCATCCTAATCGGACCGGCGGTTTTCTGGCTTGCGGTGCGGGCGGATCTCTACCGCCGGCCGGGCGGTCGACATCCGACCGCCATCCTAATAGGCCCCTTGGTGTTTGGACACAATTTTGGATGAAAATGTTGTGATACAAACATATTGTTTCAAGAATATTGGAATGTCAAAAATATCATCGACAGGAATATGCTAGGGAAGGATATTGTTTTAAGTGTTGATTTGAATATTGTTGAAAAAATATTGATGTAGAAAATATCGTTGTATGCAATATTGTTTGTAAGTGTTATTATGTATGTAATTTATTGTAGTGTGTATGAAAATATATGTTTAATTTTTTTGTGTGTTTTTAGAAGATCATTTATTAATTATGAAATTGTAGAAATTAGTGTTTTTATTTGTTTTTACATCTAAAAATGATGCATTTATATTTTGTTATAGCAGCGTGATATTAGGTTTTTAAGAGACAAGGGTGGGGAGATTATTAAAATGAGGATAATTTAATTTTAATGTAATGTTAATTATTTAATGATATGCAAATTAGTATAGTAAAATGTTTACATTTCTTTTGGTACATTAATAATTCCAATAAATAACAGTTTATTATAACCCTAAAAATATAATTATTATATTAAACGAAAAAATATTTTTAATTGGTTATTTTTAAATAAATGAAATTATATCACATCTATAAAAAAAATCAAAAATGAATTTAATCATTTGAAATAAACCTTACTTTTCAAAATACAATTTTTAATTTAAGTGTTAAAAATACACAATTTCATCAAAATTAAAATACTTTATTTTTTAAATTATAATGTAAATGTAAAAACTTTTTGGGTCAAAAGTTATTTTTTATATTTACATTTATTTGAAATGTTTATGGAATGCTGTTTATTTAAAATATATAATAATATAAATATGTATTAATTATGATGTATAAATTTATATTTTATTGTATAGTTATACGATATTTGTTTATTTTTGAAAACGTTGTTAACAAAAAATCAATAATCAGATTTCCATTATGTTTAATATTTGAATAAGTTCTGTTGTTGAGAATATATTTTTAAAAATGTATTAGGTTTATTAAAAAATGTAATGATTTTTTTATTTTTATGATTCTTAATTTTGGAGTATGACTTACACAATATTGGGAATGGCAGTAAATATTTTTAAAAATAATTATTATTATTAGTGGTAAGAATAATCTTTTAGATTGTAGTGCAAATAGTAAATGTTACCCCTTTAATGGCCAACACTTTCTTCAAAATAGTTTACTTTGGAGTGGGAACAGTAAATGTCACCCCTATAGTGCCCAACTCCTTCCCAAATCTGGTATAGATTGGTGTCAGGATAGTAAATGTTACCACTTTAGTGTCCAAAACCTTCCCCAAATTAGTTTAGATTGGACTGGGAATAGTAAATGTAACCCCTTTAGTGTCCAACAACTTCCCCAAATTGGTATAGATTGGGGTATGAATAGTAAGGGGCCGATTCCGATCTCGGCCGGTAGGGCTCCGAATAGGATTCGGCTTTACCGGATCCGATTCGGAGCCCTTTTTCCCGACCGAATCGTACGCGGGTCCGGCCGAGCGAGTACGATGCGAATTCGCCGACCGACTCATCCGGGCGACCCGACCGCTCCGACCGACTCGTACCCGGATCGTACCGCTCCGACCGACTCGCTCGGACCCGATTCGCACCGCGCAATGGAGACGTTTTCCGGCCGGGTAAGTACGATGCGCACCTCGACCGCTCCGACCGACTTGCGCCATCCGACTCGAACTCGCTGTCGGAGCCGTACTTTGGGGGTCCGTGTCGGACCCCCCTGTACGCGTACCCGTGCGAGGCGCACACAGGGGGACCCATGGGTCCCCCTACCTGTGCGTGTACGCCGCGAGCGCTTCGCGGCGTACTCGCTGTAGGGGGCGCCCTTGTCCGCCTCGCACCCATTGAGGCAATGGGAGCCCGCGTACGCGTTGTACGACCGGCTCCCATTGAGTTCAATGGGAGTCCGACCGACTCGTGTCCGGTGGCATACGAATGCTTTGGACTCGTTCGGTCGGACTGCACGGGTCCGATTCGGTCGGAAATCTCTCCGGGTCCGGCTCGGTCGGAGAGATTTCCGGCCCGAATCGGAATCGACCCCTAAGTGTCAACCCTTTAGTGTCCAACACCTTTCCCAAAGTGGTTTAGACTGGAGTGGAAATAGTAAATATAACACCTTTAGTGTCCAACACCTTCCCCAATTTGGTATACATTGGAGTAGGAATAATAATTGTCACCTTGTTAGTGTCCAACACCTTTCCCATAATGGTTTAGATTGGAGCGGGAATAGTACATGTCACGTTTTTAGTGTCCAACACCTTTCCCGAATTGGTTTAGATTGGAGCAGGACTAGTAAATGTCATCCTTTTAGTGTCCAACACTTTCCTTAAATTAGTTTAGAATGAAGAGGGAATAGTAAATGTTGCACCTCTAGTGTACAATAACTTCACCAAGTTTAGATTGGAGTGGGAATAGTAAATGTCACCCCTTTAGTGTCCAACACTTTCTTAAAAATGGTTTATGTTGGAGTGTGATAGTTAAATTTTATAATTTTAGTGTGAAATCCTTTGTGTTTTAATGTTGTGTCGTAAAAATAGGTTATGGTATTTAATTAGTATTGTTGCTGTTTAGAAATATAATGATAACAATTGTTGTAGGTTTGTAATTATTAATATTATTAATTACACATTTCTATAAAATAAAGACATGTAACACATTTTTCTAATTTTATTTATGTTTTCAAAGTTATTTAATTTATATTTTTACATTTTCAAACATATATATAACAAGTTAAAAATAAACTTTTATATACAGATAAATCAAGCATTTGTAATGCAATTTTATTATAACATAAAAAATAGAAATCACATTTTAACATACATTTTTGCAGTACATATTAAATAATTGCACATACTTTACAATTTTGTACAACATTTTTTGACATGTTTTACATGTTTAATAATGTCTTTTAATTTTTAATACATTTATTCTACATTTTTAAATTCTTTCCCATTCATTTCTATGGAGAGGTAGTCATTTTTTAGTTTCATTTAGCTGCTATTTTTGTTTACGGCTACCCTCTATTTTGTAGTCTATCTGTGTCATTTTAGTCTTTTTTCCTGGATCCAGGTTGCGGTAAGGTGCTGCTGTTCGTCAGACCAGGTAATTCCTTTTTAAAGGTTTTTTGAAGGGTTTTGGGAGTAGAGAGGGTATGGGGGGGGGTTTAGAGGTTAGTTATAGTGTAGTTTGTGGGTTTTTTGTCCATTTAGTGCTTTTAATAGTAGTGTTTTTCACTAATGTGTAGTTTTGGGTTTTGCGTACACTGTTTTAGTAATGTATTGTTAGGTTATGTTATATTGTGTTATTTAACTTATTTTGTAATGATTAAGTCTAATATATATGTATTTTTGGGAATGTATGTGTTTTGCAGGTGTTTTTTCAGGATTTTGTCTATGAACGTGTCCTATGTGCATGGATAGTTACCATTTAATTTTTTTTTTAAGGAAATCACTTTTAGTTTATAATAAACCATTCTTTTTAATTTTGATTTCCTTTTTAGGGTTTTCCAGGAGCATTTATTTTTTAAACACTTTTTCAGGATTTTTATGGTTCCTAGATACTTTGGATTGTTTCAGTGGATCTCTGTTGGATTTGCTTAGTTTTTGCATTTTTTTGGGGCTTTTTGGAAAATCTTTTTTCCTGTTTTTGGTATTATTTTGGACTAGGTGGATACAGAGGAAATCTGCAGCTACAGAATAGTAATGCATATTTATTTTATTTGTTTTGAGTGGGAAGAGTTCTATTTTATTGCTTGTATAAATGTTATGCGATTTTTATTTGTAAATGTGTGGTTTGTGTGTTGTATTTATTTTACATGACAGATTGAATTTGTTCTTTGACCTTTTTGGTTGGCAAGGTTTAGATTTTTCTTGTAAATAATTTATATATTATTTTATCTCAGTCTTCCTTAACATTGGAGCTTTATTTAATGTTTAGACTGATGTAATAAAATATGTGTATTATTTATTAAAAAAACGATTTGTAATGTTTTTTTAAAAATATATATTTTTTATTTATATGCATGAATCGAAAAGAAAATACAAAGGTATGCACAACGTGCATCAGTGTCAGTACAAACTCGAAAGGAGTACAGAACGTTGCCCATCTAAACATACACAAATCGTAGGGTGCCTAAAGTACAATGGAAAGTAAGTAGCAACTTCAGTTTGCAACCAGTCACCCCTTAATATGAGCATGCTGATGTAGCTTCCAAGCTTAAGGCTGGTCCGGGACTGTCCTCCTCAAACCCCAACCCATAATACTCTCTCGAGCCCTCCATATACTTATGGAACTTACGGGGGCAACTCCTGCTGCGGTATGTAACCTACTCCGCCGCCATATAGAAATCCATCGCCCGCCTCCAGTCATGAATGGTTGGTACTTCTGGTGCTCTCCATTGCCTGGCCATGTCCCTTTTGGCCCCCACTTGGCCCAGGGCAGTAACGAGAAGCTTAATACACGGAGCGTCTACATCATTCATAATTTCCAGTTGAACGTATTTCGGGTCTTGTGGGAGGGTAATCTCCAGTACAGTACTGAGCTCCTGAATAGTCGCTGCCCAATATGTCTATATGAGGGGCACTCCCAGAGTGTGTGCATGAATGTCCCTCTGGCCGCAGAGCAGCGCAAGCAAGTCGGCGTGGCAGCCCGCCCCATTCCATGTAACCTGTGCCGGTCATAATAAACCCTATGCAGTATTTTAAACTGAATCAACCACAGTCAAGACTTTATGGCAATATCTCTGGGATGCATCAATGCCCCCTCCCAGTTGATGTCCTCTAGATCCCCCACATTTTGAATCCACCTCACTCGGAGCTGACGCAGAGTGTCTAGCAAATTATTATTTCATGTTTTCTATATAAAGCAAATTGCTCCTCTCCCTAACTCCACCATAAGTATCTCTCCTTCTAGGGGAGCAAAATACAAGATCTCTGTATCCCCTCCCCCCCCCCCAGTCTTTCAGCCAGCCAGGCATATCTCATTTGAGCATGTTTCAGAAATTGAATCGGGTGCAGTTGGTATTCCCACTGAAAAGAGGAGAAGGGCATTATGTCTCCTCTTCCCAGGTCCGAAACCCCCGGAGTTTCTTCAGTTCACCAACACACGTTCCTTTCTAAAGGGGTGTTTACCTAGTAATTTTACATGCCCAATCAATCATCTTTCTGGTCTTGTTCCAGGTTGCCATGGCCATGTGGGTCACTGGTAGAAGTCATTGTGCCCCCCTCCCACCAAAGAGATAGTGTAGATGCAATCAATCTTGGCTCCAGCATTGCCCTCTCCAGCATAAAGGCTGAAATGTCTTGGGGTGCAAAAATCAAGTCGTTGATATTAATTAAGTGGGCTGCCCAATAATATTCCTCAGCATAGGGGATAGCAATCCCCCGGTTATAAGGGTTGTGCTGCAGCATTTTAAATGACACTGTATGGTATCCCACATTCCAGATCAGGGATCTCATTTCCCCCTCTATTCTGGAAATATGTCGAGTGGCACCTGGCACTATGTGTTCTGTAGTACATAAAGTAGCTGTGGTAGCATGATCATCTTGAAGAGGGCTACCCGTCCCATCAAAGAGAGTGGCAGTCCCCTCCACCTACCCGCATCAACTTGAAAATTCAATAGATATTTAAAACCCTCCAGTGACGCATCTAACCTCTTTGGAAGTAGTGATAGGTCTACCTGCCCCTGTGGCTCAAATAGCACCGATCTGTCACAGTTAGAATTATATCCAGAATGTGCTCCATATTTCTCAAAGATCTGGAAGAGCGCCGGGATCGTGGTTGTCGGTTAGGTAATGTACAAAAGGATATTGTCCGATAGAGTGATATTTTCTCTTATACCTCATTTGCGGCGGATAAGCTGAACCGCTTGACTCCGGGATGTGCTCTCACAGTGCAGGCCAGGGATTTGACTGTAAGGGCAAATAGAAGCGGAGACAGGGGGCATCCCTGTCTGGTCCCCCTCTCAATCAGAAACTCGAAAGACAACACCCCATGCACTCAAACCGATGCTACAGGATCCATCAATTGTGTGTCTTTTGCTTTCTCGCCGTAAGTGCGCCGGGTATGCCCAGACGTGGGTCCTGGGCTCACTGTGCCACTGGAATCAAGCTATCCTGGCTGATGAAGGGTGAAACCCCGAAACCGGTCCTAGGATGCTTGTTTCCGGTCCAGGGAGGACCTGGCTTGGCAGTTCGGGCTGGACTGTTCCCATGAGGCACAGGGTCAAGACTGATTTGCATATGGCCAGGTCTAAACTGGGGTGGCATGGTGAGCAAAAGAATGATGGATTTAACCCAGATCTCTTGACTGGGGGTGAATGTTTTGATTTGTTCTGCATTCCATCCATCAATTGTGTGTCTTTTGCTTCCTCGCCGTAAGTGCGCCGGGTATGCCCAGACATGGGTCCCGGGCTCACTGTGCCACTGGAATCAAGCTATCCTGGCTGATGAGGGGTGAAACCCCGAAACCGGTCTTGGATGCTTGTTTCCAGTCCAGGGAGGACCTGGCTTGGCAGTTCGGGCTGGACTGTTCCCATGAGGCACAGGGTCAAGACTGATTTGCATATGGCCAGGTCTAAACTGGGGTGGCATGGTGAGCAAAAGAATGATGGATTTAACCCAGATCTTTTGACTGGGTGTGAATGTTTTGATTTGTTCTGCATTCCGTCCATCAATTGTGTGTCTTTTGCTACAGGATCCCGGTACAGCACTGCCACCCACTTCCTATAATTTAGGCGGAACCCAAACCTCTTCAACGTCTGCTCGAGGAAGGGCCAGTGTACCATGTCAAATGCCTTTTTAGGCGTCTAGGGAGAGAAATACATGGGGGCCCTGTCTGTCTTTAACTGTCGCCAGTCAATAGTGTGTGCACTGCAAGTTAAACCGCGTTGACCTGATAGGCTTAAATCCCAATTGATATCTGTGGATTAAAGGTGTAATGACCGGCAGAAACTGAGTAGCTAAAATCGTAGCCTAGGGTTTTGACTTCAATGTTAAGCAGCGAGATTCAGCGGAATGAGTCACAGCATTCCCTAGGTTTACCCTCCTTGGGTATCACCGTAATAGTGACTCTCCTGAGGTTCAGGGGTAATGTCCCCTGCTACCCAGTATCCACAAATAAGTTCAGCAGTTGAGGCCTCATTAATCCAGCGTACTGTTTATAAAACTCAGCCAGGATGTCATTAGGTACCGGTGACTTGCCTTGTCTTAATTTAGCAATAGTCGTCTAAACCTCGATCAGTGCTGAATCCCCTCCAGGGCCTCTTGGGCCTCAGCATCAAGCACAGGGATGGGGACATTCGCCAGGTACTGCTTAATGCTGGCAGTGTCTTGGAGTGGTCAGGCCCTATTAAATGATTTGCAATAACTGGTGAATTCCTCTGCTATATGTGCATCCATGTCGCATGAATCCTCCTCCTGACTAGTGATAGTTTACACCCACCGGGCTTCCATTTCCCTCCTACCATGTTAGAAGCTTGCCCGCCTAATTCCCTGTCTCATACAAGCAGTGACGAGTCACCATCATTTGTTTTTCCGCCCCTTCCTGTGCCAGATCTTGGTATTCAGTTTGTTTGGCTGCAATCTGGCTAAGAACGAGGGGATCTGTTGTGGACCCCAACGCCCCTTCCAGTTGTAGGATCTGGTCCTCCAAATCCTCGAGTTCTGCTACCTCCCTCTGCTTCTTTTGTGCAACCAGGTTTAGTGCTCTATCATCAAGCACGGTCTTGCATGTCTCCCACATTACCGTCTTAGAGGAGACTGATCCTTCATTTTTGGCAAAATAAAACTCAAAATCAACCCTGAGGCTCCAACTTCCCGATCCCTCAAGTCCCAGGCATTCAGCTTCCACCCAGATGAACCCCGTCTCCTAAGCCTTCCCATCTTGACTAACAAGGGCGAATAGTTCGACAGGCCCCTTGCCAGAAACTCTGCCTGCACAATTTCCCCAGCCTCTGCCACAGGGGCAAACACATAATCCAGCCAAAAATAAACCCTGTGGGCCCCCGAAATGTAGTAGTACGTTTTAACTGATGGGTGCCTGCGCCACCACAGACCACACAGACCCACTGTATCAACAAATTGTGCCAATGCCGTAGGCTGTGAGGGGAGGGCAACAGGGGTCTCAGAGCAGTTGAGGTCCGTGCCATGACATTGTTAAAATCTCCACCCAGTATGTGCAATGTAGAAGTCGCCTCAAGGAGTGTGTCCATAATCTTAGCCAGGGTAGGTGTCCGTAACCTAGGCTGCGCTTACACGCACAATAAGGTAATCTTGGTGCATCCCAGGTGACCTTGCACCCCCACAAATCAATTGTTGGGGTCTGTCCATGTTTTGGCTACCTGAAATGGGGGATTCTTCTTGATCAATATGGCTACACCCCCTTGATCCTGAAGTGTATCCCACATGAGCCAGTGTGGTATAAGCCCTCCCTCCCCAGGAACCTGCAATGTGTCCCCTGGAGATGCGTCTCCTGGAGAAGGGCCAAGTCAGGCTGCAGCCGTTTTATGCATTGCACCACTAGGCCTTGCATAACTTTGTTACTCAATCCTTTGACGTTCCATGTCAGGATTGTGAGACCTGTGTCCTCTAGAGGTCTGGACAGTGCTATATCTCAAAGATGGTGTACTGCGTGTTCGGGTATCACCCCCTAGTGACATAGGGTGGGCAATCGCTGCAATGTCTCCCCTCCAAAAAATATAGTAACAAAAAAGAACAACTAACCACCCCAACAACCCCCCTGGCCCACCCCCCACTGTCCACTCCTTGCACAAAACCACCTTACCAAAGCAAACTATGCGCAAGGAGAGTATGAGGCCTGTAGCCCACCATCTCCTCAACTCCCAAACACCAATAATAATAACACTCAAAAGAACCCTCTCTGCTCCTCCCGAGAGTTCTGGGGGATGAAAACAGGTCTCTCCTGTCCCTCCCAGCTCAACGTGCCATCTCATGTGTTTTGTTCCCATGGGTCCGGTATCGGGTCCTCTACCAGGGAAGTCTGCTATGTTTGTTCGTGTTCCAAGTTGTTGATGGCTATGACAAGTGTGTGAGTCGGATGTCAGCTCTCCCTCTATAGAGCCAGGAGACAGATCCCCAGGGAGTCTGTACTTTTTGGTCTTTTTTTATGCCAGTCCCATCTCTCCCTCCGAGTCAGAGGACACCCCCGGAATCCAACAGCGGAGTCCCTTTGCGACCCAGTGTCGTGGTCCGACTTCGCCTACTCCTCATTGACAGTTTGCCCTTTGGTTTAGCACCCTCCTCCTGGTGGGAGCGCAGGCCAGGCCGCCCCCCACTCTCATCTCGTCTGCCGCGGGCGTACCTCTAACCAGGCCATCGCCTCCTCCAGTGAGTGGAAAAAGATTGATTTCCCCGCATAGGGGACTTTGAGCTTTGCTGGAAAGAGCAGCATGTTCTGCAGCTGCAGTGCACGCTGCTTTGTTTTTACAGAAGCAAAGGTACAGCACTGCTTTTTGACTTCACATGTGTAGTCCAGAAATACCAGGATTTTTGAGTTCTCGTGGTGAATTTTACCTTGGCGCCGCACTTCCGAAAAAATCATGTCCTGGTCAAGGAAATTCAGATATCTCGCTATCACTGGCCGAGGAAAGGGCTCCATGGGGGCTTCCCACCCAGCGCTCTGTGGGCGCGTTCTATTACAAAACCGGAGAACTGTTTAGGTGGAAGGGTCGCTCTCATCCAGTTGTCCAGAAGGGCGCCAAATGTTAGTACCCTTCTGGAAGCCCACAAAGCATAGGCTATTGCATTGTGCACGATTATCAGCGTCGTCGAGCCTCCAGACCACATCCTTAGCCATGGCACGGACGCTTGCCACATACTTCTGGAGCCCCTGGACTTCATCTTTCATTTACGAGATCCTAGTCTCTGCTGCCGTGACTCTTTTGGACACATTACGCAGGTCTTGTCTCGAGGGATACCTTGGATCTCACCTCTCCCATCCTCGCCTTCAGTGCTTCTCAGGTGGAATGAATCACCAGAAGCAGCGCACGTTGTCCAGCATTTTGGGTGCCTATGCCTCTGCCGGTAAAACCACTACTTTTGTATACCGGTCCATTTTCCCCTGTCTTCCCTGTTATCTTTGGCCATCGCCATGGCTGCATCACCACCACTCAGAGAAAGGGTCAATGCACAAGGCCTGTTCAAAAACAGGCTGTCAAGCACCAGGCAAACACTCCCCCTTCCTCCGTTGTCTATCCAGTCTCAGTGGCACCGACCAGCAGTACAATACCGCCCTGCCAGGGTGGTAAGTGCAAGGCTCCTCCGTTGTTGTTGCCTTAGTGGTCCAATTATAGTCCAGCAAAGGATGTGAAGAAGGAGGTGAGGAAGAAGGTAGGTGGGGGGGACCTTCCTGCAAGGAATGTCCGTTCAAGTAAAGTGGGCCTTTCCCCCTTGGTCAAAGCCTCATGTGCTGTTCGGGCCCCTCGCTGCCACTCCCTGTGGGGGATATCGTCCACTGCCCCATGAAAGACACCGACTGCAGGAGGAGCCCCTCTCTGCAGCGTCAGGGAGCCCCTCCAGCCTGTTCGGCAGATTGGGTTCAGCAGGCCCGCTCTCTTGCCTCTGCCGGGATCGCCTCTGGGCCTCCTCTACTCCTGTTCCGCATGTCCACCATGCCAGCCAGATCATCAACTCACCCCCAGCGTCAGAAGGGTGAGGGGAGGAAGCATGAACACCTGGGTTGTCCGACAGTGTCCGTCCTGCTGTCGTCGCTGAATTCCAACCAGTGGGGAGCTTCACCACCCAGCCGCCGCCATCTTGGTTGGTGTCAAAGCCACCACACCCACCTAGCCAGAGGCCACGTTGCCCCCATGACTTTGATGGCGCCAATTTGTGACCCGTATTGCTGCCAGAAGCCGCCCTGGGTGTCAGAGATAAAGTTGACTATCGGATGACAGGTGTGATGGGAGGATATGCAGGATAGGCATCGGGGCGCCTGAGCCCACAGAGAATACTTCTATTCGGCCATCTTGCTGGCTATGCCCCCACCAATGATTCATAATGTTGGTTAAGATTATGCTATACTTTTTTGGGAGTTTTGTAGGTTAGTATTTATTTTATAATATGCTTTTGGCTATTATTTCTAAGTAATTAACTACTTTGTTGTTGATGAAGAGTTTTACTTTAAACTGTAGCATGTTTTATATTTGTTTGGTTTGTTTTCTAAGTTTAGGTGCAATTTGGGTTACAGATTGATCCATTCATAGTTGTTGGTAGCTTTGCTCTTTTTGCAATGCTTCTATATATTTATACAGTGTAGTTTGGGTCCTGCTTAGTGTGGATTTGAAGGCATTGTGCCATCCTTCCACTGTGTTGTTTGTTTTGGCTTCCTGTGCCAAAGTGCTGTCATAGACATTCCACCATGATGTCTGGAAATTTGTTTGGTGTCTGTGTCCAGAGCGATGCAGTCTGCCAACCCAAGTGTCTTGGAAAGAATCCATTAGAAGGCGTAATTTGTCTTTGTTTTGTTAGTAGAAAGGGCTTTCTATTTGTAAATTGTAGTGGTTAGCTACCTGTTTGACAGGGACATAGGGTAGGGCTGTAATTTTTTATTTCAAAGGAAAATCAGGTGTTTGGAGCATATTCTACACTTAGGGGCTCATTACGATGGCGGGCGGACCTGAGTCCGCCCGCCATCATTGCGGTGTTTGGGACCGCCCGCCAGACATGCGGCGATCCCACCACTGCAATTAGGATGCGCCCGCCATACTAGCGGGCGCATCCAGGGCCTTTAACATTGCGGACGGTGCTGCTGGCTGCAGCACAGTATGCAATGCCAAAATGCCATGCAGTGCATTTCCCTGCACTACGTGGCAGGCACCACGCGGTGCCTGCCACGCAGTGCAGGGAAATGAATGCACAGCTACCTCCCCCACACACAAGGGGGGCCCGCTACGGGCACCCGAATCCGTTTCCGCCTATCTTTTCGTGGTGGGATGTCCGCCGCGAAAAGACAGGCGGAAAGGGATATCGTAATCCCTACGGCGGTGCCTGCAAGGCACCGCCGCAATGTTGCCCCTTAGTTTAGTTCCGCAAGGCGGGCGGAAAAGGACCGCCTTGCGGAACCGTGGCGGACAGTCTTTCCGTCCGCCGCGGGCAGATTGGGATTACCACCGCCATCCTCATTTGGCGGTGGGAAAATCGGGCTCCGATGGCGGAAGGACAGGCACCGCATGGCTGGCGGTGGCGGTCCTTCCGCCATCGTAATGAGCCCCTTAGTACAGATTGTTGAAGGTGTCTTCATATGCTTTTATTGAAAAGGTAGTAACAGCCTTATATGGCTGTGCGGGGGTACATTTTTAAAATGCTTTCAATCATGGCTTGTTCAAAGTATATGATTATTTTTGTGGGTAGTAATTTGTTTTATATTTAATGTGGCTTAAGAGTTTCTAGTAAGTGCTGCTTGTTTTATTTGGTAGTAGGGACATAGATAAAAGGGATATTTGTGTTGTGATATTTACCATGTATAGCCGAGGTTTGGGACACATTTTGAAGGTCCCATCTATCATCCAGGTTTGACAATGGCTTAGTTTTAGTAAGTTATTTGCTGTAGAAAATATCAAAATTTGTTTATCATTGCTTAGGTTGTCATATAACATGAAAGGTTCTTCATTATGTGCCAATGCTAAATGTTCAGTAATTTCTATGCCTTGGTATCTTCTAGGGACAGGAGGAGTATAGCTGGTGGCTTTTTTAGTTTGCGAAATTAAACATTTTAAAGTGGGTATAGGTGATAGCTGGCCAGTGATGTGTTCGTGGACTTTAGGGAGTATATTTTTAAAGATTTTGGTTGTGGGTTCCTGGGAGCTAGTGCTTGCTTCTCTTATTTCCTACAATACCTCCCTTACTTCTATTTCTGTTACATTTGTGGGGTAGCTGTGTTCTCTTAAATGAATTACAAAATCATCTTTTGTAGTGGCTCTCCCAAAGTATACATTAGAGTAATATTTGGTACATTTCCAATTCACATTTTCTGTCAATGTACGTTCTTGGATCTAGTTGTAGCCCATGAGTCCTAGTAACTGCTTTCCTTTCTGGGATGTTATATACTTAGCTCCCTCTGTCATTGTATCTGAAAGTAATGTAATAGTACAAATAAATAACATTTTTGAAAGTTTAAATGCTTGTTATATACATATAAAATTATTGAATCACTTCTATTATTTATACTTACATGTATGTTTTTTTTGTATGTTTCTCATTGATTTGCAGCTTTTCCATTGTGGGTGTTGTAATGTTGAGCAGGAGCTTTCTTTTCTGTTGGAAAAAAAAGCATCAGTTTCATTTTGAATGTTTATTTGATGGCAGTTTATAGAGATTGAGGTCATTAGGTTTATCTTTACTTGCTTTTGGGATGACTTTATATTTTTTGACAATTTATTTATACTTACTTTGTTTTTGCTGGTTTGTAATAGGTGTTTTTTCTGGCAGTTGATCACTTATCGAAGTTGTAGTGTTTTCATTTAGGAAGTACATGTAAAGAGATGGAAGTTGGAAAGTGTTTTGTTAAATATTTGCAATTTTACATTTTTAATTTTATGTACAAGCAAGTTTTAGTTTAAATATAAGTTTTACCTACTTAGGGCCTCATTATGATGGCAGTCGGACTTTTGTCCGACCGCCATCATATCGGGAATGGAACCATCCCGCCATGGAAATTACAATGTGAAAGTGTATTTTTTGTATTGTGGCATGTGCTGCAGGCTGCAGCACAAGCCGCAGTACAAAAAATACACATTTTGCAAATCCCTGCACTATGTGGAAGGCCACATGGTGCAGGGATGATCCCATGTCTGAGGGCCAGGGGGCAAGGGTGGGCCTGCTCTCGGCCCCAATGTCCCTTTCCGCCTGCCTTTTCATGGCGGGTAAACCGACATGAAATGACTGGCGGGAAGGGACATCGTAATCCCTACAGCGGTGCCTGGCAGGGACCGCCACCATTGTAGGGATTGCGGTTCCCTCTGATGGGCTCCTTGAACCCATCAGATCCGTGGCTGACGGCCTCTCCTTCCGCCAACCATCCGCCCGCCATCAAAATGCTGCGGGCGGTGAGGCAGGTTCCGATGGCGGTGGGAACACCACCGACGGGCTGACGGTGGCGGTCCCACTGCCATTGTAATGAGGCCCTTAGTTAGGTAGTTGTAAGTTTCCTCACCTTGCAGTGTTTGTCATTTTTAAATTATTTAATTGATAAAATTAGTTTGCCTTTTATATTGTTGATTTAATTGTTTGTCTAATTTTATTGGTTAAGGTTGTTTATAGTTTGATTTTATTGGTTAGTTTAGGTTTAGTCAGACTTTTTGTTATCAGTTATGTCTTCCTACAGTAAATGCTAAATTAGGTTTTATTTATAATGGTTGATATATAGTTTGATAGTTTTGAATATACTTTTATTTATATATCTTTTTATTACTATTTAGATTGTTTTATAAATGTTTAGGTTAATGTAATTTTTTTGTTACTTTGTTATGAATTTAGTTATATATTTTATTGAGGTGAATTATAAATATATTGGTGATGTACATTTTTAATCAAACATTTGTATACAATGTTTTATGTTTATTTTAAATAATTGTTTTTCGTAAAAAGTGCTTATTTTTTTATAATGATGATTTCATTATTTTTGATAAATTATTGTAGTTGATATTGTGTGAATTGATATTTATGATATATTTTATGTTTAAGGGTGACAATATTTTTGTTTCCGCTATTTGTGTTTTTGATATAAGTAAAAATCGAAATTTTTAGCAATATTTGTGTTCTCGATATTTGTTTTATTTTAGTTAAGTTTAGGAAGCTGATATTTTTGATAATTATATTTATGTTCTGATATTTTTGTGTTTCGATATTCTACGCATCAATATTATATCAATGATCCGGAAACTTGGGCAATAAATGCCTTTCTCCAGAACTGCTTTCTATTTTGCCCTTATGTGTTCCTTCTCCCCAGGGGCCTCCTCTTTGCTAAACACTTCTTCTGCAGGATGGTCTTGGTCACTCCACATTGGCCCTCATAGGCATGGTTTCCTCATCTATTGGAACTGCCCACAGACTTTCTGTGATTTCTATGAATTCTTTGTCATAAAATGTTGGGCCAGAAGGTTTGACAGAGAATGTTTCATTTGGTGGCCATTTGAGAGAGCCACCAAAAGGAACGGTGGTGGATGAGGCCTTGGCGACAAGCTGAGGACCTGGTAAAGACAGACCTCAATATGTGCATGGAGAGAGGCATACTTAGAATCTTACCAGTTTCCTGTTTCGAGCTCTGAAGTATATGTGTCATCTGAGAATAAGGCCGATGAGAATATGTGTGTCCTGGTCATCAAGAACAAAGAGAAAGGGTTTTGGAGCCTCGGTTGTCTGAGTGACAAAGCAGTGGTATATCGAAACGTCGTGTGGCAAGGCTATGGGAAGACAGAGTCAAGTGTGCAGGCCCAAATCTCTTTTAAAACTAGAGAAAAACATTTGGTGGCCATATTTGGAGGTTGGGAGAGTTTAATAAGGTGTCCAACTTCTCAGTAAAAACATCAATATCAACATCGGTTGGTTTGGTCTGAAAGAAAATGCATGGCCAATCTGCTGTAGAAAACACGTTCATAGCCATGAATGGCGCCCTTCTTAGCACTTTGGGAAGAAGTACATTATATTAAATGTGATCAGGTTAACGGTAACAGTCACACTTAATGAGTGAGAAACATCATTCATTCATGCATGCATTTTGGAACTTCCTACCAGCAGGTGTGTAATTCTGTACATATCATTTGTGATAGGCTCACCTTGTGTACAAGTTTGGATTTATCGGAGTCTGTCAAATTGGCATTTAGCATATTCTCTCCATGATTGGCTCACTATGTCTTCAAGTTTGGATTTATATGAGCATGTCATATTGGTGTTAGACACATTTGCTATCAAAGTATTGTAACTCCTCTCCTTGATTTAACACTTTTTGTATTTTGCAGTGTCTGTCATCAGTTGTGTACATTGCTAATCCAGTGACAAGCACACCTTCCAACATCAACTTATGCTTCATCCTTGTGGAATACTTTGGTGTTACTTATTTCCATTTCTTTGTTTTGTTTTTTAAAAAAGAGTAAATAAGATGCAGAACATCACTGCACCTCCACTTTTTTTTTACAGGCTCATGGAGAATGACAAGTGATGTGGTCAAAGTGGAAGAAAGCGTTTTTGATTTATATAAGAATTTGTCTTAACAACATGACTATGGAAAAAAGTGTCAATGTTGATACATTATTTAGGAGTAAAGGACAAGAAGTGTATGATGGCCTACCAGAATTGGATATTGAGGAATCTAGGGGGTTGAATGAGCTTGAGGTTTGCATAAAAAAAACTTGATTCTCATTATTTACCAAAGATAAGCACTTTCTTAGAAAGATTTCACTTTGTTAAATGTGTTCAAGTTGAAAATGGGAGTGGGGAAGAGAATGTGACAAATCTACAGAAACTTGATGCAACTTGCAAATTTGGCAATCTGTGTGATGAAAGAAATCTTGATCGGTTTCCTCTCAATTGTAAGGATGAGAGGTTGAGGGAAGTACTTTACCTAAAGCATAAGCCACCTCTTGCTGAGGTACGATTGTCTTCAAGGGGAGTGGAACAAATGTTGGCTTGTGTTTCTAAAATTTGTGGTGGCTCTAAATCTAGTGCCCAGCCACAAGTAAGTGTCATCAAGGGTGAAAAGAAAAAAACAGGACAAGGAGAGTGATGCCAGGTTCAAGAGATTTTGTTACAGATATAGTCTGCATGGTCATATGGCCAACTTTAAAGATTTTCCTGCGCTACTTTCTATAAGAGAGGAAAGAAGGGTCATTTTATGCAGTGTTTTTGGTACACTACGCAGTCAAAGAAAATCTGTTAAGTTATTGGATGTTGTGGGGAGGTGATTTTACAACTGGGTTGTAATGGGTGTGGGACTCCATGTGAAACTGTTCACCTGGATGGGTTGGACATAAAGATGTTTTTAGACTCTTGTTCATGTTTAACTATAATATCTCAAGATACATTTCACAGCATGAAAGGTGTCTAGAGTGACTTTGAGGAAATGTATGTGAGACCTGATGGATACAGTGGGCAAGAGGTTCCAGTGCAAGGCTATTTTAATTGACATTTAGAATTTAAAGACAGAAAAACTTGAGTCACGATTTTTGTATCAGTAAAGGGGGACAATATTCTGAGTTAGTCTATGCAGAGGCACCTAGTACAAATTCACGAGGTGGCAGTGGGATGTATGAATGCAGTAGGGTGACACGATTGCCCATAGGTGTTTAAGATTGAGTGAGAGCAGAACTGGACAAAGCTAATCAGTCAGGATGTGATCACTCTTGTTGAGGCAAGTAATGGGTTAGCTCCCATAGTGGTTGGGAAAACGTCTAGCTGTGAGATTCGCCTTTGCATTGACTTAAGAGCACTAAATAGGGCTATTGTTGTTGACTGTCATTCCCATTCCCAACATGTCGGAGTTGTTGTTGTCAGTAGGAGGTGGCAGTTGTTTTTTCACCGTAGATTTGGCCTCCGCTTACCATCAAGTGCGACTGCATGAAGAGTCACAAAATGTAACTACTTTTATAAATCTCTGGTACATTTAAGTTCAGGCGCCAGCCATTTGAATTTGTTTCGGCATATTCACTTTTTCAGAGGGGGATGGTGAATTTGTTGGTTGGCTTCTCTGGTGTGAGGTGCTATCAAGATGATGTACTGATTTTTGGGAATACTTGGGAGAAGCATAATGAGAGACAAAGTGCTGACAAAGTTAAAAGAAAATGGCTTGATATTGAGAGCTGAAAAATGCAAATTTGGGAGGAGTGAAGTTTGTTATCTGGCTCACATGCTATCCGCTGATGGTATTCTCCAAAAGCAACATGGTAGAGTGCATAGGTAAGATGCCTTCTCCACAGGGCAAGGAGGAGTTGTATGTAGGAATGTTGGAGTTTTACTGTCAATTTGTTGAGGGTTTGGAAAGTAAGGCAAAGACCATGAGAAGGTTGCTCAAAAAATGTTCTTCTTTTGATTGGTCTGAAGAGTAGGAAAGGGAGGTTAAGGAGACAAAAAGATGCTTACAGAAAGTTCCTAGTCTCCAATGTTTTGTTTCAAGAAGGAAGTTTTACTTGACAACTGATGCTAGTATGAAGGGTTTGAGAGCTGTATTAATACGAAATGATGGAGAAAAAGAGATCACAATTTCTTTTGTTAGTCGATCTTTGATAGATCAGGAGAGGTGTTCAATAAGAGAGAGGCACTTGCTGCACATTAGGCTTCAAAGAAATTCAAGAATTTCTTGCGGGGGGACACGTTTGTTGTAAGGACTGACCATAAGCTTCTGTGTCAGATTTTTATGAAGGAAGTGTTTCTGCTAGAATAAGACAACTGGTAATTGATTTGCAAGATTTTTCTTTTGGAGTAGAATACATTCCAAGAGTATGCAATAATGCGGCTGATTGTTGCATTTATAGTTCTTGATGGACAAGATGGTAATGAAAAAGGTGAGCTGGGCGAGTTCATGGAGGTGAATGTGTGCACTATTACTCATGGTGTCATTTTGGAGGATTGGAGGATGAGTGGATGAAAGAGATGTGAAATGATGAAGACTTATAGGATGTTGTTACCTAATTGAGGAATGAGTGGTATAAGAGCAAAAAGGAAAAAAGAGAAAAGATGAAAACATTTTGGGATATAAATGAAGAATTGTGCCAGTATGATGGATTGTTATTCAGGGTTACTCATTTAGTTCCTCCTGTGTCTTTAAGATACAGAATTGTGAAGTTGGGAAATACTGGTCACATGGGCATTGTGAAAACCAAACAGTGTATCAAACAAGATTTTTGGTGGTCAGGGTTAGATTTTATGGTTAAGAGAGTGGTATGCTATTGAATTGAATGTGCTAAGGTTTTGAAGAGGCTGAGACCGTCAATGGAACATAGAGTTTTACCAGATAAACCATGGGGAGAGATTGCAACTGATCTGCTCGGACCAATGCAAGGGGAACATGCCACTCCTTACTTATTTCTTTTAATTGATCTTTTCTCAAACTGGCCAGAAGTCAAGTGTGTTCTTGCTATTAGTTCGAAGAGACTCATAAGATTATTGGAGGACCTTTTCCAATGAGAACCCAAATCATTGCTTAGTGACAATGTGTTGCAATTTTGTTCAAAAGAAGTTGAAGATTTTTTGAAAAACCATGGGATTGTACATAACAAATGTGTGCTTTCACACCCTGAAATGAATGGATTGGTTGAGCGCTGTAATAAACTCAGAAGGAGGGAATACGGATTGCAAGGGTTAATGGTATGCCATGGAAAGATGAACTAAAGAATTGTCTATTTGCATATTGCATGTGTCCCCATGCTACCACTATTCAGAGGGGAAAACTGAGTACATGTATTTCTTCAGCATGGGTGACGTGGCAGAAGGGATTTGTGGGCAACTCAGAGCATCGTGTTTGCAGGGAGCGGGAAAGAGAATGCTAAGAGAAAAGAAAGATGATATATGATAGATAGCTTGCAAAAGGCCCTATGGAATTGACGGTGGAAGGCTGGATGAAGATTAAGGGCCTGATTACAAGTTTGGCGGTGTGGGAGCGGGCTGCCACACCAGTGCCCCGCTCCTACACCGCCAAACTCGTTCACCGACCGACCGCCATATTAGGAGTTTTCTCCTGGTCTGGCAGACAGTGCTTTCGCGGTCCCAGGTGGTGAGACTTAGAAAGGCACCACAATGGGAATGCCAAAGCAACTTCCTGCATGGCATGGACTGTTAAGTCCATGCCGTGCAGGAACTGGGGGTGCATGCATACAGGGGGGCACACCATGAGCCCCTTGCATGCATCCCCTGGCCCTGAGTCAACAGTTGCCTCACCCCCACACTTTTCATGGCAGAATCACCTCCATGAAAACTGTGGCTGTGAGGAAACTTGTGATGTGATTGGTGGTGCCACAAGCATATTGCAGGCCTCAGACCGCTGCGCCACCACTGGGGATCTGGGATCCCCGGCGGTTGCAGTGGTCCTTTGGCGGTCCGACTGCCAAACTCGGCATAGCGCAGTCCGACCGCCAATGCAGTGGTGCCCGCACCACCACCATGGCTACGGCGGTCCATAGGACCACCATAGTCATAATCAGCCCCTAATTCTCCTGAGAGTTATGTTACATGGTCAAAGTTTTCTAAACCTATACAAATTGTAAATGTTGGTGCTTAAACTAGGTCTATGGCCTGGCTCTACAACATTTGCTTTCCCACCCACAGATTTTAATCAACACTTCCTTCTAGGAAATGGAAAAAGCGATGTACATAACTTGCCAAAGAGGCAACCGGTCATGAACTTAATGGTGTGGCAGCATTGAAGTTGACTAATTCTGGACATAATAAGCATGGAGGGCTTCAGAGGGAGGTGCTACCACTGAACATTAATGTCTCAGAATATTCCCTGCCCTCAGCTGCTATGGATCCTAACAATAGTAAGATGACCATAGCTCGACCCAAAGATAATGCGATGCAGCAATGGGTCACCTTAAAAAAGAAGAAATCCGCTGCTACACATGTGGGGGATGCCAGTCAGCATGGCCAGCAGCCGGTTGCCTCAGATATCACTAAGAGAAAAGATATCCTGTTCAGTATTAATACAGCCATCTCTAACTGCACTAGGACTCATGGATCTCGAGATGACACTCATAGTTCTGATGTCTGCGGTGGTCAGGATACTATTGGATATCCTGCTGCCAATGACCTAAAAAACTGTGGAGCCGATATAATTTAATACCAATGTAGATGAGGATCTGCAGCTAGCAACTCGATTACCAATTTTCCTGAGCTTTCACTTGCAACTATCGCTCATACAGGCACATCGGTCTGAGGCATTGCAGCATTACGCCCAGGTTAGGTCCGATAATATACAGCTGCAACAGGCACTGTCAGAAATAATAGGGAAGGTCACTACATTGACCTCTCAGATGCTTGAGCTTCAGCAGAGGGTGGCAGACACTGAAAAAGTTGGAATGGTTACATCAAAGGCAGTTAGAGAACATAAAATCAGAATCTCACTGGTGCAGTCCAAGATTGAGGATGTGGAGAATCACCAACAATGCAACAACCTAAGGGTCTTGGGGGTTCCTGAGGGAAAAGAAGGGGACAATCCTTGACAGTTTATTATACAATTGTTCCAGCAAGATTTTCATGATCTATTGGACTGGGATCTGGATTGTCAGAAACAACGGGAACACCAGCTTCCGTTCTCTCGTACTGATGACTCTTCTAAAGTAAACACTGCCAGTCCTCGCCCAATCCTGATATATGTAGGGAACTTTCTACTGAGACAGGCTATATATTTGTAGGCACGACCATCCATACCAGTCACTGTTGACTCAATTTCCTTCCGTGTGCAATCAGACTTCTGTAAACTAACAATGGACTGTCAATGGAAGCTATGACAAATGATTGATGCACTGAGTGGTGGGGGTTCAAGTCTTCCTTCAAGTTCCTGCTCATTTAAAAATTATACAGGATTGCCAAACACAGATTTGTTTCACAGAAACTGATGCCACTAGAGTCCTTAAGGAGTGGTAAGGGTGGAGGGCAGACACTTGACCCACTAAGCAGCTCACTAATTTGCCTACTATGACTATTGTGATTACTGTGATTATGAAAAGAAAAGAGACGTATCTTTTAGCCAGTCTCTGTAGTAAAGGGCTCTCAATGTTTTGTAGGAAAATGGGAGCAGGGAGCAGGGGGGCCGGGTCACACCTAGGGTCTGACAGCTGAAGGGGTAAGATGATTCTTTCCCTTTGGGCCGGGTTAGGTCTTCGTTGTTGGGTGAGGCTATGTGTGATGCAATTAGGGCACATTATTTTGGTTTCAATAGGGGATGGAATCTGCTGGATGTGGGGGTCGAGCAAGATAAAATGAATTGGTGTGATCACATGTTTACATTTTGTGGATGGGTAAGCCTTGCAGTTGAAATTTACTGGAATGTGTCTCATGGGTACACTGATGAAATTTCAGTTTAAGTTAATGTGTTGGAATGTGGCTGGCCTGAATCGCCATTTAAAACGCTGCTTGGTTGGAGAGGAAATTTCCATTCATAACCACAGATTCTTTGTCTAATGGAGACTCATCTTGCATATAAAGGTAGGGCATATCATTATGATATCATTGTTTCTACCGGCCAATCAATCTCTATAAGGGGAGTTGCTATACTTGGCTCCTGGCAGTTTGAATATAAAACTCTTAAAATCGTATCAGACTCTAAGGGAAGATGGGCGATTGCCCAGATACTGGTTATGTGTGAGAAGTATAGTATCTGCACAGTGTATAGCCCAAATACTGACGATCTAAGCCTTTATGATAGGTTGAACTTAAAGCTGCTGGGTTGGTCTGGAGATTTAATAATCACGGGTGATTTTAACTGCATTATGAATTACAAAATCAATATGACATATCGAGCTGTTATTCCCCATATGGTCAGAACCAGGCTTCCGTTTTCGAGATAGCACGAGTATATGGTCTTGTGATGTATGGAGGACGTTGAATCCAAAGGGACTAGGATATACCTTCTTTTCTCCACCACATAGACACTACTCTAGAATCAATATGGTTTTCATTGCATAGGGCCTGATTCCATATTCAAATATGGAGGTATGTCTTAGGATCACTTCAGCACAACCCTGTACTTATAACATTACAGCTATCGAATGCTAACAGGGAAGGGTGCCGCTTCATGTTTCCAAGATCAATTCTATCAAACTCTGATTATAGAACCTGAATAGCTAGCTTATTGAGGGAATTTATAACTGTGAATCTTGGCTCAGCACCACCGCATGTGGTCTGGGATACTCTAAAGGATTATGTATAGGGTGTCCCATGCAGTTTATCCTGTAAACAAATAAGCTAGAGAAAGTTTGGATGTGTAACCTTTGTCTAGAAGTACATGAGCTGGAGCAACAACATACCCAGGCAGTTCTAGATAATAGGCCAGATGAGCAATCAATTTATCTTAAGCTGGTAAAACATCGCTGTATAGTGGTTCGTAGGTATAGGGAGAAGGTTGCAGAGACATATAAGATTTAGGGGGAGCTTCAAAATAAATATGGGGAGAGCATTGGGAGAGTATTAGTGCATCAGATAGCAGAAAGGAGACATAAAAAATCAAATGTATCTGCTTTCTCTGTAGATTAATAACAGATGTACCTGTTAATGAAATGACCAGCAGGGGAACGAACGTGCATTGTGTCTGGAGAGAGCTGACCTTGAGCATTTCTTATTTCTTTCACATATGTATTTTTAATTATGGTTTTGCGTATGCAAATTAGAAGTTGTTTTCACTTCAAAAATAGTAAAGTTCGTAAGGTGCTGCACATGTAAACCATAATGTATCAAATTAGTAGGACGTGAAACCCATGCACACGTTGAAAAAGGAGGCCCCACAGACGGCGTTATTCAATGATTCCGTACATGTCAGGAAAATTTTAAATCTAGAGCTCGCCACCCATGGGGCATGCAGCGGGCCTGAAGGGGGGTCATACTTTTAGGAAGTTTCAGGCCCACAGGGCAGGCGGAGGGCCCAGGGGGAATTTTGAAAAAAATTAAATCTAGGGCCCACCGCCCATAAGGCGCCCAGGGGGAATTTGTTTTCGCAGAACAGCAAAATGTAGTGCTGCAAAAATGCTGCAAAATTTCCAAATTAATGCCGCAAAATTTCCACATTTGTGCCACAAAATGTGCTATTCCATGCCGCAATATCCTGGGGGCTCTTATTAGGGACAGGGGAGTACTTGCTACCATGGTACAAAAGCTATACTGAATTCATTTAGTGATTTTTATAAAGATATTTATGGTATTTATGGCCAATAGTTACCAACTAGGCATTCTGAAATAGTTGAATACCTACAGAAGGTGAGTCTATCCCATTTGTGCCAGTCTCAGGTTCAAGCCTTAGAGGGCGATTTTACTATGAAGGATGTCGAGACGGCAATTTGAACTCTTCCACCTGAGAAGGCAGATGGGGAGAATACTATTCCATTGGAATTTTATAAAACCTGTATGGAGGTACTTCCTCCCACCTTCATATCCATAGTGGCTGGTATTGAGGATGGCATAGAAATTCCGGCTTCCAAAAAGAAAGAAAGCCTGGGGACCACCATTACCTAAAACAAGAATACACACATAGGAGAGGAAAGAAAAAAGAGTTATAAACTACAGTTATTTAGAGACCCCCTGCCGCCATTCTTTCTTTCTTTTTGGTTTATAGTGATCTTCTATCTTCTGCTGTGTACTTTTCTCTCCTTTTCTTTTCTGTCTTGATTAGGCTAGATAAACGGCTGGGTTGCACTCTGTGTGTGATCTTCCTCTGGGGCTGTCTATTTTTGACAGCAATGAGGGGGGTGATTCCTTTCTGTAGACACGGGGCGGGGGTTGGATGGATGGGGGGTGGGGTGGGGCGGTGTTAGGGGGGATGGTGCAGGGTAAATGCAAGGGGGTACTATTTTGATATATCTAGATTTTGAGGGAAGGATGTTAATTGGTGCTGTTGTTGGAGAATTTTCTGGTAATGATATATTCTTGCCATACCATGGGTGTAATTAAATGTTTATGCTGGAATGTATCTGGGCTAAATGCCGGATGTAAACGCCAACTTGTGCGTGAGGAGTTAAAAATGTATCAACCTCATCTTGTATTTCTAACCGAAACTCACCTAGCATATAAAGATCGGGCATTGCTAAAACAGCTTGGATATAACATAGTAGTGTGCTCATCTCAGGGAGTATCGATTAGAGGCGTTGCTATTCTAGCCAGTAAGATACTCATATATAAAACCTGTCAAGTTTTAGCAGATCCTAGGGGGAGATGGGCTATTGCTCAACTTGAGATGTTTGGAATTAAATATGTTTTAGTTGTTGTTTATGGGCCTAATGTGCATGATCCAGAGATGCTTAATTCACTTATGCTAACCCTACTTGAATGGCAAGGGCCCTTGATTATTATGGGTGATTTTAACTGCATTATGAATCAGGCTATTGACTCTACTACCCGGCGGTCAATTTTAAGAATGCCGAAAATACGGGCATCAATTTTGGAGTTAGCGCGGCTACATAATATCCGGGATGCATGGAGGGTTTTACATCCAAATCTTTCAGGGTTTACATATTATTCACATCCAGATCGACAGTACTCAAGGATAGATATGGCCTGGGTTAATGATATTGTATTGCGCACTGCTCAGATGGAGATTTGTCCCAAAATTACGTCAGATCATAATCCCATTCTGCTATCTATTCAATTGTTACCAGTTATTAATTCAAGGCGCTCTTTTTCATTTCCGCGCTATTTGCTGGCGGATAATGAGTACATTTTGCACATGGGGAAACTGTTGGCGGAATTCATACATTTTAATATCAATACTACATTCTGTATGGTTTGGGATTCCATGAAGGCTTTTATTAGGGGCATTACACAACAATATCTATTAGCCAAAAATAAAACTAGAGAGGCTTCTATCAAAGCGGCATGTATAGTTTTAACTAATTTAGAGCAATCTCATGCGATGGCTATTAGGCAACAGAGCGATGGTCAGCTTCAAGTTTATATTAAGCTGAATGAAGCAAGAGAGTCAGCAGCAGGGATACTTAAGGAAAGAGTGGCTGTTGCTTACAACAAATATCGATCTACTCAATATGAGTACAGCGAACAAGTGGGCAAGATATTAGCTTATAAATTAGCCGATAATAAGGCAAAAAGTCTAATTACTGCAATTAAAGGAGCAGACAATATCCTTTATACGACAACTCACACGATACTTTCACAATTTGTATCTTTTTATGAAGATCTTTATGCTCCATCAGATCCTATAATAACAGAGGAGGTTTCCCTTTACTTAGCCAGAGCAGAACTTCCTTCATTAGTAAACGAAGATGTTGTCCATCTCTGCTCAGAGTTTTCTTCAGAAGATATTTTGATGGCCTTAGCTTCACTTCCTACTGGCAAAGCCTCGGGTGAAGATCAGCTACCTGTTGAATTATATAAAATATTTAGGAATATAATAACTCCACTGTTTGCTAAGGTCATTTCAGAGATAGGTGATTCGGGCAGCGTACCATCAACTTGGGATACTACCAATATAATTTTCTTCTTGAAAAAGGGCAAACCACCAGAAGACTGTGGTTCTTATCGCCCGATATCGCTTATTAACGCTGACGCTAAAATATATGCTAAAATCTTGGCAAATCGTCTTGCTCCCTTGATGT
This sequence comes from Calotriton arnoldi, assembly GCA_963921515.1. NCBI lineage: Eukaryota > Metazoa > Chordata > Amphibia > Caudata > Salamandridae > Calotriton > Calotriton arnoldi. The sequence goes on along the minus strand of CAWUFW010007988.1, from coordinate 285,707 downwards.
CTAAATTGGTTTCTAGCCAACAGCAAGGATTTGTAGCGGGCCGAGATACTTCCGCTGATACTAACACTAACACCGCTATAATGGCATTTGACCTAGCTCAACAAACTGGTGTTAATCTGGGTATGATACTGTTAGACGCAGAAAAAGCTTTTGATCGCGTGGCATGGGGTTGTCTTTGGCTTACCCTTACTGCGTTTGGCATGACTGGTCGGTATTTAACATGGATAAAAGCGCTTTATCGGGCACCACAGGCTAAATTAAGTTATGCTGGCTCACAGTCTAAGCTTTTTTGTATAAATAGAGGTACGCGCCAGGGATGCCCTCTTTCCCCATTATTGTTTGCTTTATATCTTGAACCTTTCATCCGGATTTTACTTGCTAATAAGAATATTTTACTACTTTCTCCAGGATCCCATGAATTAAACGTTAATGCTTCTGCAGATGATATTGCTGTCTTTATGACAGACCCGGGCCAATCTCTAGAACTAATCATTCAGGAAGCGGAAAATTTTGGGACTTTTTCTGGATATAAGTTGAATACTAATAAAACTCAGGTGTTACTGAATTATATACCAGATAATCCCATCATGGGAACATGCTCTGAAGCTACTTATTTAGGTATTCGTATTACACCTCAGATTGGAAATATAGTTAAATTAAATTATGATGCTTTACTTTATGATGTTATTAAAAAACTCAAGAACTGGCATAGACTACCTATATGTATAATAGGTAGGTGTAATATTATTAAGATCACTATTCTCCCAAAATTCTTATACTTATTCCGTTCAATCCCTTTAAGAGCTTCTAATTTATTCTTTAAGAAATTAGATGGGGCAGAGAGCAGCTTTGTGTGGGGATATAAGCGGGCTCGGCGAGCAATTAAACTTCTAAAATTTCCATTTAGTCAAGGGGGCCTTTTGCTCCCTGATTTCAAATCATAATTCTGGGCTTCTTTTACTAACCGACTATGTAGCCTTCTTTCCAATAGGGGCCAGGATTTCAATCATAAACTTTTGCTAGGTCAGGACAGTTGTAGATTTCTTTACCGGATCCATGACCCAAATTACTTTAAAAGAGTACGCTTTAAGACTCTTAGGGATCTAGTCTATATCTGGCGAGAAATAGTTGCTAGGTATTCTCTACCGGTATATTTTAATAAATTTCCTTTGTGGGATAATCCACTCCTCCCAGGCATTTTTCAGGATGGGGTAGCGAAACAGTGGGCTACATATGGTGTGGATAAACTGGAAGATCTCTATGACTGTGATGGCTTTTGTACTTTTCAAAAACTTCAAGATATCTTTCTGATTCCACGACAGTATTATTATAAATATCTACAATTCAGTGATTTTTTCTTGAGATCACTGAGTCTAAAATCAGTAGAGAGCCAAGATCTATTGATATTTCTACATGAACCTCCTCAGAGGAAGGTAATATGTGCAGCATATAAACTTTTCTGTCAGGACAGACCTGACCCTTGTATACAGCTAGCTCCAAAATGGAGCTCAATTCTTGCGACTGAAATTACTCCTACAATGTTGAGTGAGGCACTTACAGCGCTAAAGGATGCTGTGTGGTCTACCAATTTGAGACTACAACAATTTAAGACAATATGTATGCTCTATGTTACCCCCAAGAAAATAGCTAGGTGGGGGGAATTAAGAATTCAATATTCAAGAGATAAGATGAATTGCCCTAAGTGTGGTGAATATGGGGCTAATATTGTTCATATGTTTGCCACATGCCCACAGCTAGGGGTCTTTTGGCAGGGGGTAATACTGGTTTGTAAAAGTCGCGTTGGATTAGATCTGACTTTCTCCAATGAAGAGATTATGTTGGGCTACAAGGGGGATGTCAACCAGGCACGCCGCACATTACTATCTATAATTTTAGTCTCTGCTAGACTAGCTATTGCTAGAGCTTGGATTTCCCCTAGACCTTGTAATGCAATAGAGTGGTGGGCTATTTTTATGGAGGTTTTTGAGAGGGAGAAGGCTTTAGCTAAAGTAAGAGGCTTAAATTCTATGCAGAGATTTAATGCTGTGTGGCATGGAATGAGGCAAGATAGATGGTAAAGGGGAAGGGGAAGGGAAAGGAGAAAAAGGGGGAGAAAAAGGACAAAGAGGAATTTTCTTTTTTTGTGATATTTTCCCCGATGATATGATTTGTATTTGTATTCATATTTGTACTGAAAGCTGAATGTTTTTATGTATGTATGTTTGCTTTACCTCCCTTGCAAAAATAAAATAATATTAATTCCGGCTTCATGGAACTATACTAATATTATTGTTTATTTTTTTAAAGGAGAAACTGCAGAAAAAGAGAAATCAAATCTGACACTAAAATATTTGCTAAAGCAGTAGTCGCACTTCTTGCTCTAGAGATTCAGCATCTAGCTTCACCACAGCAACACAGATTTATCACGGGTAGAGCTACTACTAGCCACATTAAAGCCACTATAGCAGTTTTTGATGTGGCCAAGGTAATGGAAAGCGGGGTTGGAATGATTTTACTTGATGCTGAAAAGGCCTTTGATCAGACTTCTTGGGCTTATCTCTAGTTGACTATGCGGGTCATGGATATTGGCGAAAGGGTTTTACATAGAGTTAAAAGTCTCTAAGTTGGTTCTGAATGGGCATTGCTCCCCCTCACTTAGTATATGTATGGGTACTCACCAGAGGTGTCCATTATCCCCCCGCTATTTGCTCTTCACATAGAACCTTATGTAAGGTTACTTATCAAGAACTGTCTGATTCATCCGGTTGTAATAAACGGGATGGGGTTTAAAATTAATTCTTATGCTGATGATGATCATGAGATCCTATCCTAGCCATTGACCAAATTTCAACTGAGGTCAAGCGGTTTGGAGCGGTCTCTGGATATAAGCTGAATCCGTCTAAAACACATATCATACTTAATTTGAAAACAGATAAAATTATTTCTGGTATAGACCCAGCTGCTACCTATCTAGGGGTCAAGATTTGTGGTAAGGTGCAGCAGGTTTTGCAGTTGAATTATGAGTCACTTTTGCAGTCATCTATAGCCAAGATGCAGTCTTGGAATTGTCTCCCAATAGGCATAGTTGGACAACATAATATTGTCAAAATGAATATTCTCCCCAAATTTCTTTATCTTTTTTGTGCCATTCCGTTGTGGGTTCCTGATTCTTTTTTTAAACGATTGGAGGGGGCCATTGGTAGCTTTATTTGGGGATATAAGAGAGTTAGACTGGCTATACGATTTATAAACGTGGGTGGATTTTAGCTGCCAGATTTTAAGATCTATTTATGGGCAGCATTTGGTACCCGTATTATGCATTTGTTAACCGACCATACTACAGACTCATATGCCCTTGGATATCAAAAGGCTATGGTGGCCGAAATGAGGTTCCTTCTGTGCAGACTCTCTGAACCAAATTATTTCAAACGGGCGCATCTTAAGATCAATAAGGATATTTTTAAAGTCTGGGGTGGAATTTGTTTTAAGTACTCTGTCCCTACGATCCACTCGTTACACATCTATGAGGTCATCCCAATTTCCCTGCTGTATTTCATGATTCCGTTGCCAGACCGTGGTATGACCCTGGTCTAAAAACTGATTGGCAGGTATATGATTACAATGGGCTATGCATTTTTGCTGTATTGCAAACACTATTATAATCTTCTGCAACAGTCATTTTTTTAAATATCTTCAAATTCGCAATTACTTTCTAAATAATCCTACATATAATACTGCCCTTAATGACCTGGATATTCTGACATATTTTTACACTACGGAGGGCAGGTTAATGATTAGGGCGATATATAAAATTATGAGCGATCACAGTGATGACGACCTGCCCATTCTTGCATGGAATTGGAGTTCCAGGCTAGATCAGGCCATTAAACCAGAAGATATCTATGATGCTCTAGATATAATTAATGTATCGGTCTTCTCAGTTAGTCTCAAGCTTCAGCTATATTATACGCTAGAAAAAATGTATCAGTGGTTATTAATAATACTAGTAATAAGTGCTGCTGCCCAAAATGCTGCCTGCAAGTGGCAGATGTTTTGCATATGTTTGCTGGGTGGCCTTCTTTGAATGCCTATTGGTCCAATGCATTTGCATCCCTCTCTCAGGATCTGGGGTTTGACCTTCAGATATCCAATAAGGATATAATGCTGGCATGTAAATTTGATATTAGCCCCAGGTTATCCACTATTGATTCCATTGCAATTATAGCTGCCCATCTGTGCATTGCAAGGACTTGGATTACTCCCAGACCTCCGAGGGTTCATAAGTGGTGGGCGCATCTCTGTCAGATATTTGAACTTGAGGCAGCTATTCTGGAAGTAAAGGGCAATAGGGGGGATAAACTCCTCAAGTATTTCAGGGCCACAATTTTTGATTGCTGATTTAAGATGGTGTATTTAGTTGGTTGTTTGTGTTTTGCTTTTTATTATTATCTAATTTTATATATAGGCACCATGCTATCCCTGTGCTATGAGTTGTACCTTTTTTAATATCTTACCATTGAGTATTTCAAATGAAATGTGCTTTAAAGCTACTATGGAATATCTTTTGTTATCATATTCAATTTAATTAAAAATAATTTAAAAAAGATGACACAAACACTTGTTTATCAGGAATCTTTTCCTGAACTTTGATGAGACACCCATCAGCAGCTTTGGAAACTTATCTTCATAGGTGGCAGAGTTGCTACGCATCACATTGGATAGTTTAGTTCTGGCTTATTTCATGTTTTGTAACACCTTTTGATGAGGATCTGTGTCAGACAAATCTGCTCCTGCCACCTTCTCAGGGAGCTGTAGACCTCGTTTATACTCCAGCAAGCATTTTATATGAAGTGCAACCACCTAATATTCCTCTAGGCAAATAATTTAGTGCCCACTGGACTTCTTACAGATTATGCAACCAACTCTGCCCTGTATTCAACACATCAGCGGTAAAGACTTGTTGAACATACCAGAAGGTTTACACGCTTAACCTATAGCTACCTTGTCCAAAAAGGTTGCTGAATTGCAGACAAACACCCGGAGCAGACACACCATCCCTGTAAGCTTTAAGGCGAACGCAGGATCATTGTCTGAATGAGAAGAATAAAAACTGATCCTGTGGCATTAGGATACTGCAAGTCCTTTGTGACCACTCAAGCATATCAGCATTTCTTTGTGGCCCAAACCCATAGGAATGTTGAGCATGAATCAACAGAAAACAATATAAAATAGTATTATTTTGCTTCTGTGATTGGCCCTTACATTGACACTGTCAAGAAAAGATCACTGCAAAAGGGTGATCAAAAGAGTGTGGGGAATCTCAGTCTGCGCTGGTCTTACAAAAATAAAATGTCTCACTTGTTGACAAAAATATTGCATCACTGCACATATTTATTTTTCCTCTAGTTTGTTTTATTAAAGATAGCTACCTTAGCAACCAGTTTCGGTCCTTTAGCTGTGACACTATAGATTTTATGTCAGTATACGCAGATGCATTAATCCCCTGAGCTACCGTGATTAAATCTAACAGAGCTCGCTCATATAAGAGCATGTTTCTCTTTCACTCACTTTACAAAAACCATTAGAGTGTTATCTGAATTGAGTTTGTAAGAGTGGCACGAAACTCTTCTCCATTTAATGTTACTTAAATCCCTGTTACAATATCTTTGCCAACCTTGACTTGAGATTGGGTTACCAAAAATTCATTAGAAAGGTATGATCTGCCTTTGCAGCAAATGTTTGCTGCACGTTTGCCACACAATTCCCTTAAATGTAAATTCTTTCACTTTTTTGGTCCATGGTGTGCTAATTTTGTGGTCCAGGGTGAGCTTTCCCCAATACCCAGACTCCCTATGTCGACCTCAAAGGTCCCAAGATCAGCCCTCTCACAAAATCGCCCTGGACCTATGCAGTTGCAACTGAGCAATAGGATTCCTCACAACCCACTGATGTCTCAAAGCGCTCGGGTCCTCACGATGTTTGAGATTTACACAAATTGTGATCATAGTGGAGAGGAGGAGTGCATACTTGGCGCAGTCCGAGAAGTGGACCAGAGTGGACCGAATGTAGATGGAGAAGTTAACTGACATCCTGTATCTTTCCTGATAGACACAGGAGCCCCTCGTTCGACTGTTAGAAAAGTTGAGGTCCCTAACCTACCCCTCTTTGGAAAAGAAGCCCAAGTTGTAGGCCTCAGATTACCGCCCCTTTCCCAGTAAAAATTTGAGACATCAAGGAACAACAGCAGTTCGTAGTGTGCAATTCAAGTCTTGTAAACTTGCTAGGAAGGGATCTTTTATGCAAATTCAACTCATTTACTGTATGCAGGATGGAGTTAGAATTGAGACCCAAGCCGCAGATACAGAGTTCAAATTGCAAAGGCCTGAATCTGTCATCAGATCATTTCTGGTTATTACTAAAGAGGATCTACCAATTGATCTGAGAGAAATGGTTAGATAAGATGTTTGGGATATCACAAGGAGAGAAATCGGACTGACTAAGGATGCTAAGCCCCTACAAATAACCTTTCTGACCAATGCAGCTTTTCCTCAAACCCGTCCCTACAAGATGACCCCAGAGGCCATTACAGGACTCCCTCCTTTCATTGAGAGCTTGATAGAATAGGGCATCTTAAAGGAAGTTATCGGGAGTCCATGTAACTCACCGATCATGCCTTACAAAAAGCCAACAAAAAGTGGAGGATCATGCAGGACCTCAAGAAGATTAACCAAATTGTCGTTCCATGCTATCCTGTGATACCAAGCCCTGCCGTGATCCTGCTCCAAATTCCCCCAGAAGCTGAATGGCTCATGGTCACTGACCTCTGTAAAGCATTCTTTTCGGTTCCCCTTCATGAAGAGAGACAGTTTTTCTTTGTGTTTCGGTTCCAAGAGAAGCCTTTCATGTGGTGTCATGCTCCACAAGGGTATTCGGAAAGCCCATCCTATTTCAGACACTTAAAAAGAACCTAGAATCTCTGCAGTTACTATGCAGTTTGACCCAAATTCAGTAAATTGATGATCTTTTGATTGCATGGATGACAAAGGAAGCCTGTAGACAAGACACAATTGCTTTGCTCAAACACTTTGCTGAGATTGGACACAAAGTTACCCCTGAGAAATTACTGTATTGTCAAAAAGAAGTCATGTAACTGGGACATCAGATAGAAAAGGGAGATAGGCGAGTGTCCCACAAATGTATTTAGACAGTCCTTAAGATGTTCCCAACCACACAGAGAGAAGTGTGAATGTTCTTGGGCATGGTTGGCTATTGCTGACAATGGATCCCAAACGTTTCCTTCATGACGTAGCCTTTACTGAGGCTGATGCACACTGATGTCAATGACCTGGTACCAAAGGATGACAAAAACACGGAAGCCTTCCAGGAGCTCAAAAACTTAATTTGCAGCACGCCAGCTCTTGGAATGCCAGACTGCACTAAAGAATTTGTGCTCTTCTGCCATGAGAGAGATTGGTGTGCTTAACCGTGCTAACACAGACCCACATGGAGACCAAGCATCCCATTGGGTACTTCTCAGCGACTCTTGGTCCTATAGCAGCAACATTTCCTGGTTGACTGAAAGCAGTTGCAGCGGTAAGCCTAAGCATTCCGCAAACAGAAGGGATAATGATTGGTTACCAGTGGGTTACCACTGAATGTAATGGTTCCTCATTCGATTGAAATCCTCATGACTTGTCCCTGCACATAGCATCTCACAAACAGCTGCTTAACCCGCTATGAGAGAATCATTCTGGCTGCTGAAAATGCCTTCATCAGGAGATGTAACATACTAAACCCTGCTTCTCTATTGCGAACTCCAGAGGGAGATGATGACGGTGACTTTGACTAGGATTGTGTTAGTGTTACCGAGCTGTGCACAAAACTAAGGCCCGACATACTGGATATATCCCTTCCTGAATCCAACCATACCCTTTTCTTTGATGGGTCTTGTCTGAGAGACCAACGGGGCATTTTAAGAGCCTCCTATGCTGTATGAATACTCAGTGGAGTTGTGGAAGCATCCTATCTGTGCCATGTAACATCTTCACAAGAAGCCAAATTGATTGTTCTCACCAGAGCCTGCTGTACTTCGGAAGGTTCATGAGTTGCCATTTATCCTGACAGCCAGTATGGGTTCCAAGTTGTGCATGATTTCTGGCAGTTGTGGTCACAGCAAGGTTTTATTACCTAGGTTGGTTCCCCCACTAGGAATGGACTGGATGTCTCCAATCTATTGGAAGCTTTGCAACTGACGAAATAGATCGCAGTGGTGAAATGGACTGCACAAAAGAGTGGCAATGATTTTGTCATCAGAGGCAACCGCTACATGGATGAAATTGCCTGATACTGTGCTCTTGATGGGATGTGTTAGGGTTGCCAGTGACATTTGGGTGTCCAGTGATAGGAAGTACATCTTCCCGACTCAGTTTGCCACACACGTTGGAAGAGACAGGATGGTGTCTACTTTTAAGCAGTATTGGCACAATACCTATTTTTGATCAATGGCACAGAGTTTGTGTCAGTGTTGTGCTACTTGTCAGAAAAAAGAATTGTGGGAAAAAAGGTTGTGGTGATCACGAGTCACATTGGAAAGTCTGATGGTCACTTCAACTGTCTCCAGATCGATTTTGTGGAGATGCCCCAGTGTAACCAATTGAGGTATATCCTCGTCATTTTTTGTTTATTTTCCAGCTGTGTCGAGGTGTATCCCACCAGGAGATGTTACAATCTGACAGTCATCAAACTATTGTTGAGGTAGTTGATACTGCGATTCAGGATGTCAGTTCATCTTGAATCTTATAGTTAATTGGTCAAAGGCAGGACCTTTGCCGACTTAGAGGTGAGTATTAAGGGCATCTACTATGTGTAAGGCAAGTCAACTTATTTCTACTTGCCACACAACTGGGTAGGTATTTGTTAAGCTGCTTAAGTTTTCCCCAGAATTTATCACATTAATGAGCTAGATTTTCTTTTTGATTGCTACATTCAATGAAGTAAGCAAGACTGTAAGCATATCCTTAGTGATATTTTTGGAGCACTCATACCATCAATAGGAGTCACTTTAAATGATGGTAAGATTAGAAAGTTATCAACTTTAGTAGATCGGATTGCGACTAATACTGCAGGAGCTTTTACAGTAGTAAATACAGAATCGCTTGTTATAAGAGCCATAATCATGCAGAACTGCCTTGCATTAGATTTGCTGCTTGTGAAAGATGGCTGAGTCTGCAAGGTCATTCCTGCAGGAGAATGGTGTGCACACATCTTGAAAATAAATAACTGCCTACCAGTATGGATGGCCTGTGAATCCTACACCTTGTAGTCCCCTTTGTCTTATGTAGCATTTTCTATAAACTGATGTACACATGTATGATTCATTGTCTGCATATGTGTATGTGATGTAAAATGCTCCGACACCCTACACTGGTATGAGAGGTGCTATAAAACTAATGAAATGCATGTGACAGATCAGCTATGAAGAGATGAGCGACACTGTTGGAGGTGATAGTGAGGGAATAATTGAAGATCCTCAGTAAAGATTGCCATATCCCTGTGCACTGTAAGGTCCTCATTTACTATGCCTTAAAAACGAATACAATTGAATATATAATGAAAAATGTGTTGTAGAATGCATAATCTTTGCCATTTTCCCCAAATTTTCTTGGGGGAGAACCCCCCAATCTCCCTTGTAGTGGTCAGGCTCGCTCGCTATGCACCGTATGGGGGCTGGTCTGACAAAATTTGCCAGGGCTGCTTTGGGTTTCCAGTCTGGCCCTGGTGCAAAGGCAATAAGAAATATAATTTGTAATTTGCCATAACAGTCCTGCATTTAGCTGCAATAGTGAAATGCCAAAGCTTAGTAGTATCTCTGTGTAACCAGCATTCATTAACACATCTCTCTCTCTTCATATATCTACTTCAAGCTTTGTCACAATGCACTCTCTACAGAAGTTGAGTTAGAGGTTCTACTTGAATCATGTGCCATTGAAAGATAATTAACATACATTAATATCTTGTGATTCCTAACTGGACAACTCTTACAAGCATTATCAAACTCCAAAGTCCGTATCCATTACAAATAATACTTTTTATGAGCAAACAGGTTTCAAGCTTAAGAATCCTTCCTGTTCCAAGTAGAGATACGTTTAAGTGTAAAGATAATCCCACAGTCTTCAGCAAAGTTCAAATTAAATGTTCAAAATAGTTCAAAGTTTGTTTTCATACATGACTTTGCTTTTATAATACTTAATACAAAAGGAAGCAAAAGTTCTTGCAAAGGAAATTCTAGATCCTTGTAGCAAAGTTCTTAGTGCAGCAACATAAATTCACAATTGCCTAGCAAAGATGCCAGTGGCCACAAGGACAAATATAAACAGGAATCCAAGACAGCCACTGCATCTTCAAACTTCATGGACGTTTATGGCCAATTGGGAAATGTGGCTCATTGTCGGGCATTGTGTTCTCCACGCACACCGCAAAGTCTCTCTCCAGGCAACGGCAACAGTTTTTCTGGACTACCAGGCTTCCTACCGTCCGATGAACTCAGCATAAGCAGGGTTGGAAGGCACCTTCCACGCACTCACCAAGACTTAAATGTTAAGCCATGTCTCCAGCCCTGCTTCCTGACAGAGTATAACTTTGTGTTCTTGGTGCTGGAGACAAGGGAGTGGAGTATGATTGTATGCCATGGGCCAACCTACTGTATGCAAAGCCCTCTGAATGCATTTAGCTAAATGGTGTCACCTCTGCATCTACACCTATTAGGAGGGGCACAAGCCATTTATGCCTGCTCTGATCATTATTATTTGCCATAGCTATGCAGCCACTGGCCATTCGGATGCATGGTTTCACTTTAATAGGGGAATTATATTCCGTACATGCATACTACTCATATTGCTGCGTGCAGTTGATAAATTGCCATTTGTGATGAGCCCAGCAGACATCTTCCCAGTACTCGTAGAATTGGTAAGGTGTTGGGGCAGAAGTATCCCTTGTATGGTGTACGGTGATATTCTACTGCCAGGAGCGCCCAACTGCGTGTATCTGGTATCCTGGCTTATGATTTTGGCCCTAGCCTCACACTACTAGGTCTAGCCAATGTCTGTCCCGTGACATCAGTGAGGCATAAACCTGTGCTGTAACCTTGATGTGCACACTAAGAGTGCCCTCCTTGAACCAACAGTGTCCCTGTGTTTGGTTTAGCACATAGGGGATGGTGGCGGCATAACATTTGACGCCGTAGTTTGTTCAGACCTTTTTATCTGTGTCACTGGAGGGAGGTCTGCTGGCCCATTCGTGTAATGTTCAACTTCTATGCACTAAACCAGATCCTAGGGCTAACATCACCAGTGTATGTGTGCGTGTTTTGTGTATGTGGCCCACGTGGTACATGCATAATGTGTGAAAGTGAGCCAGAGTCGTGGAGGGCTGTGGAATCCATTCTGGAAGCCCCAAGCCTGACTTGCTGCTCAGGAGGGATGTGAGGATGTTTTCCCAGACAGTATAAGTGTATTGCTGACATTCCTGCAGCTGGTGGGAGGAGATCTAGACACCAAAGTGAGGTAAGAGGAGACAAAGTCACTTTAGAAATTCAGGTAGGCCTTTACCTGAGCAAGGAGCTACCGAATAGTCTTCCTAAAGCACTGTCATTTGGTAGATGGTGAAAGGTGGGACTGCAGACCTTTTTGTGCAAGGTGAAGGAGACCCATTTGGTGAGGCTCGCACTATTGTCTTTCCCTGATCACACTTTTCAGTTTGGGTAACGACAGCTAGGTGTGGAACCATCACACCTATTTGTGGATTGTTATATCTGCTCCAGGCTGGAGACAACCCTGCTGTACAAAGCATCACGCCACACAAAGAATGTTCTGGAGAGCAGCCTGGAAAAGACCCTTGAAAGGAGACCCACCTAAGTCCGATTCTGAAAGTACAAACAGTGGATCCACATTTCTTGTCTCCTTTTACTGTATGAATGCTGGACCCCATGATCTTCTTCTTGTTCCAGTTTCAGCTTCTCTATGACCAAGGAAGTGAGTGGAATGGGGAATAACTGCAGATGCAGAACAGAATTAAAATGTGGAGTTCCATACGATGTTCCCTAATTCAAGGGTTTATTTTATTTTCAGATTTTAACACGGTAACATTTACATTATGGTGCAATGTGGGGGAAACATGACGGCCGGCTGAGACGCTGGTCGGGAGCTTAGCAAGGGGAGCCACTTCATAGCGTAATTATCACTCACTGCCGCCTTCCTGACTTCCCATTTTTTCACAGCGGCGAATCCCGATTTTGATGTGGTTTGATGCGGTTTGCGTGTCTAGCCGTTTGAGTTGTCCTGGGGTGAATGGTGGCGCCGGGATCTCCTCCTTGGGTCGCGGCTTCAGGAGCGCTGCGGGCGCTTCGTGTTGCTCGGCTGGTGCTGCGGCTACGTGGGAGGTAGGACAATGGAGGTGGCAGAGACAGCACAAGCTGTTTGTTTCCGGAGAAGGACTGCAACACTGGCTAAGCAGCCAAACATGGAAGAGGCGGTAGGTGAGCCGCAACTTACTTTTGGTAAAGCACTGAGCCATGAGGAGAAAAGTAACAGTGCTGAGCAGATGGACACAAATGGCCTAAGGTTAGAGCCGCAACAGGACAGGCAAGTAGGATACAAGCCATCCAATCTCAAGAATATAGATAGATTACAGCCCCAGCCTGATAGGCCTGATAGGCGCTATATGCTAATATCACACATTTGCTCTCCATGGGTACTGGAAGAAGGTGGAGGGGTTGGTAAAATTTCCTCTCAACCTACAGTAAAATTGCAGGTTAGACGTAGGAAAGTTAGAACAAGCACTGGTCCCAATAGAGACCCGCACCCCCCCTCCCACCCCCCCCAAAAAGACCACAACTAACCTGGCAAATGCAGTATTGTTGAAGGGGAAACAAGCAGCCTCGGTCCTAAAGCCTCAGAAAATCACCCCCTCACTTAGATCTTACTTTAAGGTTAGGACTGACTCAAGAAGTGCGGAGGGAGGCATAGAGAGCATGGATGGCAAAAAAAACCACCCACGAGCAGAAAGGATTGGAGAATAGAGAAAAGAGAAAAGAAGACCAACGCGAAGAATACACCTATCAGTGAGCCTGATACCCCCCTAGTCCACCCAACAGTCACGATGCAAAATAGATTCTTGTCTTTGATTGTGGAGGAATTTCCACCTGAGGTTGGCGGAGAAAGAGACGATTCTCCAGTACAATATCTGGGGGCCAACTAGCCCTAAGGGAGCACGGTGTGAGCACTAGCAGCTTGGATAGTAAGAACGTATTGCAGGAGATGCTGTGTCGTCTCTCTTTCGAAGTTAAAGAACGCTTTGATATTTCGGAGGCAAATCAGAAAGAAATCCAGAAAACCTGCTCGAACTTGGAAGGAAAGATAGAAGGTCTTGCCCTTCGAACACAAGAGTTGGAGCTTGGTGTTCAAGACCTACAGGCTAAAGCCCAAACGAACTTACAAGAGGTGGAGCAGCTAAAACAAAGAGAGAGTGTTCTATCGGAAAGACTTGAAAGGCTGGGAAACAATGCCAGGAGGAATAATATTTGAATCCTGGGTGCGGCTGAGGGGTTGGAAGGATCAGATATAAAATCTTTTGTGATAAACTTGCTGAAAAATTCGTTTGCGCAGGAGGTCCCTCCGTTGAATTTAGAAGCAGAAATTCAACTGGTACATAGAGATCCTTTCAAACTACATCCAGGTCGAGAAAAAAAACAAGAAAGATCCTGGTAAACTTTCTATCATACTCGGTAAAGGAAAAAATCTTGGGGTTAGCTCTAAAAGAAGAGTCACTGCAAGCAATGGGTGCTTCCTACAGAGTTAGATCGGATATTTCAAAGGAGACAGCTGATAGACAGTGGGAACTGGGTAACAGAATGGATGAGTTAAAGAAAGTGGGAGCATCCGTACAATTGAGATTCCCGGCTTTTCTAAAAGTGATGTGGCAAAATAAGATGCACAATTTCTCAGACCGGGTCGAGGTGGATAAATGTATTCAGGAAGCGAAACTAGGGAATACAAGCAATAGATAGAAGGCAGGCGGCGGGGGTAGGTGACGGTAATATAGGTGATTTAGGTTCCCCCCTAGTATGAGCTCAATAGGCAGCAGTGATGCCTATAAAATATTCTTTTTTGGGAGGGTTTCCACGGGAGGGTGCACTAGTGGTGGGGAGCATAGGGAAGAAAAAAAAATTGTCCTCAAGTCAGTGAAGGAGTGCCTGTCAGAAAATCATTTAAAAGAAGGTTAGCTGGGATTCCAAAAGAGGAAGTTGAAGAAGCATGAATAAGAAAGATTTGACGATTCTTTGTTGGAATGTGAATGGGTTGCGGGTTAAAAGAAGGCAGAGAATAATAGCGCAATATTTAAAAGACCAGAACGCCCAAATAATTATGCTTCAGGAGACGCATCTCCTGAGACAAGAATGTAAGGAATTCTTTTTAAAACAAAGATGGATAGGAAATTGGCTATCCACCGATCAAACTCATTGTACTAAAGGGATAGCAATAATATTAAAGGCAAACTCAGGGATTGAGCTACTTAGGTATAGAGCAGATGAGGGTGGGCGTTGGATAATTGCCGAGATCAAAATAGCCCCCGCGACATATACACTAGCGAGCTATTACGGTCCGAACATAGATGATGTAACCACTCTGACCAAGCTCTTCTCTAACTTGGTTGATTTTCAATCTCCTATCATTCTTGGCGGAGATTTTAATGTCCTATTGAATAATGTTCTTGATAGGTCGTCAGTTAGGACCCAAATCACCTCCCCTAAGATGAGGGCATACGTACTGGATATGACGGAGAACTTTAACTTATGTGACGTTTTCCGCAGAGTGGAGGGTAATCGCAGGGGTTATTCCTTCCATAGTAAGAAGAACGGGCATTTCTCAAGAATAGACTACCTGTTCATGGACAGGAAAGAAGTGGAGCTGGTAGTCGGGATAGACCATTTGCCTATACATATTTTGGATCATGCAGCATTGCTGATAAACATTGAGAGAATAGACACCCATACTATTGGAAGGTGGACGATGAATAGAAGGATTATGCTTCAGCCCGAGATAATGGAGAAGGTGCGCTGCAACACTGAGGAATTTTTTTCTTGGAATCTGGAGTCAGCCCCCTTGCATACGGTATGGGAAACCTATAAAGCATGGCTAATAGGAATTACTAAAAATTTAACAGTAATCTGGGTCGGAGAAGAGAAAAAATACCACAATAGTATAGAGGAGGAGATAGGCAAAGTGGAGAATCTATTAAAAGATAATAAAGGCTTGGAAAGAGAAAGAAAGGAGTGGGTAGATAAGCTGGAAGGCTTACGCTTGAAGTTTAGAACTAAATTGGAGGAGAAAGTGACTCAACAGTGGGAGGTGAGCAGATCCAGAGATATTATACAAGGGGAGTGTTGTGGAAAGCTTTTGGCCTGGAAATCAAGTCTGGATAGAAATCAAAATTTTATAGGGAAGATCCTAGAAGAGGAGTCCGGGCTGATAGTCGAGGAGAGTGATAAAATCAGAGCTGCATTTACCAACTTTTTTCAGAAGCTATATACAGAAGACTTAGAGGTAACCGAGCAAGAAATACAAGGTTGGCTCTTAAGAAAGCGGATCCCTAAACTTACAGAAACCCAAGCCCTCTATTTAGGACGAGAAATTGGTGGTAGTGAGATCTTGGACATTTTGAAAAAGCAAAAAAAAGGGAAAGCTGCTGGCTCAGATGGGATTCCCAGCGAATTGCATTCTGTTTTGCGGGAAGAGATTATCCCAGTATGGGTCAAGCTATTCAATTCCATCCTGATAGCTGGGGGCCCAATCCCATTGTCATGGAACGAAGCAGTAATCTCTTTAATTTTGAAGCCAGGCAAGAATCTGATACACTGCCAATCATTTCGCCCAATATCACTACTCAACAATGATTATAAGATCTTTTCGGTGGTTCTTGTGGCACGTTTGAACAAGGTAATGGGGCAGTTGATTCATCAAGATCAAAAAGGTTTTCTCTCCGGGAGATATATGAATGAGCTTAACCATACCTTGGTAGGTACAATAGATCTAGCTATAACGCAGAATGCCCCCCTCGCGATTGTCACGTTAGATGCTGCAAAAGCATTTGATCGCGTCATTTGGAGGTATTTAAAGACTACATTAGAACATTTTGGTTTAAGTGAAAAATATGATAGACACTATTTTTAAAATCTGTAGAGCTCCAACAGCAAAGATTCTGGTTAATGATAGTCTGTCTTCCCCTGTGCGAATTGAGAGAGGTACAAGACAGGGTTGTCCTTTGTCTCCTGTATTATTTAATCTTTACATAGAGCCTTTTGCTCAAAGCTTGAGGTTAAATGAAGAGATGAATTCTTTTAAAAGAGGGGCATACACAAGGAAGATCTTGCTTTACGCTGACGACCTTATGGTTCATACCTCGGACGTAGTATCTACCCTACCACACCTTATGGTGGAAGTGAGGGAATTTGGCAAATTGGCAGGATAAAAACAGAGATAATGATTTGGAACCAAGATGGTGGAGGAATAAAATGTGTTGAGGAATTGAGATATTTGGGGAATAAAATAATTAAAGATCTTGGGAAGATAGCGGCTGTAAATTTGGAAAGAGTAGGAAAGTAGATAGATGTGTTATTAAAAAGATGGCAGAACCTTCCACTTACTCACTTTGCCACTGGATTCAAGATAGCCTGGCTGATGAGGGCTGTGAGCCCGAAACCGGTCCCAGGATGCTTGTTTCCGGTCCAGGGAAGACATGGCTTGGCAGTTCGGGCTGGACTGTTCCCATGAGGCACAGGGTCAGACTGATTTGCATATGGCCATGTCTGAACTCGGGTGGCGGAGTGAGCTAAAGAATGATGATGGATTAAACCCAGATCAGTTGACTGGGGGTGAGTGCTTGCAATGTTCAACACTCCGTCCATCATCCCCTTTGGTTTTGCATTGTTCGCCCTAAGTTGGCAGGGTATGCCCAGACGTGGGTCCCTTGCTCACTTTGCCACTGGATTCAAGATAGCCTGGCTGATGAGGGCTGTGAGCCCGAAACCGGTCCCAGGATGCTTGTTTTCGGTCCAGGGAAGACATGGCTTGGCAGTTCGGGCTGGACTGTTCCCATGAGGCACAGGGTCAGGCTGATTTGCATATGGCCATGTCTGAACTGGGGTGGCGGAGTGAGCTAAAGAATGATGATGGATTAAACCCAGATCAGTTGACTGGGGGTGAGTGCTTGCAATGTTCAACACTCCGTCCATCATCCCCTTTGGTTTTGCAGCACAAGCAACATCACAATAGTACAATCAGATACATTCTTCATGAAGCAACATCAATGTGGTGAAAATACAGGAATGTGATATATTAGTTTACTCACAAAATGACAACCACACAAAACACCAGCACACTCTTATATTATAACCCGAGATGGAAGGTCAATGTAGGTCAGCATGGCTAGTCAGGTATGCACAATGTGGACCCCAAATGTCTTTAGGGTGGGATGCACTGGAAAGCTGCAATGCACACACTTCTGATTGGTCAATACATATAGATATATCTTTCAGCCAGTCCTTAAACTGCGCAGTCTACCTTTCCGTCAACACATAGCAAGTCTACGTTTGCCCAGCAGCATTACCATTGTGATGTCTTTCATGTATCTCAGGAGTGCCACAAAAAGACTGACTTTTCGACTTGGCTATATCATCACTCTAACGGCACCGACAACCCACAACCAAAATATATTGACTACTGGACAGTCCCATGCTAAATGTGTGAAGTCTGCACCAGGCGCACTGCGTCACCAGCAATTCAGGTTTGCGGCCATGCCAAACAGCATCATGTCGGCAGGTGTGTGGTATGTCTATGAATACATTTCAATTGCATTATATAAACATCGCTTTGGTAGAAACGTCCTTTGCTTGATGGCAGTAATGTGCCCATTGGGCATCCAAGATCTCGTGGCCGAAGCTCTGAGCCCATTTGGCCCAAGACTGAAGCTGTTCAACCTTCATACCATTCATTGCTCTATTCTACATTGCTATAATTAGCCTGGTGGGCCAGGAGTGTAAGATGGATGATCAGGGAGAGCAGATCCCCCTCCACCGGCTCTGACGGTATTGGTGGATAACTTCTGCCCATAGTTGACGAATCCTCTGGCATGTCAGCTTGTCAAG
Source organism: Calotriton arnoldi (assembly GCA_963921515.1). Classification (NCBI taxonomy): domain Eukaryota; kingdom Metazoa; phylum Chordata; class Amphibia; order Caudata; family Salamandridae; genus Calotriton; species Calotriton arnoldi. Next base: position 267,508 of record CAWUFW010007988.1, on the reverse strand, counting down.
CAACGTGCATGGTGCACTGTCCAAATATTCTGTAAGGGCTTTGAACGTTTTGCTAAGAAGTAGATCGCCCAGTGTACGCAAACACCTATTTGCAAGCTGTCTGATCTCTCCTACTGACTTTCATGCAGGGGTTGGTAAGGGGAATGGGGGAAAGAACACCTCACTAACCCCACACACTGCAGCCACCTAGCCTATGACCAGGTGTGTATCTTTTAATTAGATCTGTGTGGTGTTAGCATCAAAGTTGTGTTGACTGGAACAGGGACACCAAGCCCTACCTCAAGGCCACGAAGGGGGACTGCTTGGTCCTGTAAAATTAGCATGTGGAAATTGCGCTTGGAAGATTAGATAATACATTTAGAAATTCAGAGCGACAAATCTGCCCTAACTGTAGGCTAATTGCATTTTATCCATGATTTCTGGGCTGCAGCCCGGCCCATGCAAGCCTAACCGTTAACAACCTAAGCTAGCCAAACAATGCTCTTGTAAGAGGCATAGGGATATTCTGAATCATCCTTACTTCCTGTGTCCTCATCACAGTGAATTACTCGTGAGGTGTACCCACCTTGCTGACCGGACCAAAACCAGGAAGCAGGAGTGGACCTGCACTAATCCCACCCATGTAGGGTGGTATAAGACCTGGCCAATCCCCTTCCACTTCCTGACATACCAAGCGAGCAGAGGCCAGTTGTTAGACTTGGCTTTTTCAGCGGGTTTACCCCCAGACTGTTTGCTTTTTGGCCTCCGGTTTTGGACTCTGTTTTTGTTGGTTTGGGGACTCTGGGCAATTTACCACTGCTATTCAGTGGTAAAGTACATATGCTCTCCATGTAAATTGTGTTTATGGATTGGTGATTCCATGATTGGCATATTTGATTTGCTGGTGTTGTTAGTACAGTGTGCTGTGTGTGCCCAGGGCCTGTAAATCAAATGCTGCTAGTAGGCCTGCAGCACTGATTGTGCCACCCACACAAGCAGCCTGTAAATGTAACTCAGACCTGCCACTGCAGTGTCTGTGCGCAGTTTGGTACTGCCATGTCGAACTGGCAAGTGCACATACTTGCCAGGCCTTAACCTTCCCTTTTCTTACATGTAAGACACCCCTAAGGTAGGCCCAAGGTAGCCCCACGGGCAGAGTGCAGTGTATGTGAAAGATAGGAATGTACTGAGGTGTGTGACATCTCCCGATAGTGAAATACAGTGTATTTCGTTTTTCACTATTGAAAGGCCATCTGTCCCATTGGATAGAATGGGAGTTTATTTATAACATCTTATAACTATAACTTCCCATTGGGACAAGATAGAAAGATAGAGTTTAGTATGCCTGAACTCAGAATATAAAAATGCATCTTTTAGTAAAGATGATTTTTATAATGTGTGTTTGAAAATACCACTTTTAGAAAGTGGGTATTTTCTTGCTTAGCCATCCTGTGTGCCTCTGCTGGTTTGTGGATTGACTGTCTGGCTTTGGAGTGACAGGGGCCGGGGAGGAGCATTCTCTCAGATGGCCACTGGGGGTGTTGATGTGTGTCCTCCCTTTCCTGAATGAGTCAGGGCCGGGCTGAATAGATCTGGGCTGCATTCAGAGTAGTGGGAGGAGTTTTCACTAGCACCTGAATAGGCCTGGTCTGCATTTAGAGTGGTGGGAGGAGATTTCGCTTGCACCTGAATAGGCCCTGTCTGCCTTGGACAATGCTGTCTTCACCTCCTGCCAGGAAGATGCACCAGGGAGGACAGAACTGGTTTTGGCTGAGCACAGAGGATGTCTGCATTGGCGCTAGGCAGCTTTTATAGTGCCAGCACAAGGGAAAACACGGGTGTGCCATATTGTTGTAAATATGGCGCATCCATCAATTTTTTAAATGACGCGGCACTGCAAAATTTGCATCAGTGCCATGCTGCGCCATGTCCTTGTTGATATGCCCTGTGTGTGTAGGTTGTCTGCCATGGATCTGCCAAATTAACAAACCGATTCATCTGTTGGAAAGAGGACTTGCAACAGAGGCAGCAGCCTATTATGATTTTTGCCAAAATCTTGTTATCCACGTTAATCAGCAATAGAGGTCTGTATGAATGCAGAATTCGGGGGGGGGGGCGTGCCTGGCTGAGCAGCGTAATAGCTATGGCTTCACGCATCCACAGGGGCAACATTCCCTGTTTGAAGATTCCTCATACCACCCGCAGGAATCAATCAATCAATCAGGGAGATTATAAGCGCGCTACTCACCTGTGAGAGTCTCAAGGCGTTGGGGAGCAGCTCCGGTCAGTCGAAGAGCCAGGTCTTGAGGGTCTTCCTGAAGATGTGCCGGGAGGGGGCTCGCCTGATGCTGATCGGCAGCTCGTTCCAAGTCTTGGCCGCGATGTAGAAGAAGGTTCTTGCTCTGCGGATTCGCGGGGGTTCGGCGAGGTCGGCGGATCGGAGGTTCCTCTTGGGTAAGTGGAAGGAGATTCTGTCGTTGAGATATTGGGGTCCGGTGTTGTGGAGGCATTTGTAGGCGTGGGTGAGTATCTTGAAGGTTACTTTTTTCTCGACGGGGAGCCAGTGGAGGTTGCGCAGGTGCTGGGTGATGTGTTTGTGTTGAGGGATGCTGAGGACAAGTCTGGCTGCGGTGTTCTGTATGGTCTGGAGTTTGCGGAGTAGAGACTTGTTGATCCCGGCGTAGAGGGCGTTTCCGTAGTCCAGTCTGCTGGTTATGAGTGCGTGGGTGACGGTCTTCCTTGATTCGGGTGGGGATCCATTTGAAGGTTTTTCGGAGGATGCAGAGGGTGTTGAAGCAGGTGGAGGTGCGGCGCTGACCTGTCGGGTCATGGAGCGGGAGGAGTCGAGTATGATGCCAAGGTTCTGGACGTGGTCCGTGGTGGTGGGGGGGGCTGCCGAGGGCGGTGGGCCACCAGGAGTTGTCCCATGCAGAGGGGGAGGGTCCGAGGACGAGGACCTCTGTCTTCTCCGAGTTGAGCTTCAGGCAGCTGCTGCTCATCCAGGATGCAACGTCTTTCATTCCTTCCTGGAAGTTGAGTCTGGTGGTGATGGGGTCCTTGGTGAGGGAGAGGATTAGCTGGGTGTCGTCGGCGTAGGATACCCTCACTGACGATGGCGGCGAGGGGTGCCATGTAGATGTTGAAAAGCGTGGGCTGAGTGACGATCCTTGGGGTACTCCGCAGTTGATTTCCATGGGTTCGGAGAGGAAGGGTGGAAGTCTGATTCTTTGGGTTCTGCCGGCGAGGAAGGAGCGGAGCCATTCGAGGGCGGTTCCCTGAATGCCGGCTTCGTGGAGTCTGGCGGTGAGTGTGCGGTTGGAGACGGTGTCGAAGGCTGCAGAGAAGTCGAGTAGGATCAGGGCTGCAGTGTGTCCTTGGTCGAGTAGGGTGTGGATGTCGTCTGTGGCGGCGAGTAGAGCGGTCTCCGTACTGTGGTTGCTGCGGAATCCGGATTGGGAGGGGTCGAGGATGGAGTGTTCTTCGATGAATTCCATTAGCTGGACGTTGACTGTCTTTTCGGTGACTTTGGCTGCGAAAGGGAGGAGGGAGATGGGTCGGTAGTTCTTGAGGTCGGTGGGGTCTGCTGATGGCTTCTTGAGTAGGGGTCTGACTTCTGCGCGTTTCCAGTCATCGGGAAAGATGGCGGTTTCGAAGGTGGCGTTGATGGTGCGTCGTAGTTCCGGAGAGATGGCGGCGGCAGCTCTGTGGAAGATGTGCGGGGGTCAGGGGTCCGTGGGGGCTCCTGGGTGGATGCCTTTCATGGTCGATGCGGTGTCTTCAGTGGTGACTGGGGTCCAGGAGGAGATGGTGGGCTGGCTGGCGTTGCTGGAGGATGGGGTCGTTTCGGAGTCAGATGTCTGGTCGTTGAAGTTGTCGTAGAGGCCCTTGATCTTCAGATGGAAGTAGGAGCTGAGCTTGTTGCAGAGGTCCTGGGAGGGGGTGATGTCCGTGGTTTCTCTGGGGGGTTTGGTGAATTCATGGATGATGTTGAAGAGTTCCTTGGAGTTGCTGGAGTTTGCGAGGATCTTGTTCTAGATGAAGGTCCTTTTGGTGGATCTGATACTTTGGTGGTATTCTGTCATGGCGTTTTTGTAGGTGGTCCGGTCTTCCGAGGATTTGCTGTTTCTCCAGACGTCTGCAGGTGAGCCTGGATTCTTGGAGGTCGGTGGTGAGCCAGGTGGCCTTCCTGGGGCGCTGTCTATCGGGGTTACGTAGGGGTGGGAGCTCGTCTGTGCAGTTGGAGATCCTTCTGTGGAGTTCTTTGGCTGCGAGGTTGGCATCGGTCGAGGTGGTGGGGGCTTCGCGGTTGAGGGCGGAGTTGAGCTGCTCCTCGGTGATCTTGCTCCAGTTTCTTTATGGAAGGTTGGGTGCAGGTTTGGGCACCTTGGGTTTGTCGACGTGGAAGTGTACGCAGTGGTGGTCCATCCATGGGGGTTGCGTGGTGTGGCTGAAGTGGATGTTGTTACCTCCTGCGAAGATGGGGTCAAGCGTGTGTCCTGCCTTGTGGGTGGGGGTGGTGACGAGTTGTTTCAGTCCGAGGTTGGCGAGGTTGTCCAGGAGGGTGGCGGAGTTGGGGTGGCTGAGGTTGTCGAGGTGAAAGTTGAGGTCTCCAATGAGTATGTAGTCCATGGAGGCGATGGCGTGGGGCGCGATGAGGTCGGCGATGGAGGTGGTGAACGCCGTTCGAGGACCGGGAGGTCTGTAGGTGAGGGTGCCTCTTAGGGTCGTTCTGAGGCTGGTCTGGATCTGGAAATAGAGGTGTTCAGTGGTGGGAAGGTTGTCGCTCGAGTTGGAGGTCGTGAGTTGGAGGGAGCTCTTGTGCGCGATGGCAAGTCCTCCTCCTGGGCGGTTGGGGCAGTCCTTCCTCTGGATCTTGTATCCGTCGGGGATGGCGGTGGTGATGTCGGGGCGGAGGTGGAGTTGGTCCAGGTTTCTGTGAAGAAGGCGACGTCTGGTGAGAGGGTGTCGAGGAGGTTCCATATTTCTACGGCGTGCCTGTACATGGAGCGCACGTTGAGCAGGATGCACCTCAGGGCTTTGGTGGTGTTGGCGTTCAGCGTGGGAGTGGTGGCCTTGGGAGTGCGGACGGTGGTAAAGGTCTGGCGGCAGTGACGGCAGGAGAATTGTCCGTGGGTGGTGCTCAGCGTGGACAGCTGGCAGTTGTTGTTCCTTCCGGGGTTGAGTGCGAGGAGGGCCGCTGAGTCGTAGCGGTGGGAGGTCGGAGATCCAGGGTCCCTGTCGCAGGTCGCGGACGGGCGCAGACGGGCTTGCCTTTGGCACGCCGGTGGCGTGCCCGCTGCGTGCAGTCGCCATTAAATAGGGGAGGGGGGAGAGAAGCACAGCTGGGAGGTGGGAGACGGCAGGGGGCAAGGGCTGCGGGGACAGCAGCGGCGGGAAAAAAGGGCGACAAAGGGGGCACGGAGAACTATAGAACAACATTACAAAGGCACAATACAAAACGGATGACAGAACTGAAAAGAAGGCAAAGTACATGAGGCAACAATACAGAAATACAAAAAAGAGTAACAGAACTGGAAGAAGTCAAAATACACTGGCAACAATACAGAAGGGCACAATACCCAGAGCAGACCGGCGGAGAGCGGACTCGATCCCTGCCTCACCAGGGTAGAGGCGCAGCAGCAGAGGCACAACAGCGGAGCTGCTGGGGGAGAGGGCAGGTCTCTGACCAGGAGGTCAGAGGTCTTGCTGACCTTGAGACCTGAAACCAGCAAGTTTGGAGAGCAGATATAATTGGAGGCCGGGGTATTTACAGAGGGTGTGTGCACGCTCAAATTATCTGATGCTTTTTCTGCTGAACTTAGCCTATTGCACATTGACTCTAGAATTCTGTGTATCTTTGGAACGCATTCAAGCGGAATAACAGTTTTAACTGCCTCCCATAGTGTGGCATAACTGGATAATGAGCCGTGATTTGTCTCAAAGTAAGACTGATTTGTTATTGAATCTCTGCAATAAACACCATGTCAAGCAAGACTGTCAGTTGCCGCCTCCATATTCTATGTATGTATTCATATTTTGTGGGAACAACCAGGGCATGCATGGCAGGCGAATGGCCATCCATGCCCTGCAAAGGAATTGCCCCAGCTGGCCACATTCCTAGTATCCAGCCAAAAATCTATTCTAGACAGACCCCAAGGATATTGTGGCATAGATTAGCAAATTTAGGGGTAGATGTCCGACCGTTTTTTGCGGTCGCAAATGGGAATTCGGTCCGTTTGCGACCACAAAATTGGTCTGCCCCATGCACAAACCATATTTTACGAGTCAGTAACCTATTACCGACTCGCAAAATAGGGTTTGTGACTCGCTATTAGGAAGGGGCGTGCCTAGGGCGTCCCTTCCTAATTGCGAGTCTCAATGCAATGTACTATTGTTTTGCGACCGCAAAACACTCGCAGTTTACCACCTACTTCAAGTAGGTGGTAAACCACTCGCAAACAGGAAGGGGTCCCCTGGGGACCCCTTCTCCTTTGTGAGTGTGTGCGGAAATATTTTTTAAGAGCAGGCAGTGGTCTCAGGGACCACTGCCTGCCCTTAAAAAATGAAACTGAAAAGTTTCATTTTTCTTTTTTAAATGCATCCCATTTTCCTTTAAGGAAAATGGGCTGCATTAAAAAAAAACTGCTTTATTTAAAAAGCAGTCACAGACATGGTGGTCTGCTGACCCCAGCAGGCCACTATCCCTGGGAGTGCTAGCCATACCCAATGGGGTCGCAAATTGCGCTTGTCTCAAGAATATCAATAAGGAATGAAATTTGCGACTCCTTTGGGAATCGCAAACAGTGTCTGAGACACTGTTGTACATTCAATTTTGCGAGTTGCAAATTGCGAGTTGCAATTCGACGCAATTTGCGATTCGCAAAATTGAATGCTTGTACACCTGGCCCTTAGTGGCACAAAAATGCAAATTTAGCAACACAAAAATGGCAATTTAGCAGCATTTTTGCGGTAATTTATTTTGCTATAGTTGCACATTGCCTCTAAATTAAACCTGTCTGCTCTGTGCCATAGCTACCAGTGGGTTGAGCTCAGGTTTAATTGGTTACTTTAGTGGTTCACCTTCACAAGGATTGTGATTATTACTGGAGGTGGGTACTTACCCCCCTCAACTAAGACTCCAATTTCTTACAGTTGTGTTTTGGGTGTAGGGAGGCAGGATGGAGGATAGTGTTTTGGGTGGTGGTGGTGGGTGAAAGGGGATTGGGGCCCCGCTGCAGACGTCACTTCATTTTGGGTGCTGATGGGTTGGAGATCCTGGTTGGGGGAGTGATGACTGGGACCCACTGAGTCCCCAACTTACTTTTAGGGTGGTGGTTGTGGGGTGGAAGGGGCAGAATAGATCAAAGGGCTAAATCTATTTTTGCAGGCACTTTTGTAAAAATCCCCTTATTTTTACAAAAGTGCAGATTTTTGCAAATCGCAAAATTGCTGTATCTTGGGGGTCTGTTTTACGACAATAAATTGCATTTTAAACTTTCTTGTTGCCTCTTTCATGGATACAACATCTCTTCTGGAGACAAATATTGTTAACGAACCACCACCCTGGCTCAAGAACCCACGCACATTAAGGCTGCAGTCTTTATGGTGCTTGATGACACGTTTGAGGGCAGCGACACTCAAGAATCGCTCTTCGCATATCTCAGATTATATTCTGGTGCTGAGAGTAAAGTGGAGTGCTGAAGGCACTCGCCATGGCAGCCGCTTGGCTGACAAGGTAATTCGCTCAGTTGTACTGGTGGGGCCCAGGGCTTTAAGTGGGATGAAAAAACTGGGGGGTCTCATAAAGGGGCGTGACCAATGTAATTAAGGGTGTGGCTTAAAACACGTAAGCTAAAAATCTGTGTTTAGCATATTGTCCCGCCCGACTTGTATTTTGCTGTTTCTCTCATTGCATCCAGATATGATACAACAAGTAACACTACAATAGCAACAACAAGCCAGGACGATTGGCTTTGTCAATGGTTGTTAGTTGCATAAGATAAATAAGCAGCAACTATGGCTTGTATATAATATTGAAAAAGCTTCCACTTAATGCCCTGGTGACACCACGACAATGTTGCTTCTCCTGAGTTTCAAAAAGAGAAGGGAAATCCAGAGAGAGAATGACTCTCTTTAAAGGATTTCCCTCCCCCTACAACGCTCACCTGGCATGACGTCATGCCGTAACTTCTTCACTAGTGAGAAGTGAGCACACGCACATCGATGTGCCTGGTGTCACTGCAGTCCAGAAACAAACGGACCGCCTGTGCCAGGGCACAAAACAGAGCCCGATAGAGACCCGTTTCGAGGCCCCCTTTAAAAAACTGCCGGTGATCAGCACCGGTGAGACCCGGCCCACTTAAAGCCCTGGTGGGGCCTACGATTGTGCAACACACAGTTAAATGGATAGTGCGTTCAAGGCAGTCTGTAAGCACCCTTTTAGCACGCTGAAATGCTTATTTTGGCTACATTTCTTGTTCTGGGTCAACGACATACAACACATTATTTGCTATCAGGTTTTGACAAGCTACACCCAGTTCCAGATTACCAAATAGGCAAAGTAGGCACCCTCCTATGGTCCCCACTCCTTTTAGGGGCCCGCAACAACGGATCAAAATAATATTGATTTGATCTTGAAAGAAAATTATAATCAAGCTTTCTTAAATTGTTTGCCAAGGGGGGTTGGGGGGGGGGGCTGGCATCGTAGTGATGCACACATCTAATTTCGCTTTTTTTCAGCGATTTAACCGGCGGTGACTTCATGCAGGTGATGAGCAGGGCCGGACTGGTCGTAGGGGGAACCGGGCATTTTACTTGGTGGTGTTATATTCCATATAGGTACCCTATATAGGCACAGGTAACACTGCAACCTTTCACCTATATCCTTCCCTACATTACATACATAACGGTTCATAGGGACTGACCTTTTACCTAGATACGACACTGCAGTCAGAACGCGGGTTTTTCCCTAGTTCGAATCTCATACATTATGCATGAGGCTTCTTGGAAGCACAGCAGGACTAACAGCAGGACTGACATCTCCTGTATAATATCTCTGTATAAAGTTCAGGCCCAACGTCATCCTTTAGGCCGACACAGTAACACAGCAAGGTAGGACCCCTGGGGAGACCTATGGGTATATATGCATCATGTCTTGCTTAGACAGCCAGAGGAGACTGTGACTTCCCGGCTGACACACTGACCAGAGACGCTGAGGTTCTTGCATGCAGACGCTCCAGCTAGCAGTGGTCTAACATCCTTCACGGGGTGTCCAACTCGAGACCAGGACAGGGTCCCAAATTCTCAGGTAATGGGGTTGACTAGATCCTAGAGGGATTCTTGGCAACTGTTATAAAAGATTTGCGAGTCTTTATAGGGACATACGCAATTGGCACATTACATTCTGACCAGGCCCTGCGTTTAGCTCTCGGGCTTACAAGGAGGCCATGCGAGGAGTGGGTGTAGCATTGCGGTACTCATCTCCGTACCATCCCGAGGGAAATTCGGTTGTGGAGAGAAAAAAACGGGACTTAAAGCAATCTTTAACAGCTAGAGTATTAGGGACGGGTGAAAGTTGGGTAAAACACCTGTATGGAGTCCAGCGAGCTTTGAACAACATGCCAAGAAGTTCTCTAGGGGGTGTCACTCCTTATGAGGTTCTATTTGGGACAAGAATGTGGGTACCTGATCTTGATTGTGAAGGCGCAGTGACGGATGAAAAACCTTTTGACATCCATGATCGTTTGGCTGTTTTACAGGATCTAAATGAATCAAGGACACAACAAAGTAATGTCCATCTGAACCAGGCTGCCACTGGGGAAGTCCAATCAGTCACGGCAAGGCCTGTCTGGATCCCAAAAGTCGGGGATCTGGTCAGAGAGAAAATAGCAGACAAGAAAGAATTTGGGCCATCCTACAGAAAGCCTGTACAGGTCCTAGCACTTGAAGAACCAGAACTGTACTTCTACCGCCTCTTGCTGGGAAAAAGGAGAAAAGATTTGTCTCAATTGACCTAATCAAATCACACTATGTGGCCGATACTAAGTAGTAGGCCACGTGGACTCCAAAGTAGCAGACGCCCTCCTCTCGCTACAATTCAAGAAGTTCAAACGGAAAGACTCATCACGTTTGAAGAGTCCCCTGTACGGAATGATGGACTATGCAACAATGCTATGGTACTCGTTCCTCTTGAACCTGAAGCTCAACTTCAAAATCAAACTGAAAATCAAAGACAAATAGCTATTAGACCAAATACAGATGTCAACATCAACATGCCTCGACAAGAGCAAAGTACGATTTCAACAAATCCTGATGCAATTCCAACAATTGATCGAACTGCTTCTGGCTACTTCATAAACTTTGATACGTTTTCTTTGGATCCAAGTGAACCTGAAACGACGCCAGCCCAAAAATCACGCAAGCAGCAAGTAAAAGACTTTCTGAACTTTCTTAAAAGAACTTACCTGGTATCACCGTGGGTAGAACTATGGATAATTACCGGGGTACTTTTCTTTCTTTTCTGGTTAGGCTTAGTGATAGTTTTTAACATGCTTATTAATGGACAATACATTCGACAAAGCTCTGCAGCCCAAAAGGTGAATTTAATTTTAAAACCACATCAATCATCTCTTCGAGAACAAAGAGACTTGTCATCAGTGAACATTACAGCAGTTCCTATACCGGATGGTATAGTGTGGGACAAGGTTGATATCGATATATTCGGCCCCACCGAACTTTTAAAAATTCCACATTTATTTAAAATATCGTTAAGTGATATCATTACCTCAAGTACATTTTCCGATGATTGGGATTTTGAAACTGTTAATAACATGTTGTCTGGTTTGGAAAAATCTGCTGCGTTTTCTAATAGTGAAACATTGGAAGGCACATCAGATTACAAAACCATGTATTGTTATCAACATTATGGTCATCACTTTCTGCATAAATCTGCAAATCCTAGAAATGTGTTCACTTACCACCAGTGGGAACATTGTCCAACACCGCCGAAAGGCAGTTCAAAAACATTTGCACAAAAGTTTCCATATTTTTCAGTGTTTAATATGTCTGACCCAGCCTCATATTATTATAAGGTTGCACCAACATCAGCACAGAAAAATATGTTAACAAGCACCAAACAGATTTACTCTGCTTCCTTTATTGCCCAGTTGTCTGACAAAGGTTTCAACTTATGGAAAGACACCATAGACTTAAAATCAGTCTGGGGTACTAGAGAATGGCAGGTGCAGGGGACAGAAGCTTTGTTTAGAGCATGCCTTATCCCTCAACAAATCATGTTTTTCAACGAGACAGTGCAACAGACGTCTTGCCTTGGACTAGCCAAGAACAAAGACTTGAACACACCTTGGATGCCGACTCCATCACACACCGAGGGTAACATAACATCACAGGAAGAGATTACACTAGATGACATATTACAATTTAACAGATCAGACCCCGATTGGAAGAAATGGTTGATTTGGCCCACAGTCACTAATAGTTGTCAGGCAAAGATTCATGGGTAAAACCGAAGGGTTTAGTATCCATAGGCCCGATCCACGTTATGTACAGCGACAACATCCAGGGGTAGTGACATCATACAGTGTTGGGAAGTTGTGCCTCGATTGGCTAAAAACCTCAACACTCACACAGGTGAAACAACACTTAACCTTACTCACACAGGATATGGATCTTAGGGATTTTTTACTAGGTCCCAGGAAGCCACGCCAAAACGTTTCATATATGCTGGCATTTGTGCTGCCTACAATGAAATATGGAAAATATCCCAACAAAAGGCCGCGGAGAGACTACGGGAGATAGACCATATAAATCTAGAAAAATCTCTAGCAGTGGTAGACAATGGGTTAACTACATTGACCTCCAGGATATATTCCTTAGGCAACATTGTATCTTCTGCGATAGACATACTAGAACAGGATTTAGCCATATTACAATATGGGCAATCTCAATTAACGTTCTATTATGTTGCTAAGCTGGACGCTGCAATCTTTGCGTGCAGGCTATGTGCCTTGGCGTTTTATCAACAGCACGTCTCTGTTTTCTGAATACAATCTAACCGATAAACAGATAGAAATGGCACAAAGGGGAGCAAAATATACAATGCTGCGTATCGAAAAACTGGATAGATTACCTTTCACAGTGGCAGAATCACGGTCGACGGAATGGCTAATCCATGGCCACATAACTCTACCGGTCACTACCTTTCAGTTTCAGTATTGTCTTGAACAAATGCAGGCAGGCAGATATGAAAAAATGGGTAAGGAATACATTAAGGAATCTCGGGAATTACCATACAGATTTCGATGCCGGAGTGGGGATCGAGAAGTGTTTCTAAGTGGTACAAACTGTGAGAACGCTTTAAGTGGATCACTCATATGTCAGGATATAATGCTGCACGGAGCTTGTAATGGTTCTGTAGCAAACTTGTCCTGTCATCTGAGGGGTGCCCCAGCTGCAGTGATTACTCCAGCATTTGGGCAATTTTCTAATGGGAGTTACTAGATGCTGAACAGTCAAGGCTGCTGCGGAATGCTCCCGGGCATCGCATATCTGGTAACCGTGAGCTCCAGGGTTACTTGTTGTATGCAAGTATTGTTTCTACCGACACATACAGTCAGGGAGGCGCCTTTATGGCCTTCACTGAATGTTTCCTTAATACGGTTTGATACTCTAAGCGGAATGAAAGCCATGCTTTTACAGAAGTCTGTGCCCTTCCCACTTTTGATCTCCAGATCGCAAGGTCTTCAGCAGAGATACAGGCACTTATTCATAGTAACTGTCCTTACCATTTCGCAGAAATGGTAAATCGTATCTTTAATATGTCTGATAAGAGTGGCATTGTTCACCTATTTGAGACCATAGGTTCTGGACTTATAAGCACCTTTCAGACGGTACTTGGAGTTATACCAAACTTCATTCATTCCGTATTCGGAAACATCTTTGGAGGACTTCCGCTGATCCTGTTTCTAATAGCAGAAATCCTGATTGTTATTTTTCTGCTACGGAATGGACGTCCCAGTCACCAAGGAGATGGAAAAAGCACTCCTGGAGCGTAAATACCGTGACCGCATGGTACAACATCTAGGCATGCCTCGCCTAAGAGAACTAAGTGCATCTTGGTTCTTGTCATTTCGACCAGTCTGGATGGACTGCATCTTACCTGTCCTCCGATTCCTGTTTTGCGTAGAAGAATGCGTGTTAGACCTTTGTTTGACTCTCCCATCATGTGCGCAACCGGATGTGAATGCGTTACTGGACCAGATAACGGCCCATGTTCTGCAATGTCCTCAGCGTATTCCAATGTTGATGGCGGCATTCCTTGAGACACCGCAGGTAGTAACTGCACCTGTTGGTATGGACTCCGGCTCCTCCACTGACACCCAGGCTGCGGACAGCGTGGACCATCATCTGTGCCCAATTGACGTACTTTGCGAGGTGCTACAGGGGCCGTCTACTGCGGAAGCAAGCAACAAAAATGTTGCGTCTACCAGCCAGGACACAAACATTTGGCTCGTCGTGTGCTGGAAGAAATTCGCCCTTTTTTAAACAAAACTCGATTTGGAACTCAGAAACAAAATTGACATTGACATTCCTTTCATTTCTTGGGCATACATGGCTATCAATTGCTTATAGTGGTTCGGACTATAGCTACGGACACTTTAGAGCTATGGCTTGCAAGTTTTTTAATATTTGTAAGTTTTTAGAAATTTTTAGACGTTTTTAAACATTTTAAAATGTTTTTAACACTTTGTGCATACCAATGTCTAGTTTGAATGGTAGTACAATAATAGGTTACATATGTCGTCCTGTCGGAAGAGGAGTGGGTGTTATATTCCATATAGGTACCCTATATAGGCGCAGGTAACACTGCCACCTTTCACCTATATCCTTCCCTACATTACATACATAACAGTTCATAGGGACTGACCTTTTACCTAGATACGACACTGCAGTCAGAACGCGGGTTTTTCCCCAGTTCGAATCTCATACATTATGCATGAGGCTTCTTGGAAGCACAGCAGGACTAACAGCAGGACTGACATCTCCTGTATAATATCTCTGTATAAAGTTCAGGCCCGACGTCATCCTTTAGGCCGACACAGTAACACAGCAAGGTAGGACCCCTGGGGAGACCTATGGGTATATATACATCATGTCTTGCTTAGACAGATAGAGGAGACGTGACTTCCCGGCTGACACACTGACCAGAGACGCTGAGGTTCTTGCATGCAGACGCTCCAGTTAGCAGTGGTCTAACATCCCTCACGGGGTGTCCAACTCGAGTCCAGGACAGGGTCCCACATTCTCTAATTCTCAGGTAATGGGGTTGACTAGATCCTAGAGGGATTCTTGGCATAACATCTACACCGATGCTAGGTACATTTAGGTACATCTAGTTAGGGAGACATCGTAGGAGTACGCACTTTTTATCATGTGTTTTATGTACATGTATATATTCATGATTTCTACAAGATGGCAGAACTATACCATCCCTTTACTTTTGTAGTATTGCTAATCATATATCTCTGCTACTGTCTAATGGTTGTTGCAGCTCATCTATTCTACACTAGAATAACAACTGTTCAATAAATACTTATTGAAAACGCTCAGACTGTTTATTCTGTGTATCTCTCTGAGACAAACTAAGTAAGCACGAGTGACTGAGCGAAAGGTAGTATATTGTTTCCATGATTCTGAGGGATCAGGGTTGTCATGTTCTGAGGTTGCCAAGAACTATTCTCTCCCCGATAAGAGGAGACTCTAGTGGCACTGTGAGCTAGCTGATACAGACAGGCTAACGTATTCGGTGGGGGTGCACAGAATCAGTCTGCCACCAAACCCACAGTTTATGTTATCCAAACGCGCAGATCCTGTATAGGGTATATAGGAACTACACGACAGTGGGCCACCAGGGTGGGGCCCAGTTTTGGACCCCTGGGGGGCCGTTTTTGTTACCGGGGCTGGTTTTGCAGCGTAGCTGCAATATCGGCCCCCTGTGACAAAAGCAGCCGCAGTGTTTTCCACGCGCACTTGAACTTCACACCCGCGGCCATTCCGACTCAACTGCCAGGGCCGGTTTGCATTCCCAGTCCGGCCCTGGTGATGAGCACAACTAAAATTGAGTTGAGAGCAACATGACTAGTGGTGTTCACCGCCCAATGTCCAGTAGGTAGTTTTCCTTAAGAATATAAATGAAAACTGACATTGCAACATGCACATCTAATCTAAGCATGGCAGTTTAAAGAAGTGTGCTGTATGTGCAAAATAATCATTGACAAGCACATTGAACACTATTGCGTCACAATAGTAACACGATTTCAAAACAGTCCTGCCACAAAACCCACGTATGATGATACTTGTATGTTTTTGAAGACTATTTTCTCTGTGTCGCCCACTCTTTACAGGCAGCACATTAGAATCTTGGGTGCAGTCCACTTTCCACAACACTCTTTTATCTTGCCGTTAGTTACTAGGTGCAACCAACAAGTATTTCATTTCTGCATTCCTTGTTTATTAAAGAAACATACCGAAAAAAGTCCACACTAATGTCTGCACTGGGCACTATGAGCTCAGAGATGTTATGTATGCTACTATAACTTGATATATGCAAAAAAAAACAATTGATGGACGGAATGCTGGACAATGCAAACATTCACCCCCAGTCACAATGATCTGGGTTTAATCCATCATTCTTTTGCTCACCACACCACCCCAGTTTGGACCCAGCCATATGCAAATCAGTCTTGACCCTGTACCTTATGGGAACAGTCCAGCCCGAACTGCCAAACCAGGTCCTCCCTGGAACAGAAACAAGCATCCTGGGACCGGTTTCAGGGCATCACCCTTCATCAGCCAGGCTAGCTTGAATCCAGTGGTGTAGTGAGCACAGGACCCACGTCTGGGCATACCCTTCCCACTTTGGGCGACATATGCAAAAAAAACAATTGATGGACGGAATGCTGGACAATGCAAACATTCACCCCCAGTCACAAGGATCTGAGTTTAATCCATCATTCTTATGCTCCCCACACTACCCCAGTTTGGACCCAGCCATATGCAAATCAGTCTTGACCCTGTTCCTTATGGGAACAGTCCAGCCCGAACTGTCAAGCCAGGTCCTCCCTGGAACAGAAACAAGCCTCATGGGACCGGTTTCAGGGCATCACCCTTCATCAGCCAGGCTAGCTTGAATCCAGTGGTGTAGTGAGCACGGGACCCACGTCTGGGCATACCCTTCCCACTTAGGGCGACATATGCAAAAAAAACAATTGATGGACGGAATGCTGGACAATGCAGACATTCACCCCTAGTAACAAGGATCTGGGTTTAATCCATCATTCTTTTGCTCACCACACCACCCCAGTTTGGACCCAGCCATATGCAAATCAGTCTTGACCCTGTTCCTTATGGGAACAGTCCAGCCCGAACTGCCAAGCCAGGTCCTCCCTGGAACAGAAACAAGCATCCTGGGACCGGTTTCAGGGCATCACCCTTCATCAGCCAGGCTAGGTTGAATCCAGTGGTGTAGTGAGCACGGGACCCACGTCTGGGCATACCCTTCCCACTTAGGGCGACATATGCAAAAAAAAACAATTGATGGACGGAATGCTGGACAATGCAAACATTCACCCCCAGTCACAAGGATATGGGTTTAATCCATCATTCTTTTGCTCACCACACCACCCCAGTTTGGACCCAGCCATATGCAAATCAGTCTTGACCCTGTTCCTTATGGGAACAGTCCAGCCCTAACTGCCAAGCCAGGTCCTCCCTGGAACAGAAACAAGCATCCTGGGACCGGTTTCACGGCATCACCCTTCATCAGCCAGGCTAGCTTGAATACAGTGGTGTAGTGAGCACGGGACCCACGTCTGGGCATACCCTTCCCACTTAGGGCGACATATGCAAAAAAAACAATTGATGGACGGAATGCTGGACAATGCAAACATTCACCCCCAGTCACAAGGATCTGGGTTTAATCCATCATTCTTTTGCTCACCACACCACCCCAGTTTGGACCCAGCCATATGCAAATCAGTCTTGACCCTGTTCCTTATGGGAACAGTCCAACCCCAACTGCCAAGCCAGGTCCTCCCTGGAACAGAAACAAGCATCCTGGGACTGGTTTCAGGGCATCACCCTTCATCAGCCAAGCTAGCTTGAATCCAGTGGTGTAGTGAGCACGGACCCACGTCTGGGCATACCCTTCCCACTTAGGGCGACATATACAAAAAAAACAATTTATGGACGGAATGCTGGACAATGCAAACATTCACCTCCAGTCACAAGGATCTGGGTTTAATCCATCATTCTTTTGCTCACCACACCACCCCAGTTTGGACCCAGCCATATGCAAATCAGTCTTGACCCTGTTCCTTATGGGAACAGTCCAGCCTCAACTGCCAAGCCAGGTCCTCCCTGGAACAGAAACAAGCATCCTGGGACCGGTTTCAGGGCATCACCCTTCATCAGCCAGGCTAGCTTGAATCCAGTGGTGTAGTGAGCACGGGACCCACGTCTGGGCATACCCTTCCCACTTAGGGCGACATATGCAAAAAAACAATTGATGGACGGAATGCTGGACAATGCAAACATTCACCCCCAGTCACAAGGATCTGGGTTTAATCCATCATTCTTTTGCTCACCACACCACCCCAGTTTGGACCCAGCCATATGCAAATCAGTCTTGACCCTGTTCCTTATGGGAACAGTCCAGCCCCAACTGCCAAGCCAGGTCCTCCCTGGAACAGAAACAAGCATCCTGGGACCGGTTTCAGGGCATCACCCTTCATCAGCCAGGCTAGCTTGAATCCAGTGGTGTAGTGAGCATGGGACCCACGTCTGGGCATACCCTTCCCACTTAGGGCGACATATGCAAAAAAAACAATTGATGGACGGAATGCTGGACAATGCAAACATTCACCCCCAGTCACAAGGATCTGGGTTTAATCCATCATTCTTTTGCTCACCACACCACCAAAGTTTGGACCCAGCCATATGCAAATCAGTCTTGACCCTGTTCCTTATGGGAACAGTCCAGTCCCAACTGCCAAGCCAGGTCCTCCCTGGAACAGAAACAAGCATCCTGGGGCCGGTTTCAGGGCATCATCCTTCATCAGCCAGGCTAGCTTGAATCCAGTGGTGTAGTGAGCACGGGACCCACGTCTGGGCATACCCTTCCCACTTAGGGCGACATATGCAAAAAAAACAATTGATGGACGGAATGCTGGACAATGCAAACATTCAGCCCCAGTCACAAAGATCTGGGTTTAATCCATCATTCTTTTGCTCACCACACCACCCCAGTTTGGACCCAGCCATATGCAAATCAGTCTTGACCCTGTTCCTTATGGGAACAGTCCAGCCCCAACTGCCAAGCCAGGTCCTCCCTGGAACAGAAACAAGCATCCTGGGACCGGTTTCAGGGCATCACCCTTCATCAGCCAGGCTAGCTTGAATCCAGTGGTGTAGTGAGCACGGGACCCACGTCTGGGCATACCCTTCCCACTTAGGGCGACATATGCAAAAAAAACAATTGATGGACGGAATGCTAGACAATGCAAACATTCACCCCCAGTCACAAGGATCTGGGTTTAATCCATCATTCTTTTGCTCACCACACCAACCCAGTTTGGACCCAGCCATATGCAAATCAGTCTTGACCCTGTTCCTTATGGGAACAGTCCAGCCCCAACTGCCAAGCCAGGTCCTCCCTGGAACAGAAACAAGCATCCTGGGACCGGTTTCAGGGCATCACCCTTCATCAGCCAGGCTAGCTTGAATCCAGTGGTGTAGTGAGCACGGGACCCACGTCTGAGCATACCCTTCCCATTTAGGGCGACATATGCAAAAAAAACAATTGATGGACGGAATGCTGGACAATGCAAACATTCACCCCCTGTCACAAGGATCTGGGTTTAATCCATCATTCTTTTGCTCACCACACCACCCCACCCCAGTTTGGACCCAGCCATATGCAAATCAGTCTTGACCCTGTTCCTTATGGGAACAGTCCAGCCCCAGCTGCCAAGCCAGGTCCTCCCGGGAACAGAAACAAGCATCCTGGGACCAGTTTCAGGGCATCACCCTTCATCAGCCAGGCTACCTTGAATCCAGTGGTGTAGTGAGCACGGGACCCACGTCTGGGCATACCCTTCCCACTTAGGGCGACATATGCAAAAAAAACAATTGATGGACGGAATGCTGGACAATGCAAACATTCACCCCCAGTCACAAGGATCTGGGTTTAATCCATCATTCTTTTGCTCACCACACCACCCCAGTTTGGACCCAGCCATATGCAAATCAGTCTTGACCCTGTTCCTTATGGGAACAGTCCAGCCCCAACTGCCAAGCCAGGTCCTCCCTGGAACAGAAACAAGCATCCTGGGACCGGTTTCAGGGCATCACCCTTCATCAGCCAGGCTAGCTTGAATCCAGTGGTGTAGTGAGCACGGGACCCACGTCTGGGCATACCCTTCCCACTTAGGGCGACATATGCAAAAAAAACAATTGATGGACGGAATGCTGGACAATGCAAACATTCACCCCCATTCACAAGGATCTGGGTTTAATCCATCATTCTTTTGCTCACCACACCACCCCAGTTTGGACCCAGCCATATGCAAATCAGTCTTGACCCTGTTCCTTATGGGAACAGTCCAGCCCAAACTGCCAAGCCAGGTCCTCCCTGGAACAGAAACAAGCATCCTGGGACCGGTTTCAGGGCATCACCCTTCATCAGCCAGGCTAGCTTGAATCCAGTGGTGTAGTGAGCACGGGACCCACGTCTGGGCATACTCTTCCCACTTAGGGCGACATATGCAAAAAAAACAATTGATGGACGGAATGCTGGACAATGCAAACATTCACCCCCAGTCACAAGGATCTGGGTTTAATCCATCATTCTTTTGCTCACCACACCACCCCAGTTTGGACCCAGCCATATGCAAATCAGTCTTGACCCTGTTCCTTATGGGAACAGTCCAGCCCCAACTGCCAAGCCAGGTCCTCCCTGGAACAGAAACAAGCATCCTGGGACCGGTTTCAGGGCATCACCCTTCATCAGCCAGGCTAGCTTGAATCCAGTGGTGTAGTGAGCACGGGACCCACTTCTGGGCATACCCTTCCCACTTTGGGCGACATATGCAAAAAAAACAATTGATGGACGGAATGCTGGACAATGCAAACATTCACCCCCAGTCACAAGGATCTGAGTTTAATCCATCATTCTTATGCTCCCCACACTACCCCAGTTTGGACCCAGCCATATGCAAATCAGTCTTGACCCTGTTCCTTATGGGAACAGTCCAGCCCGAACTGTCAAGCCAGGTCCTCCCTGGAACAGAAACAAGCCTCATGGGACCGGTTTCAGGGCATCACCCTTCATCAGCCAGGCTAGCTTGAATCCAGTGGTGTAGTGAGCACGGGACCCACGTCTGGGCATACCCTTCCCAATTAGGGCGACATATGCAAAAAAAACAATTGATGGACGGAATGCTGGACAATGCAGACATTCACCCCTAGTAACAAGGATCTGGGTTTAATCCATCATTCTTTTGCTCACCACACCACCCCAGTTTGGACCCAGCCATATGCAAATCAGTCTTGACCCTGTTCCTTATGGGAACAGTCCAGCCCGAACTGCCAAGCCAGGTCCTCCCTGGAACAGAAACAAGCATCCTGGGACCGGTTTCAGGGCATAACCCTTCATCAGCCAGGCTAGGTTGAATCCAGTGGTGTAGTGAGCACGGGACCCACGTCTGGGCATACCCTTCCCACTTAGGGCAACATATGCAAAAAAAAACAATTGATGGACGGAATGCTGGACAATGCAAACATTCACCCCCAGTCACAAGGATATGGGTTTAATCCATCATTCTTTTGCTCACCACACCACCCCAGTTTAGACCCAGCCATATGCAAATCAGTCTTGACCCTGTTCCTTATGGGAACAGTCCAGCCCTAACTGCCAAGCCAGGTCCTCCCTGGAACAGAAACAAGCATCCTGGGACCGGTTTCAGGGCATCACCCTTCATCAGCCAGGCTAGCTTGAATACAGTGGTGTAGTGAGCACGGGACCCACGTCTGGGCATACCCTTCCCACTTAGGGCGACATATACAAAAAAAACAATTTATGGACGGAATGCTGGACAATGCAAACATTCACCTCCAGTCACAAGGATCTGGGTTTAATCCATCATTCTTTTGCTCACCACACCACCCCAGTTTGGACCCAGCCATATGCAAATCAGTCTTGACCCTGTTCCTTATGGGAACAGTCCAGCCCCAACTGCCAAGCCAGGTCTTCCCTGGAACAGAAACAAGCATCCTGAGACCGGTTTCAGGGCATCACCCTTCATCAGCCAGGCTAGCTTGAATCCAGTGGTGTAGTGAGCACGGGACCCACGTCTGGGCATACCCTTCCCACTTAGGGCGACATATGCAAAAAAACAATTGATGGACGGAATGCTGGACAATGCAAACATTCACCCCCAGTCACAAGGATCTGGGTTTAATCCATCATTCTTTTGCTCACCACACCACCCCAGTTTGGACCCAGCCATATGCAAATCAGTCTTGACCCTGTTCCTTATGGGAACAGTCCAGCCTCAACTGCCAAGCCAGGTCCTCCCTGGAACAGAAACAAGCATCCTGGGACCGGTTTCAGGGCATCACCCTTCATCAGCCAGGCTAGCTTGAATCCAGTGGTGTAGTGAGCACGGGACCCACGTCTGGGCATACCCTTCCCACTTAGGGCGACATATGCAAAAAAACTATTGATGGACGGAATGCTGGACAATGCAAACATTCACCCCCAGTCACAAGGATCTGGGTTTAATCCATCATTCTTTTGCTCACCACACCACCAAAGTTTGGACCCAGCGATATGCAAATCAGTCTTGACCCTGTTCCTTATGGGAACAGTCCAGCCCCAACTGCCAAGCCAGGTCCTCCCTGGAACAGAAACAAGCATCCTGGGGCCGGTTTCAGGGCATCATCCTTCATCAGCCAGTCTAGCTTGAATCCAGTGGTGTAGTGAGCACGGGACCCACGTCTGGGCATACCCTTCCCACTTAGGGCGACATATGCAAAAAAACCAATTGATGGACGGAATGCTGGACAATGCAAACATTCACCCCCAGTCACAAGGATCTGGGTTTAATCCATCATTCTTTTGCTCACCACACCACCCCAGTTTGGACCCAGCCATATGCAAATCAGTCTTGACCCTGTTCCTTATGGGAACAGTCCAGCCCCAACTGCCAAGCCAGGTCCTCCCTGGAACAGAAACAAGCATCCTGGGACCGGTTTCAGGGCATCACCCTTCATCAGCCAGGCTAGCTTGAATCCAGTGGTGTAGTGAGCACGGGACCCACGTCTGGGCATACCCTTCCCACTTAGGGCGACATATGCAAAAAAACAATTGATGGACGGAATGCTGGACAATGCAAACATTCACCCCCAGTCACAAGGATCTGGGTTTAATCCATCATTCTTTTGCTCACCACACCACCCCACCCCAGTTTGGACCCAGCCATATGCAAATCAGTCTTGACCCTGTTCCTTATGGGAACAGTCCAGCCCCAACTGCCAAGCCAGGTCCTCCCGGGAACAGAAACAAGCATCCTGGGACTGGTTTCAGGGCATCACCCTTCATCAGCCAGGCTACCTTGAATCCAGTGGTGTAGTGAGCACGGGACCCACGTCTGGGCATACCCTTCCCACTTAGGGCGACATATGCAAAAAAAACAATTGATGGACGGAATGCTGGACAATGCAAACATTCACCCCCAGTCACAAGGATCTGGGTTTAATCCATCATTCTTTTGCTCACCACACCACCCCAGTTTGGACCCAGCCATATGCAAATCAGTCTTGACCCTGTTCCTTATGGGAACAGTCCAGCCCCAACTGCAAAGCCAGGTCCTCCCTGGAACAGAAACAAGCATCCTGGGACCGGTTTCAGGGCATCACCCTTCATCAGCCAGGCTAGCTTGAATCCAGTGGTGTAGTGAGCACGGGACCCACTTCTGGGCATACCCTTCCCACTTAGGGCGACATATGCAAAAAAAACAATTGACGGACGGAATGCTGCATAATGCAAACATTCACCCCCAGTCACAAGGATCTGGGTTTAATCCATCATTCTTTTGCTCACCACACCACCCCAGTTTGGACCCAGCCATATGCAAATCAGTCTTGGCCCTGTTCCTTATGGGAACAGTCCAGCCCCAACTGCCAAGCCAGGTCCTCCCTGGAACAGAAACAAGCATCCTGGGACCGGTTTCAGGGCATCACCCTTCATCAGCCAGGCTAGCTTGAATCCAGTGGTGTAGTGAGCACGGGACCCACGTCTGGGCATACCCTTCCCACTTAGGGCGACATATGCAAAAAAAACAATTGATGGACGGAATGCTGGACAATATACATAGGGACTGTTCATAGGGACTGACATTTTACCTAGATACGACACTCCAGTCAGAACGCGGGTTTTTCCCTAGTTCGAATCTCATACATTATGCATGAGGCTTCTTGGAAGCACAGCAGGACTAACAGCAGGATTGACATCTCCTGTATAATATGTCTGTATAAAGTTCAGGCCAGACGTCATCCTTTAGGCCGACACAGTAACACAGCAAGGTAGGACCCCAGGGGAGACCTATGGGTATATATACATCATGTCTTGCTTAAACAGACAGAGGAGACCGTGACTTCCCGGCTGACACACTGACCAGAGACGATGGGGTTCTTGCATACAGACGCTCCAGCTAGCAGTGGTCTAACATCCCTAACGGGGTGTCCAACTCGAGACCAGGACAGGGTCCCAAATTCTCTAATTCTCAGGTAATGGGGTTGACTAGATCCTAGAGGGATTCTTGGCATAACACCTACACCGATGCTAGGTACATTTAGGTACATCTAGTTAGGGAGACATCGTAGGAGTACGCACTTTTTATCATGTGTTTTATGTACATGTATATATTCATGATTTCTACAAGATGGTAGAGCTATACCATCCCTTTACTTTTGTAGTATTGCTAATCATATATCTCTGCAACTGTCTAATGGTTGTTGCAGCTCATCTATTCTACACTAGAATAACAACTGTTCAATAAATACTTATTGAAAACGCTCAAACTGTTTATTCTGTGTATGTCTCTGAGACAAACTAAGTAAGCACGAGTGACTGAGCGAAAGGTAGTATATTGTTTCCATGATTCTGAGGGATCAGGGTTGTCATGTTCTGAGGTTGCCAAGAACTATTCTCTCCCCGATAAGAGGAGACTTTAGTGGCACTGTGAGCTAGCTGATACAGACAGGCTAACGTATCCGGTGGGGGTGCACAGAATCAGTCTGCCACCAAACCCACAGTTTATGTTATCCAAACGCGCAGATCCTGTATAGGGTATATAGGAACTACACGACAGTGGGCCACCAGGTTGGGGACCGTTTTTGGACCCCTGGGGGGCCGTTTTGGTTACCGGGGCTGGTTTTGCAGCGTAGCTGCAATATCGGCCCCCTGTGATAAAAGCAGCCGCAGTGTTTTCCACACGCACTTGAACCCCACCCCCGCGGCCGTTCCGACTCAACTGCCAGGGCCGGTTTGCATTCCCATTCCGGCCCTAGTGATGAGCACAACTAAAATTGAGTTAAGAGCAACATGACTAGTGGTGTTCCCCGCCCAATGTCCAGTAGGTAGTTTTCCTTAAGAATATAAATGAAAACTGACATTGCAACATGCACATCTAATCTAAGCATGGCAGTTTAAAGAAGTGTGCTGTATGTGCAAAATAATCATTGACAAGCACATTGAACACTATTGCGTCACAATAGTAACACGATTTCAAAACAGTCCTGCCACAAAACCCACGTATGATGACGCTTGTATGTTTTTGAAGACTATTTTCTCTGTGTCTCCCACTCTTTACAGGCAGCACATTAGAATCTTGGCTGCAGTCCACTTTCCACAACACTCTTTTATCTTGCCCTTAGTTACTAGGTGCAACCAACAAGTATTTCATTTCTGCATTCCTTGTTTATTAAAGAAACATACCGAAAAAAGTCCACACTAATGTCTGCACTGGGCCCTATGAGCTCAGAGATGTATGTATGCTACTATAACTTGATATAGCACAAGGACTCACACCCGTGGGTGTATCTTGGCGCTTCGCTAACACAGGGCCAAGCAACTGATTAAAACAACCAGGTCTTCAAGAGTTTTTTAAGCTTAGCAAATGTAGTATGGAAGCTGATTCCAGGCCGAAGGGGCGGTGAAGGAGAAAGATCTTCCGCCAGATCTAGAAGTACGATTGCGGGGAACAGGCAACAAGGCTTTGTTGCTAGATCTGAGATTTCCAGCAAAAAAGTAATTACTCAATTTCTTCTATAAGCAAATGGGACCCTTACCCATCAGAGACTTGTGGGTGAGACAGCATAGCTTAAAAACAGAATGTTTCCTGACCGGCAGCCAATGTAAAGCTCTCAGCGTAGGGGCTGAGGGATAGCCAGCAGGAAGGTTGCACACCAAGTGTGCAGCGGTGTTCTGCACCGCCTGACGTTTGGACAACAAAGTGTCGTTGGTGGCTTCTAGCAGAGCATTACCATAATCAAGCCAGCTCATGACTAAGGCTTGAACCAAACTTTTCCTAGCAGAGGATGGCAGCCAAGAAAACACTTTCCTCAATACACCCATGGTAGCAAAACAGAAACAACAAATTGAGGAGACGTGATCTTTCATAGATGCGGCCTGATCCAACCTAATACCAAGGTTTTTCACAGTGTGCCTGGGAGACAGGGCTGCACTGAGTTCTGGGGTCCACCAGTCTGCTGACCAGAGCTGCTGAGCTTTACCAAACAGCAGTATATCCGTTTTGTTGCTATTCAGTTGCAGACAATTAGTCCTCATCCAACCAGCAACCCTTCTCATACAATATATGAAACTGTGTTATACCCCGCCAATTTCCTGTCCAAACAAGATGATTAACTGGGTATTATCCACGTATGATATAACATGAAAACCTCAAGATTTAACAATCTGGGTGAGGGGGGCCCAGTAGATATTGAATAACATAGGGCTCAAAGATGAACCATGGGGGATCCTCTTGTTAATAAGCATAGTGTGCGACTTGAAAGAGCCCAAAGAGATTGTCTGTTCCCGGCTGTCTAAAAAGTCAACAAGCCACATAGTAAGGCTTTACCAAAGATGCCTATCTCATACAGCCTGCGAATCAGTGTTGTGTAAGATACGGAATCAAAGGCTTCTGACAAGTCCAGCAGCATGAGCATGGCAGGGGAACCTGCATCTAAGGAGAGTCAGAAGGTATCAGCAACTGCCACCGTCGCGGTCTCAATGCTATTAAAAGCTATGAATCCGGATTGGGAAGAATCAAAAACCTTGTGATTCCCCAAATATGCTGTAAGCGGCTTATTTATCAGGTTTTCCAAAGTTCTTCCCAGAAGTGAAAGAAGCGAGATGGGGTGATAGTTTGTTAGGTTCCTTAGATCTGCATTAGGGTTTTTTTTAATATTGGAGAAACCTGCGAGGCCTTCCAGGCCAGTGGAAGATTGGCAGTGTCCAGGGATAAGTTGAAAAGGGAGAGAATGGTAGGTGCAATCAGGCTCAATAGGCTGGCAGTGATTTTCGGGGAGATAAGTCAGAGGGGGAGCCAGATTTGGCACTTACAAGCAGCCCCTGAATTTTGTCTAATGTAAAAGGTTCAAACCTAACCAAAGAGAATGCAATATCAGGCGAAGGAGAATTAAAGCTGGTTAGATCTACCAGCCTAGGAAGGTTAGTGAAATTCTGATATATGGTATCTATTTTCTCCTCTGAAAAATCTGCCAAGGAATCACATAGCTCTTGGGATGCAGAGATGGCGTCGGAGCAGGCTCAAGGCTTAGTAAAGTCATTGAACACTTTATTAAGTTCTCTGGCCGAGTTGCCCGCCAGCTCAATTTTACTAGTGTTGTAACTTTTCCAGGCCATTCTTATTTTTCTGTGGTAACTGGTGAGCACTAACTTATAGGCTTCTTTATCTTCCGGAATTTTGGCTTGACACCATCTTCTTTTGAGCCTTTTAGAGGAGGCTTTCATACTTCTTAGCTTCATGGAATAACATGGTGCATGAGGTCTAGAAGAAGTGGGTCCAGCCTGTTTGAGAGAGGCAATCCTATCAAATGCTAAAGAGAAAGTGTTATGATATTCAGACAGAGCTGTGTTGATATTAGAGCCCTGAATAATCACTACAGGATGAAAAGTCTTGGAGAACACGTCCGCGAGACTGTTTGAAGAGAGTGATGAAAACAAGTAAATGTATCCTTGTGTAATGTACATGGTGCTCCAATACCTTCAAGCCGAGTCTGCCCTTATAGAAAAAAAGAAAATAACTCTAATTTTGCAGGCACTTTTGTATGAATTTATTAGACAAAAAAACAGGTAGTAGTGTTCCCTTTAAGGGAAAAAACTGCACATCCAATAAATACACGTATTGTAGTTCATCAATAATTGGCATGAAATATTTATATAAATGTTGCTAAATTGGCAACCAGGTGCTAAATCAGCTTCACACACCTACTACCTAGAGGTGTCAACAGCACATTAAAACTTAACATGCATATAACTTGGTACAACAGAAGGAGCTGCTAACAGCACACCATTGAGACATATGTATTATCCAGAAATAGTACTGGTCCAAAATCAAGTCAACTAATAGCAAAATTGATCATGTACAATATGGACGATAAGAGAATATCCAATGTAAACAAATCAATCCAGTGAGATCATCAGTAGAGATTTCATATCCTTTATTGTTGTCCAAAGGTTAAAACTCCCAGCACACGATAGCCGATACGTGTTTCGTCTTTACTCAGACTTTTTCAAGGCTGGAATAACAGATATATTGTAAACAATATATTATAAACATTATCGTGACAATATTAAAAACCACAAAATGTACAAATAAAACTATCCTGTACAAATGATGTACAAGGCATGTCACTGCTAAAATAAAGGAAGATAAACATACGTTTCTAAAACAAAATTCATATATTAATATTAAAGAATACTCCGTCACCCAGTGCATAGAACCCCAAGGGGAAAAAGTTCGAAATACACCCGGAAATTCAGAGTGAAGAAAGAGAAACCAAGCATAGGATTTATCAAAACCACCTAATATACCAAAGCGTGAACTACTCAGTAAGATGTTCCAGTAGTGAGAATAAAATAATCAATTAAGTGGCTGGCCGACAATCTACTATAATCATAAGGTGTCCATACCAAGTCTCTACACCTTAATGCCCAGTGAGTGACTCATAGGTTATTAGACTGAAAACAGAAGAAGAAGCAGAGAAGAAACCCACCAAAATTTGGGAATCATGACAATCTGGAGTCAGAGAGCAAGTCCGTCTCTCCAACACATCCACTGTAGGAAGTAGGTATCCAAATGAAGACGTCACCACAAATACTAAGAAGAACTGTACACACAGGAGAGAACAATATGAATAACGACATGGTGGGATTGGATGGTAAGTAGCCTCATAAGAAACAAAACACGCAGTACATCAACTACCTGTACTTGATAGTGGAAGTATCACGCACACAAAGGAACTAATAGGGACGAATAGAATAATTGCTGACTCAACAAATGTCTCTGAAATGTCAACTATGGTCAATGTACAGAATGATGTGTCCATTGTCAACTTGTCACAAAAAATGTTAACTAATACTGAAATCAATGTGTTAAAAAAGGGCCTAAGTTTTTGTCCATTATCCAAACCAGATTTTACACAAATTCACATCGATTTGTTTAAATTCGTACGGAGGTTAAAATTAAAAAAATTCTTTGATATGAATAAAAAACTTTGTGCAATACCTGTTTATGCTGTAGACAAATGCGGACAAACAATCAAAGATATTCAGGATGTACAAATGCTTTTATCACTGGATGACAGTATAGATATGGTACCCAGTATTGCTGAGATATTACAGGATTTGGAAATTGAAACTAATTTACAGACAGATAGTGGGTTAAAAACCAAATCTATGTTTATTCCAACGTTATCACCTGACAACATGATTGACTGCTTTCATAAAGCAGTCACTAATGATCTGTATTTATTAGAAGATAAACTACACAATACCCCTATCATGACGTCTTCATTTGGATACCTACTTCCTACAGTGGATGTATTGGAGAGACGGACTTGCTCTCTGACTCCAGATTGTCATGATTCCCAAATTTTGGTGGGTTTCTTCTCTGCTTCTTCTTCTGTTTTCAGTCTAATAACCTATGAGTCACTCACTGGGCATTAAGGTGTAGAGACTTGGTATGGACACCTTATGATTATAGTAGATTGTCGGCCAGCCACTTAATTGATTATTTTATTCTCACTACTGGAACATCTTACTGAGTAGTTCACGCTTTGGTATATTAGGTGGTTTTGATAAATCCTATGCTTGGTTTCTCTTTCTTCACTCTGAATTTCCGGGTGTATTTCGAACTTTTTCCCCTTGGGGTTCTATGCACTGGGTGACGGAGTATTCTTTAATATTAATATATGAATTTTGTTTTAGAAACGTATGTTTATCTTCCTTTATTTTAGCAGTGACATGCCTTGTACATCATTTGTACAGGATAGTTTTATTTGTACATTTTGTGGTTTTTAATATTGTCACGATAATGTTTATAATATATTGTTTACAATATATCTGTTATTCCAGCCTTGAAAAAGTCTGAGTAAAGACGAAACACGTGTCGGCTATCGTGTGCTGGGAGTTTTAACCTTTGGACAACAATAAAGGATATGAAATCTCTACTGATGATCTCACTGGATTGATTTGTTTACATTGGATATTCTCTTATCGTCCATATTGTACATGATCAATTTTGCTATTAGTTGACTTGATTTTGGACCAGTACTATTTCTGGATAATACATATGTCTCAATGGTGTGCTGTTAGCAGCTCCTTCTGTTGTACCAACTTTTGTATGAATTGCTGGATTTTTACAAAAGTGCTGATTTCACAATTTGTTTTGCAAATCACAAAATCGCTGTATCCTCGGGGATCTTTCTAGATGAGGATCCATGTACAGCAGGACGAACAAAACATGAATTTCCTGGCAGCAGGGTAGCTGGTGCACAAAAGATCAGGAAAGGGCTGAGTTTAGGGCAGTGCGACTGGTGCAGCCGCACTGGGCACTGACTTGTGGAGGGGGTGCTGACCTCGGTGGAGGGGGGTGTGGCTGTGTTTAGCAATAACTTATGATTGGAGAGATGAGGGCCACTTGTGCCCGGTGGCAGTGAGCAAATCTGAGGAGGCTGTCATAGGGTGTGGGGCACCAAAAATGATTGTCGCACAGGGCGCCACCAGCGCTAAAGGCGGCCATGGATCAGGAAGCCCTGGATCAGGAAGCCCTGGATCAGGAAGCCCATATTGGCTTAATATATTAAGCAGCATATCCTCACCCGATTATGCTTTCTAGCTCTGCTAACCATACTAATTCTGCATGTAAAATGAGGTTAAAGTCTCCACTCCATTTAGTTGTCTGTGGGGAGAGGCTTGCATATTTCATCATTACATTAGAGAGAAATTCAAGATTGTCATAATTTGGGTCATATGTGTTTATATGTGTGGTATCCTCTGAACAGTTAGATATTGTCCCTCTTGGTCTGATATAGTGTTAAGGTGCCTGAATTGTACTTTATTAGAAAAGCTACCCCCTGCCCCCCTTCATTTCCCGCCAAGCAGGTTGGTCTCTGGCGAGGTGTTTCTTTTGTAAAAAGGCAATATCTATGTTGTGTCTATTTAGGTAGGCCATTATCTGATGAGACTTCCAATGCTTGTTCAGCCTCCTCACATTGCATGTCATCATCTTAATTGCCAATGAAGGCATAGACTCACTCTTTTCTCCAGTCACCATTTTCCTGCAACTCATTAATACAGAGTATCTGCAAGCAATGTGCCTTTGTGTACTAATACCGATCATGTCGATACTTTGCTGTTTTTTTGGTTCCACTAACACCCAACTCCCCCACTCACCCCAAGCCCTAACTTCTCTGGGGCATTTCCAATAACAGCCCTATAACTGGAGTGTCCTGAAGGCGCACACAGCCAGCACCAGTCAACAACCCTGGGTTGGCCAGAGCAATAATAAACTAAACGTTTTTGCCCATTAAACCACAAGAGTTGCACCCGGGGAGAAAGCCCAACCAGTTATGTCGGGTTCACAGCACATTCTATCACCCCCCTGTGAGAAAGTGCTCTCTTTCTGCATGGTTGCCCCCACCTTTTGCTGAATTGCTGATGAACTGAGCCCATGGAGCTTGACCCTTACCAGGTTGAACTCTTGGGCCCAGGAGGACCCTCTAGGGAAGAGCTGTGCCTTGGACAGCAGGACTGTCCAACTCTTGAAAGCCTGAGGCAGCAAGCTGCTGCACATGAAAAGGGAGATGTCAGTGGTACCCACAGAGTTTATTGGGAAGAGGGACAACTGTACACTGAGGCCAGAGACCCCAAACCTGGAGCCACTAGGAGAGTGGTAGTGCCTCAGAAGTACAGGGAGTTCCTCCTAACTTTAGCTCATGACATCCCCCTAGCTAGACATCTGGGCCAAACCAAGACTTGGGAAAGGCTAGTTAGCCACTTTTACTGGCCCCAGATGCTCCAAAACGTAAAGGAGTTTGTCAGCTCCTGTTTCACCTGTCAGGCCAGTGGCAAGACAGGTGGCCCCTCAAAGGCCCCCCTGATACCACTACCTGTGGTGGGGGTTCCCTTTGAAAGGGTAGGTGTGGACATAGTGGGTCCACTTGAACCTCCCACAGCATCAGGGAACACATTTATTCTAGTGGTAGTGGATCATGCCACTAGGTACCCTGAGGCAATTCCCCTTAGGACTACTACAGCTCCTGCAGTAGCCAAGGCCCTCATTGGTGTCTTCACCAGGGTAGGGTTTCCCTAAGGAGGTGGTTTCAGATAGAGGTTCCAACTTCATGTCTGCTTACCTAAAACACATGCAGAAAGAGTGTGGAGTGCAGTACAAGTTTACTACACCCTATCACCCACAAACCAATGGCCTTGTTGAGAGCTTCAACGACCATTACAATTCGGCCATCCCGATCTGTCTTGGTGGCTTCATGCTGGAACTTGGTAGAGTTATGAAAGAGTATGGCTACCCCATTGTGCTTAGTGCTTGCGGATGATCGGTATATTAAGGGATACGATTTGCGTCTAAGCCTAGTGTCCTCAGATTTTTTAAAGTGGGTTTCCTGGAGGGCAACCACTTCCAGTCGGCGGTCCGTTAGGTATTTCCATATCTTTTGACGTTTCTGGGGGGTGTTCCGCCCCTTGACATTCCAGGACGCTACTGACACCATTGGTAGTCCGCACTCCCCCCCCTCCCTGTGTGGCTCATGACTGCACTATCTCTGCGGTAAGGATGGTTCTTAACGTGGCAACAACTACTCTCCCTGGGCAACCAGGCTGCGCAGCACCCCTCCCCTCTTCTGCAATGAGTCTCTACAGAGAACAAACAGAAACAAGCTCCTGCAGTAGCCAAGGCCCTCATTGGTGTCTTCACCAGGGTAGGGTTTCCCTAAGGAGGTGGTTTCAGATAGAGGTTCCAACTTCATGTCTGCTTACCTAAAACACATGCGGAAAGAGTGTGGAGTGCAGTACAAGTTTACTACACCCTATCACCCACAAACCAATGGCCTTGTTGAGAGATTGAAAGGCATGATTATGGGGCTCACTGAAAAACTCAAAAGGAGATGGGATGTCCTCTTACCATGCCTGCTTTTCGCTTACAGAGAGGTGCCACAGAAGGGAGTAGGGTTTTCCCCCTTTGAACTTCTGTTTGGCCATCCTGTGAGGGGACCACTCTGTCTGGTAAAAGAGGGTT
Source organism: Calotriton arnoldi (assembly GCA_963921515.1). Lineage (NCBI taxonomy): Eukaryota > Metazoa > Chordata > Amphibia > Caudata > Salamandridae > Calotriton > Calotriton arnoldi. The sequence goes on along the minus strand of CAWUFW010007988.1, from coordinate 234,611 downwards.
GGGAGAAGCCTCTCCAAGAACCCAAACAAGATATTGTGGACTATCTGCTTGTCCTAAGGTTCAGAATGGCTGAGTACATGGAAAAGGCATCCAAAAATCTTGAGGCCAGCCAGGAGCTTCAGAAGCACTGGTATGACCAAAAAGCTGCACTGGTTGAATTTCAACCTGGGCAAAAGGTGTGGGTTTCGGAGCCAGTGGCACTAAGGGCACTCCAGGACAGATGGAGTGGCCCTTACCCTATACTAGAAAAAAAGAGTGAAGTCACCTACTTGGTTGACCTGGGCACAAGCAGGACACCCAAAAGGGTTATCCATGTGAACCTCCTGAACCTCCTGAAGCTCTTTCATGACAGGGCTGACATTACCATGCTGGTGGTGACTGATGAGGATCAGGAGACAGAGAGTGAACCTCTCCCTGACCTCCTCTCATACAGCCCAAAAGATGGGTCAGTGGATGGAGTTGTCTTTTCAGACACCCTCTCTGCCCAACAGCAGACTGATTGCAAGCAAGTCTTGCAGCAGTATGCAAAGCTCTTTTCCTTGACCCCTGATCAGACAAACTGGTGTACCCATGATGTGGACACTGGAGACAGTTCACCTGTCAAAAACAAAATCTATTGACAGTCTGATCAAGTCAAGGAAAGCATCAGAGCTGAAGTCAGCAAGATGCTGGAGTTAGGGGTTATTGAACCCTCTGAGAGCCCCTGGGCCAGCCCAGTGGTTCTAGTCCCCAAACCTCACCCACAGGATGGAAAGAGAGAAATGAGGTTCTGTGTGGACTACAGAGGGCTCAACTCTGTCACCAAGACAGATGCTCACCCTATCACAAGAGCAGATGAGTTGATAGACAAATTGGGTGCAGCCAAATTTCTAAGTACCTTTGACTTAACTGCAGGGTACTGGCAAATTGGCATGGCCCCAGGAGCAAAAGAAAAGACAGCATTCTCCACACCTGATGGGCATTATCAGTTTACTGTTATGCCCTTTGGTTTAAAGAATGCCCCTGCCACCTTCCAGAGGTTGGTGAATAAAGTCCTTGCTGGATTGGAGTCCTTTAGTGCAGCTTATCTAGATGATATTGCTGTCTTTAGCTCCACCTGGCAGGATCACCTGATCCACCTTTGGAAGGTTTTAAATGCACTGCAAACTGCAGGCCTAACTATCAAGGCATCCAAATGCCAGATAGGGCAGGTAAATGTGGTGTACTTGGGCCACCTTGTTGGTGGAGGCCAGGTACAACCCTTACAGCCCAAGATCCAGGCCATCCTGGACTGGGCAGCTCCAACAACCCAAACCCAAGTCAGGGCATTCCTTGGCTTGACTGGGTACTACAGGAGGTTTGTGAAGGGATATGGGTCCATTGTGGCTCCCCTCACAGAACTCACCTCCAAGAAGATGCCCAAAAAGGTAAACTGAACAGTTAGTTGTCAAAAGGCTTTTGACACCCTGAAAGAGGCTATGTGCTCAGCACCAATTCTCAAAGCTCCAGACTATGCCAAGCAGTTCATTGTGCAGACTGATGCCTCTGAGCTAGGGATAGGAGCAGTCCTATCCCAGACCAGTGATGAAGGCCAAGATCAACCTGTTGCTTTTATAAGCTGAAGGCTTCTCCCCAGGGAGCAGCGTTGGAGTGCCATTGAGAGGGAGGCCTTTGCTGTGGTTTGGTCGCTGAAGAAGCTGAGACCATACTTGTTTGGTACTCACTTCCTAGTTCAAACTGATCACAGACCTCTCAGATGGCTAATGCAAATGAAAGGTGAAAAACCTAAACTGTTGAGGTGGTCCATCTCCCTACAGAGAATGGACTTTGTAGTGGAACACAGACCTGGGACTGCCCATGCCAATGCAGATGGACTTTCCAGGTTCTTCCACTTTGAAAATGAAGACTCTCTAGGGAAAGGTTAGTCTCATCCTCTTTCGTTTGGGGGGGGGGGGTTGTGTGAGAAAGTGCCCTCTTTCTGCATGGTTGCCCCCACTTTTTGCTGAATTGCTGATGTACTTTGACTGAGTGTGCCCTGGGCTCCTGCTAATCAGGTACCCAGGGCCTATGTTCTTTCCCTAAAACTGCATTGAAGCCTAAACCTAATTGGCATCTCTGGCCACAGGTCAGCCCCTGGTAAATGGTACCCCAGGTACCCAGGGCACTGTGACCAGAGAAGGCCTCTAAGGGCTGCAGCACTTATTGTGCCACCCTTAGAGGTCCTGTACCTTTACACACACACACTGCCTTTGCAGGCTGCGTGTTTTGGTGCAGAACAAAGTGAAGAGTCGACATGGCACACACCTCTGTGTGCCATGCCTACAACCCACTGCCCTGGCATAGATCAGTCACCCCTCTAGCTGGGTGCACTATACCAGTGGTGAGGGTACAGGTGCATGAGCCCTGTACCCTACAGTGTCTAAGTCCATTCTTAGACATTGTAAGTGCAGTGCTGCCATTAAGAGTGTATGGTCCTGGGAGTTTGTCATTACGAACTCCACAGCACCATATTGGCTACACTGAAAACTGAGAAGTTTGGTATCAAACTTCTCAGCACATTAAACCCACACTGATGCCAGTGTGGGATTTAATGAAAAATGCACACAGAGGGCATCTTAGAGATGCCCCCTGAAAACTAACCTACCACTAGTGTCCAGGCTGAGTGGCTGCTTTCAGCTGCCACCACCAGACATGTTTCTGGACCCCTGGGTCGAGAGCCTGCTGCTCTCTGGGGCCTGAAACAATGCACATCCTGGGACGAAGTGCCAAGCCTCCTCCCGCAGGATGGGCAGGGTTCACGAAGGGGAAGCTTCAAAGGCTTGCTGCCTTTGTGAGCTTACCCAGGCCACTTGCTGCTTTCAGCAACTGGTCCCCACTGGTTCTGACCCCCACTTTGGGCGGGAGAACCGGCGGGAAAAACAAGTGAGGAAGAGAGGTGTGCCCACCTCTGCCAACTCCACCCCTCAGGTGGGGGAGGTCAGGTGAAGCACAACTCTCAGTCCCTGCCATCTTGCAGATGGGGGGGGGCTCAGCCAACCAGGGACAGGCTCATGCCCCCCTCCCACTGGAGGGTGGCATAAGAGGGGGTGTACCCACCCCAGGGAAGGGACCCATTGGTCCCTGCCTTTTACCTACCTGTAACACCCCTAAATCTAGTATTTTGGGGCACCCCTGAACCTTGCTTCCTCAGACAAGAAGAAACTACAAGGAGAAGAAGAAGGACCGAACAGCCGTGCAGCAGCTAACAAGAGGAAGACGCCCACTGACTTGGCCCCAGCCCTACTGGCCTGTCTCCACCTCGAACCTGCTCCTGCGAAATCCCGGTGTGTCCTGCAGTCAGCAACCTCGAAAACCCCGGAGGACCTGCCTGCCTTCCACTCCAAAGACTGTGTCTCCCGTGAACACCGGATTTGTTCATCTGCAACCTCTGGCTCCGGCCAGACACCGCAAATCCTCCCCACTCTGCACCTGCCGTCCACGGCACGAGCTCGAGTGGGCAAACACCACGAGAAGGTCACCCCGGCAATCCTGACCCAAGAGCCGGAGGCCCCTGACCTGCCTCAAGCCTCCAGCCAACGCCTGCAGCCTAAATCCAGAAGGTCCACCCCACCGTGACCAGGAGCTGGTAAGAAGATCCGACCCCAAAAGGCACCCCTGCACCCGACGCCCCACGGCCTTGGGTGCCCAAACCGACGGTGCCTAGCCAACCCCTAACTTCCCAACTTACCTCTCGAAGTGGTGGTCACACCCAGAAGGCCTTCGTCCCCAAGTCTGCAGTGCCTTTGCAAACCGGAGGTTCCCCATTGAAACCAACAGGGCGCCCGACGTCCAAACAGCACCCTGCACCCGGCCGCCCGAGTGCCGCTGAGGGTGCACCTTTGGTGCTACTTTGTTTCCCCATTTGCCCTGAACTAAAGTCCAGGAGCTTTGCTCCTACAACCAAGTGGCCTGCTTGGCAGCAGCCACCCACCGGAGGTCCCCTATCCCCCGTTGGATAACATTGGGCCTCAGCACTCTGCACCCAGCCGCCCTAGTGCCGCTGAGGGTGTAACTAGAGTGCATCCTTGACCCTGGGGGACCCCTGAGTCTACCCCCAGAACCTCAACTCCCACTCCCAAATACTTACCTCAAAACCAATAACACTATTTTCCTCCATAGGATAACATTGACTGTTTTTCTTGGAAAAGTTTCTAAGTGTGGAGTTTGAAAACCTAAAGAAATTCTTTAAAATTGCACTAACTAACAAAAACGATTTTACTTACTTGTTTGTAGGAAATGTCCCAGAGTAGTATCCAGGTATACTACTCTGAGTAAGAAAAGTAATCTCAAAAGTAACTTACCTGTAATTTTACTGAAAAGCCCATTCAAGTCTATGTACTGTATTTACAAAGTATTGCATTTCTCTGAAACCATACTGTAAGTCAAAACAAGGTGCATATACAATTTCAATTCAAACTGTTTACAAACTGCATTACTACTGTAAAGTATTTATTGCTTACCTGTGCCAGGCTTGCTTGGTTCTAGAAAATAAAATAACTAAAAGAATATTTTCATACAAAAACAATTGGTCTGAAGTTCAGTCTTTGAGTGTGTGAATTCATTTGCTGACTGAGTGTGTACAACAAATGCTTAACACTGTCCTCTGATACTGCCTTACTGCTCGACCACACTACCACAAATAGAGAGTGAGGTGCTATCTAACTTTACCTCTGCCTACCTTTGGGGTTCCACTGGACTCTGTGCACACTATACCTCACTTTGATATAGTATATACAGATCCAGCTTCCTACACCCTCCAACCTGTGAGGCACAACACAGCAATCAACACAATTTGGGCACTATACAGTAAGAAGCCAAAACAGAACATGTCAAGGATACACGAAGGCCATCATCACAGACATGGAATGACCTAGTCAAGAGTTCAGCTCAACCACCCTGTTGTGTTCGGTTGGAAAGAACAAGGCTTGAAAACGTAAGGAACAAGCTTTAGCAGCACTTTTTCTCGAGTCGGTATCAGCAACAATGACCGGTGACAGTTCCTCTTAGAATCTCTCAGGCATGAGCTTTCTAAGAGGAACCAAGTCAATTGGAAGGGGAGAAAGGAAATGGAATGTCGCATGTAGTAAACATCACTTTATTTACAATAATGTAAAACACAACATATCTCCTCCCTTTAATGAATAGACAATTAGAAACCTTGAAGAACTTTCCAAGATGGGGGTTCTGTTGCGGGACGTGCATTTTATCCTTCCTGTTATAGAAGCAGAATCAGATTGCCCCTCGCCTGCATCAGAAGTTTCCAAAGGCTGTGCATTCATGGCCACACCATATGGGAAACATTCTTGATTGGTGGTATCAGGGTTTGTAATTTTGATGGTCTCGTGTGGGACCTCAATGTGGATTGGATCATCATCATCATTTATATCTGAGTCATCCATTCTCTCAGCGGTCAACAAACCATTCACCCATCTCAAAACTCTCCTCTTATTCCAGTATTTACCATCATCCTGAGTAATGATACTCTTCTCATTGACCTTGACTATTCTTATGGGTTTGTAGTACTTGCTCTTTCCCTTCACAGTTCTTTTGGGAATGTGAATTCTGACCTGATCTCCCACTTGGTAATCCATCTCGGTGGAACTATGTAAAGTGCCATACCTATATTTCGATTTCCCTTGGTATTTGGCAACTTAACTTTGAAAGGAGGACAATTCCTGAATGGTGTAATGGTTGTCCTTGTCTAGCAACCTAGATTTTAACCAACATGGACAAAAACACATAGAAGGATGTCGTCCTTTAAGCAACCAAAACAGGGATACTCCAGTAACCGAATTGGGTGTTATTCTGTATGCCCACAACCTTCCCCGTATGGACAAACTATAGGTCTCTTTACCCATTAGGACTAGTTGGACACTTTCCTTAGGAAATCTATTAAAATGTTCCACTTCTCCATTACGCTGGGGGTCATACAAAGCTGTTCTGGTGTGTTTTATATTGTAGTGTTGTAAAAAAATCATCAATCTCTCTAGAACACAATTGGACATTAATGCCCGTGACCAGAGTTTCAGGGAAGCCTTCCCTGCTGAACACTTGCATTAGGAACTCGAGCACCAACGTAATGGTAATTCTGTCCGTGAATTTAACTTCAGACCATTTGGAGGAATACTCAATAAGTACCAAGGAATATTGCATGTTTGAAGGTTGACTCTTAAGAGGGCAGGTCACATTTTTCATGCGAGGTACGTGGGTTTTGCAATTCTTATCAGACATGGCCCAAATCTTGCACAATCTTACCATATGTTGTGCCTCAATATCCATGCCTGGCAACCAATAATTCTCTCTTGGCAAACTTTTTTAATGCTGACATTCCCATGTTACTGTGGTAATCATTTCTTACAAGATTCTTCCGTATGCCACTTGGTGGGATACATTTGTCATTCCTGAAAACCAAACCATTGGCTACACTCAGTTCAGATGCGATTTGGGAGAACTAATCAAGTGAACCTTTCAGGATTTTAGGGGAGGGCCATCCTTTAAGTATGTATTCCCTCACAAGTTTTAATTCTTCATCCTTGGCATTTTCTGAAATCCACTCACTCTCTTTCACCCCATCCCCACATTCCATGCGCACATCACTAATGCATGCCACTATTTGACATTCATCAGCATAGCAGAGGGTAGCAGATCTGAAGATTCTTCTAGGGGCAGTCTAGACAAACAATCAGCTGGATGGTTACAAGGGCAACTTCAAAATTATACTCTTGTAATTTGGAACACAACCTAGCTACACGTGCTGTAGATTTTAACCCTCCACCAGGTGACAATAGTTATACTAAATGTTTATTGTCAGTGTGTAACACAAACCTATTTGCCCACACATAGTGCTTGAAATGATTAATGGCCCAAACACATACAAGCAGTTCTTTTTCAGTCACTGAGTATTTTCTTTCAGTTTCATTCGGTGTTCTGGATGCATAGACCACAGTCCATGTGCTCTGGTCAGCTTTCTGGCACAGTATACTGTCCAAACCTTAGGCACTGGCATCTACTGAAATGATACACAATTTCCCTTTGGCAAATGGTTGCAGTGTGGGAGCTTCTGCTATCTGGTTCTTAATATTGAGAAAAGCTACTTGTTGTTCTTCTTCCCACTTGAATTTGACATCTTTTCTCAGTAATTTGCGTAGAGGTTCCATCAGGGTGGGAAAATCTGTAACGAATTTGCTGTAGACTTCAAATTATCTTTATCATCAGGCAGTGGAGCTAGACAGATATCATCAACTAGAGATATTTTAGGCTTCACCCCTCTTTCTGAAATTTGATGACCCAAATACTCTACTTCAGATTGGAAAAGTTTGCAGTTATGAGCACCAAGGATTAACCCAGCTTTTGCCAGCCTTTTGCACACTTCTCTCAAAATTTCTATGTGGTCTTGTTCAGTCTTTGTGAAAACAAGCATGTCATCTTGGAAGCACCGTACATTGTTTTCCAGATCCTTGAATAAATGGTACATCATTCTTTGGAAAACTGAAGCTGCCAATGATAGGCCGAATGGCATCCTTTTATACTGGTACATACCAAACGGGGTTATAAATGCTGTAAGGTGTTGTGATTGCTTAGCTAATTCTATTTGACGGTACGCACTGTGTTAATCAAAAATAGTGAATACCGTTACTCCATTCAACATTGTTAAAAGATCATTAGTTTTTGGCAAAGGCCATCAGAAATTATGCCGGCCTTAACTGCTTTCAAATCCACAAACAATCTGAAATTTTCATCAGATTTTTTTGTGAGGACAACTGGAGAAATCCAATCGGAAGACTCAATCTCTTCGATAATGTCTTCTCTCTGCCAGAGGGACAGTGGTAGGGTCTGCTGCTGCCGTCCTACTCTCATAACGGGGGGCTGTCTGCTATGCCATGATATGCTATAGAGGCTACTATAACTTTTAAATTGTAAGGACTTTTACTTTTCATTTTAATTACCTTTTAATAACAGTCCTCTCTTTTAAACACTTACGTTTTCTTTGTTGCCGGTGTGCCCCGTTCCGCTGCGGCTGTATTGCCGTTTGTGCGGAGGGCAGAATCTCGGCCCAGGCTTCACTTCCACCTGCTTCCATTTACGGGCAGATTGCACAGGCTAGTTGCTGGGTGAACTACCGCCCATAAAAACGATGACAGAGTTGATGCGCAGCGGACAGTGGTAGGGTCTGCTGCTGCCGTCCTACTCTCATAACGGGGGGCTGTCTGCTATGTCATGATATGCAATAGAGGCTACTATAACTTTTAAATTGTAAGGACTTTTACTTTTTGTTTTAATAACCTTTTAATAACAGTCCTCTCTTTTAAACACTTAAACACTTATGTTTTCTTTTTTGCCGATGTGCCCTGTTCTGCTGCGGCTGTATTGCCGTTTGTGCGGAGGGCAGAATCTCGGCCCAGGCTCACTCCTGCCTGCTCCCATTTCCAGGCAGAGTGCACAGGCTAGTTGCTGGGCGAACTACCGCCCATAAAAACAATGACAGAGCGGACGCGCGCCACTGGCGCACCTAAGGCAAGCCCGTCTGCGCCCGTCAGCTTCCCAGAGGCGACCGGCGCCGGCTATGCTGCCTCTTTAGCTAAAGGTAGTAGCCTAAATTGCTTAATTTAAAAACACCTTGCTCAGGTGAATGTTCAAGGGCTGAGGCAGATAAGTGGGAAAACTTTGACTACCTGGGCTGCAATTGGTCCTTCCCTCGGTTCCCTAAGGATCCCCCCCAAGACCTCTCTTGCAAATACCAGGGCTTTTCCATCTGATATAGATAAGCCCTTTAAAGCCATCTTACTTAATACCTGTTCGCTACAAAAGCAGGAGGCGCATATTTATGACCTCTTGTTAGACAATCAACCAGACCTCTTATTCCTTACTGAGACTTGGTTATCTGCGGCTTCAAATCCCACGATTGCCTCAGCTATCCCCTTAGGCTATAAAATTCTTAGAAAAGATCGGCTTACCGGGAAGGGAGGCGGCGTTGCCATCATTTTTAAACAACAGTTTGAGTGTCTCCCTCTTATTTTAGACAGTATTGAAGGTGCTGAATGCTTGGGTTTTCACTGCACGCTCTCCCCTCATCAATGCATAGCAGGCATTCTGCTGTATAGGCCACCGGGGGCACTTGGCAATTCCATTTCTTCAATTAATGCTGCCATTACTCCACTAGCCATTAGATACAATCAGTTCCTCCTTCTGGGAGATTTTAATATTCATATGGACAAACCATAGGATCCTCCAGCAATCTCTTTATTTGAAACACTGAGTACCTGCAATCTGACCCCCTGGATCTCATCTCCCAAGCATAATAAGGGTCACATTCTTGACCAGATTTTCTGTAACACGTTATTAGTGACTAACCCTCCACTCCCCATCACTTGGTCTGACCATTTCCTTATTAGTTTTAAAATTCCAAATGATAATAAGTTTCCATTACTAAATACGACAAGGCAAGAGCATAGCTACAGAGTCTTACATAAAATATCTGTCCTAGCACTGGCAGAGGCTCTTGAGCGCTCCAGCCCGGCACTTCTGGGCAATCCAGACTCTGACGCTCTTATGCTTGAATCATGGCTAAGGTCCAACATTGATACTGTGGCCCCTTTGGCTCTCGCCCCTCATGGAGGATTCACCCTTCCGCTCCTTGGTTTAATGAACCTCTTAGAACCAGTAAAAACATTTGTAGAGGTCTTGAAAGGAAATGGCAGAAACACTACTCTCCTGAAGACAGGAAGACTTATAAAGCAGCCCTGAATCTTTCATCTCCCCTAGGGCAGCCAAAAATGAGGCCCCGCTCTCAGCTGAGTGGTCCGAGCAGGTAGCAACATCCCTCCATAATAAGATTGCTCTGATTCAACAGTCTTTGACAAAGTATCAGAGGAGGACCTGCTCGTCTATCAATCCCTGAATGAAAAATTATGTTCCTTGCAGCTTCCCGATTAATCTGTGGCTGGCCGTCTCTGAGTTTCTATCTACGGATTCAGTTTCCGACTGGAGCAACGTGATTCTCACTCGTTTTCGCTCCCCTTAAGGATCCAACCGGGTGGTGGATCTGGCTCCCTTATACTCTGATAAGGACTCCAAGTGGTGCCTCATACCACCTCAATGGCTGTCCATTTTGTGTCCTGAAGAAGACCTGCTGTGACTTCATCGTAATCACGCACCATCTTGGGTCGAAACGTCGACGTACCCCGACAATCCATATCCTATGTTCTCCATCCCATGCCAAACAACAAAATCTATAGGCGGCTCATTGGAGATTTATATGTCTAGGAACAGATGTCAATTGATATCAACATTTTATATACTGTTTTGTAAAGCATTGTATATATTATCTTCACTCAAAACACCTTGTCACCCTTAGATCACTTACTCACCTAAAAAGTCACTCTTTTTGCCTTTATCAATTGTGAATATTGTTCATGACAGCCTTTCAATTTTGTAAAGAAAAATATGCAAATCAAGAGCTTATAATATATCTACTTTGATTGACTTCATATATGTGTGTTTCCATTCTTTTGCAAAATTATTGTTGTAACTGTAAAGAAATCTATTCCACCCAACAGAACCAATTGTAGTATAATCTTTAGACGCCCAGGTTCTGCGGGATACTGGGTCACCCCATTATATTTTATGTCTAAGGCTTTAGGGGCACATGCATAAAGCATTTTTGTCTTCGCAAACGGGCCGATTCGGAGAATCGGCCCGTTTGCGAACGCAAAAAATGCTTTCCAGATGCAGCAAACCCTATTTTGCGATTCTGTAACTTGTTACCGAATCGCAAAATGGGATCGCGATTCGCTATTAGGAAGGGGCGTGTTTAGGGCGTCCCGTCCTAATACCGAATCACATTGGTATGTAGAAATGTTTTGTGGCCAAAATGCCGTAGCAAAACATTCGCATTTTACCACCTACTTTAAGTAGGTGGTACCCCAGTCGCAAATGGGAAGGGGTCCCCAAGGGACCCCTTCCCCTTTGTGAATGCTTGTTACAGCGTTTTATAAGAGCAGGCAGTGGTCCCACGGACCACTGCCTACTCTTAAAAAATGAAAAGATAACTTTTCATTTTTGTTTTAGAAACGCATCCCGTTTCCCTTTAAGGAAAATGGGCTGCATTTAAAAAAAATTTGCTTTATTGAAAAGCAATCACAGACATGGTGGTCTGCTAAGCCCAGCAGGCCACCATCCCTGTGATTTTTGTGATTCCTAGGGGGTCGCAAATTGCGACCTACCTCATTAATATTCATGAGGTAGGTCATTTGCGATCCCCTAGGAATCGCAAAAAGTGTTCAACACTCTTTCATGCATGCAGTTTGGCGATTTCCTAATTGCAAATCGCAAGGATTCGCAATTAGGAAATCGCAAAACGGTTTCTTCATGCATCTGGCCCCTAGTTTTATACTTGGTCTTCTCTATCCCCATTAACATCTTCTTATGTAACTTAAAATGTGCTGCTGTGTCATCTTCCGAGAAGAAGACCCCTCAGATCCACCTCATCATTCATATTATCCTCTTGAGATGCAATAGTTGCAGAGTCCTGATCCCTGGCGCTCTCCTGAGAGTGCGCAGCTTTCTTTGCTTCAAAGGTCCATTTTGGTTCCTTAGTGTCCGTATTGACCATGCTACCTGAATAGGGGGGCCCTGCTTTACCAGTGTCATGCGCCCCTCAGAAGTGCCCTTCACAGGGTACGGCCACCAAATGACTCCATGTACAGGCTTACGTCGGCAGACCTTCAGGCCCCGGAGTCCAACAGGAGCCTCACAGAACAAGTGTCACAGGGGTGGGGTCTCCTGCGGCCCTCGGTTGGAGGTCAGGCTCAACACCATAAGACTCAGGCAGGGACCCCTAGTACCAAGCAGTCTTAACAGATGGTCAACTACTCATCAATCAACGGCAAAGGGAGATCCACCACGTTCCGACTGCAGGATACATCTCATTATTTAGTTCCAAATATCAAGCCAATGAAAGCAGTAGGGACTGCAAGTGTGCCACCACTAATGGGTGCTATGGACTCCTTCTATGCAGGTGCATTATTTCAGTCATGACCACAGCCCAGCAAACGGACAGCTGAGGGTTCATGTGCCATGCTGTACTGCCAGGTAGTGCGGCGTGTTACAGGGCCATCCAGCTGGATGACTCATTGCAGCGCCACCGCAAGGCCTTCATTCGAGCTGACAATTCTTGCCCCATCTGCGGAACTCCAAGTCAGGACTCCACGACTGGCAGCTCCCACTGATCGTAAGCAGGTAGTGGAGGTTAGCAAACCTCAAACAGATGCTGGGGGTAATAGAAAACAGGGTGAACTTTGGAGAGTGGAAAGAAAGTAGAACACAAAATAAACAAAGGAAAGAGAAATACAGAAAAAAGAAACCATAACAATGAAAGACAAATGATGTGTGTAACAAAAATAAGGAGAAAAATAATAAAGGCAAACTAGCATTGGCAAAGCCAATAGGTCTCGCCTATGCAAGAGCTATTGGCTTTGCCAATGTGTTTTAGCCATGTTGAACAACAGCGTGGCTGCTGTTCATTATGGCTAAAAGTTAGTGGTGTAGAAGAGACCGGAGAAGAGTGGCGAAGAGTGGAGTGAAATGGATTGTCACAGATGGACTGGAGTGTCATGGACTAGAGTGTTATGGAATGGAGTGGGCGGGGCTTCTATTCCATACTCCACTACAACAAGTCTTGCAGCACATGCGCGCTGACTCTAGGCTCGACCTAAAAAGAGAAAAAAACATAGCAGCTGCCAAACAGAATCCAGTAATGTGGGTTTATCCTGGGTCAGTCTTGGATTTTTAGCCAACAATACTTTGCATTTTGGACTTTTAAGTCCAAACTTATAAAGTAAATGAAAAAACTACAATAACCAAAATGCAAAGTGTTTTTGGCTAAGCAGCAAGGGCTGGCTGGCGATGTCACAAACTACATGTATGCACGTGGTAGCCAAGAAAAGGGTGAAAGCGAAGCAAGTAGAGTACTAAAGAAAAACAAGCACAAAAGAAAAATGAAAGAAAATCAAGATAGTGGAAAAAATAATATCACAAAGGGAGAAGAGGACGGAAGAAGAAGCTGGTGAAGAAGAAAAGCATAAGGAAAAAATTAAGTAAACAAAGACGGATTGGAAAGAAAGTAAGAAGAAAAACAAGGAAAGAACTAAAGGTATTGTTAGACTTGGCACTTTTTGCAGGGTCATCCCTGAACTTTTTGCCTTCCTCCTGGTATTTTTTCTGACCTGGTGTTGGTGGTTTTAGGACTCTGGGCACTTTATCACTGCTGTCCAGTGTTAAAGTGCATGTGCTCTCTATGGTAAATGTGGTAAGATTGGTCTACACCTGTTTGGCGTATTTAATTTACCTATCAGTCCCTTGTAATGTGGTATCTCACATACCCAGGGCCAGTAAATTAAATGCTACTAGTGGGCTTGCAGCGCTGCTTGCGCCACCCACCAAAGTAGCCTTTCAAACCTGTCTCAGGCCTCTGCCATTGCAGGGCCTGCGCGTGCAGTTTACTGCCGCTGTGACGTGGCACATAAAGTGGGTTCCACATCTGTGACTCCCCTTTTACTACATATCAGTCACCCCTAAGGTAGGCCCTAGCTAGCCCTATGGGCAGGGTGCAATGTAGGTACAAGGTAGGACATGTGCCTTAACGGTGTGGCATGTCCTGGTAGTGACAAACAGCCTATTTGGTTTCTCACTGCTGTGAGGCTGCCCTCTCATAGGAATGCATTGGGGATTCCCTGGTATGTGTTTCAGTGGTAATTCCTGATACGAAAGGGGTGGCGTGATCAAGTTTGGTATGTTTGGAATAGTGGTAATAAATGCTGCGTAATGGTGTTCGCAGATTTCTTATCACTATTTTAGAAATGCCACTTTTAGAAGTGGGCGTTTCTGTGTGCTATGTGTCTTTGTGCCTGCCTGTTGTGTATTGCATGTCTGGCACTGGATGACAGGGGCTGGGGAGGTGCAGTGGCTCCAAAGGGGCTGGGTGAGTCAGCACTAGACTGAATAGGCCGATCTGCATTTGGAGTAGTGGGAGGAGTAGCACCTGACCCTGAATAGGACTGTGCCTGCCTTCCACAATGCTGGCTCCGTCCCCCTGTGGTGTGTCTGGGGCCAGAGCCTACACTAACAATGGGGACTGTTGTGCACTTGTTAAGTGCCCCCCAGAACTGGTTTGGACTAGGTCCAGTGCCCTGTGCCAGGGCAGAACAAAGACTGAAAGTGGTATAAATATTGGGGCTGTGACCCCATGAAAAGTGTGTGGTGCTGATTTGGAACTGGTGGCCAGCAGGCTGCTGGACGGCCAGAAGGAACCGCCATCTGGGGCTCCCTACCTGTGGGAGTGAAGCTGCTGCCCTGCTGAAGAGCCCCGGTGTGCTGTTCTGCCTGGGCTGATTGAACTGAGAGGAGACTCTAACCCCAACACGTGGTGCAGTGCTCTGGACGCTGGTGGGACGCTCCACTTTTGAGGAGCCCGGGGGCTGAGTGCAGGAGGAGTGCTTGGGTCTGCTTGATTTCTATCGTTACTCCAAGCACATTCTGGACGTGCTGAAAAAACGATTTGCCCAAAGCTGTGGGCACCTGCACAACACAGTGCATGGAGTGCGCTTCAACGGCCATCTCCCTGAGTCTTGGGAGTAGGCTTCAGCCATGCCGAGAATGGGCGCCGCCGCGCCGTGAAGAGAGAAAGGAGAGGCTGCAAGCCAGGCAGAGTCCACGCCTGGTTGTGGGCGGGGCTCCCAAGAGAAAGGGGAAGCCTCGGAGCTAGCGCGTGCAGCGCTGCTCGTGCTTGGTGCGTGCACGGGAAGAGAGGGGGGAGCTGAGGCAAGAAGTGCTCTCGCTCTCTCTATTGCCTTCCTGGGATACTCTTGCCCGGCGCCAGCCGCCCTGCATTGTGAAGAAGTCCCGGCCAGGAAGCGGGACACAGAGATGCCGGAAGTCAGGCAAAGTCGGTGCCTGGTTGTGGGCGGGGCCGGCAGGAGAGCGGAGCCTCGCTGGCTCCCTGTGCAGCCGAAGATGGGGCTCAGATCGATACCTCAACGGAGGCCTCTGAGATGCCTCATTATTTTCCCTGGCATCATCGCAGCTGCACCGCTGGGTCGCGGGCAGCTGCAACATCAGGGGCATTCTCCAAGTAAAGGAGACAGGGCGAGTTGTACTCCCGCCCCCCTTGCATTGTGTGCCCCCCCCTTCAATGGTAGCCTACCTGGGGTGGGCGGCTACGGGCTGCATTTCTTGCCACCTGACCGGTCCCGAGGGGCCATAAGTACAGCGTAGGAGTGCTTTAGGAAAAGACTACTGTAACTCCACTTGGAGGAGCGCAGAGGCTCCCCGATCCTGATAAGAATACCTAAAAATACTGAATGGCAGGTAATAGGCGCGCAGAGGAGCGATCTCTATGGGTTCCCTGCCACTATAGGGGATTTCCCCCAGGTGTTTAGAGTGATATGGATACAGTAATCCCCAGGGGTGTGTTAATGCCTGTAATGTTATAATTCTTGTATGGTCAGGATAACAGGCATTCCTCTAGAGTGTATATTATCTGCACAGTGAGGGGATGGTGGTATTTCATGATGTGTGCACAACTGCAAGTGCCTACTATGGTGCACTGCTGAGGATGTATATGTGTAATGTGCTATGCTGATTATTACCATGATGTCCATGCCTCATGCTTGGTGCTAAGTGCACCCTTACCAGTAGTTACTGGTTGTTTTCATCACCTGTGAGTTGTGATACGATGACAGTGGCCCGATTGGCCCTGCAGTGTATATAATCCCTGTAAAGTCGTACTAAGTGCCAGGTGGCACGGTGTATATATGGGATTACATTCTAAAATGTGCCATATTTAACAATGGGGAGAGGAGTTGGCCTAACGGCTAGGGCGGCCAACCTCGAATTTGGGGAACTGGGTTCGAGTCTCGGCAATGACGCTCAACATCCTGTGATTCTGGGCAAATCACTTAATCTCCCCGTGCCTAACCAAAATGAATGTGTGTCCTCATGTAATGTAACTGGTGCTATGTAAAGCGCTCTGATACCCGATTCGGGTCAAGTTCGCGCTATATAAAGCTCTGCAAAAAAAATAATTTGTTTTATGAGTAATACAAAGGCTATTTTTGATATAACCTTGTGTGGAGTTTCTTTTGTGGTGTGCCTAGTGTGTCGCTGCTGTGTGTGTGTGTGTTGCGCAAACGCTTTACACATTGCCTCTGGGAAAAGCCTGACTGCTCAGCCAAGCTACCAAGAGGGTGAGCAGGGGTTATCTTCGGTGTGTAACTCCCTTGCCCTGACTAGAGTGGTGGTTTCTGCCTGGCTTAGGAGCAAGCCTTAGCCCACAAGAAATCCCATTTCTAACAAGGATAAAGACAATATCGAGAGAAAAACGACATAAAAGATGGAGAGAGAGAAAGAAAGAATAAGAGAAAAAAAGATAGACGATTGAAAGAAAATGGGAGCTGAAGGAAAAACTGGATAGAAAGCTAACAGAAAGGAAGAAAGATTAGTAAAAGAGAAAACGAAAGTCTCTGAGAAGGGAACAGAAATATATTAAGATCATGTATTCATAAGTACCTTCAGCAAACAATTTTAGGACTCCATGCCAAACGGATATCCTGCCATTTATTGGTTACATGGCGCTTGGCTGGCATTGCTGCCACGCAGTCTCACTTCACTTCTGATTGAGGGTGCAGCCAAGCCCTGTGCCGACCGACAGCCCCATCCCCCGTTCAGGGCTGGCCTGTGCTCGGCGAGCGACCTGGGCGAAGCCAAATTTCTGCGCCCTCCCCCTAGTCCTCTTTAATTGCCAATGTAATGAAAACGTGGAAGGAGCAGGAGAAAGGTGAGGGATTCAAGATTAAGGAGCGCCATAAAAAAAAAAGCAGGAAAGAGCGCCAGGAGCCTTAAAAAAAATGTTTGCATACACTTTTCTATAGATATAAGTCGTAGGAAGACTGATGCAGACAGCTCAAGCGCCCCTCTGCAGGTCAGCGCCATGGGCGTGATCCACACTCGCACATGCTAAAGGCCCGCCCTGGCCCCATTGACCTTTTGCAAACTTAGCTTCACACGTAGGGAGAACACTTTCCACACCTCTGTTTGTACATTCGATAAAAGAAACAGCTGAAAGGGCCACCCGGGCTCAGAATGGCATACGGAAGTTGTAGTGTTCTTGGCATAAAAGGCCGGGCCATACGTCCCAGAAGGAAATGCAATAAACCACTGAATAAAATCAGAAGCGGATAGGAAGTTCGATGACTGTGTTTATTATAGGAAAATCAGATGTAGTCCCATACATAGTGATCACTTCCGTTTCTGTTCTTGAAGCTGCAGCTACGTACGGTGCCCAGGTGTCTCTTTGCTCACTCCACTGCTGTTGGTTATCCGACTGCCCCAGTCAGATCAGATATAACACATAATATATACATTGCATAGAGTTTAAGAACTATTCAAAATAAAATAGATAAACAATGCTACGTCCAAAGAGGTTTCTACAAAATATGCATTGTCACAGAAAAGACTGCCTCAGGCGGCCATTCTGAATCAATGTAGATTTTCACTTCTCTATTTCTCTGGATGTTAAGAGAGCGCCGAGAACTGGGCAGAGAATCCCAGATTCAAAGATCCGCACGCGGCCTCCATAACTACCCACGACCCTGCAGGAGAAGGCCTCGAGCACTTGTGCGCAGCCCAGCGGAAGAGGCCTCTGGAACGCAAACCAGAATTGCAAATGTGACCCTCGGAGCCGAGCACTTCCGAAATGTCCTCGCGAATGAGACACAGATGTGTGCCCGGAATGGTACACACTACTGGAGACGAGGCTTGCGACCCGCGATACTCCACGCACTGCCTCCGGCACTAGATGCATTACACGTGCGCACCACAAAATTGTGTAATAACAGCTGTTGTTTTATGTGCTTTGAAGGGTCGAAATGTGCTGCATTGCGCCATTTATATGTATAAAAAAACAAGATACCATTAGTAGAATTATCTTTATTGATGTGCGTTTTTCAGAAGTGGACACAAGTTCCATTTGTTGCTTCCAGGGCACTCCAGGCGAGGCTTTCAAAACTCCGCACACGACCTCGGATGCGGCAAAAGAGCTGAACACAAAACCCACGTTGAGGCCTCAGGTGTTATGTAGGGCACAGTAACCGATCCTCTGCTTTCCTGTGCTCGAGGCGTCGCTGTGGCAGAATGCCAGGGAGCCTGGAAGCTGCACCCTCGGCCTCTATCCACCTGAGGGCAGGGCACCATGCAGCTGTCACCTGGCACCGTTTCATCAGTACCTCATATTAATGTCGTTGAGAATGTTTTTGTTAATGTATAATGCTGACACTTAAAGTTCTTTGAATGACAGGAGTGGTAATAGCCCGACTCAAAGGTACTCTTGTTTTTACCAGCCAGAGGCACTGCCCACTCGCTGAGCTACTTCCTGAGACGGAAGCCTACCCCTTCACGTCACACGTTTTGCAGCACGTTAGGGTGTGCTATCCACATCCCTTCTGTTGGAACCTGTAGCTGTCAGCTTGCTTTATTAAGGTAACTTGAGCCTGCGATCCATCTGTCTGGTGTACAAATATCTCTGCCGAATGTGTGGGCACCCTACAAGCTATCAAAAGCAGTGAGCCTCGAGGCTGGCCTGGTCTAAACCTCTGAACTGAAACAAGGTTCAACTAAGACTTGGAATTTGAACGTTTTGCCTTGAAAAAGCTCATCGGAGCGAAACACGTGTCGTCTGTGGGTACACATATATGTTTTATTTCAAAATAAAAGAAATGTGAATACGCCTGAAACTAAGAGCATCCTTGTTATAAATAAAGGAGTGACATGATATCTTTTTATCCAAGCTACATAGACTTACTTGGCTAAGGGCCTTACCCAGCGGCATAGTTTTAAGTGGGCCAGGCTCTGTTGGGTCTCAGACCCAACAGTAATTAAAAACAGGCTTTGAAACGTGTCTCTTGTAGGAAGGTGGAATCTGACTGCATGGTTACCCCCACTTTTTTCCTGGTGTTTTGCTGGTTTTTGACTAGTCTGACTGGGATCCTGCTAATCAGGACCCCAGTTTATCTGCTTACTCCCTAAATTGGTTGTTCATGTACTTTAGGTAAACTCCAGATTGGATTCTGGGGTACCCTTATAAGCCCCTAGTATATGGTATACTATGTACCCAGGGCATAGGTACCCCAGAGGCCTCCCAGGGGCTGCAGCATGTATTATGCCACCCCTGGGAGACAATTCAAAATGACACCACAGGTCTTCTACAGCAGCTTGTGTAAGGTGGTGTATGCACCCCATACTTAGATATAGGTTCACTATATCTATCCTAATCACTGCACATATAAACCTATCAGTCACCCCTATGGCAGGCCTTATCAATCCTGAAGGCAGGGTGCTGGGTTTTATGTGAGAGGGTGCCCATGCATGAGCAGAGCCCCTCTGCAGCCTTCGGAACCTATTCTCCAGGGTTGTTTGTGATGCAGCCAAACATATATACTTAAGTGCACTATAACCTCGCAGTAAATGCTAACTTTAAAACGGCTGCATGGAAACATGTCGTGTTTGGTGTCAAACACCTTGGAATCATACCTCCACACCAGTAACTGGTGTGGGAGGTACGATTCCACCCTCCTAGAGGGAGCAATATGACAACACCGGTACACCCGGTACCAGCTTTCTTGACCCTGGCATCAAAAAATGGATGCTGCCAGCCACAGACACGAGTCTGCCCTCCTGCTGCTGGATGAAACTCCGGCAGGGGAAGGCTTGACAATAGGTTTCCTGTCACAGGGAGGTGTGACCACCTCCCAGACAGGCTTTAGTGTATTGGGGCTGGGTGGGTGCACTCTCAGAGTGCTTTGATGTCTGCACTGGGGGCACATTTGGTGTCCCTGTGCATAGTCCAGCTCAAACCGGTTGCAGGAGCCATTTGCTCCTGCTCTGGCGCGAAACTGGACAAAGGACATGGGTGTAGCCACATCTCTGTCCTGACCCTCCCATAGGTGGGTCCCCAGAGTTTGTCCCACCCCTTCCTTGGGTATAAAATAGGAACCCCTGACTACAGGACTTTGGATATTACCTGGACTAAACTCTGCTACAGAATCCAAGTACTTCGACGATCTGCACAATGCTGGATGACTGAAGAATCTCCCTTGGAGTAAAGGAGTTACTCCCCTGCTGAGCAGGCACCTAAGACGCATCTGACCGGTTTGCATCTACGAAGCTCCTGAAGGACTCCGAAGATTTCTGCAATACAGGAGGTGGGTTCCCGTGGTCTTTGAGGATGATCTGCGCTCTCAGCAATTCTGAGGCCCGTATCCCTTGTGGGGACCGTGCAACCCGAACCCCTGGGCACAGTGTACATTTGCAGCAGCTTATGCTTTTTGGCAACCCCTGAGGCTGTGCTTTTGGCTACTTGTAGTCCTGACCCCGAGCAGTAATTCTACTGAAGATTTCCGGCCTACACTCCACGAGTGTGCCGTGGGCTGGTATTTAGTGATTCAGCTCGAGGTCCCTTCGCGATCCCTGGTCTGTTGGCCTGTGGGTTCCTGAGAAGGCAACTTTAACTTTCAGTGGGCTTCCCTGGTTGCTGCAGACGTGCCCTGACTCTCCATTGCTTGGAGAGTCCCCAAGACCTTGCTGGTCCTCACAGAAGCATCTTTCCTCTGACCGCGTGGGTTGCAGTTGCCAAGGCTTGTTGGTGTTCAATCCGGACACTGACCCCCCCAGCGCTCGACATCCTTTGTGGGAAAGCTCGAATCCGGACTGTGGTCATCGTAGACATCTCCTGGTCCCCGTGGCTGCAGAGTCAAGCTTCACCTCTTCTCACCTGAAGCACCCGACATCGGTGGGCATTCGATTGCTCCGCTACTGGTCACGTGAAGTGACCCAGACTTTGTCCCCTCTGCTTTCAGGTTCTTCTCATCTCCGATCCAGGCTTGGATCACCCCGGACACTTTTCTTCTCCACGGCAGCAGTACTTTTTCGCATCACGCCATTGAAAACGACGAGGGTTTCCGACATCACTTGACCCCTATGCACCCGGCTCCTCTGGGATAGGTAACACGGGTACCTCGGTACTCTCAAGGGTGCTGGCCTTAGAACCTTCTATGTTTAGCTGGGTTTGCTTAAAGTCTGCTCCGAAGTGTCCTTAATCTGTAAATTTCCAACCGCGACTTTCCCATAGAGTTGTACGGAGCTCGCGTCTGTGTTCACACACTGCACCCGTCCTCCATGGGTCCCCTGTGTCACTACTTTGGGTGGTTCCTTGGGGTCCCAGCGATTCTACGTGCTCTAGGCACTGTGTCTAGTCAAGTCGTGGTTCTTATACCACTTTCTTAGTATATGGTTTGGTCTCCCCCTGGAGCCCACTGTGTATTGTGCTATTTACTGTCGTTCTAGTCATTTAATATTGTGTGTCTTGTTCTCTAATCTCATAGATTAGTAGAGAGTGTTTAGTAATAAATACATATATTTTATATATACCTTGTGTGGTTCTCCTTTCATTTGGTCATTCAGGAGGTTATAGACTGGTAAAACAAGCTGCTTTACATTCCTTCGAGACTTAGCCTGAAGGCTGCTCTCCATAGCTACCAATAGGATAGCTTTCAATAAAGGTTGTCTTTAACCTAATCATCAATAAAGGTCGTTTGGACAGCATATACCAGGCCAACTTCTCACATTGGTGTGCAGCGGTTGGGATTCAAGCTTGCTATTGTTTTACTAGATAATCTCATTGAGTGACTAACTGAAAACCACTAAAGGTACTTAGGTACATATAAATCAAGACTAGAATAAAGTAAGTTCTACTGAACTTAGAGTTGGGTATGTCAAGGGCCTAGCACACCCTTTCTCCAACTCAAGAGAGTTTCAGTTCCCACTAGGGTAGGTAGGTGCATACACCACACCACACTAGCATGTCTTCTAGGCCTGAAGCCGGTGGCTCCTTGCCAACTAAGTATGACCATCTCTCTTCCAAGAATTGAGAACCATGTGTACATCTAGGAAACCGAAGACAGGGAAAAACCCAAACACTCAACGTCTCATAGAGAGTTTGATTTTAGATGACCTCAGAAAGACCCCAGGGTCTGATGAGGCAGGCAAGTTGGGTGGGACAGCAGAAGAGGAAAGGCCAGGAAGTGAAAACTTCTATGACCTGGACTCTGATGCTGGCCAGGAGGATCAAAATGATTCTCACCTGGACAATCCAATTCTTCATGGAGGTGAGGGAGAAGGCCTCAGTGGCCCTCTTT
Source organism: Calotriton arnoldi (assembly GCA_963921515.1). Taxonomy (NCBI): domain Eukaryota; kingdom Metazoa; phylum Chordata; class Amphibia; order Caudata; family Salamandridae; genus Calotriton; species Calotriton arnoldi. Next base: position 212,349 of record CAWUFW010007988.1, on the reverse strand, counting down.
TTACCCCACCTGGAAGGGTTAACAGTTTACCAAGAAGATCAAGATCTCCTTCTCGGGAATCTAATCATTCTGGTACTTCTGTAGGGAGCTCTGCTTCTCATAGGACCTCTGCTTCTCATAAGAGGGAGTCCTCTTATGAGAAGAAGTGCCAACTGCTTGAGTTTGAGAGAGCTAAGCTCAGAATCAAGAGAGAGCAATTGGCCTTAGATAGGGAATCCCTGGAGCTTCAGAAAGCTTCTCAGAAGTTGGGGCTAGAGCCCCATGGTGGCAGTAACAGTGTCCCTAGGAGTAGAGAACATACTCATGACCATAGGAACCTGAACAAGATTTTCCCTCCATACCAGAGTGGGGATGACATCCACAAATAGATAACTGCACTGGAGAGGGCCTGTAAGGTACAGAGGGTCCCTCAGGAGCAGTGGGCAGCAATCTTGTGGCTCTCCTTTGCAGACAAAGGTAGAGATAAGCTCCTCACTGTTAGAGAAGAGGATGCTGATAATTACAAAGTCCTGAAGAGTGCTCTGATTGATGGGTTTGGCTTAACCACTGAACAATACAGGATTAAGTTCAGAGACACCCAAAAGGTACAGACTCAGGACTGGGTTGACTTTGTAGATTGTGCTACTAAGGCTCTGGAAGGTTGGATACATGGCAGCAAGGTGCATGACTTTTTAGGATTGTACAATTTGATTATGAGGGAGCAGATCCTTAATAATTGTCAAAACCAGCTTTTACACCAGTACCTGGTGGACTCTGATCTGACCTCTCCCCAAGAATTGGAAAAGAAGGCAGGCAAATGGGTCAGAACCAGAGTAAAGCCAAAGAATCAGGGTGGTGACCGGAAGAAAGATTCTTCCAAAAACCAAGAGAAAGGTGGGGATAAATCAAAAGATAAATCCACTACAGGGCCCAAAAGTCCTCTTCTGGGGGTGGGTCCCAAACTCCTTCCTCCCCTGAAAAGAAACCTTATTGCCATATATGTAAGAAGCCTGGCCACTGGAAAAATGACCCCAGTTGCCCTAAGGCCAGCAATAAGGAAAATGTTCCTCCCAGCAATACTACCACTCCTCCTGGTACTACAAGTAGTAATCCCCCAGGTGGTAGTAATGCACCCAAAAAGTTAGGTGGGTTGGTATGGGGAACTGAGGTGGACCCCAGCTTATCAAGGTCCTCCTCACAGGCCTCCTTAGTCTGTGATGGTGGCATGGGATTTGCCACTTTTACTGTCAGTCCTAATTCTTTGGGCAAGTACAGACAGGAGCCACTGATAAATGGTCAGAAAGCTTTGGCATTCAGAGACACAGGGGCTACTGTCACCATGGTGACAGGGAAACTAGTCCCCCCTCAACAGCTTTTACCTGAGTTTAAGTACCAGGTGACCAAGATTGATGGTATTAGAACAGATCATCCCATGGCCATAGTCAATCTCAGCTGGGGAGGGGTCACTGGCCCAAAGAGAGTGGCAGTGTCCCCAAACTTGCCTGTAGATTGCCTGTTGGGCAATGATCTGGAAATTTCAGCCTGGGCTAAAGTTGAATACCAGGCCCATTTAAGAATGTTAGGCCTCCCTGAGAAAGTTGGTGGGGCTCTTAGGGCCTCAGCCCAATCCCAGGGAAATTGTGGAGAGGTGGAGCCTGAAAGAATGGCCCACTCTACTCCACAAGAGAGCAGAAGGTTTGAAGAAAAGTCTTCTTCCCCCCAGACTATAGGTAAGGGTCAGCTTCCTCAGGGAACTGATCCTACACCTAGCTAAGGAACTGCCCCAGAGGTGGTCAGGCCTGGCCTGGCAACACCCCTGATGGCAGGGGACCCTTCCAATGTGGTACCCAGTCTGGAGCAGGTAACCTGCCCCTCTCTACCCTCCCCAGGGCTGCAGAGGTCAGGGAGGTCAGTGGACCCCTAAAGGCCCACTGCCCAGAGGAACCCCCCCATCAACAGATTAGGGGCACCCAATCTAGTAGCCATAGCCAGGTGAAAATTCCTCAACCCACTGAGGGATCCCTCTTACCATTGAATAGGGACCACCCCAGATGGACTCTATTGGGCAAGGGCAAACCTGGGACCAAATGGTTCCAAACCTACCCTCTCCCTCTAGTGTTCCAACCAAAGGGACCCAACCCCCAGCTGTAGGCAGCCAGAGGTTGACCCTTAGGGCCAGATACAACTCAGTCATGGAAAGAAAGGCCTCCATGGTGACCAGTGCTCTGAGGAAGATGAGACCAACTTTATTAGGGCCTCACTTCTCTACTCAGACACCCCACCAGCCTTTTACTTTGCCAAAATACCCTACAGGTAGAAATCCCAACTTTTGGAGACCATCCCATACCCTTAGGGGTAGGGACTGCTTAGTGGACCATAAGACAGGGGGTATCCATGCTAGTGCAGGATCTTCCTTATATGGCCACTTAGTCAATAAAGGCTCAACTGGACAAGGTTAGCCTTATCTCCTTTCGTTTGGGGGGATATGTAGGAAGGTGGAATCTGACTGCATGGTTACCCCCAATTTTTCTGGTGTTTTGCTGGTTTTTGACTAGTCTGACTGGGATCCTGCTAATCAGGACCCCAGTTTATCTGCTTACTCCCTAAATTGGTTGTTCATGTACTTTAGGTACACTCCAGATTGGATTCTGGGATACCCTTATAAGTCCCTAGTATATGGTATACTATGTACCCAGGGCATAGGTACCCCAGAGGCCTCCCAGGGGCTGCAGCATGTATTATGCCACCCCTGGGAGACAATTCAAAATGACACCACAGGTCTGCTACAGCAGCCTGTGTAAGGTGGTGCATGCACCCCTTACTTAGATATAGGTTCACTATATCTATCTGTGAGAGGGTGCCGGTCCGGACTCAAAACTTACCCAGAGTGACCCGCCAGGCATACGGGAGGAAGGAACTTGCGGAGACCCCCACGCGACCTCGGATTGTTAGAACGGCGTCCTCTCCTAGGGTAACTCCCCCTCCCCCTCCCTATACTCTGCCCTTACAGGAAAGTGACGTTGGCGCCGGGATCCCGGAAGGAGGCGGGATCGACCCCGGAAGTACTACAGTCCAGGAAGTGAAAAGGGCCGGAACAAACCAAGGAGGACGCGAACTAGCCGGAGAGAGGAAGGAGTCGGGAAGCGGAGAAGAGGACGTTGGAGAAGCGGAAGGCGGAACGAAGAAGGAAGGCGGAGGAATCGAAGAAGAAGAAGCCGAGACGTGGTGCGAGGAGTGGTGGTCCCCACCGGAGGAGGCTGGAGAACGGCCGCAACTCTGGAGAGTTGCGGCGGAGCCGGTGAGTAATCACAAGCAGGGGAAAGACGGAATAGGGAGGCGGGAGGGAACGACTAAGAGTGTTGAGAGGGGCGGGACGCTAGACACGGGGTTTTCTTTTGTCGGCCCACGTTACCACAGCGTTCAACATTGGCACCATTACCCTGTCCCTCACTCCTTTTCTTAGCACTTGCCCCGTTACCCTATAAATCCCCCTTGTCACCACTTACCTAGAAGTAGGTCTTCACACAGCAACCCCTGGTGTGGTGACGGTTAAATAAGCCATAGGGCTCCTGATTGAAACAGTGACTGACGGTTTACTTATTTTCTCTCTTATGAGCCTCCGTGGGAAACCCCTCACCAGCGAGAGAGAACAGTCGGAAGGGGGTATCACAGAAGAAGAGAAAGAACGACACAGGGAAGAAACCAGGGAGAACACCGACGGCCCACTAAGAAACCTAACAACCCTACATACTGAGATCTTAAATAAAACACCTCGAGCATCTCACTATATACGGCCTCCTCGTCTGTTTATCCGGCCCGCGCTCCCACAGGTGGTGTCAGAAGTGGGATTAGCCGGAGACATGGAGGCCGTACTCAGCAAGATGGTAGAAAACCAAGAGAGCCTGGGAAAGGCGATGGAGAGGTTCCTCACGGTGGTGGAAGAAGACCGTGGGAAATTGCAACAAGTGATCACCAATCAGGGTCAGTCACACGATACTGCGATGGGGAAAATCGCTGACACCCTTGGCCAACAGAGGGGTCCGAGTACCCTCCCCTTGTTGTAATTTGGCAGCACTTAAGTTAAGCATTGGCTGAAGACAGCCTGTATTTAGAGGCTAAATTGTCCGCTTTGTGGAATCCATTTTGTATTTCTGGCAGCCATTTTGGCTGCCATGTGCTACCATGTGCTCACCATGTGCTCTGTCCTACCTTCCTGTCAACTGCTCTTGAAATCTGCCTAGAGACAAGTTAACTTTAGTTCCTCTTGCTTTGCACATGCTCAGTTGAGCTTGCAGCTGTTTCAAGTTTATAAATGTCAGGATGTGTCTACTAAAAGTAGAAACTGTTAGCTCCACCCACTTGTCGACTGTGCATTCTCTGTATGACCTTATATGTACCTACAACCAGCATTTGTGTTTGTACCGCCTTCATTTGAGCCCCTGTGTGGGTATAAAAGGACCAGGATCCTTCCATTCAGTGTGCTACTTCATGCATTACTGAAGGGTGATGTGTGAATGTTAGCTCCACCTTATAAGGTTTAATAAACTCTGTCTTTTATATTTCAGTTTCTGTGCCAACTTCTTCCTAAGTGTCTGAGGACTCTGTGCAGAGAAGGGAGAACCCCTAAGCACTGGTAGGCCTTGCTGAGGCTCACTATTACAAATTGGCGCTCCAACGTGGGGCTCATCAAAAGACTCGGATGCCCGAAGGACTGGTCGCGACGAAGGATTGGAATCTCGCTTTTGGACGCGATCGCTGCCTGAGGAGACCTGAGTCTTGGCACCCATGGCGTTTTCCTTTCTTTCTGATCTGACCATCCCGGCGGCGCCGATCCTTGACTGAGATCTCTTCTGTTGATTTGCCGTGCAGTGACCATTTGGTCAATTTGAGAACTTGGCAGTTGGAACCTGGACACCATTTGATTGGTAAGAGCCGTTTTGCGGCACTTGCTGTTGGTTTGATGCCTTTGATTGGTAAGGTAGTTTTAGTAACACTTACTGTGGCTTTGTTTGTATGATTGGCCAATTTTGGAATTTGTTTTGTAATTATATATGCATTGCAATACATATAGGCGGGTAATGAGGAGAATTTTCTCTATTTGAAATTGTTTGAACAGCGCAACGTACAAACAGTACCTTAAGCGCTACTTTGATTATAATACTGCATATTCTGCACTATTTTTGGCATGCCTGTTTCCAGTACACTTCGCAGAAAGTGTTGCTGTTTTGGAGGTACCGATATGGATTTAGTAAGTACTTAGTTGACTCCCCTCAGAGGGGATACCTAAATAGGTTTACGTATAGTAAAAAGATATTTCTTCCTTGGTGACTAAGTACCCCATGGAACTAAATATGTACATAAAACGGATCCGGATCTGCGCACTTAGTAACATTCATAAGTGGTGATATGCAGAGCGCTTTTTGAGTGTTCTACCAGCCAAAACTGGCGAATTTGGTGTATTTTGGCTTCTTGACCATGGAACAGTTTTTGGGCTACTTTTGAGAGCTCTTCTTGTAAATATGACTTACAATTAGTATTTACAAATAGGTTGGTCTTGCGTACACTTTGTAAGCAGTCCTAAGTGTTGATTTGTGGGTTAAATATGTGTTTCAATGTCTATGTGGGGTTTGTGGTTTGACATTGGTAATACTTGTGTGAGTACTCTTTGTGAAAGAATGTCTAGCTTTAAGCGCGCTGTGTTGTGTACTCTGCGTGTATGACCCCCTTCTGTAACTGTCTGAATGAGCTCAATGAGTTTGTTTATGTTTTTTGCTGTCATCATTCTGTTATGCAAAATGTCATTTAGTTACTTACATATTAAATAAAAATCCAGAAATGAATTATATGACATACGCTAAACAGCTGCATGTTACTATTAAATTGACAGAGTACGACACTGTACATGTGTGCAAATTGCCACAATGCTAAAGATAAAATTAGAATTCGTATTCAATAGGATTAAATTTGGCCTCATACAGAGGAATAAAAACGAAATTGTGTGTTTTGTAATCAATAGACTAAAATACACGTTACAGCATTTTCCTTAAATACATTGTATTAGACATTAAAAGGCATGCACATCATATGAGTGAATTTGGTCGTTGCTGAACTAAATACACATTATAGAAAGATAGATTTGACTGCATTGAAATGCCTCAGTTTTTAAATAGACTGTGACATGCTTTCTTTCAGCACCCGAGAAAAAAAGCTTTCCAACAGCTGTGTTTAAACTGACTAACTGAAAAGAAACTGTTTGACACAGCAAATGGGGATTTAACTCTGTCAGGGTATTTCAAATAATAAAGGGGTTTTTTCCTGAGAAAGGCGTGAAAATTCGACGCCTGCTGGCAAACAACAGCTGCATAAATAGCATATGGCTATTCCTGATCACGGCCACAGACAGGAATGCTGAGTCAGCGAAATTTTAAGTCAGTGTAAAACTGGTATAAGGGCCTGCATTATTTTAAAAGTTTCAAAAAACCAGTTTCATTATTTTGGATAACAGAGAACAAAATTGAAAGTAGGGATTTCCTTTCTTAATGCCTTTTTTACATAAGTACATCTGTGGTTCTGATGTTAAATGATAACTGTCCTTTTAAAAAGTGGCGCAGACTTTTCATGTTTCAAGTAAGGCTTCTGTGCTTAGGGTTATGAATGAATGCGTTTAAATATGATAGGCTACGAATGAAGCTTGCTTTTCAAATGTGGAATCATCAAAATGGTTGGTTTTGATTAAAAAAAAAAAAAGTTAATTATATGAAAAAAATATATTGTTAAACATAAATGCTTTAAATTCGTTTTTCATCTTTATAAAGCCTAATCATCATACTGTGAATTCCTAGTATCAAAGTTGAATTTAAGCAGTGCTGTACCGCAATAAGAAGGGAACTTAAATGTGAAATGTCACTTTACCCAGCCGTACAAAACTCATTTTTATAAGGGTATATCTTATACATTTCTGATTTCCCATTCCTGGGCTATCTAGAGAACACTCTGGGGGTTCCTATTATGCAAAAATATTGTAGGATATTCATTTTTAAGTGCCCCTACCACCAAAGTCGAAATTGAGCTAAATTCACAATTTTACAAGCAGTTCTACCACTCAAGGCAGTTTTAACGTGCTCTCAGGCTTCCATAAAGTATATGCAAGTATAAAACAAACAGCTGACCTACTGCACCCAACACACTGTACATAAATGAAAATAAGTATACAGAAACCAGCAGACGTTATTATCCTACCTTTAAATTACTGGCAAACGGATCGGACAGGACTGCCTTTTAGCTGTGATTCTCCAGAGTTGCTTTGCATTACGAAAACCGCATGGCAAGCCTTGCACAAACAAAATGAACAGCTGCTGAACGGGTCAAAGGTCGGAGTTCTGCATTTAGCAACTTAGCAGGGTGAAGGGTAATGTTTGCTGGGACACTTCGACCTTCGAAAAGTTTTGAAAGACGAGATGATAGCGCAAAGAGAGAAGAGAAGCTTTGCTTCCTATTTTTAGCAAACACACGTTTTGCGCAGTCATATGAAACGAAGGAAAACAGCCCTCAGTTGAGCATTGATCTGCCAGGTATATAAAATAATGGTTTTAGTTTAAAGAATACTGTGTAGGGGCTACGATAAGGAGGAAATGGATTTTAGTTTGCATTCATGCGCCCTCATGTTAATCTAGTACAATTGCTCAAGGAATTGATACATTTGTTGCTGAAGCTTTCTACAGTACTCGATGTGCTTGAATCAGAGAATAGCCACTTTCTAAGATATCTCCTACAAGTTTGTTTGTGCCCAGTTGCTACAAATAGGGGTTGAAAGTGTTGACAGAAGTAAAACCTGTTTCAGGTTTTCCTACTGTCAAAATGGGGAAGGAGGCTAGCTCCTCTACAAATTAAGGGTAGGCAAAATTATGTTTTCTCTCTTCTTTTTCTCACTTTTTTTGAGTCTGTCTAAGCTGTCTAGGAAATGGCCATGTGATAGTTATTGGCTATTCTGTAATACTGTTTTAAAATTGTTAGAATTAATAAGCTATGTTACTGCCCATCCTGTATGAAAGAATGAGTAGAACAGATTGATGTTCCCTTATTTGATCTTTAAGGAGAACTGTATAGTGGCGGTTTCTGTTCAAAAATCTCAGGTGGCAACACTATTATTGTTTGTTATTCTCATGTTCTATACAGTTTTGCAAGGGCATTGCTAGTTTTTATTAGCTAGTCTCTGTCAATAAGCTGACAGCCCTTATTAGAGCTGGAGATAGGGTTTTTTTCCTTTTGAAAATGATGTTACATAGTCCAGATCGTGAAAAGTACAATGCAGGAAAGACGCTCATGTGATCCTTAGCAAACATTTTGAAGGAAAATATTGTTTTATAGGAGTTTGTTTGTCATAACATGTTCTGCTGAAGAAAATGTACCCACTATGTTGAAGTTTAGTTCTTTTTGCAATAAGAATCCCTGTTAAATTAGCAGTTTTAGATTTTCCTGCTGCGCCTATAACATGAGAGCATGGTCCTAAGCATAACATGTAAGAGAAATTATTTTACAAGTGTCTGCAGTCCTGTATAAGTAATGTAAAATCTATGAGTAAAAGTGTAGAACATTTCCTTTTTCTTGAGGGTTCTTCAGATTAGTAATATAGGAATACACCAATGTAAGTATTTGGAGTATGTCTGTATTGTTTTTCTCTTTTCCTCAGAATTTAGTAAATGAACACAGACTTCCTTGGCTGTTTGGGATTGGGTGATGTATTACTCTTGTCAGTTCACCAAAACGTTCCTTTTATACTTGCCAATAGGTCCAGGGTTTTCTACTCTTAGATAGATGAAGTGGTTCTTGGGTGCCTTGCTAATGTATGGGGTGCCCCAGGACTAAGAAAGTATTCTGAGACTATCCTCTCTGTTGATAGATTATTTCTGTGCCTTGTCTAAAGACCTCTTGTTCTGTCCACCAATAGATATTTGCTGCCTTACAACCATTGCCAGAGGGCCCGGACATCAGATCCAGCCTGGGAGTCAGCGCCACTGCAGCTTGAAGCCAAAGTGAAGGTAACCAGCACAGGCGTTGCTGGCAACTAGGACCTCAGTGAAGGCGGAAGCCCTGGGATGTGAATTGTGTACCCCTGCCACTGTCTTGGGCGAAAGACGGGGTCACAAATCAGAAAGGAGAAATCATGGATCAAGTTTTTGATGCCCAGCTGAGAGAGTCACAGACCGACCAGAACGGCAAGGAGGCTTTGCTTGAGGTGACCCCTTTTGAAACAAGGGTTGCTTCAGAGATCCTAGCATCAGGCCTCTTAATCCTGGTCCCAAAGTGAATGCAAGTTTGCACCTTTGTTTGTTGATCAAGAGATACCTGGGCACACTGGATGCAATTTGTGGCCCTAACAAAAGAGCAGTGCGCCAGCAGAGCAATATAGGAGTTAGGGAAGGACTTGAGTTTAGGGTACAGGTGCTGTGCCTCTGGTGCCTGTTAGATTAAAGTGAAGAGAACTTGTGCACTGCTTGAGACACTGGACAGGATCGTTGAAAGACTTTTTCTTCTCAAACTGGGCCGTGATTCTTGAGTTGCGAGTTGTGCAGCTCCACCGTGGGAACAACAAGAGCCTGCCTGTGAGGCTCAAACGGACACAGGAGAAGACTCCCCTCTGGCTGGTTCCACAGCAGCTAAAATTTCCCAAGGACTCTTTTTTTGTTAGTAATGTACCCCTTTGGTCGTCCCATTTTTGAGGAGGAGCAGCCCTTTGCGGCTCCTTGTCCTAATTCCTATGGCCCTGTGTGGTCCTCCTGGTCCTTTGGAGCCAGGATGGTTTTTGTAATAATCTGTCTGACTTCTTTAATATTTGCATTACTTATAATGCTTATTCTACACGAAAAATGTTTTCCTGAGCAGTTGACAAATATTACTTTGCCCTCCTCCTAAAAATATATTAAATTGATATTTTAGCCCTCACAAAAGAAATACTGGAAAAGTCTATTGAAAATGTTTTTATTAAGTATGTGCTGTTGGCTATTAATTGAAATAGATAGTCACTGAAATACATCAGAGCCCTGAAACTTAGAATTAGACTAGATGATTTTGGACTCTTGTTTCTGCTTGGAGCTGGAAGCTACTGACTATCCTGTGTGTAATGATTAATACTTTTTACATGCTGTGTATGTATCCAATGTGGTCCAATGCTTTGCTCCATTTGCATCTCTGCTTGTATACCTGGGAAGAGGGAACGTTGCTGAAACAAAGGCCCAACAAATGTTGAATAAAGAGGTGGCCGAAATAATGTTAATAGATGTACGGGATGAATATCTAGATTACCCCAGATAAACGAATGTCTTCAGCCAATGCTGAAAGGGCCGTCTGTTGTAATTTGGCAGCACTTAAGTTAAGCATTGGCTGAAGACAGCCTGTATTTAGAGGCTAAATTGTCCGCTTTGTGGAATCCATTTTGTATTTCTGGCAGCCATTTTGGCTGCCATGTGCTACCATGTGCTCACCATGTGCTCTGTCCTACCTTCCTGTCAACTGCTCTTGAAATCTGCCTAGAGACAAGTTAACTTTAGTTCCTCTTGCTTTGCACATGCTCAGTTGAGCTTGCAGCTGTTTCAAGTTTATAAATGTCAGGATGTGTCTACTAAAAGTAGAAACTGTTAGCTCCACCCACTTGTCGACTGTGCATTCTCTGTATGACCTTATATGTACCTACAACCAGCATTTGTGTTTGTACCGCCTTCATTTGAGCCCCTGTGTGGGTATAAAAGGACCAGGATCCTTCCATTCAGTGTGCTACTTCATGCATTACTGAAGGGTGATGTGTGAATGTTAGCTCCACCTTATAAGGTTTAATAAACTCTGTCTTTTATATTTCAGTTTCTGTGCCAACTTCTTCCTAAGTGTCTGAGGACTCTGTGCAGAGAAGGGAGAACCCCTAAGCACTGGTAGGCCTTGCTGAGGCTCACTATTACACCCTCAGTAATTCTTCAGAAATACGTTAGCGGAGAAGACCCGGAATATTTCTTTAATAACTTTGAGCGAATGGCATTGGCTGCAGCTTGGCCGGCCGATAAGTGGGGACAATATCTAGGCCCATTACTGTCTGGGGAGCTGCAAGCTTCCTACCAAGCTGCTAATATTCTAGGGGTGACACCCTATGCTGAAATAAAGCAGTGCATCATGGAACGACTAGGCGTCGATGATGAGACTTACCGGCTGAGACTCAGGCAGCTCAGAGAGGGACCGCAGGAAACCCCAGGGCCCTTTACTACAGAGTGAAAGACATGGCCGACCGATGGTTAAAACCCGCCACGGCCACCAAGGAAGATATCATGGCCAAAGTATATATGGAACAGTACTTATCCTCCCTTCATCCTCCCATCCAAAGATGGGTCAGACAACATGCCCACCTGACCCTAGAGACAGCCGTGGAGATAGCCAGCGCCTACAGCCGAGCACAAGATGCACAGAAGGGAAGAGAGGAACACCCCTGGAGAACAGGGATAAGCGGGACCCCTCGCCCTCCTCGGCCCCCGCTTGCACGAAAGCCGGAACCTGTTACAATCATCCCAGGTCCCCCACCTTTCAGGATCCCTGGTCCTCCTGTACTCAGAGCCCCTATATCAGGACCACAATGCTTCAACTGTGGAGGGTTGGGTCACATAGCTCGGTTTTGTCCACAAAGGGAGGAACCCATGGAGATTGGCATGGCTCGGAATTATTGCTGTCTCTCCCAGAACAAATCGCCAGCCCCGTACAGATGTGGTGTTAATGTGAATGGACAGCCCATGACCGCATTAGCCGACACCGGATGCCGACAAAGCGTTATTCGCCCTCAAGATTTAGGTCACAATCTTGGGATGGTTGACGGAACCGTACATATACAATGTGTACACGGGGATACAAAAGCATATCCCACTACTCATGTTCATATACAACATGCTACTGATCCTGGAACCGAACTGAAGGTTGGTCTCATTCCCCGTCTACCAGAGCAAATCATACTCGGAAATGATTACTCGCAGTTATCTGAATTGCTCACGACATCATCCCCGGACGAGCAAGAATGGTGGTCTGTTGCTCCATTCTCCCAGGATGAGAATCATGAATGGCCACCCTCCAAGGCGAAGAAGACGAAAAATCAAAAACGGAGAGAGAAAGGTCAATCCGTTTCTGCCTTTCCAGCACAGATAGAAGAGAATCCGTGGGAAAAGGACAGAAACTTTCATGCTGCACAGAGAGAGGACCCAGTTCTACAAGAAGCCTGGGACAGAGCCGTAAACCAGGAAGACCCTCTCCATGTATGTCCCTATTTCTTTATCAAGAATGGCCTTTTGTACAGAAAAGCCAAATCAACAGATACCCCTCAATTGTTGGTCCCTACTCCGTTCAGGGAGAAAGTCCTCTACATGGCCCATAGTCATTTGTTGGGAGGTCACTTTGGGGAGGAAAAACGGAACAACTAATATTGGAAATGTTTTATTGGCCGGGTATATATAAACAGGTAAAAACCTATTGCCGTGAATGTCCTATCTGCCAAAAAATAGCAGATATAGGCCACCAAAAGCCCCTCTGCGGCCTCTCCCCATAATAGATGAACCTTTTTGTAGGGTTGGGATGGATATCGTAGGACCACTATTACCCTCACGTAGCGGATGTCGTTATGTGCTGGTCCTAGTGGACTATGCCACAAGGTATCCGGAAGCCATTGCCCTAAAACATCCTGACGCCACTAGCATAGCCAGGGCCATGATATCCGTATTTTCTCGGGTGGGATTCCCGAAGGAAATCCTGACAGATCAGGGAACCCCGTTCGTATCTAAGCTAATGAGACAAGTGTGCGCCCAGTTAGGGATAAAACAGATACGCACGGCGGCATATCATCCCCAGACTGATGGTCTTGTTGAACGTTACAACGCCACCCTCAAGACCACCTTAAAAAAACTCCTGGCTCTAGAATCAAAACGGTGGGAGGAAATGTTGCCCTTGGCTCTCTATGCAATCAGGTGTAAGACTCAGAAAAGTACAGGCTATTCCCCGTTTGAGTTGCTTTATGGGCACCAACCCCGATCCTTATTGGATATGGTACGTGAAACATGGGAGACAGAACCAGATAATTCCAAACCGCTAGTAGAACATGTTGAGCAGCTTAGAACCCATCTCGAACAAATACGAACCATAGTCAGGAATAATATGGAGAAAGCGCAGGGAGCCCAAAAAGTACAATATGACAAAAAAACGAGGAGCCGGTCCTTTTCAGTAGGAGATGCTGTATTACTCATGATGGCCTCCTCTGATCATAAATTGTTAGGACAATGGCAAGGACCCTACATTGTTCTGGAAAAAGTGACACCCGTTACGTATAAACTAGAGCTCGATAAGAACCGGGGAACGTCCCAAATATACCATGTGAATCTCCTGAAGCGGTGGGAAGGGCCCCTCCCGTCCTTGATAGGGAACATAGGGAGGTCCCCCCTTTATATGATCAATGTATTGATACCGAGCTAACCCCTGGTCTAAAAACCGAACTTGCGAACACCTTGCTACCTCTGCGAGATGTATTTTCTTTGACACCCGGGAGAACTACCGTGGTAGAACACTCCATAAAAACTGTTCCGGGTAAAAGGTACGATTACGTCCTTATCGTATACCTGAGGCTCGTAGGAATACCATCAAAAACGAGATACAACAGATGCTGCAGATGGGTATAATAGAACCCTCTGTGAGTGAATGGAACTCCCCTATTGTTCTCGTACCGAAGCCGGATGGCTCGGTACGATTCTGCATTGACTTCAGGAGGTTAACAAAATTTCAGAGTTTGATACCTATCCCCTACCAAGAGTAGATGAAATGATAGAGCGGATTGGAAAGGCCAAATACATCAGTACCCTTGACTTGTGCAAAGGGTACTGGCAAATCCCTCTTAGAACCCGTGATAGAGAGAAAACGGCGTTTTCCACTCCTGACGGGTTGTTCCAATTCGTGGTACTTCTTTTCGGGTTGCATGGAGCTCCGGCTACCTTTCAGAGAGCCATGAATCGTATCCTACAACCCCATGAAAGGTACGCCGGGGCTTATATAGACGATATCGTTGTTTACAGTGAGACCTGGGAACAACATCTGACACATCTCACTAGAGTGATACAGGCGTTAGGCGGTCAGGGCCTTAAAATCAACCCCGCCAAAAGCCATCTGGCTGCTCAAACCGTCCGGTATCTGGGATACCTGTTGGGGAGGGAGTCATTCGGCCCCAAAACAACAAACTGGCTGCCATTGCACACATACCCTTTCCCCGTACCGCAAGGGATCTCCGGGCCTTTTGGGATTACTCGGGTACTATAGGAGATTTATACCCCGATTTTCCCAGATCGCGGCCCCTCTTACAGACCTGTTACATAAATCAGTAAGGACTGAAGCTAGTCTGAAAGATCCCAGTCCCACAGTAACGCGAGCCTTCGAGACCCTGAAAGCCTCCCTGACCTCAGATACGGTGTTGTCTAGCCCCGATTACACCCTGCCCTTCATCCTACAAACGGACGCCTCGGATCAGGGGTTGGGGGCGATCCTATCTCAGAGAACCCTCCAAGGGGTAGAAAAACCCATACTGTATATAAGTAGGAAGTTGTACCCCAGGGAACGTAAGTACGCGGTCATCGAAAAGAAGCCCTAGCCATCAAGTGGGCCATTGACTCATTGAAGTATTACCTGGAAGGAAGGGAATTCACCCTGTATACGGACCATGCTCCCTTAGAATGGCTGGCACGCAACAAAGGGAACAATGACAGGGTATTACGTTGGTTTTTATCTCTACAACCCTACAGATTCCACACCAAACATCGGAAGGGTACAGAACAAGCGAACGTAGACTTCCTGTCCCGTTATCCTTATGAAAGCCCTCCTACTAGAAGGACAGCAAGGGAAAGGGGATGTGAGAGGGTGCTGGTCCGGACTCAAAACTTACCCAGATTGACCCGCCAGGCATTCGGGAGGAAGGAACTTGCGGAGACCCCCACGCGACCTCGGATTGTTAGAACGGCGTCCTCTCCTAGGGTAACTCCCCCTCCCTATACTCTGCCCTTACAGGAAAGTGACGTTGGCGCCGGGATCCCGGAGGGAGGCGGGATCGACCCCGGAAGTACTACAGTCCAGGAAGTGAAAAGGGCCGGAACAAACCAAGGAGGACGCGAACTAGCCGGAGAGAGGAAGGAGTCGGGAAGCGGAGAAGAGGACGTCGGAGAAGCGGAAGGCGGAACGAAGAAGGAAGGCGGAGGAATCGAAGAAGAAGAAGCCGAGACGTGGTGCGAGGAGTGGTGGTCCCCACCGGAGGAGGCTGGAGAGCGGCCGCAACTCTGGAGAGTTGCGGCGGAGCCGGTGAGTAATCACAAGCAGGGGAAAGACGGAATAGGGAGGCGGGAGGGGAACGACTAAGAGTGTTGAGAGGGCGGGACGCTAGACACGGGGTTTTCTTTTGTCGGCCCACGTTACCACAGCGTTCAACATTGGCACCATTACCCTGTCCCTCACTCCTTTTCTTAGCACTTGCCCCGTTACCCTATACACCCCCCTTGTCACCACTTACCTAGAAGTAGGTCTTCACACAGCAACCCCCTGGTGTGGTGACGGTTAAATAAGCCATAGGGCTCCTGATTGAAACAGTGACTGACGGTTACTTATTTTTCTCTCTTATGAGCCTCCGTGGGAAACCCCTCACCAGCGAGAGAGAACAGTCGGAAGGGGGTATCACAGAAGAAGAGAAAGAACGACACGGGGAAGAAACCAGGGAGAACACCGACGGCCCACTAAGAAACCTAACAACCCTACATACTGAGATCTTAAATAAAACTCCTCGAGCATCTCACTATATACGGCCTCCTCGTCTGTTTATCCGGCCCGCGCTCCCACACTATCCTAATCACTGCACATATAAACCTATCAGTCACCCCTATGGCAGGCCTTATCAATCCTAAAGGCAGGGTGCTGGGTTTTATGTGAGAGGGTGCCCATGCATGAGCAGAGGCCCTCTGCAGCCTTCGGAACCTATTCTCCGGGGTTGTTTGTGATGCAGCCAAACATATATACTTAAGTGCATTATAACCTTGCGGTAAATGCTAACTTTAAAACGGCTGCATGGAAACATGTCGTGCTTGGTGTCAAACACCTTGGAATCATACCTCCACACCAGTAACCGGTGTGGGAGGTATGATTCCACCCTCCTAGAGGGAGAAATATGACAACACCGGTACACCCGGTACCAGCTTTCTTGACCCTGGCATCACAAAATGGATGCTGCCAGCCACAGACACGAGTCTGCCCTCCTGCTGCTGGATGAAACTCCGGCAGGGGAAGGCTTGACAATAGGTTTCCTGTCACAGGGAGGTGTGACCACCTCCCAGACAGGCTTTAGTGTATTGGGGCTGGGTGGGTGCACTCTCAGAGTGCTTTGATGTCTGCACTGGGGGCACATTTGGTGTCCCTGTGCATAGTCCAGCTCAAACCGGTTGCAGGAGCCATTTGCTCCTGCTCTGGCGCGAAACTGGACAAAGGACATGGGTTTAGCCACCCCTCTGTCCTGACCCTCCCATTGGTGGGTCCCCAGAGTTTGTCCCACCCCTTCCTTGGGTATAAAATAGGAACCCCTGACTACAGGACTTTGGATATTACCTGGACTAAACTCTGCTACAGAAACCAAGTACTTCGACGATCTGCACAACGCTGGATGACTGAAGAAGCTCCCTTGGAGTAAAGGAGTTACTCCCCTGCTGAGCAGGCACCGAAAACGCATCTGATCGGTTTGCATCTACGAAGCTCCTGAAGGACTCCGAAGATTTCTGCAATACAGGAGGTGGGTTCCCGTAGTCTTTGAGGTTGATCTGCGCTCTCAGCAATTCTGAGTCCCATATCCCTCGTGGGGACCGTGCAACCCGAACCCCTGGGCACCGTGTACATTTGCAGCAGCATATGCTTTTTGGCGACCCCTGAGGCTGTGCTTTGGGCTACTTGTAGTCCTGACCCCGAGCAGTAATTCCACCGAAGATTTCCGGCCTACACTCCACGAGTGTTCCGTGGACTGGTATTTAGTGATTCAGCTCGAGGTCCCTTCGCGATCCCTGGTCCATTGGCCTGTGGGTCCCTGAGAAGGCAACTTTAACTTTCAGTGGGCTTCCCTGGTTTCTCCAGACGTTTCCTGACTCTCCATCGCTTGGAGAGTCCCCAGGACCTTGCTGGTCTTCTCAGAAGCATCTTTCCTCTGACCGCGTGGGTTGCAGTTGCCAAGGCTTGTTGGTGTTCAATCTGGACACTGACCCCCAGCACTCGACATCCTTTGTGGGACACCTTGATTCCGGACTGTGGTCATCGTAGACGTCTCCTGGTCCCCGTGGCTGCAGAGTCAAGCTTCACCTCTTCTCACCTGAAGCACCCGACATCGGTGGGCATTCGATTGCTCCGCTCCTGGTCACGTGAAGTGACCCAAACTTTGTCCCCTTTGCTTTCAGGTTCTTCTCATCTCCGATCCAGGCTTGGATCACCCTGGACACTTTTCTTCTCCACGGCAGCAGTACATTTTTGCATCACGCCATTGAAAACGACGAGGGTTTCCGACACCACTTGACCCCTATGCACCCGGCTCCTCTGGGATAGGTAACACAGGTACCTCGGTACTCTCAAGGGTGCTGGCCTTAGAACCTTCTATGTTTAGCTGGGTTTGCTTAAATTACGCTCCGAAGTGTCCTTAATCTGTAAATTTCCAACCGCGACTTTCCCATAGAGTTGTACGGAGCTCGCGTCTGTGTTCACACACTGCACCCGTCCTCCGTGGGTCCCCTGTGTCACTACTTTGGGTGGTTCCTTTGGGTCCCAGCGATTCTACGTGCTCTAGGCACTGTGTCTAGTCAAGTTGTGGTTCTTATACCACTTTCTTAGTATATGGTTTGGTCTCCCCCTGGAGCCCACTGTGTATTGTGCTATTTACTGTCGTTCTAGTCATTTAATATTGTGTGTCTTGTTCTCTAATCTCATAAAGAGATTAGTAGAGAGTGTTTAGTAATAAATACATATATTTTATATATACCTTGTGTGGTTCTCCTTTCATTTGGTCATTCAGGAGGTTATAGACTGGTAAAACAAGCTGCTTTACATTCCTTCGAGACTTAGCCTGAAGGCTGCTCTCCATAGCTACCACTAGGATAGCTTTCAATAAAGGTTGTCTTTAACCTAATCATCAATAAAGGTTGTTTGGACTGGTGCAAGGTGCCCACTTTAATAAGTGAACAGCATATACCAGGCCAACTTCTCACATCTCTTTCGAGCTCTATATTAATGGCCTTAACTTTACTGGTAAAAAGACTGAACGAGTTCTCAATTAATGTAAAAACTCTTAAGGTATTGCATCTTAGTGATGTAATCCTTGTTTACACTATATTTCACGTTTTACTTCATTGTGCTTTCTCTAAGAATATTTGTTTTCAAGATGTTGTGTCTAGTTTTTGTTTCTTGCAAGATATGAACCTTGCATAGTTAGTTGCATGAGATGAGCAGCCTCCTGTCTGAGTGAGTTCCAATTGTGGGTCCCTGTTGATGAGGGTGCACGTGTTTCTCACAGTGCCCGTCAGTGGGTCACAGAACTGCCAACCCACACGGTGCCACCGTGTGTCACACAATTTTGGCTCCCTTCATACGGTCACTGATGAGGAGTCAAAATCACAGTGGCAGAAATGACAATTGGAAAGCACTGTACAGAGCAGCTATTTCCAGCTCTTTTTTGGAGGCTGTAAGCAGCCGATGTCCATTAAGGTGTGTGGAAACATCCCAAGACATCCGAAAGTCTCTGCGACCCTTTGTTTTTTTGGGTGGGGAGAGATCGTGGGGGTTTGTGGAGGGGAGAGTGCCTCTTCAGTAGCTCTAGGCACGAGGCCCCATCCCTCCAAAGCCACACCCCCTCCTAACATGGTGGAAGTTTTTGTAAATTGGCAGAACTAGTGTCATAGAGGAGTGCCTGACTTAGGGTGACCAGGCGTCCCAGATTTGCCGGAACAGTTCCAGTTTTTTACGAGCTGTCCCAGCAGATTTTGGGAAATTTAGCTCATGTCCCGGTTTTGAGAGAGGATCGACTGAAAAGAGTGGGAGGTGCATTTTTCTGTTTTCTAAAGCCGGGATTGTTAGCAGCTGTTATAAGAAAGCAATTTAATTTACAGACATGATACTGGCTTTAAAAATTGCATTTTATTTATTTTCTTAGTGCCTCTTCTGTAATTCTATGCTGATGAGCGCTGTTATTCTGTGCACTCGGTTGATGTAAAATTGTAGTCCTTCTATTTTTGATGTGTCCCGGTTTTTGGTTTGAAAAATCTGGTCACCCTAGCCTGACTACATGCACATGCAATCCTGGGTGCCTCTGCAGAGGGCACAATGATAGTTGTATATGTGCCAATGGTATTCGTGGGAAAGGGTGAGATATGCAGATTGAGAATTTCATAAATATGTAGGGAGAACAATGGCGTGAGAGACTGGTGAAGACAGTGGTGTGGAAAGAGAGCAGGAGTGTCTCACACAGGCTGAAGGCCACTAACCCTTCCATGGGCTTTAGTAATGTTTAATTCACAGTCTCATATATTCAGAATTGAAACATTTTCATTTGTAATTATTCACTACAAAATCATTGTTGTTATTTATTCATCTGACACAGCTAACAAGCATTGACAAAGCCTATAGGACTGGCTTGTTTTATGTTTATTGCTGTGTGACATGTCTGGATGCAATATCAGAAAACTCACAGATAGGCACTCAAATACTGGCAATGCGACTCGCTGTGTGAACCACGGGATTTTAGCTTCCATCTTTTATGCTATGCCCTGATTACATTGGCCACACCTCTCAGAAAGGATTCCTAGTAGCTGCGCTTCTTTGGCCACACCCCTTTTAGAGACCTCCCCTTCCCCACACGCTTTTTTTAATCTCACTTAAAGCACTGCCCAGTGGCTACCGTTCCCACTCTACATGAAAGCTGTACTGGACCAACTATCAGTTCTGACTCTTTCCACAGTCCACTATAAATAGATTTTTACAGCATGTGCATTATTTTGTATTGAACTTGCATTTACACATTATGTCTCTTTCCTGTAGGCGATGGGGGCACAACAACCAAGCACACTGGTGAGCAATTCAAAGTCTTAATTTGCAAATCACGAAGTCCTATATAAATGACGCTTCACTCTCCCGGGTCCCGCCGCCAAAGACCCAGTCCTCAAAAATGAATTCTACAAATGGAAAGGAGCGTCAATGTATCTGCTATGGTATCCAATCAATTATTGTTTTTCGAGAATCAAATCCATAGGCAAACTTGTTTCATGTGTGTTTTCCATCTAATATTTCAAAGGAAAATCATAGCTCCACAATATAACAGTATCCAATTGTCAGCCAAATATAACAATATCCAATCGTCAGCCTGATGACGTCCAAGTAAGGACGAAACGTGTAGGCTGACGATTGGATATTGTTATATTTGGCTGACGATTGGATACCGTTATATTTTGGAGCTATGATTTTCCTTTGAATTAATAAATGGAAAACACACATGAAACAAGTTTGCCTATGGATTTGATTCTCGAAAAACAATAATTGATTGGATACCATAGCGGATACATTGACGCTCCTTTCCATTTGTAGAATGCATTTACACATTATTTACTACCCCCAGATGAGGAGCTGAAACATGATAAGTTACCATAAAGAGATTGGAACCTTTTAGCTGGAGGGTGTACACCTCTCCAGGGTCGGACTGGGCTATAGGGCAATATGGCAGTGCCAGAAGACCTGGTCTGACAGGTCAGCGCGTGGGCCATTTTCTTGGCT
Source organism: Calotriton arnoldi (assembly GCA_963921515.1). Taxonomy (NCBI): domain Eukaryota; kingdom Metazoa; phylum Chordata; class Amphibia; order Caudata; family Salamandridae; genus Calotriton; species Calotriton arnoldi. The sequence goes on along the minus strand of CAWUFW010007988.1, from coordinate 191,544 downwards.
GTTGTGAGACAGTTTTATGGTCCAGTGGGCTGGCATTAAATTGGTGATGTGTTTATTTCACAAATGCATGCAGTCTCCCATATCTTGCAAGACACCTAGACAGCATGGCTTTATAAGTTCAAAACTGCCCCAATTTCCGCAAAGGAATTTGAGATCTGCAGATTACAGAGATCTCTTCCACATATTAACCTTCTAGTCCTGGATTGAGCTCACAGGCTGCACGCGGATGCGAGCCATCTGCAGTTCTGTGCAAATTATACACAGATCTATCACAGCAGTCCGTATGTTAACCAGATGAGCTATTTACTACAGTGTTGCTTAACATTTTACTTCTGTCAACCTCTACTGAATCATCACTGGAATGCGGGAACACCCCCAAGTTATTATTGGAAGCTGGGACCCCTGTCCTAAGCAATTTCTATGATTTGAACTTCAAAACAATACACACAAATACAAAAAACAAGTATACAACAAAAAAAGCTAAAATATTGAAATATATTCTTTAATTCACAATCAAATATAAAGTTTTCACATTTTCAATGTTGCTTCTTGATTTGTATATACTTCATTCATTTTGATGTATTCATTTTAATATTATGTAATTTTGTAACACAGTTGCGGACCCCCTGAGTAGCCTTTGCGGACCCCCAGGGGTCCTCGGACCACAGGTCAAGGAACGCGGATTTACCAGGTTTGGAGATTCACCTGTGATGAGCAGGCTGCACCCAGCTCTACGCAGCAGGTGCATTCGACCTCCGAGATGCTCCATTGGTTGGATAGAAATGGAATTTCCTAGGACGTTCTTTGAAAGGTGCCTGCGATGGGTGTGTGTGTGGAGAGGGGGTATTCTGGCTTTGAACGCCCCTACTCCTTCGCCCCATCAGCGTTGGCGCCCCTCTCTGTGGGGGGGGGGGGACCTCTCCCCTTATTTCTGAAATGGATCCTGTCACTTGACATCACGGTGGTGGAATTTCAAAGGAATGGCAGGGGGCGGGGGATTAGGGAGGGAGCGGAGGCCTGCCAAGTCCAGAGGAGGGATTACAGGCACATGGGCTGGGGGAGGGAGGGTTTAGTTAAAGAGACCAGGCGGGCGGAGAGTTTCAGGAGAGGCGCCCGGGCTTGTGGGAGCAGCATGGAGATCCTGACAGGTACGCGAATAACGCGATGTTGACTTTTCTCCACTAAAACAGTATGTCGCGCGCCTTGTCGCGCTGTCTAACCGCGTGGTTCGTGGGGAGGAGCGGATGGAGGCGCGAGGCGTTGATATGTATTCACCTCACGCGATCCCCCGTCTCCTTCCTAAATTTGGATGGCAATGCCTTCGCATCACTTTAGTTCCGGCCGTAAGTAACAAGAAACTAAAAGTTTTAAACAGACTCCAGTCAGCATCCTTCCGGAAGTATTTAAGTGATCTGCTCAAGTACCATCGGCGGGTCACGGGGTTTGGTCCCAAAGAGGATTCTATGGGTGATCGCTGTGTCTGCCGAGGGGATGTTTGTACATACAACCTACCGGCCAAAAGTTAAAATCCAGTGAGATAACTCGGTGGGTTAATGCCGATCGCTGGTCTTATGTGGGGGATGAATGTGTCCACGCTGTATTGCAGAATCCACTCCGCCCCCACAAAACACAAGCGAGCCTGTCTGCTGCTATGCAGGTAGGGTTCACGCAGACACTCACAATAAGTGTAGGGACACACTACCTTACCTTTCATACCTCCTTCGCTTCCTTGAAGTTGAGGTACTGGGAGGGGTACGTCCGTACATTCCTTGCTCCTGGGAACATTCCAGGCCGATCCAACCCCTCTCGGGTTGTGGGTGACCTTGCTTTCGCATAGGAATTAAATCCCCTGTACTGTCCGGCACAGACCGGATATATCAAGTGGTGACCAAGAAGTCAATGTTTCTCAAACTCCCAGAAATCTCTCTGTCAGGTACACAGTTTGTTTGACTCAACCGTTTCTTCAACGCTTTTCATTTGGCTGCTGTTCTGGCTAAAGATCTTTAAACGACGGAACCACATTCTTGAATCCCAAGTACAATAATTTATTTTGCGAAAGCGTTACAGAAGTTGAACAATTATATAAACAAATGTATGTTGCGCAAACAGAATCCCTTTCTTCCATAACAATAGTAAGAGAAGCGGTTCTTGGGCAGAAACTACTACTGCATTACTTTTTCCTTTTCGCCTAGCATGCCCCCATTCTCTCACTTGTATCAGAGGAAGGTGCATTGTGCCTGTACCTCTTAGAGCAGTGCTTCCCAAACTTTTAAGAACCGCAACCCAATTTTTAAAACCACAAACTTTCGCGACCCACCTAGCTTTAATGGACATGAGGCGCATGATTTTTTAATGTAACTAAAGCATCCTGTGGTAGTGCACTGTCACTTACAAACAACACATTTTCCATTGAAATAACCACTTAATTTGCACAGACATACAGTTTTACTGATAAAAATATATTGCACACAAATGATAATGTGTGGAAATCAGGATTCGGTTAATATTTATTACTTGTGCATCACCAAGTAAAGTGTCTTGATTTCTTTCCTATTTAATTATTTGTTTCCATCACATTTCACAATTGCCCAAAAAGTGTGCTTCATTTTTGCTTTCTTAACTGCTGAATGTGTGCAGTTCATTTATAGGTATTTAAATTTTGCTGTGTGTCATAAAATAGATGACATCCTACAACCTTTACTTTCATACGCTCTGTACCTCAGCAAGATTGTCACATAATTCTCTTTACTTTTCTGACTGCAAAGTGAGAGGAGTTTTTAAACACCAATCCCCATGTTAAAAAAGCACCAATTTGTCAGAAAACATAGCCTGACATCTGACCTCTGTCTTTGAAGCACAGCAAATGTGACAAGATAAATGCAAAATTTAAAGGCATCTTTATTTATTGCTTGGACTTTTGCGACCCACCAAAAATCGTCTCACGACTCACCAGTGGGTCGACCCACAGTTTGGGGAACACTGTCTTAGAGCATAGCAGCATCTAATCATCCATTTCCAATATATGTCTCTGGTTTACCAGCATGAATTGTTTTCCAAAAACTCCTAAATTTGTTTTTCACTACTGCAAGGTCTACCATTGGAGTTACCTTATAACATTTAATAAGCAGGAATTTTCGAAATGGGAACAAGTAACCAGTTCATGTCTAGTGTCTCTGGAACTGGAATTTAAAATCCTAACTTATGGCGAAGTAGGATTTTGAATTACAATTTTGAAAATGCCACTTTTGAAAGTTCCCATTTTCCTGCCTTAGCCATTAATGCCTGTAGCCTGTACCTGGGTCAAATGACTGGGTATAGCTGACAGTTGAGCTTTGTGTATTCCTCCTAGACAGCCACACACAATAGGGAGCTTAGGTGTGCCTGGATGGGCAATCACTGGCAGGATGGGCACAGCCCCACTTAAACTTGAATAGGCTGTGTCCTGCCTCCAAACAAAGGGCTGCATACCCCCTGTAGTTTGTCTGGAGCCAGGACAGGGAAGGCAGAATGCCTTCCCTGACTTCAAAGGGAAACCTCTATAAACTTCTCCCCCACTTCAGAGTCCCAACTGGGTATAAATACGAGACCTCAGACACCACCACTTCAGTACACCTCTGAACCTGTGGATACTCTGTCAGGGGAAAGGACTGCTGAGCAACTTCTGCGCAGGCCCTCACACCCTTCGTCAACAGCAGCCTCGACGAAAGACGCCAGACTCGGAACTGACGCAATGCCCCATCTGCATGACGCATCCTCGATTCAGGGCTTTGCATCACAAGCCCTCGTTGTGATGCATCAGGACCTCGCATAGCAGCATCGCTGCATCTCGGATCAGGCGCATCGCTTCGGTTGCTTGACACATCTTCGACACAGATTCTCGCAACGTCCAGCAAATCAGAATTGAAGGTGCTCTGTTCAATGGGCCTAACTGGGTGCTTGTCAATGTGGTCGGCCTGAACTTGTGATTTTGTCCCTGTCTGGCGTGACCAAATATCCACAGTTGGCGCTTTATGCCTTTTGGCACTATTTTTGCTAAAATCTTTAAAACTGAATATCTCTGGTTCTACTATTAGGATTTTTGTCGTTTTGGTCAGGTTTCATTTATTAAAAATTACTCTATTTTTCAAATTTTGTTGTGTACTCCTTTTGTGGTGTGTTTTCACTGTGCTGCTGCTTGAAGTGTTGCACAAATACTTTAAACATTGTCTCTGATCTAAGCCTGACTGCTCTGAGCCAAACTACCTGAGGATAAAGCATAGGTTAATTTAGGGTTTGCTTGTGGCTTCACCCTGAGAAGAATTGTGGTTGCTGTTTGAGAAGGGTTTCTCCCACTCAACCAGTAATTCGATTTCTTACAAATGCGTTTTGATTCATGCATGCGGTGGGCCAATCGGAATGGTGAAAAACCATATTCATGTGCCCAAATTCTGTGTGCTCTTTGCTGTCTGTCCCTGAGTGAGTATGTATAATTTAATGCATAGCAAGTGGAGTTTTACCTGTTTGCATTTCATATTTTTGCATATATTTACAAATTGAGTATAGGGAAATTAGAATCAGGAAAATGTTTGCCCAAATGTGCCACCTAGGGTTAGAACCGAGGTTTCCAATTTCCAGGGACTGCATCTGACTCACTAAACCACAGTTCCTCAGAACACGGCAGCGGAAGATGCTTCCAGGTATATGAATAAATAAATGTATTGCTATATGGTGCTTGCTGCTGCGGTGTTACAGCACTGCAACTAACAAGTGTTTCTAGTAGCTAACTCAATGTTTCTCATTTAACCACCTTCCAAAGAAAGAAGAACATCCTGTCCTGCCTAGGGATGATGTTCAGATTATACACAGAGCTCAGCAACAAGTGGTCTACTCCACTGAGCCATCCAGTGCTTAATTTGTTAAAAAAAAACAAGTGTCGGGGCTCTCTTCAGGAGGCCACTGCAGCTTGCACCACACATTGCCCCTGTCTGCACTGCCAATGACAGTAACAACACAACAACTAACTATCACACTCTTACAAGTGTGACAATTCAGACTATTCTAGGCCCCTAAAGCTATAAGAATTGCTTGGGCGGCAGGTAATAAACATTTTTATTGTATACTGAGTTAATAATTGGATGTTGTTGTGGTCGTCTCAGACAACGTCGCCTTGTGGCACACTGCCACAAGCGCCACTGTTGACAATTAAGTGGCGGTGCCGAGCACCGGAAACAACCAGGTCAAATTAAGCATTGGAGCCATCCCTCCACCTAGCCCATAGCTTCACGGTCTCTTCATGGGATTTTGCAGCAGCATACTGGCATTATGTAGAACCCAAGGGACCGGTTTAAAACTGCTAGGAACATATCACACCAGCTTGCCAAGGCCATACCTATTGGTTTTGTCAATGCTTCTTTTTCTTCTAGGCTAGCTGGTCCCCTACTTAGGAGGAGAAAGTGGTCTGATGACTTATCTTGGTGACTGCAGTCAGCCTTAGTTTCTATCGTGGGTGATTTAACTACATTATTTGATTCTGGGTAAAGCACTTTACCTCCAGCCGCGGCCTGTGCAGTTAAGAGCAGGGGGGGTGGTGGGGCCGGGTTGGGGGGGATTTTGACAGACGACGACGAGTGAAAATTAAATAAATAATTAATTTCCCCCGTCGTCTGTCGAAATCCCCCCCCCCCCGCCCCCCAGCTCCATCGCCACGCTGCTCTTACCTGCACAGGTCGTGGCTGTTTACCTCTCTAAGCCTCAGTTCACCAATTTTCTAAAACAGGGAGTATCAAGAACTGCTAAACACCTATCTATATTTAAAACAAATAACAATTGATGCAACCAAAGGTGCTTCGTCTGCTCGTTTGAGGCATGCACTTGATAAATGAATGTGGCCTGTGTTTGTAGCCTTTCCCCTGTTTCCAAAACGATCAGTGGCTATCGGCGAAAGCCACTATCATGTACCACTCGGGCCTCAAGCCCTCGAGTAATACTGCTGCACACTTAACTTGCCAGTAGTAGCAAGGTTGAACAGAACAGCCTAGGCTTGCTCCGGGAGCTTGTAGTAGGTTTGTAACTCAAACACCATTTGATACAGTAATCTCCTTCAGTATCTAACCAAGGTTACATTTTCGAAAAAGAATAATCATTTATATATATATACTTAAAATAATTATCAGCATAAAAGCAATTTCCCAACATCATCTTAGGCCAACTTATGACCCATTACATGTATGTGGGAAGGCGCTAGAAGCATTATAGCATGGAGTCTAGAAACACTGTTGTTCTATGTGCTGGAGATCGCAAGAATGGGGACATATCCGGAAAGCTTTGGGTCCCAGTTGGTTACTAAGGGCAGTATTTCACAATGATCAATAGTTGCTGGTAGAATATCACATATGTATAAAGTGTTCTACGGTATATTTCCATGTGTCCTAGTTTATCAGGGAGTCTGGAAGCAAATCTCAATGGGTTTGAGCCCGTACTTGCGCAAAACTGGTAAAAATGCCTCCAAACATCCAGCTGATGTTGGCCACTGGGGAGACTGTGTTTGGTGAAACGAGGTGCTGGACAAGTTAGTGCTAGTGTTAGAAATGGGATTTCTGGTTGGCTAGGGCTTGCGCCTAAGCCAGGCAGAAACCACCACTCTAGTCAGGGCAAGGGAGTTACACGCTGAAGATAGCCCCTGCTCACCCCCTTGGTAGCTTGGCACGAGCAGTCAGGCTTATCCCAGAGGCAATGTGTAAAGCGTTTGCGCAACATACACACACACACAGCAGCAACACACTAGGCACACCACAAAAGAAACTCCACACAAGGTTATATCAAAAATAGCCTGTGTATTATCATAAACACATTAGAATAGTAATCACATAATATACAGTGTGCCAACTGGCACTAGGCAATATTTACAGGGGATTATATACACATGACAGGGCCAATTGGGCCACTGTCAGAACCATCACAAAGCACAAATAGTAAATGTAGAACACAACCAGTAACTACTGGTAAGATACCGTACTCAGTATTATATCCTGCAACAAAAAAACCACAGGATACATAAATCACATTACGCATGAATCACATTAGGCATAAAACACAGTATGCGCCAACCTCATAAGTATAAATCACATTAGGTAATAAGCATCACCAGCATAAACACAGTATGCCCTAATCGTGGGGCATAATACCATAAAACGGACCCCAGGCCAACTGGCCTTTTCACTGGGCTCAAAATGCCCACTGTCCAGAATGTCAGGACTCTGCTCCTCTCTGCGCCGGTCCTCAGGCAACTCCGCTCTTCGCACTTCACCCGGTCCGGTCCCCCTGGTGCCGACCTCGGTACCCACGAATCACCAAGGGAAGCCCCCACTCCTCGGGGACTCTCTCTTCTTCCGGCGGCATACGCGGGGCTTCCCTCAGCTCACGGGAGCCCCGCTTGGCATTCACTGACTTCCGACAACACGCGGCAGGCCCTGCCCACAGTCAGGCACAGGAGCCTGACTTCCTGTCGAGCTTCCGCCGCTCTCGGCGATTTCTCGGTCAAGTGCGGGGTGGGCTCCCGCTCAGGAGCACACGAAGAGCGGGGTGGGCTCCAGCTGTAAATAAAAGCAATTGCGGGGTGGGCACCCGCTCGAGACGCACCAATGCGGGGTGGGCACCCGCTCTCCAAAGGAACTCAGGGGAATCCCTATGCCGGGGTTCCTTCCAGCAATCTTGGCAGCAGCACACTGCAGGCTACCCACGCAAGATAGGGGAATCCCCAGGTCACAGCTCAGTGCTGCAAATAAAATAGAAGCGCTCCACGAGGCGCTAGGTCCTTGGAAGTCCTTAAAGTTAAAGGGGGAAAAGGCTGGGCCCAGGCAGGCCAGCACACAGGGCCCTTCAGCAGGGAGGCAGTCCCTTGTGGCGGTTCCTCCTGAGGCCCAGCAGCAGCAAGCCCCCCAAGCACAGGAACAACACAACACTTTCGTGGGGTCACAGCCCCTTTATATATATTTTCTTTGCTTTGTCTGCCCTGGCACAGGGCTTGGGGAACCAGCCTAAACTGGTTCAGGGGGGAATTGGAGCACTTTGTTTACCAGGCTCCTCTTCCCCTTTGTCAGGTGGGGGCTCGTCATCGGACACCCCACAGGGGGGCGGAGCCAGCATTCACTAGGGCAGGCACAATCCTATTCAGGGTCAGGGAACTACTCCTCCCACTACTCCAAATGCAGATGCCCTATTCAGCCTAGCACTGACTCGCCCTGCCCCTCCTGGAGCCACACACACCTCACCAGCCCCTGTCACTCAAAAGCCAGACATGCAATTCACATCAGGCAGGCAGACACATAGCACACAGAAATGCCAACTTCTAAAAGTGGCATTTCTAAAATAGTTATAATAAATCTGCGCACACCATTGCGTAGCATTTATTATCACTATTCCAAATATACCAAACTTGACCACGCTGCGCCTCTCAGATCAGGAATTACCACTGAAACACTTATCAGGGAATCCCCTATGCATTCCTATGGGAGGGCAGCCCCACAGTAGTGAGAAACCAAAATGGCTGTTTGTCACTACCAGGACATGTCACACACTTAAGGTACATGTCCTATCTTTTACCTACAATGCACCCTGCCCATAGGGCTAGCTAGGGCCTACCTTAGGGCTGACTGACATGCAGTAAAAGGGGGGTCACAGTCATAGCGCACACTTTAGGTGCCACGTCACAGCGGCAGTAACATTGCGCGCACAGGCCCTGCAATGTCAGAGGCCTGAGACAGGTTTGAAAGGCTACTTTGGTGGGTGGCGCAATCAGCGCTGCAAGCCCACCAGTAGCATTTAATTTACCAGCCCTTGGTATATGAGATCCCACTTTACAAGGGACTGACAGGTAAATTAAATTGGCCAAACAGGTGTAGACCAATCTTACCATGTTTATCACAGAGAGCCCACGCACTTTACACTGAACAGCAGTGCTAAAGTGCCCAGAGTCCTAAAACCACCAACACCATGTCAGAAAAAAGGCTAGGAGAAAAGCAAAAAGTTCAGGGATGACCCTGCAAAAAGGGCCAAGTCCAACAGCTAGTTACAGTTCGAACTGGGTCCATGGTTAAGGTTATACTTTTGAGGAGGGCGGCAGCTGGTGTTGAATCAGCCTTGGACCCCCAACAGAGGTCCCCAGGGGGTACCAAACGGTAGGGTCTGTTAACTTGTTTAGCATCTAATAGCAGTGAGAAATTTCCTTTTCTCTGCAACATCCACAGAGCATGGACCATCTACTGGTTACCAAAATTGGCAAGCAAGCTTGGGTCTGTGGTCAAGGTCCCACCAAATCCATCAACCTCACTCCACTATGTCTCCAGAAGTCCGGGCAGTTAATGAGTGGTTCTATTTGGGAGTAAGGTTACTAGCTTCTGTCACTGAAACATGGTCCAGTGACCTAAGATGAAAACAAAAACTCTTTGTGTCTCTCTTAGGGTGGGGACAGGATACAAGCTTCCACAAACTCGGGATATGACAAAATGGCAGCACAGATTCACCACCAGGTGCAGTCAGTCAATGGTCTAAGCACATCCTCGACCCTGAGGTGTATCGGGTGTCTTAAATTCGATTTCAGGCTGTAGGATGCAGTCTCTCAGGGCAAGCCGAGTCCCACAAGACATCCTCCTTGAATATCAGATCCAGATATCTGGTTCTGGAGTGCGAGATCTTATCCAAGTCTCAGAGGCACTGGAGATAAGCCAGGTCCAAACGAGGTTTGGTCAGTTCTTTGCTCCAAAACAAATCTTGGGACTGGTAGGATGTACATGTGGACTCCCTGAACCCTCCCAGAACGCTCCTGGTGCTTCCGAGAGAAAACAACAAAAAGGGTGTTGAATCTAGAAAGGTATCAGAGAAGAGGACCTTTGTGTCAGAGGTGCGTAGTGCAGGTACTGAAAAGCCGGTTCTATTCCCAGATTTGTGGGTAATTATACATACAATGAATCTACATGGAACTCGTATACAAAGTCAGCAATTATCTTGTAAATTTGAATTGGAGTCAGCCCCCTGGGGCCTGAGTTGGACAACCCTGGTTTATTTTGTGCTTTAATTCTCATGCCACCTCAGAGGACACTCTCCACTGATCACGTGGATTTACAGGCTTTTAACATGCAACCATCGCACTAGAGAAATGCCACATATTACACAATCCACTATATACAGGTAGCCCAGATACCAGATATGGGGTCTTGACTGATATTCCACGAAAATATCTGTAGGTTAAAATAAAAAAGTGGAGGTGTTTGCTGTGTCAGCCTTGTGGTCTCCTTTTAACTTGTAACAGGGGCAATAGCCACTAATGTCTATAGTTGGGTGCACTATGCAGCAGCGCCCTGTGCTCTGCTAGTGGAACATTGAAAACATTAAGGTATACGAGCTAAAGACCAAGGGGCTGCTAATTCACATCTGAATAGTTATTTGCCCCAATTTTAACATCCTGATACTCTTTTGGGATAAGGTGTTTTCTTATTAAATTAACTGATTCTGTTAGTAAATGTGGTAAAAGCTCGAACTGTATTGTACTATATCTACTTTAGCTCAGTCTTTGAACTTTGAAGACTTTCCTATGAGCTAAAATGTGTTTAGAGTCCCCAAAACACTTTTTTTTTTACATTTTGCAAGTCGCGTCCTGCTTTGTGTAATATTTCTCAGCCACTCTCGTGTAATGTACCTCAGTTGTTAAATTCTTTTTTGGACAACAAACAAATTAAGATTATTTTGTATTTGTATGCGAAAATACCCCCAATGACTTGCTTAGGTTAAGAGATAAAAGGATTCAGGATTTTGAGGTTGATGTTGGTAGGGAAAATATCACTACAACCTTTACCCTTATGAGACGAGTGTTGAACCCTGACAGTCTGGGATTAAGTAATAACAGACTGTATGGCATCTTTATTATGCTTCTTTGTGATGAATTGCCACTGGAATGATGCTTCAAGATATACAAGCTGTCAAGAGGATGAGGCAGAACTGGTACACAGATGGTGTACCCATCACCGCCATGGCATTTTGAGGAGGATGTTAGATTACGGAGTCAGTGTGTGTTCTATGATGTACTTATACGGACATGACATTTTAGTTGCTGGTTTATGGCCTTTTGTTTAACCCCTTGACCGCGGTGCGAATTCCGCCGCGGTGCGGGTGATTTATGAGTGGGTGTGGTTCGGACGGCCCCCGGCCGTCCTCTGCACACGCCCACTGTGATGTCGGACGCACGCAAAGGGTTAAAAAAGGTCCTTGTTGTCTCTATTGCAGGCAACTGGCTATTCACTAATTGCCCTGGAATATTAATTTGTTCTAGTTTTTTTTCTTGATGACGATCTTGGGTTTACAGCTTTTTAGGTCGAGCCTGGGCAGTGCATGCGCTGCTCTGCGAGGCATGCTGTATTGGAGTATGGACTTGAAGCTCCGCCCACTCTCCCCCCATATTTTTCATTGGCTTGTGTCATTGTCCTTTGTAAATGCTGACTTCAGATTAGTGAATAGGCTTGTTAGTCCCTCCTTAGTACTGCCTTGTCTTCATTTGTAACCTCCCATGAGGACTGGCCCTTTTACTTCTGTTGTTAAACGGTATGTCTTATTTAGTCTGTAAGCACTATTTTCTTTAATGAGTTTCTCCTACTGCAGGCACGCCATGCTTTCCTGCAACAATCGGCGCGCCATGTGCGCTTTCACTTTCCAAGCAGCCCAGGGCAATGAAATGAGATAGGTCTCGCATTTACAAGACTTTGAGCTATTGGCATTGTAAATGACAATGCCTTTTATTTATGTGTTAATTATAAAAATTGATAAATAAAAGGCATTGTCATTTACAATGCCAATAGCTTAAACTCTCGCAAATGTGAGACCTATTGCATTGCAAATGCTTGTTTTGTCTTGTAAAGATGCCTGTGCATAAAACGTTTCTTACAACTGTAATGAATATACTGGTCCGTTGTCATAAGTATCTGTTATGCAATATTCTGTTGTTTATGTCTTTTAAGCACACCACCTACAATATAAACTTCCATTTTCTGATTACCTTTTATCATACTCTTTTCTGAGATTACAACTTGACTCTACTAAGGCAGTGCGTTCAACAACATAAGGTCCCTGCTTTCAGTTTCCATAATGTCCTAGCCTAAGGGGTTGCTTCATTTATCATATTTTCTTTCTAAGACAGCTTGGAGGAACACATATAGAGTAGCCCAACCTTGCTGGGCACTACACCTAACCAGAAGCAAGACTTTTTGGCTTTGCCAGTGCTTGTGCCATGCACAGTGTTGTCATTAATGATGTCATTTCAGATGTTGCATTGATGTTCTCAGTGTTGTCGTAGAATATGTCATGACTGATGTAATATGCAGTCCATGGCAAGGGTGCGAGTTATAGATACTTCAGATAATTATAACTGGTGAATTTCAATGGTTTTGATGAGTTTAAAATGTAATGCTTTAACTGACAATTTCAGTTAAATATAATGCCACTTTAACCTTTGGTTTTTTTTCAGTGAATTTCTGGGTTTTTTTAACGTAAATTAATATTTTATTACCATACCCAACTAGGCCAACCAGCCCCACACATGAGGCTAACACTGGCCAACCAATGTGGGCAGCCAACCCTCCTACCACACACAGCCTTTGGCTGTGCGCAGGGTGGGATTGGCTGCAGGCCCTGTGCCCAAACCCCTGTGGTCGGTCAACCACCCACCTCGCTCAGCCTTTGGGGTTGGCTTCAGGGTTTGGTCTGGCCGGCGTCCAACCACCATGGGCAGCCAAAACCCTGTCACTTACAGCCTTTGGCTGTGCTCAGCTTGGGGTTCTCCACAGGGCCAATACGGCTGACCACCAACTCCCTGCCGGGCCTTAGGCTATGCGCAGTGTCGGGTTAGCCACAGGCCAGGCCCTGCACCCATCTCCAGCGGGCTGCCATCCCTCTGCCATGCACAGCCTTCGGCCATGTGGATCATGAGGTTGGCCGCAGGGCCAGGCTTGTGGTCAGGCCATGCACCTAAGCCCACGGGCTGCCAAGACCCCGGTGCTCCATGGCCTTGCAGTGCCCCAAGGCCCGCCCTTTTTTTTCATAGTACCACGGTACTACTGCAAAATTACCCAGGGGCTGCACTGTATTTCTGCAGTGCTGCAAAAAAAATGTTTTCATTTGACCTCAGGGGATGTCCCTTTGGGCCAGGGGGTCAGTGTAGCCCCCTTATTTTCTATTTTTATTTGTTATTTACGACATTGGGAATGACTCTCCGAGTCATTAAATGGCAGCTGCAACTTTCTCTTTATGTTGCGACCAGCCAATCAGATTGTGTGTTTTGACCTTACGGCACTGCAGTAGCATCGAGGGTGTGCCACACCAGCCAGTCAGATTGCATGTTTCATGCTTGCAGTACCTCACAGAAGTACTGCGAAGTTAACTGCTTCGCAAGATATCTATATATTTTGAACCTTAATTTCTCAAAACTACTGAACAGAATTATACCTAATAACAAAAAGCACACTTTCAAGATCAAGATCTAGCTTTCTACCATATTTGGTGTAATTTTGTTGAGCCCTTTTGGCAGTAGCATTGTCTAAAGTTCCTATGGGAAATTGCATGAGATAAACATGTTTTGGAACCCCCCTTTTCTTGGCCCCCCCATTTGACAGATCACCCTGAAACTTTCTAGGAAGGAGCGGAGGTGGATGAACCTTCTTTTTGAGAATTGTCTGTGAAGATTCGTCAAAGTTGTAAGCAAATCAAAAAATCTATTTGCTATAACTACACAGGGGTGACTGCCACAGTGCAATGTAAATATATATATATCCCCGAAATAGAAGAAAGTATGCCTGTTCCCATTATGTGTGGTCACCTTTTAAAAGTGGAGGGTGTGGACGACACTCCCATTCGTGATTAAGGCTCGGAAATGGAGGCGAAACGCATTGGATTGCGGAATCCTGCCATGCATCTAAATCGTCAATACACGCTCATATTTAACCTCCTGGGATCAGGCGACAATGGGCACTTGCCCATCATGTGCTTAGGGCCCCTGTATATAAAAAGCTTTGGGTGCGATGAGTCGCGTTGGGCACTTGCCCTTTATCAGTTGTGGCCCCTTTTTCAATGTGTATAGGGTCTGCATTCTGACACACAGGTATTAGAATGAAGTCAGTACCAAGAGTAAGAAGTTCAGCCTACAATCTCGCTTTGTGTTTCAATCTATGAATTATGCGGTAGCGAACAGCACGTGTCACTTTAAGTTTAATGGTATTGTGTCACTTTAATTGTTAAATATGCGCTGTCACTTTAAACTTTGTTAAGGCCCAGGAACATGTACATAAGTAACTAAGATGGCAACCACAATAGGTTTGACAAAGGCAGCTGCGGCTGCTGAAATGCGTTACCAGTTGTTTTGCCAATAAATCGTCCTTGAGCGATCCCGAGCGTGCTGGAGTCTGTCTTGATTGAATGGCAGGTGTGTGGAGCTGATGTGGAATTTGTGTCCGAGGTCGAATTCCAGCATGCCCTCTCGGTTTCGAGCACCACGGAAATCGGGGACGAGAGACTGCTGTACTGCGTACACAATGTGGAGCCCCCCCCCCCCCCCACTGGGAGACCGAAGATACCGGAAAGGAAGTTGCAGGTGCCGCGGGAGGAAATCCCTTCGGTAACGCGGTAAGCCTGATTCTTGTGCTATCCAGTGTTAAAGGGGAGAGAGGAGAGCGGCATTGATTCCGCAGAGCAGGACGCGGAGACAGACGATAATTGGCAACAGTGTTGCTAAACCATGGACTGGATTAGGGAGAGACTGACGCTGAAAGACTGTTCAGCGATACCGATGTTGCTGAGGAACCGAGCATCTCCAGTGCAGAGGGCGGAACAACAAAGCCCAAGGGGCATAAAGAGATCTTTAAAACATTGGATACATTGTTAAAACGTGAAACATCGAAGTGGTGGGAGAGCAGGTCTCTAACCCGGTACTTAGAAGTTGGCCGGGTACCAAGAGCCTTAAGAATACTCATTGCCCAAACCTATGAGAATCCGCATCCAGAGATGTTGAGAGAATAGGCAGAAAACAACGCTGATTCATCAAAACGGATGTTGGCCATATTATTTAAGTATGCAGACATTGACAGGCAGGCGCGTCTGAAAGAGATCGAGCTCCTAAATGAGGAATTAGAGCAAGCTACCAGAGCAGGAGGCAATTAAGAAAATGTATTCTGAAATGCAAGAGCGAGTGAAGAAATATGAACAGGTCATCAAAGACCGCCAGACCACCAAATTCAGGCGGGACAAGCTGGATTACCAGCGGGGCCAGATTTTCACATTCTCTAAAAGATTTGAAGGAATTAGGCGACAGAAGTTGTCTCAGAATTTACAAACAAAGCCTGTGCCTAACAATGAGGAGACTAGCTCGGAGCCCAGTTCTGAGGTGGACATAGACAGTGAAGATGGGAGACAGCTGATGGGGAAAATACCCACAGTAGAAGATGAGCTCCGTTTTTTACGGTGGTACAGAAACACAAACCTCAGACCTTTGGCAAGCCAGGAAAGAATGTATCGAGGAGGCGGAAGAGGCAGAGGAAGAACAGGCGGTCAGGAAGGATAAATGGCCAGAAAGGGAGCACAGAAGAAGACCAAATGACTTTGGACACATCCGACTGTAATGTGGTGAACCTTACTGACCTCGTATTAAATACAGGAGAAATCAATATCCTTACGCGTGGTTTATCTTACTGTGTTTCGAAAAATATGGACTATGTCCAAACAAGAATAAATTGTTTTAAATTTACACGCAAACTCAGGCTAGCCAAATTTTTCGCAACTAGTAAAAAGACTGGAGTGGTGCAGCAAGAGGCATCAATAGGTGGTGAGAGTCTGGAGGTCTCCGAACTCAATTTATTACGTGACCTGGATAGTCTTTCCAGGGATGATGCAACTGAACTTACAGATGATGTCTTGGCTAGGGAGCAGGATTTGCATGCTTTTGGTAGACCTGTTACTCCATTCAAACCCAGGTCGGTTTTCCTGCCCATGGTCCCAAAAAATTCCATTGACACCTTTACTGATCTGGTAGTTCAGGATCTTAAGAAACTTTACTCACATTTTGAGGTTGGGGAAACAGCGGACTCATCTAAAATAAACTACATGAGCTTAGTGACAAACTTACGCTTTCGTCCTGACATAGTAGTGAGACAAGCGGACAAGGGGGGAAATGTTGTACTATGGCCACTAGCTATGTACCAGGAGGAGGCTTTAAGTCAGCTCATTGACCACCTATGTTATGCAAGAGTAGAAAAAAGCACCTTGCAGGGGGTAACCGCGAAATTTCACACTGATTTGAACCATTGGAGAGCAGTGGGTCTCATCTCACAGTTGGAATATAAGTTCCTTAAAGTAGGGAATCCGATCATACCAATTCTTTACTTGATACCAAAGGTACACAAGAACATTAGTGTACCACCTGGCCGGCCCATCATTTCGGCCGTAGGTAGTCTCTTCGAGAATACCTCTAAATATTTAGATCATTTCCTTCAGGTCCCAGTCAAAAAGTTACAATCCTAACCGAGGGATACAGGTGACTTCTTGAAGAAGATTTATGACATAGGATGGCAACAGGATTACATCATGATCACACTTGATGTGACATCCCTCTATACCAGTATTTCACACACAGACGGAATAAGGGCAGCGCAACACTTCCTTAGCTCACGGCCAATATCACTATATAAGCATACAGAGATGTTGCTGAGTATGCTTAATTGGTGTTTACGTAACAACATTTTCCTGTTTGGATCTAATTTGTACCAACAGATGAGGGGCACTGCCATGGGCACCTGCTTCGCCCCCAGCTATGCGAATCTGCATATGGGCTGGTGGGAGGAGCAGGTGCTGGCAAAGAATTTTGCCACTGAACTATCTAGGAATGTGATCCTGTGGTCACGCTATATAGACGATCTTTTCCTCATATGGCGTGACAGATCCTCAGCCACAGACTTTGTTGAAAGATTGAATGACAATGAGCTTAATCTCCATTTCACCTCGTACATAAGTGAGAAAGAGGTAGAGTTCCTCGATCTGACTATCTATAAGGTGGATGGGACTCTGCAAACCAAAACATTCAGGAAGAGCACTGCGGGTAACACGGTGCTGCATGCTCAAAGCTTTCATCCAATAAAGCTCAAAAACAGTATACCCTATGCAGAAAATCTCTGCATGCGGAGGAACTGCAGCAATGCTGAACAGCTCCAAAAGGCTCAAACAGAATTAGCAGGGAGATTCCTAAAGAGAGGGTACAGTAAAGTCACGTTGGAGTCAGCTAGAGTTAAGGCAAATAAGAGTCCCAGAGAGAAGCTCATCTTTGCGGAGGGGAAGCAAAGGCGCACACACCGAGTGACACAGGGCAACCCATAAGGTTCATCACAGGGTATAGCGAACAACATCAGAAGATTTGTGCCATTTTTCAAAAACATTGGCACTTGATTTGCAGTGACCCGATCTTAGGTCCTAGGATACACAAAAGACCTCTGCTAACATTCCGGAAGGCAAGGTCCATGAGAAAGGATCTAGTTAACAACACTCCAGGAATAAAACAGCAGGAGACTTGGCTAAGTGGGAGCAAAGGATTTAGACGTTGCCACAAGTGTAAGGCATGTAACTATGGGGTCAATACAACTGAGGTGCCTCTGCCATTTTCTGACATCAAATGGCAGATAGTGAAACCACTTACATGCAGGAGTGAGTATGCCGTCTATGCTCTTAGGTGTAGTTGTCACAAACTGTATATAGGGAGCACCATCTTACGTGTACACCAACGTATCCTACAGCACAGACGAGCCATCAAGCACAAGGATCAGACGTATCCTGTTGCAAGACATTTTGAGCAGGTCCACAACAGTGACGTCAACAACTTAGAATATTTTGTGTTAGATCAAGTGCTAGTGAGACCAAGGGGAGGCAACAGAGAGAGGTATCTGAGGCAGTTAGAATCGAGATACATCCTGAGATTCAACACAAAAATACCTTATGGCCTCAACACAGAAGAGGATTTGCATGTCCACCTGTAATATGTTTTTATGATAATGAGGGGGCTATTTTAGATGATTATCTCTAAAATCCTCCCATCTAGTCATCCATTGTTAATAGAAGTAAGCTTTAACAAGCATTTGCAATGCAATAGGTCTCGCATTATTAAAGTTTGAGCTATTGGTGTTGCATTATTTAGCAATGAAGACAAGGGAAACATAAATATAAACTAGGATAACAAATGTGCACGGTGGAAGCCGATGGATAGCGCGAGGTATAAGGCATCCAAATACCACAATATGGGTTGGGTGCGGGGATCGGGCGCACTCCGGGAGATTTATAGGATACCTTAGTTTCTACATTTGTGGATTAAAATTTGTGTGTCCAGTACCCCTCAGACTGACCTATGCCCCGGCTCTACACTGACACCGCCCTTTCACAAACCTAACCACACACCCTGATGGGAAGCACCGAATAGCCCTCTCTCAGGATCACCGAGGGGCCCTCCAAGAGTGCTGCGGAGCCGCGAGGAGCTGCGCGAGCGCCGCACCACGACCACAGCCGCATATTCAACAGAGCACCGGGCACTGGCGCAGACAGGGTTAATCGATGATGCGCCTTTTCAATAGCAGGAGGTAAAGGGACAGCTACCCTGTCTTTGTGGCGACTTTGAGAGAGTGTGGGAAAGCCTTTTAGGCCTAGTGCTTCATGAGGAGAGAATTTCCTCTGGGGCACGCTAATGACACGGTGTTAAAATGTAGGGTGTTGATAAGTCACTAACAATTACACCGAATCCCAAATCATTTCATGTTAAATTTACCTACCAGAAAGAAAGTAACGGAGTCACTGCTGCTGCGGTCAGTACAGAAATGATTAACTGACATTCTCTACTGCTTCTGATATCAATACAAAAACAAGAAACTGACATTCTCGCAGTGCTGCTGGAACATAAATAACTGACAGTCCCTGCTGCTGCATCAGTGCAGAAATGCGACTAACTCTGCTTCGGCCATAGAGAAATAAATGAATGTCAGTCTGTTGCTGTCAGTGCAGAAATACGTATTTGACCGTCTCTGCTGCTAGTACAGAAGCAAGTGACATACTCCTGCTCTCAGTACATACAAAATTAACTGCCGCCAGTACACAAATAAACAAGTCGCGGACTCTGCTGCGCTCATTCTAGGAATGAGTGACTCGGCGGTGAGAGGATGCTTGGGGTCAGATGGAACCAGAGCCTGCAGCTGCCAGCAGTCGCCGATAGTAACATGCTTCATCGCGCTCGAAGTTACATGACATATCGCGATAGCCACGTGACTGTAAGCGCAATGGGGACACTAACCCTCCATCTCTGGCACACCCGTAACGAAGTTAGAATGTGTATGGATGCGCGGAACCAGCCATACCCCAAGATAAGTCCAATATTAGTAGCTGCCAGTGGACTGATTCCAGCGTGAATCATGTCTGCCGCTCGATTACCTATGAATATCCACATACTTAATACATGTGTGCGCATGGACATGCGTAGCAAGGGGGCTGCAGCACAGAAGCACTTACCGAGGCTAAAGGCGTAACGTGCTGGGCCTGTAATCGATGCTATCGATCGTGGATTCCTATCGATCGTGGTTTTCAGCTTCCTA
This sequence comes from Calotriton arnoldi, assembly GCA_963921515.1. NCBI lineage: Eukaryota > Metazoa > Chordata > Amphibia > Caudata > Salamandridae > Calotriton > Calotriton arnoldi. The sequence continues at coordinate 171,916 of CAWUFW010007988.1, read as the reverse complement.
CACACCCACTGGAATACTGGGGGTGGCTGTGACGTGTTGATTTGTGTCTCTGTAAACCGGACTATCGATCACGCGTGTGCGTGGTATGAACAAACAGGCATGCATACACGAGCGGTGGCGACAGTGAAAACGGACAAAGAGCCAGGTGAAGACGCGGCGGATACACACAGTAGAACCGAGTAAAGCTGAGACTGGCAGGGAAAGAAAAGGCAGCACGGACAGATGGATCGAAAGAGACAGACAGACTGAAAGGGAGCAACGTGGAGTGGGAAAGGGAGGACGAGAGCCGGGTGGGGCCAGCGCCACGTTGAGGGGCCACAAAGGTCACATCTATAGGTGCACCATTATAGAAACTATAGAATGAGACCGGCACTTGCGGCTGTGTCGCGAGGACAGAAAGACTGCCTTAGCCAACAGGTGCACGTGAACCATGCCAGTGACCCAAAATGTATGGCTGGGCTGTACAGTGTGCTGGGCCCATAGTCCCGCCCTTACACCGTAGGGGCGATTATCACCGCGAGGTTTGTTGTGCTTCTGTTCTTGTTTTTCATGCATTACAACAAGCCGCGTTTAACGACGCTTCACTGGATAGGGCTGTACTTTACTGCTCTGTGTTTTCATTGACTTACCCTACCCAGTGAGTGTTCTGCCGCAGTGTGTCTTCGGTACCTATGATGGATCGTGTAACCTCCACGGCACAGCGTTCTGTTCCATGTACTGTGTGTGCACTGTCGCACTCCCGGGCACTGCGCTCTTCTGCATTGTAATGCTTTGTGTTCAGTTTTCCTGCGTGTTGTTGGTACTCCAATATGTCCCACTTTGCGCGGTTGTGCTGGTTTTAAAAGACTCTGTTGAACTCTGTGAGTTGCTGTGTCTTCGAATATTTGTCTGCCATTGAACGGGGCCCCCTGTTTTCAGACACGGCCTTTTGGGGGGCTGTTGTGTGTAATGAGGATGCAATGAAGGGTCTGGGTATACTACGGACGTGTGCCCATGTGCGCAGTTTCTTTTGTACAAATCTTTTAATCCAAATCATGACAGGGGTGTCTCGCGAACCGCTCGGAGCCCCGCCTGTCTCGAGGCTGTCTCGAGGGAATAGAAACCAGTGGTGCGCGCGCACCACAGAGGAGCGGGGGCTAGAGAGCGCGGCAGCAAAAGCGAGACGAACGTGCGCTGCTGCGCGTTCTGGCCACCGTCGGGAATGGGTGCGGCAAAGGCGGGACATGCGCCCGCCTTTGCCCAATCGCGTGCCGTTTTTCCTAAAAAAACGCACGCTACAGCCAATGAGGGCTTCTGAAAACAAAACCACACGTACGAGCGTGTGGGTCGTTTTCAGAAGCCCTTTCTAGAGGTCTCGCGCTGTGCGAGCAATGCTGCGCACTGCAACACTAGGCGCGAGACCTAAAAATGAGGTTGCTCCTGCAATCTGTTTCCCAGAATGATTCAGACCATGATTGATGCATTTCATGTTTGTGTAATTTATAATTTCCTTTTTGGGGGCACATTTGTGTATGTTTGGTTTTGTTTCAATTTTGTATTTTTGTTGCCGCATTTGAAGTTTTAACACAACAAGAAGAGAAGCAGGATTACTGTTTAACTGCATAACAATAGTGAATGACTGGGTGACAATGGGCACTTACCCGTCATGTGCTTGAGGCCTCTGTTTATAAAAAGCTTAGGGGGCAATGGGTCGCGTTGGGCACTTGCCCTTTATCAGTTATGGCCCCTTTTTCAATGTGTATAGGGTCTGCATTCTGACACACAGGTATTAGAATGAAGTCAGTACCAAGAGTGAGAATGGAATCTCTTGGGTGTCAACCCAGTGCTGTAGTAATGACAACAGTATTGTCGTAGGCTCAGCCTACAATCTCGCTTTGTGTTTCAAATTATAAATTATGCGGTAGCGAGCAGCACGTGTCACTTTAAGTTTAATGGTATTCTGTCACTTTAATTGTTTAATATGCACTGTCACTTTAAAGTTTGTGAAGGCCCAGGAACATGTATATAAGTAACTAAGATGGCAACCACAATAGGTTTGACAAAGGCAGCTGCGGCTGCTGAAACGCATTACCAGTTGTTTTGCCAATAAATCGTCCTTGAGCGATCCTGAGCGTGCTGTCTTGATTGAATGGCAGGCATGTGGAGCTGATATGTGTGTGTTGCACAAAGCGGTGGTTGTTGTTAATTAGATGGCGCACTCTTCTGTCGGTGCAAGCGGTGGGGTAGACCATGTCCCCTATAACATTATACATTCACGTTTTTGTTGAAAAAAGGCCGCTGCACACCAGTCTTCGGTAAGTTTTCACTAGTTTATTGCATCAAGCAACCATCAACGCGTTTCAACTCTTACAAGTCTTGCTCACGGTTAGGGAGTCCTTTGTTTGTTTCACATTTTTATACATTTGTTCCCACCCTGCCAATTAGGAAGCATTCTGGGATTTGTAGTTTTACCATAAACAAGTAAGTTTTGCCCTTTGAAATGACTTTTTCTGTTATCATTACAAAAGACATGTATGGATGATATTTCTGGTTATATCGCATTTATAAGAAAACTTTCTTGATTTGCACTTTCTATTTACAGTATCTAATTGCTTCTGTTTTTTTCATTCCCTTTAAAAATGTACATTGGATACACCTGCATTGTAAATATCTCATTCTGGCTGAGTGCTTAGATTGTTCATAGTTTCTACTTTGCTAAGTGCCCTTTGTTTTTTCACTGCTTTTGCGTACCCTGCTGTTCAGTATTAATTTATATTGTTTATTTCAAAAGTGCTATTTTGATTACAGATGTACATGTAATTCTTCATCCGTGTTCAGGCCAAAGGGTATCTTCGTTTGTAGTCTTATAATGTACTTGCTTTCCAGTCTCCGAAGTTGCAACATTCTGTCCCCTCCTCTTTCATTTTTGGGGATATGTGCAATACCATAATACCTCATGGTTTTCCAGTTGTTGTCGTGTGTTTGTGCATAATGTTTGGCAACTGCATAACTCATGTCTTTATGTTGGACTGCAAAACAGACTAAATTATCTGTGGGTCTAGATAGTCACTTGGCGCCCTAAGGCGTCCTAAACACAAGTAAAGTATACTAGGAATTACAGCCGGGAGGAGATCCCAGATGATGAAGCATGTCACCTTTGGTGAGTGATGGGATTCCGTCCTTTAAATAGGGCTTCCCTGTGTGAGGTTTAATGTACTTTACTTGTGTTTAGGACGCCTTAGGGCGCCAAGTGACTATCTAGACCCACAGATAATTTAGTCTGTTTTGCGGTTTTCATAGGGAAAGCATCTGTGCAGGTCTTTAAATTTTCCCACGGACCCTCCAATCCCCAGTTTTCTATTTTTCTTTATGTTGGACTGCCCATACGTGTTCCAATTTCCTTTTCTTTAATGGACACACCGTGCTACTTACATATTTTAGATCACATATGCACGCAATGATGTATACCACAAAGTGTGTATCGCAGGTTAATTTTTTGTTCAATCAGGATTTCCTTATTGTTTGGATCCTTGATGTTTTTCCTATTTGTTCCTATTCTGCATGCTTTGCAGTTGTTGCATTTGAAGAAACCTTTGCTTTGTAGCCAATTACTCGGCTGTTTGTTCATCAAGTGACTTCTCACCAATCGATCTTTAATTGAACCCACCTTCTTGAAAGTAATTTGAGGTTTTCGGGCCCACCGCTTTGGCGTATCATTATCACTCAGTAGGATATTCGAATGTTTTTGAAAGGTCTGTTGAACTTTAGAATGTTCCTTATTGTAGGTTGTAATCATTCTGAGTATGTTTGTATCTTCATTTACTCTATTCTCTTCTTCTGTCAATATTTGTGCTCTTGTTTTATTTATTACCCTTTTTGCCCCATGTTCAATATAGTATGATGGATATTTCCTTTGATAGAATCTTCTATTTACTTCATTGAACTGAGCCAAGTTGTCTTCTTCTCTAGAGCAATTTCTTTTAGTACGGATGTATTCACCATATGGAATGTTTTTGATTAATGCCTTAGGGTGGAAACCGTTCAATGTGTGCAGCGGCCTTTTTTCAACAAAGAAGTGGATGTAATATATATATATATATATATATATATATAATACACATCTGTATGCATTTTATTAGGATTTGTTTGGGAAACATGAGTATAGCAACTAAACCTATCTCTAGACTAGACCTAAAAAACAGAAAACGCCCACTGCACGTTGATGATATGTAAGCAGTGCTGCTGAATCTTCAATTAACTGTTAAAAGCCAGTTCAGAATGTGTTAAATCTATGTAGGGGATATACCCTCAGCGGACAAACATAGCTAAAGCCAGATAACACTGCTCTCTGCAAGAAACACTGGTATAGTGGGAAATCTGCCCTTTTACCAACAGTGATCCTACCTACACAAAGGTGAAGATCTGGGTTAGCAACGAAATTGTTGACTGTGGCTGGTCATTGGTTCAAATTCTGTTTCTCACCCTTGACCTTAGTGTGTCAACTACCGCAAAGCACGTTACCTCTACGCATCTCAGTGGGGTTTTTCACCAGAAAGGAAAGAGCGTAGAGATAAGCTATATTTCAATATTACAAACTATAACTAAATAAATAGACATTTTAACATTGAATTCTAGCTGCACACCACTGTTCGCCTTTATAACAGAATGGGGCCTATTCACAAAGTAATGATTCATTAAACGGTGTACCTTTTTGATATCTAGCCGTTCAGAGCCAGTAGCCATCAAAGTGGTGATTTTCTCTTAGATGCAGCAACTTCAATGTTGAGTGGCTGCAGGCTGAATGACCACCACCAGGCAGCTTCAAGTTCACCATATTCATTGATGTCAGCCACTTTTATTGGTTGTGACTGCTGATGGCTATATATTTTTGATCAATAGGGCTCTGGTTGCCATTTTTGTACAGTTGGATACTAATTCTCTATTCAAGCTCTTGAAGCTCCAGTGGATTTAGCTACCACACCTGTTCTGGTCTACAAGTTGGTTGACGATAGAGAGGTATTTGGCCCACAGTGTGTGGTTAGGCAGGGGTTAAGCCTATGTTGTATAATGCCAGCACAAATGCATCTCTTTCAAGAATTTGAAGGCCGCACTGCCGTAACTAATGGACAATACATGAAATCACCAAAGCAGTGAAATCTGTTGAGGAAAATAATTAGATTTCTCACACCTCTACTCTTTCCCACTTGTATTTATGAACTATTACCGAAAACAATCAAAACATTAAAATATCTGCAACAGCGAGCTATAGACAAAAACGAAGCGTTATTTAAGGATTATGGGCAGTAGCCAGCCCCAGGCTCGCGCCGAGCCATATCCTTGCAGGGCGCAGGCGCAAACCCAGAAGAGCCGCCACATGCCTCCGTCATTCCGAAGCCAATGAAGCGAGCACCATGGAGCCGGTAACGCGCGCCTTATAAATGGGGGTTATTATCATTCATAGTGTCAGACTGCTGACAAGTTTCAATATTCATTTTATACAGTTATTTTAGGCAGTTTATGGCACGTTTTCAGTACTTTATGGCTTGAAAGCTACAGCCTCCTACCTTGCACCTTGTTCTCGGCCCTTCATTTTTCATTACTTCACACGTTTTAAGCCTCACTAAAGTGCTCCGTAGTTTTCTTTTAAACCCCAGTTGACATTTAAACTTGGGCGTAGACGCCTCCCCCGCTGTCATTGGCCCTTCCGGCTGCTCAAGGGAGCAGAGCACATCTTCCTGCTTATTTTTAGCAGTAAAGTATTTCGCCGTTTATTATCCTCTTTGTTTTCTTTTTTCAAGACATACCTTGACTAAAATAACTTCAAAAGAAATACCAGTCCCCTCTTCTGAAGGGACTATTCTTGGAAACGTATTGATGTAAACTTTAATAAAAGGACGCCTGACTTGGATTTCACCCCTTAAACCTTGGGACCGGCTCCTCTGCCAAATAAAAAGAAATACCCGCGCTGCTTTGCGGAAGTTATTAGCTGAGCCTGCGGTTAGTGAGGCTCGGAGCTGCCTGCCGCCGAATGATGCTGCTGACGCACTGGTGAGCCCAGGGGTGCGCGAGCTCCACCGACCTGTAGACCTGAGCCCCCAGTGGCCTTCCAGCTGCGTAGGAACTAGGAAGGCTGCCGGAGCAGCCCTTTTGGTGATAATCTACACTTCGGTACGAGTTTAAAAAAAATTATTGACTTGAGTGAGAACAAAATAGCACATTGCACAAAGCGAGTCAGTGCAGGAAAGGAATATCTGTATATCCTTCGACAATACTTATGTCTTAATGTCAGCTTCCAAAAAGCGTCATCCCAATCCATAATAGGACCTTGACTTTCACCAAATTTTGTCATGGTTCTGAGGGGATCCTCTTGCGGCGTAAATGGTGTGCTCTTTGTGCTTTGCACACCGGTCCATTCCTGAGCACCATTCGGCCATGTGGGCGGTGGTGGTGAGTGGGGGAGAAAGACCCCATGGAATTCCAGTTTTTGGCAATGTCTCTCTTAGCAATCATCATACCAATCTCCACCAGGGTCTGGTCATCCCGAGGGCCCCCCAGATCGTCCAGGATCTCCAATAGGGCAATCCTTGGTGAAGGGGCAATCTGGCCCTTCAGGACCCTCGACAAGGAGGCAAAGATCTCTTTCCAGTGCGCGGCTATGACAGGGCAGCTCCACACCATATGAAAGAAGTCTCCCTTGAGTTCTGGGCAGTGGAAGCATTTAAGTTCAGGCAATCTGTGGGCTCTCCACAGTTGCAGAGGCGTAAGGTAAGTGAGATGGAGGTATATAAGTTGAACAAGCCACATGCGTGCTTGTATTAAGAGTTACTATAGTCCAGAGGACCCAGCCATCCTTCCTACTCATACGCAGGCTCAACATGAGGTCAGGGGAGTGAATAACCAGTGTTTTATTAATTTGGGCTATCACTCTATTCCCTAGGGGGCCCCTAAGCAGTCGTTTCTCCAGTGGTTTGAATTTGGAGGTGTCTGAAAGTGTCTCTCAGTGGCTCAAGAGGGTGTGATGCAATAGTAAGTATCGATAGAACTGGGATTTATGTAGGTCGAAGACTGCCTGGAACTTTTGAAGGGGCTTCATGTTTGCACCCACCCATACATCCCCGACCTTTCATATTCTCATCTGGTCCCAACTACGGAACCCATCCAGTGGCGCCGCATGACCCAGCCAGTCGCCTCTCCAATAGGGAGTCTCAAGTATCACCCTTCAGTCCCAGCCGGTCCATCACAATGCTGATCTCCACATCTGTAACACCACCCTGGTCACCTCTGGGTATGCTCTGGGGATGGGCACGCCATACAAAAGATCTAATATATTGTCCAGGCCTATCAATGCTATCTCTCCCTTACATACAGGGTTGTCCCACCCAACGTGCAGCCAGTCTTTGATAACCAGAGTCTATGTTGCCCAATATTTAGGACACACATCTGCCATGGCAAGCCCGCGGTCAAATGTAGATTGCTCACACTTGCCAAAGGCTAGCCTCAGGGGTTTCTTTGACTATAAGAACAGGAGCGGCAGTTATGCTGGAGGAGCGGGGCGGGTGGGCGGGAGAGAGGGAGGAAGGGCCACCAGGGGTCACGGGGGGGGGATAAAAAAAAACCTACCTGCAGCCGTCCCCGTCGAGCTCTTCTGCTCCTCTTCACCTCATCAGGAATGCACAGGCTCCGAGAATGCCCTGCGGCCAATCCTAAAGCTGCTCTTGCGCATGAGAGCAGCTTCAGGATTGGCCGGAGCACCCTTGATTTGCGCTCCAGGACAGACTGTGAGTCTGTGCCTGCTGTCCAAATCAGCTGCTTTGCTGGGTTGGAGAGCGCTCTCACTGCACATGATTTTTGGCTGGCCTCAGACTGCCGGCCAAGCCATCAAGAGCAGTGATGGGAGTGCACTACCACTCCCCTCAGTGCTTGTCACTACCAGGCCCCACCCCCAAGACTCGGCAGGAAAGTAAAAATAAAACAAGTGTTTTATTTTTCCTGTCCTGCAGTTTTTGGGGGGGCAACGCTCCTCCGCCATAGCGGAGGAGCTGCCGCTGCATAAGGATGCACGTACCTTAGCCATCAGGGCATGGACCTAGCTCTGCAGGATAAGGAGAGAAAAGTTCTGGATCACATAAATCATACATGGTAGCACCATCATCTTGAACAGTGCAACCCTGCCCAAAATGTTGAGCGGTAATTTGACACATCTATCCAGGTTGTCATGGATTTTGCATAGAAGGGGTCAGAGGTTTAGACTCCAGGTCAGGCCTGGTTTCCAAGCGATGTGTATGCCCAAGTAGTGGGCGGTGTACCAGGATGTTCAGCTGCCAAGTTTCATTCCCTCTGTCATTCCTCAGGGGTACAAGGAGGGATTTGGCCCAACTGACATTAAGGGCAGAAGCCTCTCCAAAGATGTACAGAATGTGAATTAGCCGGGGTCCCATGATGGATGGGTGAGCCAAGAATAAAACAACATCATCCACATACAAAGCAATCCTGTCCTCATTCCCCAGTCGAAACCCCAGACCTGGGTGTAACATCGTGCATATACTGCCAGTGGTTCGAAGGCCAGAGTAAAGTTAGGGGGGAGAGGGGACAGCCCTGTCTGGTCCCTCTACGGATAGGGAACTGGGAAGAAAGGGCTCTATTCACTCACACCTGGGCTTGTGGCCATGTGTATAGTTTGTGAATATATGACCTGAACTTGGGGCCAAAACCCAACCTACCCAGTAACTCCTCCACGAAAGCCCAGCAAATCAAAAGCTTTTTTTAAATCAATGGGCATTAAGGCATTGGAGCATTGTAAGTATTGAGAGCATGCAAGGGTTTAATGAACCCTGTGTGTGCAGTGTCTTGTACTGCATTGTGGGATGAAGCTGCACTGATTTGGACGGATTAGGTGCATCAGCACCCGGAGGATCCATTTGGCCAGAACCTTGGTGAAGAGTTTCATCTCCATATATATTTGAGGGAGATTTCGTGATATGAGGCACATTGGTCCAGTGGCCAGCCCAGTTTAGATTACACAACAAGGGTCACCAAACCCAGCTCTGTGGGAAGTAGCTCCTTCCTATCAATTCAAGATACATCGCCAGAAAAGGTAGTAGTATTGCTGTATAGATTCTGCAGCAGTATTCAACGGCAGTAGCGGATGGTGTTGTCTAAGAGGGGCGGGGAGGCAGAAGAGGTTGAGGAACAATTGATGACAAATGACAAAATAAAATAAAAACGTTAAAAAAATCTTACCTGCAGCCAGCCGCATCGTGCTCTTCTGCTCCTCTCCTCTGCAGGCATAGGCTCCCAGACTCCACTGCAGCCAATGCTGCTGCTGCTGCTCTCATGCTGCTGGAAGCAGCATCAGGACTGGCCTGAGCGCTCTGAATTTGCTCTCCCAGTGAGACTTGGAGCTTGTTCCTGCGGTCTCCAACCTGGCAACGCAGCTCGGGTTGTAGACAGCTTAATTGCGCATGACCGTTTGGCCGGCCTGAAACTCATCTATAAAAGAACACCAAACCAAGGTTTTATCCCAATTAACAATCTTCTAACTACATGCCAGTCAGCAATTCGTCTCAAGAATCGATAAACTCTTCCCACTTGGGGGTCCTCTGGCTTTGGCCACCAAATTCTCTCCCTGATCATACATTTACGTGCTTTAAATGCAAATACAGAAGTGTTGTTACTCACTAGCTACAGTACATGTTTGCTTAGGGGAAGTGCTGGTACTCTCCCATTGAATGTATTGTAGCAGAGCGTAAAAGTGCAGGTACTTTCCCTTTCAAATCAAAGAAGTGCAGGTAGTAAGTACCGGACAGTACCTGCCCATTTAACATGCTGGTCCATTCTACCCTAATACCTCACTGCTTTACTTATCACAAAGCTCAACTTGCACAGAATCATCAGAACTTCATGATTCAGTTCTCAACCTCCAATTAAGTCCTCAGTTCAAATATTTCTACAGTTAAACTTTTCTGCGTCACCATACCACTTAGCAACTTTTGACGTATTAGACACCTTATCATCCTCCATCTTTCCAGAATTTCCCTATCTGTGTCCAACTTTGTCATTGACGCCAAGCACAACCCATGCACCTTGTTTCACGGCACAGACTGAATCGTCTTTTTCCATTACTGCGTCACTACCGGCTTTCCCCGTCAATAGCTACACTGAGGGAGTGTGCATTATCTCCAAAGGCACAAATGGAACACAGTTGGCTGCACTATTTCTGGGAACACACACGTCTTACAAGAAATCAATCAAACCCTTAGTAATTGCCCATCCTACAAACTTTTAGAACTTTTAAAGGAATAAACAAGCATTGTCAGAGCATGAATATTTGCAAACTTGCAGCAGCCCAGCAATCAGCTTCATATGATGTAGGGCGCACTTATGCCTTGACCCAATGGCAGTACATTGGTTCTTTAAAAAGGCAACCACGAGTTTATCAGTTGCACCTCAGGATACAACTGACCGCAAATAACAATTTTGTTTCCACAGAAAAGTCGTTTCTCTGGGTACTGGAATAGTGAGGGATATTTCGGTCCTCAATATCCAAGAGCTGAATAGTTCATTCAGAATTAAATATGATACATTATAGCCGCTCACCCTCAATTTTCTCAATACATTCCATCCAGTATGTATCAAACGTTCCACACAAAGTGTGTGTTCCGCCTCCCCAGGGTGGGCGGCCTTCTAATCTGGAGTGGCCCAGATACCGACTCTGGCCTCAACGCAGGGGCGTAACACAGGCCCCCGCAGCCCCCGCGGTGCGGGGGGGCCCCCGAGCTGCAGGGGGCCACCTCAGCACAATACTCTGGCCCAAAAGCTCCGGATTAAATCCGGAGTAGGGGCCCCTCCGTGTACGTGGCAGGGGGGCCCCCTCAACTTTCGTTACGCCACTGCCTCAACGAGAAGTCTTATCAGCCTACCATACATTTAAATCCTCTTGATTGCATTAACAGCGCTGGTCTTTTGAGTTTCATGTCATGTTGATGGGTTACATATGTACAATAGCTCCATCTACTTAGGTCACTTGGTACAGTTTATACGTCTCATTGTAGTTACTTGTTTGGCTACGCACAGAACCACAAGTGTGTGTGTGCTGATTGTAATGCTGACCTTTCTTCAACTTGTTGCAGTAAATGAACATACCATGGAGCCCTGTTTTCAATCAAGGGAGCCACACTAAACTGTAAGAAACTGTTTGCTTTTCTGAAGCACGCATGTTTGGTTTGCACGGAAGGCAGTCTTTTATCATCTCTGGCTGGCTCTCTGTCTGAACTTCTGGCACCTGGAAGTTATGTCTCTAAAGCAAATGTTTTTTTCACGTAGAATGCAGCGGTGTTGATGGACTACATTTAAGAACACAGTATTGCTTTGATGACAGTAATATGTAATCATTTTATTGTTTAAATCATGTGATGTGTTTTGTAAATCGGGTGCTTACATTGATTGCACCGCTTATCTCACAAAAATGTTTCTCACGTTGTTGCATGCGCACTCACCTATGAGTTTATCTTTAGGATAATACCAAGAACTCATAGAGGGAATCTCTTGATTCCTTTAAGAACTATAATAAACAAGCATTGGCATAGCCAATAGGTCTCGCCTTTGGGGCCTTATAAGTGTTTAGCCAGAGCTATTGACTTTGCCAGTGTCTTTAAGCTGTGCTGTAGAGAAGTGTGGCTGCTGTGCAGCATGCTGAAAAGTTATAATAAAAAAGTGTCAGAAGCATTTTTGTTACTTTATATATGACCAAGAAGGCATTATGTAAAACTGAACGACCATATTAAAAAAAGTATTTACAATAAAAAATGTCCTCAGTTTTCTTTTGTTCTTGCAATGCTGGCAACTTGTTTCTGCCTATTGCAATGGTTGTTTGTTAAAGCTTTTTTTTTGAGGGGGCATAAACAATTGGAGGGTGAAGGTTGGGAACTAGTACCTGTATTATAACACTAGCAGCGGCCAGACGCTAGGGGAGAATCAACAGAAGCCAGATTCCGAGAGCAGGCTGAGGTGGTGCTGAGTGATGCTGAAGTGATAGTGGTGGTGGTGGTGACTGTTGCGGAGACGATGCTGAGGTGATGCTGAATGATACTCAGGTCTTGCTGAGTGATACTGCTGTGGTGCTGAGTGATGCTGTGGTGGTGCTGAGTGATATTGTCTTGGCGCTGAGTGATGCTGTGGTGGTGCTGAGTGATATTGTCTTGGCGCTGAGTGATGCTGTGGTGATGCTGTGGTGGCCCTGAGTGATGCTGTGGTGGCGCTGAGTGATGCTGTGGTGACGCTGAGTGATGCTGTGGTGACGCTGAGTGATGCTGTGGTGGCGCTGAGTGATGCTGTGGTGGCGCTGAGCGATGCTGTGGTGGCGCTGAGCGATGCTGTGGTGGCGCTGAGCGATGCTGTGGTGGCCCTGAGCGATGCTGTGGTGGTCCTGAGCGATGCTGTGGCGGTCCTGAGCGATGCTGTGGCGGCGCTGAGCGATGCAGTGGCAGCGCTGAGCGATGCAGTGGCGGCGCTGAGCGATGCAGTGGCGGCGCTGAGCGATGCAGTGGCGGTGCTGAGCGATGCTGTGGCGGCCCTGAGCGATGCTGTGGCGGCGCTGAGCGATGCTGTGGCGGCGCTGAGCGATGCTGTGGCGGCGCTGAGAGATGCTGTGGCGGCGCCGAGAGATGCTGTGGCGGCGCCGAGAGATGCTGTGGCGGCGCCGAGAGATGCTGTGGCGGCGCCGAGTGATGCTGTGGGCGCCGAGTGATGCTGTGGTGGCGCCGAGTGATGCTGTGGTGGCGCCGAGTGATGCTGTGGTGGCGCCGAGTGATGCTGTGGTGGCCCCGAGCGATGCTGTGGTGGCCCTGAGCGATGCTGTGGTGGCCCTGAGCGATGCTGTGGTGGCCCTGAGCGATGCTGTGGTGGCCCTGAGCGATGCTGTGGTGGCCCTGAGCGATGCTGTGGTGGCCCTGAGCGATGCTGTGGTGGCGCTGAGCGATGCTGTGGTGGCGCTGAGTGATGCAGTGTTGGCCCTCAGTGATGATGTGGTGTCGCTGAGTGAAGCTATGGTGGTGCTGAGTGATGCTGTGGTGACGCGGAGTGATGTTGTGGTGCTGCTGAGTAATGCTGTGGTGGCGCGGAGTGATGTTGTGGTGCTGCTGAGTAATGCTGTGGTGGCGCTGAGTGATGCTGTGGTTGTGCTGAGTAATGCTGTGGTTGCACTGAGTGATGCTGTGGTTGCACTGAGTGATGCTGTGATGGCGTTGAGTGATGCTGTGCTGGCTCTGATTGATGCTGTGCTGGCTCTGATTGATGCTGTGCTGGCTCTGATTGATGCTGTGCTGGCTCTGATTGATGCTGTGGTTGCGCTGAGTGATGCTGTGGTGATGCTGAGTGATGCTGTGGTGTTGCCGAGTGAGAGATAGAGTGAAGATATAATGCCCAATTAGAAAGGGTGGTGAGAGAGAAAGAGAGAAAGGGTGTACATAGAATAAAGAGTGGAGCGGGATAGAGAGAGAGAAAGAAGGGGGGAGAGAGAGTGAATGAAGGAGTTTGAAAGAGAAACAGATAAAGGGGTGAGAGAGAATGAAAGGCTAAAAAAGATAGAGAGGGGAGAGTTAATTAAGTAGAGAGAGAATTAGAGAGGGGAGAGGGAGAGAAGGAGAGAGACAATAAGAGTGGGGGGTGTGGAGTTTAAATAGAGTGAAGAAGTGACGCGGAGAAAGTAACCTTAAATATAGCTTTGTGCTTTGCGCGAATAAATATAAAAAAAAACAGAGTGAGACAAAAATACTGGTAATTAGGCTGTGACTCCCAATATAAAACAAATAGCGATATAAGGTGAAATCAACCCACCGAAGCAATATTTCTAACTAGACAAAAAAAGCTTGCATTTCAATGCTAATCGCTGTTGTTTTTCATGTGACTGTAGTCCAGGGCCGTCAGTTGGTAATGTGAGCTGCTGCTGCGATTGAAACATCAGAGTCCAGAGAGTTAATGAGCCATGACGAGGAAATGAGGAAGAGATAGGAAACCCAGATGGCAGCTGCGCACGTGCACGCTATCGTGAACGCAAGCTGGTCGCCAGCCGAAAGCCAGTGGGTTTGCACTTCCAAAACCCGCTTACTAAAACTCTCGGCCAGACCAGCGCAAGCGCTGGTGCAGGCCGAGACCTAAAAAAGACTAAAAAGGTGCACAGTATTAAATCTAAATCAAGTTAAACAGAACCCATTTTCTATGTCCTTTATAGAGACAAGGTAGGGCTCGAATGTCAGGGACATCAATATGACATAATTGGTACTTACTGTGGGTTTACACAATTCCCGCAAGGCTCTTTCACTCTCAAAACGACAGAAACATCTCTGCTTGATCTCTTCTTTGATTTTAGAGTTGATCAAATCCGAGTTAACTAATAACTCCACTGCATCCAGCTCAGAGAGTTTTCAATTCAAACTCCCCCAGAAATGATAGAAATCTAAAATAGATATTCACGATTTTGCACTAAATGGAACAAAATCAGTGCTGTTCCCACTAACAGATTGGACACCCCTTTCTGATATGCACTGTCCTTTTCAGACAGAGATGGCATTCAATATTAGATTATTCTGTTCTTCAAAATACCCTATCCTGGATGTTAATTATTCATTTTACAAAGCAAAATTATTTCATCTTATTTTTAAAAAAATCTGTATTCTTCTGTAACAAAGATATGTCACTCGCTAACTGAGCATTGTGTTCATTATGAAGAGCTGACTATTCCTCAGGTATCCTGCTGTAGAGCGCTTTACCACTTCTTTGAAACATCTTCATTATTTGCTGCCCCCACTGGATTCCGTAAACAGATATGACTAGGCTATCAAAATTAATGCCTCCCCGTAGACCCGCAGCCCACAAGCAGGCGCGAAGAGCGGAATAAGTCATAGGTGTCTGCCATATAACGATCTCATACCTCTTAGGCAGCCCAGCTTTACCCGCACTTCCTTAAGTACCTAATTGCTTCAGGTACACATCTCCACAATACCAGCAGCAGTCTTTTGGTGCTAGCAGCTGTGGATCAGGCAGTCCATCAAAGTCGTGTAGGTACGCGGCGAGGCCTGACCAGACGTCAGCCCTGGGTGCACCGATCCTCCTGGTGCAGCCTGCTTCTTCCGATTGGACCACAGGCGCCCCGGCACCCAGCTGGTTTCCATCGCTTCCCCCGAACAAAGTGCGCATCTAATGCCATAACCGCAAAGAGAAAGACCGCCAAGGATGAACTGGAGACAGGATCACTTTGGCTCATCGGCATCGGCCCTTAAAGCAACAAACTACCCGTGCAACCTGCCCAGCGCCCCCTGACACATTAGTGACACCAACAACAGAGAGAGTGAACAGAGAGAGAGAGAGACAAAAGAGACAGAGCATAGAGCGGCATACGAGGTGCAGCTAAGGGCTCGGTTCGTCAAGAACATTTTAAAACATATGCTATTTGTATACCACCGAGATTGGTTGAGGCAATTAAGGGTAAGCAATCATTGCTGTAGACAACTGAGACAAGCATTTGAAGGCACAAGCGGGGAGGAGGGGGGGCGACGCGAGTGGTGCGCGCGCGCCACAGCGAGCGATCTGTTTCCAATTATCGCGCCCGCGTCTGGGCACGATAATTGGAAACAGATGTCTGCCGCGCGCGTAACCGCAGGGAAAAGGCCATGACGCACGAGCGTTTGGTCAGCTTTCGAAACCCCCTAACTTAAAGTCTCGCCAGGCAGCGCTTGCGCGCTACTCGAGGCTCGACCTAAAAATGGTCCTATTTCACCTAAATTTGCGTAGAGATAACTTTTTCTTAAAATGTTTTTTAGATAGTTTTGTACAGTCTTGACTCCAGAGTGTTTTACAGGATGTTGTTTGACAAAACAAAGTGTAACTATATAAACACATATAGTTTTACAAAGTGTGCCAGGCTTCTTATCATTAGTATAGTAGCATGTGTTGGTATGGAACAGGTGTAGAGGTAGCATAAAAATAAAGTTTAGGTAGAAGGCACATTGCAAGACCATGCACTATCTGCATTAAGCGACTAATGCATCCCCACACATGGACTATAAATATTGCACTATTTGTATAATATACTTATTGCAACCAGATCCAACACTGCACTTTTGGTATCATATACTTGCACTACTACACTCTACTACAGTACACTCTACAATACTAAACTCTATAATGCTTTACTCCATTAAACTATACTCCAATAGCACTCTAATCCACTATATATATATATACCACTCCACTTGACAGCACTATACTCCACTATCTGCCATCCTACAACATTACTTCTCTCTAATCCACTATACAACACTCTACGCAGCTCCATCTATACACTACATCACACTTTACTCCACTATATTCGAAAACACTATACTCCTACACTATATAAACAATATACTCCTCTCTATGCCACTGTATTCTACACCACTCTATACAACCCCTTTTACACTACCACACTGTACTCTACACCACTACACAACACTATAAAACACTACACTCTATGACACTATACTCAGTTTTAATACTATACTCCACTCTACAACACCATATTCCCTCCACAACACTTCACAACACTTTAAACTACTTCATAAAACTACTCTTCACTACTAAACTCCACTATACAGCGAGACCTTGGTGTTGCCAATGCTTGTTCTCTTTTTCTCACTCATGTGCTGGGTCAGTCTAATAAGTACAAATGAGCTCCCTGGCCGAATATGAGATCTGTTGCATACCACCTGCACCAATGAAGGACTGGACAGAATATTCCCTTTCACTAGATGTGTATCCCCTGGCTGTTACAGTCCTGGGAATTGAGCTACATCTCAAATGGCCAGGCTGCTATGCTGTTCAAAGTCCTACAATTCCAGGCTTAATAGCACATCTTTGGGGAATGCATGTTCCTCCTGCCCTCCATCTTACATCATCGGAATCTCATGAATGTTTGGAGCCTGGCACTCAGCAGCAGCGCGCATAGAGAGAAAGGCTCCCTGGACTAATGTAGGGCTGCAGCAAGTGATCTACTCGCTATAGACCATGCCCAGTGGTGCTGGAACAATTTTTAGAGTCGGGGTGCTGCCGTCAGTGTTACATCACTGAAGTCATAGGGATTGTGAAAATATTAGCCACACCCATTCAGCTGTAGAGTGGTAAGGGTTTAGTATGAAGCTGGTGGTGCATTTTGGGGTTGTGTGTTGGAACAATGAGTTCCTCAACAACGACTACCTTAACAACGAGGTCGCTACCACGACCTCATCTAAACCACAATTTTTTTTACTGCGCCTCCCTTTACCACGATTTTTCATGGTAAAGGCATGCATGGTAAAAAAATGCATACCAACTACTACCCCGATTTCCACCCCCCCAACCCCACCACCCCCTAAAAACTAACCCCCACCCCCTAAAAACAAACACCAACCCCCCACCCCTAAAAACTAACCCCAACCCCCGCACCCCTTAAAAACTAACCCCAACCCCTCCCACCCCCTAAAAACTAACCCCAAACACCGCACCACCTAAAAACGAACCCCATCCCCCACCCTCTAACAACTAAACCCAACCCCCCACCCCCTAAAAACTAACACAACCCCCTGAAAAATAACTCCAACCCCTCCCACCCCTGAAAACTAACCCCAAACCCCCAGCCCCTAAAAACTAACCCCAACCCCCACCCTCTAAAAACTAACCCCAACCCTTCCCACCCCTGAAAGCTAACCCCAAACCCCTAAAAACTAACCCCCACCCCAGAAAACTAACCCCAACCCCTCCCACCCCCAAAAACCTACACGACCCCCCACCCCCACAAACACCTCCCATCCCCAAAAAACGTTCACGGCCCCCCCAACCCACGAACCCCTCCCACTCCCAAAAAACTAACACGACTTCCCCACCCCCACAAACCCCTCTCACCTGTTCCTGTGCGACGCTCCTCCCAACTCCGCCCTGCCCGAACACTAGACCGAATCAGCCTTAACCACACACATGGGTGGTTAATGCTGAGTCGTTGTTCGGGCAAGTCGTTGTTCGGCTTGCGTGACTGCAGTACTCGTTGTTCCAAAGTCGTGGCAAAGGTCGTTTCCCGCATTTTGGAGCACACTTACGCAAATATATTATTACTAAAGCATGGTGTGGTAGCACTCTATCTTTTATAGAGAGCACATTTTCCATTGAAATGGCCACTAGATTTGCACAGACATGTAGTTTGCGGATAAAACGATACAGTACAAAAATGATAATGTGTGGAATTCGAATTTTAGTGAAAAGTTCTCATTTGGGTATCATCCCGTAAAGTATCTTGATCTGTTTTGATCCTACTAGAATATATGTTTCCATCACACTTCAGAATTACGAAAGAAAGTGCTTCATTTGTGCTTTCCTCACGGCTGATATATTTTTAAATATTTGTAGAGTTCAAGATTTGTTGTGTTAGAAAAAATTGAACAGCCTACAGCATTTCCTTTCACACTCAGTGAGATTGTCACAGCCTTCATGTTATAAAATCGTCTCACTTTGCAGTCAGAGAAAGAAAATAAACACCAATCTCCATGTTAAAATAATAAGCAGCTATTTGTCAGAAGACAGAGCCTAACATTTCACCTCTGTGACAAGGTAAAAACTAAATTTAAAGGCATTTTTATTGCTCATTCACCTTCTGAACTCCAGCATAGATATGTAAGGGGGTGCTGCTGCAGCGTCGCCCACACCCCTACTTCCAGCGCATATCATGCCCCAAGTTTGAAACTAAAACTGCTTTCCAGGTCACACGCTTTGCTATCCTAGCAGCAGATGAGGAGAAAATTAGCAGAAAAGCTCATCTTTGATTAGTTAGTGGGCTATGGCACAGTGTCTCATGCCATTATTAAAATGTCTTGGACCAGAAATGGCCGTGCTTTAGTGGTGTAGATCTTTCTTATAGGATAAATACTACACTGTTCCTTCATTCAAACACTAGGGTAGTAAAGGCAGAGTGAACTCTTGTCCTGCATTGTGCAATAGGTCCTCTGCTCTTTAATGGGGAAGGTGGGACGATATAGATTATCCAAGCAATAGTGGATTACAATGTTGGGGCAAAAGTTCACCCTACACATGAATCCATTCTGGATGTCTTCATCCCTCCCAGTTTCAGTGCAGCTCCTGCTACAGGAATCCATACCTTGTGCCCATCTGCGCACTGAACCAACAGGCATTCAGGTCCATGACTGGTCTCTAACAACCATTTGCTAGTCTCTCTAGCCTGCTGAAGGTCACAGATATATTCCTAGCCCTAACCCACAGAGTCCATAGAAATGGCTAGGCTTCCAGTTACCACTGGATATGAACTCGGCACCTATTGTCTAAGGTTAGGAAAATGGTGGTGAGCAGACTCAACATTTCCAAGCTAAGCTTGATCGATATTTAAATCAGCCGCTGCAGGTAAGAGCGGTGGGGCCGGCTGGGGGGGATTTCAAGAGACGACCATGAGGGAAAATGTAATTATTTATTTAATTTTCTCTTGTGGTCGTCTCTCGAAATCCCCACCCAGCCGACCCCACCACCCCACCGCTCTTACCTGCAGCGGCCTCGGCTGACTTAAATCGGCTCATGCCTCAAGCTAGGAACTAGCATGGCTCTCCAGACCACTTGGGTTGCTATCCTACCTGCAGACGAGGAGCAAGTTGAAGGAGTCTTCATGTTTGATTAGTCGGTGGTTTTTGGCACACTATATCATGTATTTCTAAAAATGTCTTGGGCCAGAAATAGCTGGGCTAGAGTGGTTATATCCTTCTTGCTTGATAAAAACTACACTGTCCTTTTAGTGAGCCGCCACGTTAACAAAAACATGGTGGACTCTAAGGCAGGGCGCAGGGAATACCCCTACGCCCGCCACCCCAAATAAAGCAGCTTAAGCAGTGTCTGCCACATGGTTCCATGGCTGGTGAAATGGGTCACACTAAAAATTAATTCGTTGTTTATGTTATGTTATGTTATTTGTATTTGTAGCACGCACAGATACTCCGAAGAGTGTCCCGGCGCGAGCCTTGAGGAGTGAAGAAAGCCAATTTAAACAAAGAGAAATGTTTTCAAGTTTAAAAAAAAAAGAATGGGGTCCTGAATGCTACGGAGAGCAAGCGGAAGTGAGTTCCATGCTAGAGCAGCTTTCAAGGCAAGGGAACTGCCACCCATCCTTTGCAGCCGGAAAAAGGGGACATGAGCCAGGAGTTGTGTGGTAGAGCGCAGTTGTCTCGAAGGAGTATAGAAAGAGAAGTGCTTTCGTAAGTAGATTGGACCTGAGGCATGAAGGGCGCGGTGAGCTATAACTAAAGACTTGAATTTAACCCGATCTGCTACGGGCAGCCAGTGAAGTGCGCGCATATATTGTCTCACGCTGCTTCTAACAGGGATGTTGAGGAGAAGCCTGGCCGCCGCATTCTGAACTACCTGCAGTTTATTAAGCAGATATCCCGGTATACCAACGTACAGGGCATTAGCATAATCTATTCGGGATAAAATAAGGGCTCGTGTGACCGTTTCTTTAGCGGCCCTAGGAAGAAGTGGAAGGAATTTCCTGAGGGTTTTAAGTAGCCCAAAACAGTTCCCGGCTAACTTCTTGATCTGGGTAGAGAACGTAAGATTCTCCTCAAACCAAACCCCAAGGTTCTTAGCGGGTTGCCCCGTTGAGGCTGGCATAGCGAAATCAGACGGCCAGAGTGTTTCTCTAAACTGAGGGGGAAACTTTCCATAAAGGAGGATTTCAGATTTCTCCTCATTACATTTAAGTTGTGCGGAGGCCAGCCACTGAAAAACTTTGGTCAAACAATTTTTAGTGGAGGAGGTGGAGCACTCATTTTTTCCCCAGGTGATTAGGAGCTGGGTGTCGTCAGCGTAGGCAATAATTTTGGCCCCCAGATCCTGCGCCAATTGGACCAAGGGGGTGACGTAAATGTTAAAAAGGAGGGGACTCGAGGAGGACCCCTGTGGGACCCCCGTAGACACCCTCTGTGGTGATGACGACGACGGGGGGAGCCATACCTGTTGCATCCGGCCCTCCAGAAAAGATTTGAGCCAGCCCCAAGCAGTGCCAGATATGCCAATCTCAGCAAGACGGGTGAGCAGCAACGAGTGGGGAACAGTGTCGAATGCCGCCGAGAGGTCAAGCAGAATTAAGGCTGCCCTCCCGCCAGCATCCAAATAATCCCGGATGGCCTCGGAAACTTCCACCAAAACCGCCTCGGTGCTATACGAGGCCCTGAACCCCGACTGGGCCGGATGTAAAAGGCCAGAGCTTTCGATGAACTCGGTAAGCTGCTTAGTAACCACTTTTTCACACACTTTTGCCACACTAGGCAAAAGGGAGATGGGACGATAACTTACTGGGCTCAGAGGGTCAAGCGATGGCTTTTTTAATAAAGGTAAAATTTTGGCCTGCTTCCAGACTGCCGGAATATAAGCCTCCTGAAGGGACATATTGATGAGTCTGTTAACTTCCTGGTTAACAGTCTCCGCAACGTCGCCAAAAGTCTGGCAGCGCAGGGGTCCGATAGAGAGCCTGATTATGGGCCTCCTTTGTCCCCAGATCTGGGGACAAAGTGCTTATCAATAATAGTGTTAGGCAATAAATGGCAGAGGGGTATAGGAGGTGGGCAGACATGCGCAGAAAAGGAAAGAAAGAAAGAAAAGGCCAGAATCACAAAAACGGGGGGAAACACAGAGAGACAAATAAAAAAAGTAAGCATGAGAGAAAGGCAAGAAAGAAAAAGTAATGATGAAGAACAAAAATGGGCAAATTAGAGGAAAGAAAGAATGAGACGAGAAAAGAAATTTCAAAGGAAGGAAAGGTCAAAGGAAATAAGGAAGAATGGCTGAAAGATTGATGAAAAGCTAACAAGATTGATAGATAGAAGGGGGATACGATGGATGAAAGAGCAGAAGGATTGCTAGGTTATGGGGTGGAAGGATGAGGAATGGAAACATGGGGAAAATGAAGAGATGGGTAGGTGACAGTATGGATTGAGGGCCACGTGGACATATTGATGGGTGAATGCAGGAAAGGGTGAGAGTATATATGGATGGATGGATAATTAAAGGGTGAAGGCAACTCTCTTTGGGAGAGTAGGATCTGCTTGCCTCATGTGCTCGATATGAGTAGAGGTATGGTTCGAGTGAGGAGTATTTTAATTTTCTGGCTTCTCCCTTGCTCTAGGGTCCTGCTTCATTAGACGTGTTATCTTTGCTTTACTACGTTTGTATCCCCTCATGGGTATAGTCAGCTTGGCCGGGGGGGGGCAAAGATGAATTTTGTAAGTTTGCGCAGGGTGGGCCAAGGGGCTGACGAGTGTGCAGCAAGAGGACTTGGAGAAAAATGTTATTGCAATAGATATACTTGTAATTAAATACATCAGGCCAGTAACATTGATCATTGACATAAAGACCACTTTATGATAGGTACTGAGGGTTCTCCTCCTATGAATGTTATGGAAATATAACTGGAAAATGGTACATTTGTAAGCACATTAGGCCAGTGGTAACCTTGGTTACAGCTGGTAGGCTTTAATGGTTATTTTAGGGAGATTCTCCCATAGTCGTTTAAGGGAAACATTGTGACCAATAGTTCATTTGAAATCAGTGTTACATAATTGTATTGGCATTTTATAGTGCTTCACACCATTATTAGGGCACCTTGTTCATCTGGGCACTCTTTTGCATAGGAATGGATGAACCATAGTATTGCGTCCCATCAGTTATACACCAATCACCAGGTGCAGCCCGTGCAGGTAAGAGCGGTGGAGCGGTGAGGCAGGGGGCCGGGTTGGGGGATTCGACAGATGGCCACGAGGGAAAATGAATAAATAATTAATTTTCCCTCGTCGTAGTCTGTCGAAATCCCCCCCCCCCCCCCACACCACCTGGTCCCACCGCTCTTACCTGCACGGGCCGCTGCTGCCAATGACGCCCTTCAGTGTTTAGGATTTCAGAAAGTATTCTATCAAAGTCATGCTTTATAAAGTTCATTTCATAACACCATTGTTGGAAATGGAAAAATGTACTCTGGGAACCCATAATTTCAGAGTCAAGAAACTTTAATTAGTCCATTGGAAATTGCTAAATTCCCAAATTCACTATATGCATTGTGCAATTTCACATTTTTCTTTTAACCAGAGCACACACCTCCCGTAAGAATGTCTTGCGAGATACCAGCAGGAGACTGGTTTCCACAGAAAATGTCTTGTCGAAAGATATTGTCGGTGGAAACCACTCTCCTCTCACTATGGGGCAAGAATTTTTATCAAAGGTGCATGCTCAGGTAAAATATGTTACGCAAGATACCAGTGAACGTTTCGGAATGAGAGTGTAATTTTGCAAGCCTTTAAAAAAATTAAACAATTTCATAAATCCCTGAAGGGCTTCTGCTGAAAGTGGGTGCAGTCATGAGGAGCAAACTCTGGGAGTCAACTCATACATCTTATTTTTTTTTTTTTTTTAAACTGCTTCAAAGAAATTGGCAACAAATAGAAAAGTAAAACCTGTCTGACTTATTTAGTTGGTAATAAACAAACAGAATATTTGAATTGGGCCTTCCCGGATGCAAATCAATAGCTTCGTTATCAGCCCTTCATAACATAAAACATAATCCAAGATGGCGAATAGCTGGCCACGGCGCGTAGATCTCCACCCAGCCCTTCTTCTAGAGTCTTAGATGTTGACACAGCGAGGTCTGATCCGAATAAAAGCCTGCGGTTTTAATATAATCCAGCCCTCAAGATATCCAAACAAACACTTGGCCATCACAAAATCCTTTTACTTCAGAAGGCGTTAGTAGAGACACCGTCCAAGCATAGCCTGGGATTCACGGCTGCAAAGCCTCTATGCCTTCCGGAGCTCAATTGCATAAATATGGGAATCGGGCGCTTCAGTGATCTGGGCTCCAAGACCTGGATTTTATTGCTGATTTGGAATCCAGGATCCATGTACAAATAATTTGTCTATTTCGTTAGTTGCATGTTTTAGATAGCAGCCAAGTACCTTTAACGCCCTGTCCTATCAAGCTTTAGATATACGATGCGAAGAATCTATTTTGCAGTGTGCGCCATATCAGTGTCTCCTCCCTTATTCATGAGGCTCTACAGATGGCAGGCCTGGCAAGAGGTATAGTCTAGCACGTGGTAGGGTTCAGTAATTCATCCCCCACCCGCCCCTGAAGCTCAAAGAATAGTGGCATTACTTACCAGCAAGCTCCGTTACCACCTCGTGCATCTTCCTCCTCCCAGTCCTTACTGTTTGAGGATATACCCAAGCCAGAAGGAGAATATAACAATCGCGTCCAAGGAAGCGACAGATTGACACTGATGTGAACAGTGCCTTTATTCCCATGAACTTTCTACAAGAAAATATATAACAAAATCTTGATCCCAAAATCAGATAACAAAGTCTTTATCTGATTTTGGGATCAGATAACAAATTTGTTACAAAGAATCCACAAAATCAAACCTTTTGCATGGCGTGAAGGTATGAGGGCAAGCCCAAGTGGCTGCAAGACGAATGTCATCCACTGGAGCAGGCATCCACAACGAGTAGCTCGTGAGCTACTGGTAACTCTACAACTACTTGTAAGTAGCTCCCCAGTGTGCAGCCCAATCTACTAAATTAGGAACTTTTGCTTGGTCCAATTAATGTATGAATTCCAAAATTAACAAGGTGACATTTTATTGTTCAGTCGTGCATCTTTGGGGAAACTCATTACTAATATTCTTTCATTTGTGCCAGGAGCATTGCAGCTATGGCTGTCATGTATTAACCATAGATAGGCATTCCAAATTGATAAAGCCTTTTTCCCAATTACTCGTGGCAACCCTGCCTGATGCAATGAGGTGATTACTGCTGGTAATCTTACATGGGGTTGCCAATAATCTAATCTTGTCTGACGTGGTCACTATTACCACACTAATAATATTAGTAGCTAGGGATTATTTTTACTTACCATAAGTTAGGGTGACCAGGCGTCCCGGATTTGCCAGGACGGTCGCGGTTTTTCACTGGCTGTCCCGGCAGATTTCAGGAAATTTAGCTCATGTCCCGGTTTTTAGAGAGGGTCGGCTGAAAACGGTGGGAGGTTCTTTTTTATGTTTTATAAAGCAGGGATAGTTAGCAGTGTTTCAAGAAAGCAATTTAATTAACAGGCAAGCTACTGAGTTAAAAAAAATGCATTTTATTTAAGTTCTTACTGCCTGTTCTGTAATTCTCTGCTGAGGAGCGCTGTAATTCCATGGCTCGCTTGAAGTAAAATTGTAGTCCTTCGTCTATTTTTGTGAAATGTCACGTTTTTTGGCTTTAAATAATCTGGTCACCCTACATAAATAGCTCTTATTACAGAAAAGGTTGTAGTCGCTGACTGGCGGCACCATCCTATTCACCTGAAGAGCAAGGTAGAAGTCTGATGACAGAACTGTCAAAGGAGCAATGGGGCGATACTCAAATCTGCAGAGTAAGAGGGAGATCACCCCTTTAAGATACATTCATCCATCCGTAGCTCAATGGATGACCATTTTAAATGCCAATAACCGCATAAATAAGACGCTGAAAGGACCAGAAAGTAGGAAGCCTTCCTTGAAAAATTCTAGAATGGTAAAGCTGTTGGAGGAGCTAGGATACAACTCCTGAGGACAGCAGAAGGCTGCATAGTTGTTACATATATAGAAAATGGCGGTGGTTCCTTCAGTTACAATTACTAAAAAGTTGCTTGAACGTTCACGGTTAAACAAATTAGGTCCATGTGACCTATGAGGTGTCATGTAAATTTAGAGCAAAATTAAGGGCAATTTAATTGCCTGTCAAATTAAATGTATGTGTTAAACATATTGGACATAAGAATATATTTTGTGTTGCGGATAACACAAATATCTATATATTGAAATAGAAAAAAATATTTTGCACATAAAACCAATACGTATAGTTCGATTACAAAGGGTGCCACAAGTGTGAGTCAAGTGTGCAAGAAGTAGTGAGGCACAGGTGAAGCACCCATAAAAGATTTTGGTCAAAATAATCTGATATGACTCATAACAGACCGCCCAATACAGCTCTGTTCTTCCAGGTGCAAATGGCTGTAAATACTAAAAGTAGCAGGGCTGGACTGACTATTCTGCTAGTCAGGCATTTGCTGAGTCGGCTACAAACTATGAAGCGGTTTTCACAGCACAACGGGTCACTATAAACCAGGGGCGGCTGGTGACATTTGAAGGTGGTGGGGTGTGGAGGTCCGGGTTGAGTGCCCGGTGGTGGGAGGGGGGGGGCTCGGGAGGGTTCTGATGATGTCGCTGTGAATTTGCAGTGGTATACTGCATGCATTTGTCTCTTGTGGTCAGTGTTTGCGGTGGTGTCGGGGAGCAAGTGCACAACAGTGAGCACCAGCCCGGCCCAGTTGGCCGGCGGCGGCAGCAGAGCGCAAGTCAATCAGGCCTGCATTTGACGCCGCTGCGGCTCCTGTGATCTTGTGGAGAGTTTTATGGCCATTGTATGGCGGTTTCGTTTCGCTGCATTCCGGCGACCAAAACATTGATGTGGGTGGGACAGATGCACGCACGGACAGCATCGGGGTCAGACAAACACAAAGTAGATGGGCTCCACCTGAGCATGTCGGACACCAAAATGGAATTGCACTTGCCTGTTGTCGCACCCCAGCCTGTCGGTAGTCTTCTGCCGTGCTGTGCTGTGACTGCGGCCGGTGTCCGTCCCGAGCAAAGCACAGCCAGCAGCACATGGAGTGCAGCGCACCTGCTGCGTGCCGATCAGTCCTGGTGCCGGAGTCAGAGCTGCGCGGCGGTCGGCGGGCTCTTCCGCAGCCCACTCCCTCAGCTCCCATTGTCCAATCAGGAGGTCTGGGACTAGCGCGAAGGCAAGGGAGTGCTCCGGTTGTTGCCATTCACTGCTCTGTCTTGAGGGGGGCCGGCCCTGCCCCTTGCCATTCATTTCAGTGGCGCGCTGCTGAAGTCGCCTGGGCCGCAGCACAGGCGCCCCATTTGAAACCAGCCATATTCCGCTTTTTCTGGACACTCCCTTCAGGATGACATCACTCTTCTCGCATGTGCTTCGAGGGCGAGCAATAGTCCTCGCCCCGGCCAGCACATGCGCAGGAGGTCTCTGACCTGTGACCTCGTCCCTTCCGGGCCTTCCTAGAATAAAAGAAAACAGAATTTGATTTGTGTTTGTCACGGGGCAGTGAGCACTTCATTTGAGGCTGCTGCATTGCGTGTGGTGTCTCTCTTGTCTCCTCCCCGATCCTCGTCCCGAGGCTAGTGGGGCAACGCCCCTTTCGCCCCTATGCACCAGCCGCCACTGCTATAAACCAATGATGCACATCTTGCTTCATTCTAGTCATGGCCTTCTGCAGTGTGGGGCGGATTTTGGTTTTGGTTTTGGTTTCCAGTCCAGCCATGAGACCATTGATAGTAGTTTTCCATGAAGGGACCAGAGCTTCAAGAAGCTGCAGGCCGATGTCTTTAGGTGGAGGCAAGGAAATGGATTCCCTGGGGAACAAACATGCCCGCCTGCTCCCCGCTGTGATCATGCCCAGTGCTGTTTTGGTGTTTGAGCCTTGTACATAGAAGCCACGGTGCAAGTTGCTTTATTGCCGAGCATATCCCGAGGATAAGCCAGACATTTCCATGAAGGTTCCTGCACTTACAGTCCCTATTTCCAGGCACGGAGGGCGTTGCCGATGGGTACCGATCACGGCGGAGGGTGTGCAGGATCTGGCGGAGGGTGTGCAGGATCTGAGTGAGGGTGTGCAGGATCTGACTGAATTGTATTGTAATTGCATTTATATAGCGCTTACTACCCCTGACGAGGCGTCGAGGCGCTTTTTCAGTGAGTAGCACGCTACTCCGGAACCCATAAAGGATTAGTGGTGAATTAGTATAGTGAAAATATGAAAGTAATTTGAGTGGTGGATATATTAGTCAGTTTTTTGGATTGAGTAGGATAGTGGAGGGATAGAGAAGGGAAAAAGATTTGCAATTATATAGCGCTTGCTACCCCTGATGGGGTGTTGAAGCACTTTTTCGGTGAGTTGCACGCTACTTCGGAATCCATAAAGGATTAGTGGTGAATAAGTATAGTGAAAATATGAAAGTAATTTGAGTGGTGGATATGTTAGTCAGATTATTTGAATTGAGAAGGATAGTGGAGGGTTAGCGAAGGGAAAAAAGGTTCACATTTATATAGCGCATTCTACCCCTGATGGGGGTTGAAGTGTTTTTTTCGTTGAGTAGCACGCTACTTCAGAACCCATATAGGATTAGTGGTGAATTAGTATAGTGAAAATATGAAAGTAATTTGAGTGGTGGATATGTTAGTCAGATTATCTGGATTGAGGGGGATAAAGAAGGGAAAAAAGGTTTCCATTTATATAGCGCTTGCTACCCCTGATGGGGGGTTGAAGTGTTTTTTCCGGTGAGTTGCATGCTACTGTGGAACCCATACAATGTTAGTGGTGAATTAGTATAGTGAAATATGAAAGTAATTTGAGTGGTAGATATGTTAGTCAGTTCTTTGGATTGAGAAGGATAGCGAAGGGGTAGAAGAGGTAAAAAGGTTTGCATTTATATAGCGCTTGCTTCTCCTGATGAGGTGTTGAAGTGCTTTTTTGGCGAGTAGAATGCTACTCCGGAACCCATAAAGGATTAGTAGTGAATTAGTATAGTGAAATATGAAATTAATTTGAGTAGTGTAGGACATGTTAGCCTGTTATTTGGATTGAAAAGGATAGTGGAGGGATAGAATGGAAGGATTTCGATTTTTTTTATTATTATTATTTATTTTTTTTGGAGCTCATAGCAGTAGGAGGAGGCTTGGGATGAGTAAAAGGGAGGTGGAGGGGGATGAGTAAAAGGGAGTCAGAGGGAGGGTTTCGAAAGGCTTGTTTTGGGAGATCGGAATAGTAAAAAGAGGTATGAGATGATGCAGGGAGGGGTGGAGTAGGGAAGAGTCTCGAAAGGGTTATTTGGGGGATCATAGTGGTGGTATGGGGTTTGGGATGAATGAGAGAGTGGAGGTAATGGATATATTGATAAAGGTATAGGGCGAGAAATAGGCTAGTGCATTAGAAAGAGTAGTAGAAAGAGGTTTGAGATGAGTCAGAGAGTTGAGGTAGAGGATATATTGAGAGCGATATAGGCTGAAAAATAGGGTAGGGCATTGGATATGCTGAACTAGAAGAAAAGTAATAAATAAGTAAAAGTAATAAATATGTAGATCCAAAAGTAATAAAGATATAGATCCATAAGTCTATGGAAGGTATATAGATGCATAAAGGAAGGTAGTATATGTAGATTAAAGATTCATTAAATAAACTGAATGTGTGCAGGATCTGACTGAGGGTGTGCAGGATCTGACTGAGGGTGTGCAGGATCTGACTGAGTGCAGGGCATGCCCATTGCAGGCTCGTTCACAATGAGGTAGGATCAAGGAGTGAGGTGGCGCACCAGCACCATCCACTGGGACTGGAATGTGACATACATTGCCATCCTGCCAAGAACACGCACTCTCCCAGCAGCCTCCTGACACGTCACTGGATGCCAGGCGCGCTCCTCTCGAGTTCACTCCTGGCTCGTCACCAGGTCCCTTCGTTTGCCAGAGGCGCTCGTGCTCCCAGGAGAGGCTGCAGTGTGCTCTCAGCGGTGGCATAAAGTGGGTGGGGTTGAGAGGAGGGTGCAGGGAATAGGAAAGGGGGGAATGAGAACAGGATCATGTAAGGGAGTACAGGAGTAGCAGGGCACAAGTCGGGGGTACACGCGGGTGGACGGTGTCCACCCACTATTTTCACAGGGTGGACGCCATCCACCCTGCCAAGAAGTTGGGCCCACTGAAAAATATGCTGAATATGTCCCTGTATAATTTTCAAACACCTGGACACATTCAGCAGCGCCTGCACGTTGTTGTCTGCTTTCGATCCACAACAACGTGCAGGCTGGGACAGGGCTTTCTTAGTTCAGACTCCTGCTGGGCCCATAACAAAGGCCAAATCTGAGGGGTCATCAGGCCTCCTTTTGTTCGAGTCTCCTGGCTGGGAGCAGTCAGGAGCCTCACACCTGATGCAAATGAAGCGGAGGGGAAACAAAGGCTCACACCTTGTTAGCACTTCACACATACTTTAAAGAGGCAGCTTTTCACTTTGTTCAGGCTCTGTTTATTAGATATGTATGCACTGTAAGAATGTCAGATGTGTTGGTCTTTCCCAGTATTTACACAAAAAAAATAGCATTTATGTAGTGCTTACTACCCCTGACGAGGTGTTGTAGTAATTTAAATATCACTATTTTTTCTTGTAAAGCACTATGGGTAGAGGAAGTTTACGCTGACAAAAGGCAACATTGTTTTATGTGTAGGTTACAAAAGTGTGAATCTTCTGCCTAAATCAGAAGGGTTTCCCTGAATACTCGAAACATGCTCCAATGTACTCATGATAGACATGTTAAAGATATATGTGAGGGCTTAAGATCTGATGCCACTTTCTGTGATGCCACTTACTGTGATGCCACTTACTGTGATGCCACTTACTGTGATGCCACTTCCTGTGATGTCACGCGCCGTGATGTCACGTGCCGTGATGTCACGCGCAGATGTCACTTGCATACTGATTAACTAGGTTAGTCCCCCCACTTCTTTTTTTAGGACTTGTGCCCTGGGGAGTAGGATCAAAAGAACGGGCACCCCTTCTGCTCAAAGATTGTTATAAGTGTTGGAGGGCAGCGTTCCCAGAGTTGCTTCAGAAGAGAGAAAGAATGCTTTGTTATATTGTTGGCATTTGTTTAGCGCGCAGGCTGCCGTTGTGTGCGTCGTAGCACTGTCGGCTCTTTGGTGGTACCTTTACACATGGTTCAGAGGACCCTATTACAGACTGGGGTTTGAGTCATGATATATTTGGGATATCGTTCCTGGTCCACTCTAGATTGTGTGCCAAGGTCTTATGTGTGTGCGTATGTGATTTTTATTGTGATACGGGGAAACCTCAGGACTTTACAGATTGCCTACTAGTCTCTTAGGTGATTTAAAATGCTTGTTTCCTAGAGTTAGAGATCACCTGGGCGCAAGTACATTAAATGCGGTATGATTTTGCTGGAATAGGTACGAATAGTGTTAGCCACGAAGCTATGAGAAAGGAGACAAGGAAGAAATGAGCTATTCTGCAAAGAGAGAGGCTCAAAGGCGACAGGAAACAACAACAAGCATCAGCAAAGTCAATAGGTCTTACCAATGCAAGAGCTATTGGCCTTGCCAATGTGTTCTACAAATGTTGTACACCACCGTGGCTGCTATTCAGCATGACTAAAAGTTTATAGCATAGAGGAGAGTGGAGTGGAGCGGAGTGGAATGGAGTGGCACAGAGTAGAGTAGAGTGGCATGGTGTTGAATGTTGTGGAGTGGTGTAGAATGGAGTGATGTAGTGGAGTGAAGTGGAGGGTCATAGAATGGAGGGGCATAAAGTGGAGTAGCATAGAGTGGAGTACAGTGTCATAGAGTGGAGTGACGTAGAGTGGAGGGCTCAGAGTGACGTGGCATTGAGTGGAATAAAGTGTCAGAGTGTAGTAGTGTCGAAAAGTGCCTTAGAGTGGAGTGCCGTAGAGTAGAGTGAAGTTCCTTAGAGTGGAGCGGCATAGCGTAGAGGGGAGTAAAGTGTCATATAGCAGAAGTGGTGTAGCGTGGAGTGGCGTCAAGTGGAGTAAAGTGGTGTAAAGTGTTCTAGATTGCAGTGGCATGGAGTGGAGCATCGTAGAGTGGCAGAGTTTCGTGGTAGGTCGTAGAGTAGATTGTTGTAGAATGGAGTGGAGTGTCATGGAGGTTCGCAGAGTGGAGTGGCATAGAGTGGTGAAGAGTGTCGTAGAATGGAATGGAGTAGAGTGTCATAGAGGAGAGTATCGTGGAGTGTCACAGAGTGGAGTGACGCAGAGTGGAGTGGTCTAGAGTGAAGCGGCGTAGAGTGGAGTAGACTAGAGTGGAATGGAGTAAAGTGTCATAGAGTGTACTATCATGAGTGCAGTGTCATAGAGTGGAGTAGAGTGGCCTAGAGTGAACTGGAGTAGAGTGTCGTGGAGTGGAGTAGAGTGTTGTAGATTGGAGTGGAGAAGAGTGTCGGAGAGTGGAGTAGAGTGAAATGGAGTAGAGTGGAGTGGAGTGTCGTAGAGTGGATTGTCATAGATAGGAGTGGCATAGAGTGGAGGTGAGTGGCCTAGAGTGAAATGGCGTAGAGTGGAGTTGCATAGAGTTGCATAGAGTTGCGTAGAGTGGTGTAGAGTGGTGTAGAGTGGCGTGGAGTGGCGTAAAGTGAAATGTCATGGAATAGAGTGTCGTAGAGTGGAGGTGCGTAGAGTGGAAAATGCATTGTGTGGTAGCACACTGCCATTACAGACAACGCATTTTCAATTGAAATGGCCATTACATTTGCACTGACATACAGTTTTACTGCTGAAACTATACATTGCACAAATGATAATGTGTGGAAATGGTATCACCAAGTGTATTGATTTGTTTTGATAGTATTCAAATATTTGTTTCCTTCACACTCCAAAATTACAAAAACTTGCTTCATTTGTGCTTTTCTAATTCGGACATATTCTGAAATATCTGCACAGTTAATTTACTGACATTTAAATTTTGTTGCATGCTACAAAAAATAACATCTTCCAGCCTTTCCTCTCACATGGGTAACCAGCAGGATTGTCACATAAATCCTCTCACTTTGAAGTCAGAGAAAGAAAAGTAAACACCAAGCTCCCTTGGAAAATAGAGCCTGACATTTGACCTTTATATTTGATTGCACGTAAATGTGACAAGAACAAAATTTAAAGGCCTGTTTAAAAGCGAGCACTTGTAGAAGAATACAAGGAGTGTTGGTGAACAAACAATGCTCCTCAGGAGGGACAAAGACATGCTGGACACCCTAAAACAAATAAAGCCAGCATATAGAAAGCAAGCAGATGTGTGTTATAAACCACAAAGCCATTGTTAAGCAGTGGGCAGAATGCATTCCCAGGAAAGCATTCAGAATGTCCCCAAGATGTCTTTGCAAACCTAGGCTTCACCATAAAAAGCGAAGAAAGTGAGAGGATTATTGTATTATTCAATGCATAAGCAATGCATTGCTTGGGAAGATGAGGATGGGGGCTAATGCCAAAACACAACAGGTGGGCCTGAGGACGTTTAATGGACCAGCGAGGGCATACTCCCTAAACTTTACAGTATCAAATACACAAAGAGCCCTCGGGTCCGGAGTCGCACTTGGCGAGTGTCTAAGTGGAGAAAAAGTGGAGAAAAACTATGCTGGGAAGGGGGTGGGGGGAGTCCCTTTTAAGGACGGTTTCCCTCACACACCAGAGGTGTCATGCTTCATCATAGGGATCCCTCCTCACGTCACAAACCTAGTCGTGACGCGGGCTACAACCCCCTCGCTGCGAGGGAGGAGCTCAGGGATGTTTTCAGAGAAGAGGGGTATTCATAAAACCCAATGCGAGTGTAGTGTGTGGTGGAGGGAGTGCAGTGCTACCTAAACAGTGATTAAAACTAGCTACGAGGTTAGCCAGACACAGTTTATTATTGCTACCTGGTGCTAGGATTAAAAACAAGTAATGGATAGTGTGACTGCCGAGATTAAAGTGATCAACATGTTTCAGCCGTTTGACCTACACGAGTGTCATGGCTGTCATCAGGATCTCTTACAAGCTACTGCAACACGTGAGTGCAAAAAAATGAGTTCTAAAAGAAAAAGGCGTCGTAGTGTAATACTAGACCAGTGATCCGGCAGTTCAGCAGATTCACCGGTAAGACCTGTGGTAAAACAAAAACAACATACCGCGCAGTTAAACCAGTGTGGTGGGGTACAGCATAGTTGGACCTCATTCTCGCAGATCCATAGAGACAATTATATACAAATTGTACATGATTCGCAAGTGCCATGCAACAGGACTAGTGTGGTGCTTTATTAAACGATAACTAAGTTCTGTATCACTCACCTGCAAAATTCAGGTATAATACATCATCTGTCCTTGGCAGATAGCCTTAGGTACATATGCCCATCCAACCTGATAAGTAGAGGTGGTGGCGTTAATATATTCAAAAAGATTATGCCCAGTTTAAAAAGACAAGTATCCAGAAGACGAGAAATCCGTTTGTCAGAGACCAAAGACTAGTGCCTTATTTCTGTCTGTAATGTACATGGGAACGCTACCAGCAGCGTCTCAATAGGGGCGGAGATGCATCCCTGGTAGAGTCCAGGGAAGGGACTGGAAAACCATAGCCGCGTATCACTGATGCAGCTATGTGGTGTCACCCCCGTGGTACTAGGGGTGTCTTTAAAGACTAGGTAAGTTACTTGTTTTTAATCCTAGCACCAGGTAGCAATAATAAACTGTGTCTGGCTAACCTCATAGCTAGTTTTAATCACTGTTTAGGTAGCACTGCACTCCCTCCACCACACACTACACTCCCTTTGGGTTTTATGAATACCCCTCTTCTCTGAAAACATCCCTGAGCTCCTCCCTCGCAGCGAGGGGGTTGTAGCCCGTGTCACGACTAGGTTTGTGACGTGAGGAGGTATCCCTAAGATGAAGCATGACACCTCTGGTGTGTGAGGGAAACCGTCCTTAAAAGGGACTCCCCCCACCCCCTTCCCAGCATAGTTTTTCTCCATTTTTTCTCCACTTAGACACTCGCCAAGTGCGACCCCGGACCCGAGGGCTCTTTGTGTATTTGAAGGGGGCTAATGGACAGCCTGGCACTGGTGTTCGACCCACAGTTTGTTGATGGCTTTTACTTTTTTTTAATCGGCTTTATTGCATACTAGTGATGTCACTGCCCTGTACATTAAGTAGGATATAAAACACAACTACATTTTCATATAGCACAGTGAGGTCTGCAAACACTTCTAGGCACTTGGGTCATTGGTGCCATCGGGCAGGTACAGAAGACTAATGTCCTCCTTGGCAGCTCGAGATGACTCCCCCTTGTATTCCATGAGCTATAAACCTGCTCCTGCAGCTGAATGAGAGGAGAACTAATGCCCAGGTGAGGGTAGAGAAACCTACTACTTTTCTCTATCTCCCAGACTCACAGGATGATTGCCTGGCTGGGCCGCAGAGCATTATCTCCCCAAACCCAAGACAACTGTGACATGGAACATGACACCTGTCCGTCACACCCAACGGGGATCAGACTTGGATGCCCTGTTACCCTTGCTTCCCACTCTCTTTTCCATGGTTTGTGCTGGGTCACAAAATATAGTATTGCCAGGTGTGAATGAGTAGAATGGTAACTGAGTAAATAAGTATTGGCAAAGCTAACAGGTCTCGCCTGTGTGAGAGCTAATGGCTTTGTCAATGTCTTTTAGCTATGTTTTACAGCAGTGCGGCTTCCGCTGACCACAGAGAAGCAAGGAAATGAGAGTGACGAGGAAGCTAACTAATGGTAAGCAATGGGTGGGCTCTAAACCCCCTGTAAGTAAACAAAATGTCTTGCAAAGCCCTTGCATAGGCCCATACATTGAGGCTGTGTGATGCGCCAAAGAAGTGTCTCTACTATGATAATATTGTGGAATTTGACATTTGCATTTTACTGATCAATGTCCTAATTTGCACTATACTTACTCCAACTTACTTTGTTTTATAGTGACACCTGTTTTTTCACTGGTATGGCATAAATGTATGTATGGTATAAATCTACATGTATATAATTTATATAATCATATTTTCACCACAAATTAATGTTTTTCTCCTGCGTGTGAGTGCGAAGACTTGAACATTTTTGACAGTCCATGAGTTTACATTTAAAGAATAATGCAAGCATTTATAATCATTTAATATTCCTCATAGTAAAAATAATTAAAAAACGTTCATTCTGCAATGCAATTTAATGTATATTAAGAAATACAAAGAATAAATGTGCAGTCGAATGGTGTTATTTATAGTTTAATCTCATTCAATTTATATTAGATATGATAAAGTTAAATGCAATTATTTGTGAGGTATCAAAAAAGCAGATGTTACTCTTAAGTCTACATCGAGGTGTAAATCTCCACTCAGAAGTGGTAATTAGCAAAAAAGTGGAGATTTACACCTAGCTCTAGGGGTAAATCTATACATGCAAAGTTAACTTTTTTTAATCGCGCCCATCGAGTGGGCTTTGACTCCACTGAGGAGTAATCCTCTCTCACCTTATGCTTTTGGTTGTTTGGTGCATCATCCAACCTCCTATGGAGTGCTTGCATTGCAATGCATTATTTGGTCAGGCTTGACAATACAGCTGTCTAAATAGCCTTCCGTCACCAATTCTTTGAAATATACTTAGCATAGGCTTTATCTCTGCCCACATGGATATTTCGCTCTCGTCATGCTATTAGCTGTTGATGTATAATTTCGCCTCCAATAGAATGCTTGCACTGCATACATTACGCAATATTTTGCATCTCAGGATTGCTCTGAATCATCAGACATTTAATTCTTTATCTCATAGATGCGATGTATACAAGAAACAGCTGATTGTGTTTTGTTTTTATACTGCAGCATGCTTTAATGATTAACTTGACTTAAAATGTAGACCACACATATTGGCTTTGTCAATGCTTGTTTTAATCAGAGTCTAAAGCACAAAAGAGCCTTCCTCAAACATTGGAGACATTCTCATCTCATTGGCCAATAACTGGTGCCCTGGCTGACTTTTTCAGGTACGCTTTCGGGCAACGAAGGAACATTGAAACCAAAGGGAGAGAATGTGGCCTAACAGCTACAGCGGTCGACCTCAAAGCTGGGGAACCGGGTTAGAGTCTCGGCAGGGACGCTGAACATTCTGTGTTTATGGGCAAATCACTTAATCTCCCAGTGCCTAACAAAATTAATGTGTCCATCTGTAACGCAACTGGTGCTCATGTAAAGCGTTCTGCTACCTTTGGGTCGACTTCGCGCTAAATAAAGCTCCAAAATAAAATATTAAAATGCCGAAAAACTCAGTGGGATGAATGAAATGAAACAAACATGATGTTTGGGGGGTCAGTAGAGGAGCATCGAGTAAGGGACCTATGCAGAGCTGGCCCTTACTCGAATAGCGCCCTGGGCGGGAAGAAATTTGACACCCTTGCCTGCTGCTGGTGAATAAAATAGAGCAGCAAGGGGGTCCCATTTGCGTTCCAAGATCAGTCCCTGACTGATTACTTCTGAGCAGTGACTGGCCTCTGAACGCAAACATCTGCACTACTCTCCCAACTCACTTGTTACACTTGCAACTGAGCTCCCTAAAGCTGGTACCAGCGTTAGCTGCTGAGAACACCACCGGAAATTGCGAAATCTAACCCCACGTGACGCCCTTGCTGCAAGAGAGCTGTGTTCAGAGAAAGAGCCAGGTGTGCCGTAACAGCAATATCGTCACGCCTTGCACCGCCCTTCTACAACCGAATGCTACGGCATGCCTGCAAGCACAATGCAGAGCGGGCAGCTAGTACAGGCAGAGAAGGAAAGATGAAATGGGGTTCAAAACAAAGGTTGGGATCCCTTCGCACACCTAGGGTAAGGGTAGTATTTTTAATACCAGTCAAGGTTTTATGCAGTACATGTTCCACTTTGTAGTATGTAGTAACATGGAATCACGGAAGGGTTCCTATCCATTACCCTTCAGCCTATCTCATCAAGAGCGCTCCTTATTTTCTCAAAGTTCATTCTACATGGTTGTGCATATTCAAACGTAATCATAGGTATTGAATTATATCAAAGAAAGTAAAATCAACATTTCCATCAAGGAAGTACCGAGGAAGTCAAGAGGAAGAATAAGCCACGCTTACTGCAAAGGAAACAAGCATTGGCATAGCCAATAGGTCTCGCCTTTGGGACCTTATAAGTGTTTAGCCATGCAACAGTTGATGTTGTTGCACCAAGGATATTGTGCTGGATAACTAAACACTTATAAGGTCCCAAAGGCAAGACCTATTGGCTATGCCAATGCTTGTTTTTAATGGATTCCTCACATTGGAGCAGCAGCCGACTTGCTCACGTAGCTGCTTCAAGGAATTACTGATGGGACCAGAGAAGCAGTTAGCAGCGCTGTCTAGCATCCATGTAGGGGGCCATTCCCTACCCCATTTGGCGCAAATACCAGTGTTTTTGTGACATTATTATACAGAAGGAATATAGAATGGAGCTCATTTGGAGTCCTGTTTAAAATTTGTTAAGCCTGCACATAAATAAGAGTGCACAAACAGAAAGCAAAAAATATAAATTCACCCCGCTCCTAATTAAACTAAGAAAAATCTTGCGTCTGGAATAAGGATATTGCATACACATTAAACAACCCCAAAAATAAAGGAAATTTACGAGAACAAAAAAATATGTCTGCAACGAAAATAAACATGACGC
This sequence comes from Calotriton arnoldi, assembly GCA_963921515.1. Lineage (NCBI taxonomy): Eukaryota > Metazoa > Chordata > Amphibia > Caudata > Salamandridae > Calotriton > Calotriton arnoldi. Next base: position 133,574 of record CAWUFW010007988.1, on the reverse strand, counting down.
AAACAGTGGGCACGTTTACAAAATGAGAAGAGTTAACATATAATGTTTGTCATCGGCTAATAGGCGTTTAAGACAAAAACAAAATGAAAGTAATGAAATTAAGGGTAGGGTGTGAGGGGTCGACTTCCTGTGCCTCTTTGCCTTGAGGCAGACATGATAAATTTCTGTTACCAAGCATTTTGAATAGAATGACTATAAAAATTCTGACTGATTTTCATTTGTGGTCTGCTCTCCCCTTCATCTAGCGTGGGAAAGCATCCGATGGTTGCACAAGCCTCTCATAAAAATGCATAAATAAATAGCAATTAAACTAATAGGAGGATATCTTGTTCTTTGCTACTGTCAGTGGGTCCATGTATAATGGAGCCCTGCACATGGAAATAGTCCATTTATTTGTAAATGTTTCACTGATATCTCAACCCTCAGGGGGCCTGGCCATGAAGCTCTCTACAGGGGGCGCCATTAAAGTGCCCTCCTATTCCAGGGTCTCTGCGAGGCACTGAAATGTGAGCCAGAACTCTTTGTCATAAAGTTTACTGCAGCCTGCCCCTCTCCTATGTTCCCTCCCCGAAGGGTAAAGCTGGAATACACTTCTCAGGTTATGAATTCTAAGTTATTCATTTTAAGTAATTAATGCACAAAGTCGAAAATTTAGAGAAGGAAAAAGATTTTGGTATTTTACAATATCCGTATGATAATGTCAAGTTGGTATAACACCTTGAGGGAATTAATCGAAGTTGTTTGCCCTTTTTCCAGAGCACAACTGAGTACAGTGCAAGGCTTTTTATTGAGTTCACATTCACTCTTCCAAGAGACTCATTCTTAAGCACGAGCAGTGGAAGCACGGAAGTCTTCACACAGGGTGGTCTGCAGCCCCCCTCCCATACTAGTGGCACCTTCTAAGTTTACTAAAACTACTTATTATTCAAGGCCGACCGGGTTTCAAATGTGATTATTGTAGATTGGTAAAAAAAAAACGGTTGACTTGATTGATTAGTATTTTGACTGGCCGTTTAACTTGCAACATAAAATGAATGATATCAAGCAAGTAAGAAACGGTTAGAAGACCAAAGAGCTGGCATTATCATACCCAGCTCAGTGCCAGCCATTTTATCAATCCTGGAAAGATGATAGACTGAATTGGCAGCCATGCCTCCAAGTGCGCATGTGGGAAGTTGATATGGTGTTATCTACTTATGGGTGCAATCGATATTTACAGAAGACCTTTGCAAGAATATATTTTCAAACTGCATGTTTTTTTCCTCAAAAAGTCTTACCACTGGTCAGTGGGTCCGACTCCTCCTACCCCTCCCGACTTCACTAAAAGGGGTCTTGTCTAACCCTGGGCAAAGCACTACGCTACGCTCGCGTAGTTTGTGAAGTTTGCGCTACTTCGCACTACGCGAATTGCACGTAGCAGAGTGCAAACACGCGTAGCGTAGCGTAGTGCAGCGGTCATTTTTTGCTTGCTCGCGGTCCTCAAAGTCAAGTTGGCGACCGCGAGCAAGCAAAATGACATCCCGGCGAGACTTTTTCCTCGTTCGCGATCAGCAACATCAAGTTGCCGATCGCGAGCGTGGAAAATAAACCTCCCGGCGAGATTCTCAACGCGGGGAGGTCAGGTTTCTCATTGCGAGTGGTCGCGTATGCTCGCGACCGCTCGCGATGAGAAACTACCAGTCCGCGTTGAGAAGCTGCCGCTCGAGTAAAAATCTACTCGAGCGGCAGTAAAAGACAGCTTGCACTGTGCAAGATGCCGTTTTCAATGATTGCACAGTGCGGACAAGCATCCGGCACTGTGCAATCATCGCGAACAGCGCACTACGCAGTTCACGTAGTGCTACGCGTAGCTCGCGTAGTGCGAAGTGCACTTCGCGTAGCTTCGCGTAGCGCTACTTCGCGAACTACGCCCAGGGTTAGTCTTGTCGCTTTTTTTGCTCTAAGGTAAGAGCAAGTGTTGTCATGTCTGCCATCAGGAGATATGAGCTGTAAAGTTACTGAGACAATATATGGGGGTAGGGTCAAGGAAGGATGGAAGGATGGATGAGGAGTGAAACGGGGCTTGGGTCTGGCCCCAGGCCAAGACGCTGCAGGCAGAGACCCTTCACCTCTCCACCTTTTACCTGGATACATGGGCTGGACTCCCTGAAGGAGGGAAAAGGGCCAGATGCCAAACCTGCCAGACTACAGAAAACAAAGGGCTGCCTGTATTCCAGCTGGGATACAGAAAGAATTCAAGATGTGGCAGCGGGAAGTGGGTCAAGTCACAAAAATATATTTAAAAAAAAAATCTGCTACAAAGAAATTAGCAACAATAACAAACGTGACAGCAAATCTGTTGTGGCTCACTTATTGGTCACAAACATGCTCCCTTATGGGGTTTAAGGCACATGCTGCATAGATTTGTGTGCAAACAGCAATTTGTTGAGGATAATAATAATGATATGCTAACTCTGGTTAGTGCACTTGCTGGAGAGGTCTGTGTTTTGACAAGTTACAGTTTTGACTATAGAGTAGCATAGAGCGTTAATGTGCCTGCTGTAAAGTACAATGTGTAACATCAGATCTGATCTGCATTTTATGTAGATAGCTCACTGGGTTACAGTTTTTTTGTCACAGAGATTTGTTGTTACTTGCAGTTGATAAGTTACAACCCTTCTAATGTAGCACAGTGAGTTATAAACTGGCATAAGTTTAGAACCTCCTTGGTTTTTTTAACTCATTCTTTCGTTTTTCGAAGTTTTCTAAAATGGGTTCATTTATGTAATTTTAAAGTCTTATTAGTAACAGCCCCAACCCCCCTTTGTTACATTTAAATCCTGACTTTGCGTTTCTACAGACCAAGCACTAATAAATCTAATGCTTACTTGTATAGATGATATGCGAGTCCTACACAGTATATCCCCAGAGTCTTATGTGACATTTCCTGTACATTGATTTATATACTTCTACGATTCATTGTCGTTCTATATGTGCGTGACGTAAAGCACTGGACACCCTACACTGGGATGAATCTCACTATAAAATAATTTAAATAAAATATTTAGAAAGTGATACTTAATTTGTGATTAGTGTACTCCGACATATGCATCTGGTATTCTTACAGTGAATGCATCTCTAGCATATTGGGGGGGATTCAAGAAATTCAAAACCTGCCTCCAAATTGAGGACTTATGAAGTGATAAACTGAGTGTCTTTGATTCCCTTCATTGCTTTGGCATCTAGGTGTAAGCCTCCAGATGGCTCCCTGCCAGGAAGAGACCCAAACAAGAGGAGGACTGATTGCCCATTGTAAGAAATCGGGTTACTGGTTGAGGGGGGTGAAACCCTACTCAAGCAGCACCCACAATCCTTGTCAAGGTGAAATCACAAGCAAACCCCAAATTAACCTGTGCACAACCCTCTGGTAGCTTGGCACAGAGCAGTCAGGCTTAACTTAAACGCAATGTGTTAAGATTTATGCAGTACTTCAAACAACAATAAAGTGAAAACACAACACAAGAAAAATCCCACACCAATTTAGAAAAAATATAAAATGAAATAAATAATTTGAAACCACATCAGCAAAAATCCAATCAGTAGAACCAGAGATATGCAATTTAAAACATTGAAGAAAAATAGCATCAAAAAGCACAAAGCACCAACTGTGGATATCTGGTCGCACCGGACTGGGATAAAGTCACAAGTTCAGGCTGACTGCGATGGAGCACGGGACGGCTACAGGGCCCCAGCTAGGCCCACTGAACAAGAGTACTTTAAATCTTGGTTGTGGAGCGTTGCGAGATCGCTCAGCCAAGGCGATGTCTTGGTTCCAAGGTGCTGCAAGGCTGTGATGTGAAGTCCTGCATCCCCATTGAGGATCCCATCAACGAGTGCTTGCGATGTGACATCCAGTGTCGAGGTTCGGACTTGCGGCCGAGGCGATGCGCCGGTTCTGAGGTGCTGGGAAGCTGTGATGCAAGGTCCTGCGTCATTGTCAAGGGCCCCCTCGACAATGGCTTGCGATGTGAAGGATGGTGTTGAGGATACATCGCGCAGCTGAGGAGATGCAGTGGTTCCAAGGAGCTGCGAGGCTGCAATGCAAAGTCTGAGCACTGGGAAAGTCCATGCAGCAAAGGCAATGCATCAGTTCTGCTTCGAGTTGCATCACGCAGCAGAGGAGATGTGTCGGTTATGTTGGAATCACAGATGTGCTGGCAGAGTACCTTCAGACCCACCTCCAAGGGTCCACGACTGGGGTGGGGTCACTTGGCAGGGTGGGACTCACAGTTGCTGAGTCCAGGTGCTGGTTACAAGAGGTTAGCTCTTGAAGTCATTCTTGTGGTCCTGGGTTCAGGTTACAGGTCCAGTCCTTCTCACCCAGGCAAGAGAGTAGCAGGCAGCAGCTCAGCACAGCAGGCAGCAGTCCTTCATGGCAACAGTCCAGCCGAGTAGCAGTCCTTTCAGCAGCACACCAGTCCTCCTTCCTGGCAGAGTCTTCCACAGGTCCAGAAGTGTACTGAGTAGTTGGTGTCTGAGGTCCAATATTTATTCGTGGTGCCTCCTTTGAAGTGGGAGACACATCTAGGGGTTCCCTTTGAAGTGCACAGGTTTCCTGCCTCCCCTGGTTCCACACTAACTACAGCCAGTATACAACCCTTTGTGTGAAGGCAGGACACAGCCTATTTGTGTGTTAGTAGGGCTGTGCCCAGCTCTGCCCTGCCATCCTGCCAGTGATGGCCCATTCAGGCACACCTAAGCTGTCTATTGTGTGTGGCTGTCTAGGAAGAATACACAAAGCCCAACTGCGACCTACACCCAGTTATGTGACCCTCGGACAGGCTGCAGGCACTAAATGGCTAAGGCAGGAACATGCCAACTTTCTAAAAGTGGCATTTTTAAAACTAATGTAAAATCTGACTTTACCATGAAAGAGAATTTGTCATTCCAATTCCAAAGACACCAAACATGAACTGTTTACCTGCTCTCATTTGGAAGTCACCGCTCATTAAACATTATAAGGTAACTCCAGTGTTATCCTATGGGAGAGGTAGGCCTTGCAATAGTGAAAAACTAATTTAAGAGGTTTTCACTACCAAGACACATAAAACTTAAAAGCACATGTCCTACTTTTTAAATACATTGCCACCTGCCCTGTAAACTGATTAAGGTCTATTCTACGGGTGACATGTATTTGAAGGGAAGGTTTGGCCCAGCAAGAGGTTTATTTTACCAGGTTGAAATGGCAGTTTTTTCAAACTGCACACACAGGCTGCAATGGCAGGCCAGAGGCATGTTTAATAGGGCTACTTTAGTGGGTGGCACAATCAGTGCTGCAGGCCCACTAGTAGCATTTACTTTCCAGGCCCTGGGCGCATGTAGTTCCATTTTACTAGGGACTTATAAGTAAATTAAATATGCCAATTGGGGACAATCCAATGTTACCATGTTTTAAGGAGCAAGCACACACACTTTAGCACTGTTTAGCAGTGGTACAGTGCACAGAGTCCTAAGGCCAACAAAAACAAGATCAGAAAAATATGAAGGAGTAATGTAAAATGTTTGGGGTAAGACCACCCCAAGGCTGATATGTCTAACATTAAATCACATTAAGGAGTGAGAGAGAACACAAACACTTAAGCTAAACCTCTGTATAAACACAATAACTCAATAAAGAAGCTTAGGTTATGTGAGAGGCTAACCTACTAATCCTACAGGAATCCAAAAGATTTTGGGTAAGATGCCTCACCCATACCTTATTGTTGCATGCTTCATCATTAGCAGTTATCCACACCTCAGTAGGTAAATACCACCTCAGTGAACTCAACCATTGCTGGGAGTTCTTATATAAATGCTTGCTGGATTAATTGCAGGTATCCAGATAAATATTAAGAATTCCTAAATTAAACCCAAGGATTTCCCTTTATTGCTGGGTACCTTTGGTATGGTTGAAAAGAAGTATGCTGGGCCTGTGATGAGGTTTAATGACTCATCTAGCCCTATTTCTATGCCAACATGTTTCGGACATTTAAAAAAGTCTGAGTGGGTCTATAGCCTACTTCAGGGCTCCTAAATTCCCTGCCTCTCTGTGCATTAATTACATGCAGGAATTGTGAGGCCTAATGCTCCTATATCTTTCACTACTACTATCCCTACAGGTGTTGATCAAATGTCATTAAACAGTGACCCATTTGTTCACCGTGCAATTGATCCATTCGATTCAGTCCGACATTTCCAGATTGAACATAACCCATGTCAAAACCCATCACCTGATTTCCGGCATTCCTCTCAAATTGGTTTGTCTGGGTAGCCATCAGCTTTCCTTGATTCTCTTCTGCTTCACATCAAACCAATCCCCACTGTATTTAGCCAGCTTCAAGGTCTTCTGTATACTTTTGTCTGCCAACACATTTAACTTTACTATATGTGACTACGCTGGACGCAAACCCATCTTTCTTGGGATCATCAACTCAGCTGTGCCTTCTGAAAATCTGAATGAGGCTCTCCTTATAATCATGCACTGAATCTTTGCTCAATCAATATCCTTTTTGGGCACCTTCTTTTTCAAATGTTTAATCACTAGACTTTATTTATTAGCTACCTCCTCAGAAGGAGCATAATTAGGAGCAACTCTAGCTGGTTCTTCAGTTAGCCAAGCGACAGCAACTTTACATTCAGCCCACAAGTCACTAAGGATTACAATGTCAAATAATGAATTCAAATCAGCCCACAACATCTGTGAAATCGTTGTCAACTTATGAACTTCCTTTTAACACCATTCAGGCTCTTCTCGCAGTTTTGGAAAATTTGTAGTAGAAGCATAAAGATCAGCTCTTGTCCATGGCACATGTACGTCTCTTAATGGAAATTCGAAAAAAGATCCATTCACTTTCTTCTCTGATTCTGTAACTTTCTTTTTACTTGTCCCACTTTCTCTCTATTTCTTCAAATCACTCCAATCTCTTGTCTTCTCAATTAAATCTTTAATGTGAGCACTTGAGGTCATCAAATCCAATTCCTTTACTTCATCATGAGTCAAATCCGTTTTCTAATTCTTTCCCACATTCTTCATCTTAGTAATGTGAACTTCATAAATAAGAAGAATTAGCTGATGAATGTGATGTTTCATTTGCACTTCTGGATGCTTCTTTGATCAAATACATCATTTCATCAACATTATATGACAATAGTGTATTTAAATCAATTGTCCCTTGTAATATTTCTCCAAATTCAATTTCAAAAGGCCAACATTAATAGTTCTTTCTTTTGGAGTCTTTTCAACCACAACTGTAGTAGCAGGTAGATGGATTTGAATTGAGAAACACCTGAGGTATCGCTGCTAGTAATTGGAAATGTTTTCATTGCAGTGGGGCACTCGAATTGTGCTAGCAAACACAGCTGTAGGTGGGCTCAGTCTCTGAACCTATGCACTTTCTCCTGCTGTACCCATATCTGGTACTCCATTAGGACCAGCACCAGTTCCCTGTGCTCTATTGGTATGTGGAGGAGGTCTGGATTTTGAACTGCTGTTTAAAATGTTATCCTTCTCATCGGAATCATGATTTTATTCTTTTCCCTCATTCGTTTTCTTTCTATCCTCAGTTTCTTTAATTATTGCAGGAAAAATTCTCAAACCCTTCATTGTATTCTCCCTTCAACATTTCTCTTGTAGATCCCACTTGTTCTCCAATCCCTGTCTAAACGACCCTTCACTTGCTTTGTCATGTTCTTTCTGTCCTTCTCTGCAAACAATCGATCCCATTTGTTTAATGCTTTAAACTGTGTGGGTTTAAGTAAGGGCTTTTCTTTATTCTTTGTTTGTCTCAGGAAATCTAGCTTTCCAAAGTTAAAGGTACCTTCTAAAGGAAAACGTAAGTCTTTATCAGAAGAGGTATAGTTATGCCATTCTGAAATCCAGGTACACGCATTGAACCCAATGTCCGTCATCATTTTAAATCCAGGCGCTCCTTCAGCAGGTAATTTCTGATCCTCAGTAGAAGGTACAACTAAATCTTTAGGCTTTTTCTAACATAGAACCCATTATTTTTGCTCAAATCGATTGCAGAACTCGCACAAAACAAACTAACGACAACAACCAATCCCAGCACGACTCTGTCAAAGGCCAACCTGTCACAGCGCGGCTTTGTCAGCAACCAACCATTGACAACACAGCTCTGTGGTGATGTCTCCCCAGTCCCAGCACGGCTCCACATCTGACTGACCAATCACAGCGCAATTTCTCAGTGAATGAGAAAACTAATTCTAAAATCCTTCTTACTTATTTTACACAAAATAAACGTTGTCTGCTCAACTTAAATAAGAAGTAAGTCAGCAAGTTAAGGTAAGACAAATCTCACAAACAATAGTCTTAAGAACAAAGAACAGCGTCTTTCACAGCACTATCTTAAATCACAATTCGCACTAGGTAGACTCCTATTTAGCGGTAATCCACCCTGGCAAATGCATCTATTCACGTGCACTTAGGAGCAAAGCTCATCAACCTGCATGAGACACATAACCCTGAAAAGGAATACTCATTATTTCATAAATCTCTATATGTGTGCATGCAGCGCCTCGCATTGCACACTACCTTATGCAGACAAGTAAACCACAATATCTTGAGATCTTGGATTTTGACAAATCCGATAACCAAACAATAATATAACAATTCTTTCTAAAACAAGGTTCACATATAAGAATAAAACATTAACAGTGATCAAACTACCAATTGAGCCCAAAAGCAACATTGCATAACCAAACACCTCACAAACAGCATAGCAATCCATCTCACAAACTCGAAACTTGAGCAGCACACCACAAACACATCAGAAACACACAACCCACAAAATCATTCGGACCTATTCATACTTACACTCCATATTGTTCAGGAACAGCACTGAAAGAAATGTGACCTAACTAAAACACATTAATAAGTTCACTTCTATAATCACATGAAATTAGTTTCAACTGCAATTATATTGATCCAGTCTTTGTATGCAGTATCGTGTGTATAATTGCGTATTATAAGTTATTATTAGTGCACAATTTTTTTTTTTTTTTAAACAATCCCACAAGTGTGCACTCCAACTCCTTGTACTTGGCTTTATAATAGGAGCTGAGGAGAGCACTTGTAGCACCCTCCAGCCTGCACAATCCTGAGAGCTTCTTGGACTTTCTAAGCGGGTAACACAAAGGGCACACTAAGTACCTTTGCCGCAACCAAAGGTAACGGCCTCACAAGGGTAAAGGTTTCACACATATACCTTGAGCAGATCCAAGAAATTTACCAAGGTGTAGGTTTGAATGGTGTCCAAGTCCACTTCTTACCACATTGTTGTGTAATTAAAATAAAGACTCCTTAAAGTGCGAAGGTTCTTTATTCCTCTAGACCAGCATACGAGGAGCAATATAGAAAGCTTCTCACCACAGCACCCTCCAACTGGCAACTGTTCCACAATACCAGCAGTACCTCGTATTCGTGTAAGCTTCTGCACCATGGAACTGCTAAGACTTGCCTTAGCGTAGCACAATAACACCCAGGTTTTTCTTTTATTGTTTAGGATTTCATCGTCCAGTAAGTACTCCCTATGGAATGACTTAGACACAGGCTAAGATCTAGAGTAGGGGTCAGATGGGTAAGGTCCATTTACAAGTAGAAGATCATCCATTCTTTTTTTAAATAATGTTTCATGTGTGCCTGCGAGGCCCACACCCTCTGTACAATACCCTCTGGTGGCATAAAACAAGCAATGAATTGGGCGACATTATTTACCTGTGTGGAGAAGTGTGACGTCAGCAGGGAGTAATGGTCATGTTATCACAGAAACAAAGAAACAGCAAACCTATACAAAAACTCCCCGGTTCTTGTGATGCACCATCCACCCTATATCTTCCTCACAATGATTAATATCCAACACTGAGCTTTATACTCATGGTGTGTGCAACTCCGCTGCCCCTGCCGTTCCTTTAGGGGCGGTTAGAAGAACCAAAATACAAATATAGCAACTGCAGGTTGCACCACTCAACAGTGAAGTCCAAATATATCACATATGCAAATGTCCATCCAGTAATTTGAAAAAATGAAATCTTTATTCTTCTTTACAAATGGTGAAAAAACGTAACGTAGACAGCCACAACAGCCAACGCGTTTCGTTCTATCCCAAGAACTTCATCAGGGCAAGTATATTGACTGGTTTCAATAGGTTAACCAAAAAGTTGAATGCCAAGTCCTCAAATATAATCAACTCGGCATTGACAATAGACCACCGAATTTCCAGTTGAATTGTAGAGTGCTGCAGGATATGACTGAAATAAGTCGTATTATACCTACTAGCTGATCTTGAACCGACCCAGAATCCGGTACGGAAATTCAAATATAAAAAGGCTGGTGTGCCATGAGAATTCGGACCTGCACTGCGTAACCGTCGATCAATATATTTAAGACACAGACCTTCCTGTCTACACATGAAGAACAGGGTATTTGGTTGGTACTATAACCGAGATCTGACTTCTCAAGCACCTTTGGGTCAATAAAGGTACAAAGAGAAGGGTACTGCTAACAACAGAGTATACATTGAGGGAGTTGTGTAACATACCGCACCACCGAGTATTTATCCCTGCACCTCCACCACTCTAAAGACGTCCTGACCAGAAAGAAAAGCTCTACAGTGCCACTCTGCCAAAGCCACCAGAATGCATTTGCAGGTGCCAGACCAGGCTGTGCTTCCACAGTGTGCCCAGGGCAGCTATTAGAACAATGGCCCTATTCTAACTTTACTGGGCAGATGCTGCTCAAGATCTCGATGAACCTGTCTAAGGACTGGTCCCGCTTACCTTGGAACGCAAGAGGTTTACATAATCGTGGCCACTAGTTTCCACATTCAGGCCTGACATGAGGTTGTCCAGTGACATCACAATTGTGTCTGTGGTGTTGACAGCCATACTTCCTGATCTTCAAGCTCAGACCTGGTGAAGCGACATCACAATAGCGGGGTTCCATGCTCCGATGTCACTGCCTGTGCATCAGTTGAGACAAGAAGAACCCCAGGAGCTGGGTTCTCGCCAGAGCAGGCGTCCAAGAATGCAAAACCAGAGCCTGAAGCCAGAGGCCACGTACTGCGAGGGTAAAGTTGGGCAAGGTACTGCGTATCAGCCTCTTGTGCAAAGGGTCATAGGAACAGCTGTTTCACCTTACTGTCTGGGGGCTGTTCTTGGGAGCCTTTGAGGTTTGCCCCTCACTCCTAAGATTTTCTAAGTCTCACTTCTCCATTTCTGTAAGGGCCCTGGGTCTTCACCCAGTCTCATGGTGTGTTTTACTGTGCGCATGTGTGGCTCTATGTATCGATACTTGTAAACGTCTTTATTTAGCAGCACACTATTTTGAATGGCATTGTTTTACAATTTGGGGGGGGGGGTGCATGGACCAAGGGAGTAGAAGGACCATATTTGTTTATGTAGTACAGCGTGACGTGCGTGACACCAAAAGGTTCTGGTTGGCAGACATGGGTTACAGGTAGGGGTATTGTGGGTAAGGGGGAAGAAACAACCATATGCTATTCCATGAGTAACTTTCAACGCAGGTATTAGTATCTTGTTCACAGCACTGTTTTGTAGAGAGCTGCCCTCCTGGTAGGTACTGAAAGGCGTGCGGGTGTGTCTGGTAGGCTGCAGTGACCTTAAGCAAAGTTTATGACCTTGTCCAGTGGGGCTAAAAAGTACACACTGTTACAGTAATCCAGGTTGCTGACAACAAGAGAATTAGTTAGTGCTTTGATTTTGAGGATTTAGATTAAAGGACGTAGGATTGTATTTATGTTCAGTACTTGGTACCAAGGCGTGGAAGCAGTCAAAAGGTATGATAGGACTGAAAAAAACGCTTGGAGTCTGGTGGGGGGACAATTGCCAGGACAGAAGGTGATTGGAAGTGGTAGAGATACAGAAAAACTGTGTCTTTTCTCGATTACATGTCTCTCTTCTCAATGATTGTCATATTGTAATAAACTCAGAAAGACCCACAATACCAAACTGACTTCCTTTGCCACATTAAGCCCAGTGTGCTCGATGGTGAAATGCAGTCTCTTGCACTGTGCCTGAGAGTGACTCTTCTGTGGTTAATAACTCCAACAGAAATATAATTGAGCCAGTTTACTCTAGTACCCTCTTGGCCCTCTGGCCCCTGTCATCACGACAGGCCTCCATCCTGTGATTTTATTTCAACGTCACAGACCACTAAATCAGCAGTGTACCCCTAAAGCATGCTAGGGGATCCAAAACTTTTGACAAAAGTGTTTATTTTCAGTAGTATTCGTACTTGAATCCTGCTGCCCAGATTCTCTGCCAATAGCTTCTACAAGTTCTCTCAGCTAAAGGCCAGTGGTTGAAATTTTATTTTAGAGAATAAAACATTTCCTCTTGTCAGAAAATGGGACAGTGAGCCTATGTCCCACATGCCAAAGTCCCTGTAAGGCAGTAGGTCTTAATTGTTTGACATTTGTGGACTGTAGCATTGGGGTGCTTGGTGGTGTGAATTAATATGTAGAACGTATACTTGTACAAGTTCTGTGTTCTCTGTATATAATTGGAGGGATTAGAATGTACCAGGGCATTTTTGGCGAGGCTTTGCTGCACAGTCATAGGATGTACTCCTGGGGTTGACAGAAACGTTCCTGCTCGGCTTTGTGTCCACGCCTCGGTCTTCGCAGTATGAGGATACTGCATCATTTTGGTGATGAGCGTGCCAATCCCTGAACCTACAGAAAACTTTGTATACTGGAGGCGGATGTGTATAGCATTTATTATACGTTTCAGTGCATACCTGGATTGCTGACTTTCTCAATGTTTCGCAAATTGCTTATCAGGTCAGATTTGCATATGTTAGGGTACAATACATTACCTGGAGGTCAGCGGATGAAGTTTCCTCACGCAGCCCTTGCTACCATTTGAAAATTGGGCTGCGCGCATTAAGAAAACAAACTGGTGCTGCGGATTGTTTCTTTGCGTGCCTGGAATGCGGCGAGTGTGCTCAGCCTCTTTCTCATGCTGTGTGCATCTCGACACATGCGTTACTGCTAATGTTGGCATAACTTTGAGCGCATCTGTTAGACCTGACCGCTTTAGAGTGGTCTTCCGCCCACCTTTTTGCCTTCCTTCTCCACTTTCTGCTAAATTTGTTTTTGTTGGCCTTAGAACTCTGAGCACTTTACCACTGCTAACCAGTGCTAATGTGCATGTGCTCTCTCCTCTAAACATGGTAATATTGGCTCATACCCAATTGGCATATTTAATTTACTTATAAGTCCCTAGTAAAGTGCACTACATGTGCCCAGGGCCTGTAAATTAAAGACTACTGGTGGCCCTGCAGCACTGACTGTGCCACCCACTTAAGTAGACTTTTAACCATGTCTCAGGCCTGCCATGGCAGAGCCTAAGTGTGCAGTTTACACTGCCATGACGCGCTGGTAATATAATCCTTTTGCCAAACACAAACCTTACCTTTTTATACATATATGTCACCCCTAAGGAAGGCCCTGAACAACCCAGAGGGCAGGGTGCCACTGTATTTAAAAGGCAGGACATGTACTTTAAAAGTTTTACATGTCCTGGTAGTGACAAACTCCCAAAGTCGTTTTTCTTTACTGCAAGGCCTATATCTCCCATAGGATAACATTTGGATTAACTTATTACATTTTTATAAACGTGATTTCCAAATGGGAAGATATGATTGGATCAAATTTGGTGTCTCTGGAATCCTAATTTAAAATCCTAACATATGGTGAAGTTGGATTTGAAATTACCATTCTGAAAATGCCACTTTTAGAAAGTTGTCATTTTCTTACTTTAGCCATTTGGTGCCTACAGCCTGTCTCTGATCACATGTCTGGAGTGGGTGGCAGCTGGGCTTTGTGTATTCTCCCTAGACACAGGGGCGGCTCCTCCATTAGGGTGGAGGAGCGTCGCCCCACTGCTTTCTCACATTGCGAGAAGCAGAAACATAAAATGGTATTTTAAATATGCCGGCCGCGACTGCCTAGACAGCCACACACAATGGGAGCTTAGGTGTGACTTGATGGGCCATCCTAGCAGGATGGGAGGGAGGAGCTGGACTCAGCCTCACTTACACCTAAATGTGCTGTGTCCTGTCCATACACAAAGGGCTGCATACCCCCTGTAGTGAATCTTGAGCCAGGGCAGGAAGAGCAGGACCTCTCTGCACTTCAAAGGCCTGTCTTTCAAGTCTCCCCCACTTCAAAGGCCCAACTGGGTATAAGTACTGGACCTCTGATACCACCACTTCAGTACACTTCTGAACCTGTTAAGACTGTCAGAAAGAAGGACTGCTGTAGTGCTGAAAGGACTTCCAATCTACTGGGCTGCTGTTTTACTGAACTCTTGCCTTGCTGTAGTGACTTGCTGCCTGCTGCCCTATTGCATGGGTTTGGGGACTGGACCTGCAGCACTTGAACCCAGAGTGACTCCAAGGGCTAGCTGGCTGGCCTCCTGATCTGAAGTCTCAGGGACATAAAAGACTTCCAACCCACCTGCATCTGCACCTAGACTCTGCCATTTGTGAGTCTACCCTGCCAAGTGATGCCACCCCAGTCCTAGACCCTTGGAAGTGGGCCTAAGGTTTCTCCAGCAAAACTGCTGCATCCTCTGCTGAACCGACGCATATCCTCGGGTGAATAGCGCATCTTCGAACAGAATCGCTGCTGTTGCATGGATTGGACCCGTCGCAAAAGACTTGCATCACCACTGCATCCCGCATCTTGGGACCGACGCATCGCCTTCAAAAACGCAACTGTGCAATGCTTTTCCAGTGCAAATGCCTCACATCCCTCGTTGACAGCAGCCTCGACAGGGACGCCGAATCTCCGCATCGCAGCTTCACCACTAATCAGAACCGCGCATTGTCTCCACTGCACCTCGCATCCTCGACACTGGCCTTCACATCGTAAGCCCAGTCAACGAGATCCTTGACATCAACGCATCAGGACCTCGCATCTCAGAACTGATGCAGTGCCTCTGCTGCACGATGCATCTTTGACGCGGATCCATGCAAACACTCCGCAACCAGGGGGCAAGGTACTTTGGTTCAGTCGGCCTAGCTTGGTTCCTGTAGCCGGCTCACGCTCCATCGCGGTAGGTCTGAACTTTTGACTTTGTCCTGATCCGGGACGTCCAGTTATCCCAAATAGCGCTTTTTGGGTCGCAGTCTACCATACAGCACAGCTTTCTGGCTATGCGAAAGATATCTTGGGGACTTCCACAAAGTTGACCTGGGAATGCATTCCGCCCGTGGCTTGCTATTGACTTTGTGGTTTGTAACTCACGTTTTCAGTCTTTCAATTTGCTGGCTTTATTTGCTTTAGGCTGTGCAGCTTGAGTTTGTACCTCCCCATGTTAAAGTGCGTTTACAGTATTTTTCGACAAACTCAATTTCTGTAATAAACAGGCCTTTACATCTTGTTCTTATCTCGTCACATTTGCTGGGCATTCAGAGGCCGAGGTCAAATGTCAAGCTGTGTTATTGTGGGAGCCTGGTGTTTATTTTGCTTTCAGCTGACTTCAAAGTGAGAGTGTTTATAGGAAAGAGGAATGCAGAGTACTTTCTCCATGGAGCCTGCTTATGCCCTTTTTTTGTTTTGTTTTGTTTTATTTTAGACATAGCCATCTCAAAAGATATCTCGTACATCAGCTGCACAAAACATTTGCACATTTTTTGCAAAATTCATCTTCTTTGGTGAGTCCAGTTAATTTGTGAAACTGCCTTTTTAGGAACAAAGTACAAACCGCATTTCAGTCTCCGCGTCAGCCTAACATGTGGTGATCTTGGGCAATTTGCACTGTTTATGGCCCATTCACTGTCAAGCACAGGATAAGATCTTTTCACAGGAAAGAGCCAGCCACATTGTAACCCAATTTAACAATGCTTGGTTTGAACTTTGATATTTTAAAGCATATGCTTTATTTATGACATCTGTGGCAACTCGTTTTGGAGAGTTGGATAAGTTTAAAGGCACTTTTTTATGAAAGCTTTTGTGTTTATATTTAGCTACACAATAATTATGTGTTCCGTCTGCAACTGTGCCTTTTTTGGAACACATATATTACTGGATATAAACGATTTCCTCATTTGTCCTTGCTGGCACTAGTGTCATGATTTCAATGGTGCAGCAGAAGCAGTGGCACAGGGGCCAAAAGCGCTAGGAAACCCCCTGAACACTGATTATTGCTATATTTTACTACTAAACAAGCAGTCAGGAGTGTTTTTTTTGTTCTTTTGTAACCATTGCACCCAAAGTAATACATAGCCTAAAGCCTCACTGTAATAAAAGCTGTATTCTATTAGACTTTTCTGTCAACCTACAACTTATGTCACATTAAGCGCATTTATATGGCACATATTCACAGTTTTTGTATGGTCCTAAAATGCTTCTGAATCTGGACACACTAACACCTTGGCAAGGACATTTTCCATTCTATATCATTAGCACTTAAGCCATTGCAAACACTGTATAAATACTTATAACTTACCATATGGCATTCCATACCAAGCATTGGTAAAGCTAATAGGGCTCGCCTATGCGAGATCTTTTGGCTTTGTCAATGTTTTTTTGCGCCATAATATAGAGCAGCGCTAGCTTCAGTGCAGCATAACTGAAAATAAAAAAAAGCGCTATAACGCGGACAAGGCTGGCTGTGTCATAGAGCTTTTTTTAACATTACTTTCAGCCATTTGCAACATAGCTAAAAAACATTAGCAAAGCCAATAAATCTCACACAGACAAGATCTATTGGCTTTGCCAATGTTTGTTGCTCCTTGGTGCTATTTTCCTTAAAAACTTTGAAATTCAATATCTCAAGTTCTACTTATTGGATTTTTGCCATTTTGGTCTTATTTTATTTACTAAATTAAGCTCCATTTTTCTAATATGGTGTGGAATCATTTTGTGTGGTGTTTTCACTGTTTTCTTATTTGAAGTGTTGCACAAATACTTTACACATGTCTTCTAAATGTAAGCCTGACTGCTCTGTGCCAAGCTACCCGAGGGTGAGCACAGGTTAATTTAGAGTTTGCCTGCCTTTTACCATGACTAGGATTGTGGTTGCTGCTTGACTGGGGTTCATACCCCAGTCACCCAACAACCCAATTTCTAACAACACTCAAAGAATTTATATCAAGTCAGGTGGCAACCTCCCATTAAATGGTGTGAATTGAAAGGAATATTTTTTAAGTTATATTGCTAATTTGGAAGACATTGGTGGTGTATTATCCCATGAGTGGAAAGAAAGTATCCCTACGCTCTGTCTAGGTCCAGAGGGGCTTAGAATCTATAATCACATACAAATAACTGACAGAGTAGGACATTTTGATATGTTTTAAAGTGATATTTTAGACTTGGGTGAACATTTCACACCTACTGTATGTGTGGCGATCATGAGCTGTGCTTTTTTTTCTAAGGAAACAAGAACAGAATGAGTCTATTAAGGACAATGTGTCCTCACTTTAAAAATTGGCAGCGACTTGCAAATTTTGTAATTTGCATGATGAGTAAATCCATTATCAAATTCTAGTGTTTGCAAGAAACAAAGGCATACAAGAGAGATTATAGATTGAAGGAGATTCTAGCTTAAAGGATATTATTGCCTTAGTTAAGAAGGCAGAACTGTCTGAGAGATGTGTTAAGGCTACTGCGCCACATTTTGACAATGTTTCGGTGTATAATGTTACTGAGAGAAAGAAAGAAAAAAGTTTGAATTCAAGAAAAGTTCAGGATAATAGTACCAAAGAACTGTGCAAAGACTCAAACAGTCAAGGAAGGGTTATCAGCCTGACGTGCTTTCGTTGTGGTAGCATCTCGCATAGTGCCAAATTTGATAAATGTCCTGCCAAAACTGCTAAATGTCCAGAATGTGGGATCATAGGACACTTTGCTAGAGTTTTTGCAAAAAGAAAAGCCAGAAAAAAATAGAGTGGCTTGTCTCAGTGAGAGTGTCTGACGAAGACTGTTTACATAAGGATCATAGAAAAAAAAGTTGTGCATAAACATTTGTGGCAGCGATCGCAGTAAACTGTTATGTGTGTTTACTTTTGGGGGGTGGGTGTTCTTTTACAGGTTGCTGCAGATTCAAGATCACCTTTTACCATTATTGCATATTCTGTGTGGGAAAATAATTTTGTGAATGCTATTGGTCCTCATTTAGAACCCACTAATGTGAGCCCTGAGCGCTTTACAGGTGAAAAAAATCGATATGTTAGGGTTTAGGCTCTTGGATTTTGAATTCAAGGAAAGACGTGCCACTTGTAAACTATATGTAGCAGCAGATGGCCATTCTGTATTGGGTAGGAGGGACCAAAGGGTGTTGCACATTGCATTAGATCCCAACAGCCCGGAACAATTTTTAGTTGCTTGTGAGGGTAAAGACACTAAAAAGTGGGTCTTGAATTTAATTCAGAATATATTTAATGGTAAGATGGGAAAACTCTAAAAGTTTTACTCATCAGATTAGGGTTAAGTCTTCTGCTGTTTCTAAAATGCACAACTTCCACAATGTTCCTATCACTGTAAGAGACAAAGTCAAAATGGAGCTCCAAACATTACAGGATATTGGTGTTATTGAGCCTATTGAAGCATCAGAATGGATTTCACCAGTGGTCATTGCAAGACGAGACAATGGTAAAATTAGTTTGTATGTGGACCTTAGGTGTTTGAATGACAATATTGTGATGGACCAGTTTCCTTCGCCAAGCATTGATGAAATGCTGTCTTTAACCAGAGTTGCAAAGTGATTCTCCACGATAGATCTGTTTTCGGCATACCACCAAATTTCCTTACACCCATCCAGTAGACATTTAACAGCATTCTGCACCCCCTTTGGTTGGTTTCAGTTCTGTCATATGCATTTGGGTTGTGCTTCTGCTGCAGCCATATTCCAAAGACTTATGGCGGAACTGTTGGATATGCCGGGTGTTGTGTTTTTTCAAGACAACATCTTGGTAATTGGATGCAATATAAAATAACATGATGAGAGGTTGAGAAAGGTCTTGAGTGTGTTACAAGGAAAGTGAGTAACAGCTGAACTTTTAAAATGTTAATTTGCTGAAAAGAAAGTTACATACTTCGGCCAAGAAGTTTGTGGAGAAGGCATAAGACCTAAAGAGAAACAGATTAGGGCCATGGTCAATGCACCTTCACCCAAGTCCAAGGATGTTCTTAGGTCATTTCTAGGTTTGGTCGAGTTCTATTCTAAATTTGTGGACAAATTCGCCAAAAAACCACATGCGATGAGAATCTTGTTAAAGAACAAAATGAGGTTTGTGTGGACTGATGAATGCCAACAATCTTTTAATGATATCAAATATGATCATTGCCTTTGCTTCTCTTTCTCTCACACCTACTGAAGAAAAGTACTGCCATCGATTGTGAAACATTAGCATGTGTTTGGGCATTGGAACATTTCCGGAAGTTTTTGTGGAGTAAGAAATGTATTGTAAGAAGCAACCATAGGCCGTTAACGAAGTTATTAACTATGGAGGGATTGTCTAGAGCATCAGCCAGAACTGCTGGATTATCCATGCGTTTGCAGGACTTTACACACAATGTTCAGTATGTTCCAGGAGGAAAAAAATAGTCCTGCACATTTTTAGAGTAGGATGGCGCTGCCTCTTACTGAAATTGATAGGGATCCCTGGAATGAGTTTTCAGTTGCCAGTGTTTTTCAGATGAATGTCCAAGGTGACAGTTTTGATAATAATATTTGGTTGGCGGCTGAGAGTAAAGATGAGGTGTTTTTGGAGGTGAAAAATAATAACTGTGAAAAGTAATCTTGATAAAAAGAGTCTTGGTGAAGAACAGGAGTGGCTCCTCCATTAGAGCGGAGGAGCGTCGCCCCACTGTTTTCTCGCAGTGCGAGAAGCAGAAACATAAAATGGTATTTTAAATACCATTTTATATTTCTGCTTCTCACGCTGCGAAAAAGCAGACGGTATGCCTGGTTGGGGGCTGGCGGGTGGGCGGGTCGGATTGGCTTGGGCAATGCTGTGGGCCCTGACTGTTTGGTCGGCCCTCTGGGGCCGACAAAACCAGTCATGCGCACTCTCCCTTTTCTCTATGTAGGCTGCATGCAGCCTACATAGAGAAAATGGCCTCCCTACAGGCGCCCCGCTGGGCTCCGTCCGCACCAATCACAACGCTGCCATTGCAGCGTTGTGATTGGCTTAGGGAAGGGGAGGGAGGACGCCTGCTTTTTGACGCAGGACCCGGCCAGGAGCGGAGGGGCCGCGGGACCCGGTAAGTTATGTTTTTTTATTTATTTTTAAATTCCCCGCCCCAGCCCCCGCACGACCCCCCCACCTGCACCCCCACCTGCGAGTCGTGGGAACCACGACTGGTGAAGAATTCAGAGGATTTGGGGATGTCAGAGATGAATTAATTGTCTGATATTTTTTATTTAAGGGGTGAAAAAGTTATTCTGCCCAAAGGGTTGCATGAGAAAATAATTTACCTCTGTCACAATGGGCATTCATGCATTACCCTCATTAAATGGAGGGTAAAGGACTTGTATTGGTGACCTAAGATAGATACAGAAGTTGAAAGGTGTGTCAGATCATATGTGGAGTGTGAAATGGCAGATAAGACACAGAAAAATTTGAATTCCCCATTGGGTTCACTCAGGTGTCCAAAGCTGCCTTGGGAGGATTCTAAACATGAGGTGAAACAGGTGACATTCCATGCAGGGCAATGGGTGCATTTGAAGAATGCGCAGAAGGTTGTTAAAGGAGAAAGCAGATTTAGTGATCCTAAATTTATTGTGAAAGTGATGAGAAATACTGTGGTTTTGGAAAATGGTATAATTTGGCACATGAGTCGACTTGCTCTTGCAAAGTCTGGAAAGGATGAGTGGAAGGGTAGTTCTACTCCTTTCAGGAATTATTGGTGGTTTGACTCCACCAACTCCATGAGTAATAAAAGTGACTCGATGCCAGATGAGAATTCTGGCAATGTTCAAGAACGTGAGGAACTGGAAAATGCTTTTTTCATGTAGATATGAGGAGGAGGAATGATTCTCAAAGTAGAGTTTAAGGGAGAACTTCTTGTAGTAGATTAGTAAATAAACCTAGTAAATTGGAGATGTTTGTGTTTAATTTTAATTTTTTGTTTTAATTTCTTTTATAAGAGGGAGATGTTTAGTATTGGGGTTCTTGGTAGGGGGAATTAATATGTAGAATATATACTTGTAGAAGTTCTGTGTTCTCTGTATATAACTAGAGGGATTAGAATGTATGGGGGCATTCTTGGTGAGGCTTTGCTGTGCAGTCATCGGGTGTACTCCTGGGGTTGACGCATTAAAGGAACATTCCTGCCTGGCTTTGTGCCCACGCCTCTTTCTTTGGAGTCTAAGGATACTTACTATATGGACCTCCACTGAATCACTATTGAAAGCCGGGGACCCCTGGCTAAGCAATTTCTATGATTTAAACCTCAATAAAATACATACAACTCCAGAAACAAGTGTACATCAAACCAATGCACTAATTATGAAATATTTTATTTAATTGGATATATATATATATATATATAGATATATATATATATATATATATATATATTTCACTCCATCTCCTCCTTTAAAGCAGCAACGGGGCTCCAAGACACTGTTTATTTCTTGATCTGGCATTACGCGTTTCGGCGACAAGCCTTCTTCCGATGCCTAGAGTGCTTGTGGTTTCTTTTACTAATTGATTTTATGTGTGCTTCTCCCTTCCCATTGGCGGAAGCACATCTGATCCGTATTCGCTTCAAAGACGTTCACACAGTAGCTTACAAACTGCAAGTCCCATCATGCACTGTGTTATTCACATGGGAGAGCGTCTCAATCAGCCCTGGTAGTAAAATGTACTCGTGATGAGTGCGGGCTGGTTTTTTAAAAGCATGGTCAGAATCACAACCCTCGCATTGTTCAAGGCAAACAAACCGTCCCATTGCCCCTACTTCCAGCCACAATTTGCCGATGGCAGCATACCTGGAGACATCAATACAGTGACCATGCCTCTCCATGCAGTCATGGACTGTCCTTTAACAGCAGTACCTCTGCTTCCCTCGGTTTTGCGGCGGTTCACGGTTTCCAATCCCTTGGAAATAGTTGAATTGCCTTTGCCACTGTTGCCCATGAACTCTTATTGGAAGGGTCCCCTGCGTGTCACTGGCTACATATATATATTCAAAATTCGATATTTTAATCGGAAGGTTAGAGCTTTTCAAAATTAGTATTTATTTCTAAAAGGCCGATCAATACAAATGACTCTAGCACATCAGTTTGTCTTTTTGCTTCTAATGCATGTACTTTTTTTTGGCAGCGCATTAACAGTGCTTCATTTGAGGACATCATTTGTCCATACTACTGTTTGCTGTACTTGCGCTTCTCCAACAAATCAAGGATATCAACTTACTTTTTAGCCACCAATTTTAAATTCCTTCATATTTACAAAGCTGTTTACATTTTTCTATTTTGCCTTTTTATGTGTATATTATTAACCAGCTAATAATAATTAATTTTTTTTAAAGTCGAGGGTCCCCTGAGTAGGCGTTACGGATCCCAAGGGGTCGGCAGACCATAGGTTAAGAATCACTGCTGTAAGGCAAGTGGCCTGTTTCATCTGGAATGGCTTATGTGCTGTAGAAGTGCATCAAGGCAGGTAATATTCTGATAGTAGACTACCTTTGTCAGTGGGCATCCCAATTGAGTAGACACAACGAGCTAACCTTCTTAAAAGTTAATCTGAGTGGGGGGAACTGCAGTAGTTAAAGCTCAGTTTGTATACTTCTCACCCGGTAGAACTTCTTAGTGAGTAGAGTTCCAATTCTCAGTTGACAAACCTAGTCAAATGATGTACTAGTCAATTAGGTAGATTTTCATTTTTGTTAGACCTAGACATGGGGCCCTCACAGAGGGATGGTCAGTGGGCTCATTATACACCTGGCCTAGTGCTTTTTAAGACCCTGCCCATCGGCTGCAAAAATTGATCAATAGATTTTAAACAAGCCTGTTTATTATTAAAAAAGGCTGTCAAAACAGTGGGTGGCCATAAGCATACAATAACATGCGAGGGGACAAGATCGGGCTCAGATCGGGGGTCAGAGATACCTAAGGGAAGGTAGTCAGACCGAAAGCGAAACTGCCGCTCGCCGCAGCACGAGACCCCCCAAAATGGCGCCTGTCACACAGCGGTAGAGCTAGAGGCCGGACTCTCGGCACGCCAGACATCACCTGCCCGCGCAAAGTGCTCCCGTAACCGGAAGCTAAGCGTAACGCTGCACCAACCACCAGATATACGCCTGCAGAAGGGAGCGAGCAGCCATCAATCTCGCTAAGGGTAATGCCGCACCAAACCACCAGATATAAGCCTGCTGAAGGGAGCGAGCAGCCAGCACTCTCTATAGAGAATAGACTTCTTTCCCCGGGCCGCTCTAGATCTGGGAGGACAACAGCAGCGAGTAAGAGAGGCTACCCTCATGCCGGGACAGACGCGGGTGAAGGGGGGCAACACGCTCCACAGTAACACTTAAGAGCGAATGTGAAGCACGGGCGCCGAGGTGACGTCGTACGCTCACAGAGGAACCTGCCCTGGCCCTATCTGGTCTAACACAAGCTCCCAAGCCCCCAAGTAAAGAGAACTCAGGAAACAGAAACGGCCAAGCAGAACAACGTCACACTGACGACCTAGCACCGGGGGTGTTGATCCAAGCAGATACTGTTGCTAAGCACCGTGCACGCTATCGCTGGGAATACGTGCCTGCGGCCTGCGACCTGAGTGCAGAAAGACAGCCGTGGTGGCCCTCTGTCCATCAGCATACACCAGGGCATACACCAGGGCATCTCCACCGCGCAAGAACGTCAGCGCTAAGGAGTAGACACCAAAACGAGCCTACAGGAAGCTGCCAAGCAAAAGAGAGCCACGAGTGAACACGGGGGCCATCGGGAAGCTGCCACCAGGTAGATAGCAGCAGGTGACATAGGAACCAGGAGCAATAAAGTACACCGAAGGAACAGAGAACACCAAAAGAACACCACAGGAAATAATCATGGCGGATAGAGAATCTAGGCTACAGCAACAATTAAAAAAGAGCAAGGGAGAGCCAACGATCTCAGACTCCCCGCTCAAACAGAAGCCGGACATCAATAGCACCCTGGACATGATTCTAAAAAAACTAGCAGATGTCCACGACTTGGCTAAATCCACAAAGCACACCACGGACGCAATTCAGCTCGAGATCGCGGCCGTCAGGGCTGACCTAAACACAGTAAATAACAGACTAACAACGGCCGAGCAAAGAATCAGCGATATAGAGGACAACACCGCCAACTCAAATCAAGATGTGAAGACCTTAACAAAACTCACCTCAACACTACAAAGACAAACAGTGGAGTTGGAGGACCGTAACCGGAGGGGGAACATCCGAATACTCGGGGTCCCGGAGGGCGCGGAGGATCCAGCAGGCTCGTGTCTAGCCTTTCTTGAGGACTGGATCCCAAAAATTACCAATATAAAATTTGAACGCCAGTTCGAACTGGACCGTGCGCACAGAGTACCCGCTTCTAAAACCATGGCAAGACAAATTGCTCGACCTATTATCTGCAAACCGCTGAGAGCCCAACACACGGAAGCTATCCTTAACCATGCACGAAAAACCCATCAGATTATCTGGAATGGACATAAGATCATCTTCACACAAGACTACTCCAAGCCTACGGTGGACACCAGGAAGGGTTTCCTCGCGTTACGCGACAAACTCAGAAGCAAGAAAATGCTGTTCTCCTTCGCAGGCCCAACCAAATTCAGGGTAACCGAAGCAAGTAGACAGCACTACTTCAATGATCCCAAAGACCTGGCGTCGTTTCTGGAAGGCCCAACAGCCCAAGACATGGAGACTTCCCAAACTGCCTCTAGCAAAAGAAGATCCTCTCCAGAACCTGGCACCGGTTGAGGAGGCAAGTTGGCGGCCCCTGGGGCAGGCCAAGCCCTCTCAAACCACGAGTAACAGCCGCAACTAACAAAGAATATAACCAATACCTACCTCAACATCTATCAATATCTACCTCCGCACACACCTTGATATCTACCTCATAATAACAGTCTTCCTAGGATGATGGCAGCACGACAAAGGAAATACCAAATGCGTATCCTTTAAGTTTGCTACATTGTGACTTCGCTTAAGTACTTTGTCTAAGTCGCTGTAACGATGCGTCAAATAACTTCAGACTCGGGGGCAGAGGACCTACGTCTCTTTCCCTCTCAGGTAACTAGACCAAGTATAGTCCCAGGGAAATCTCACAACAAGAGGAGATAACTAACTCACTATGGCCAAGGCCTAACACTTGTAGCCTTTTATCAATTTCATAACTCCACAATGGACATTTGACTCTGCTGGGAACACAATATTGGAGACGAAATTTGGTAAACCGAGTCAGCCTTATGTTCAGAGGGCCTACCTCGCCCTCAGTTCATGTAACTACACCAAATATACCCATAGGGAGATTCAAGTTACAGTTTTACCACAACAGCTGATCTCCGACAGACGGAAGACGAATCCTGCCGTCGCACCTCCTACACACGAGGTTTGCAGGGTTGGGAGGGGGGAGGGAGGGGAGTAACCGAGAGGTTGCAGAATGCTGCATGTAAAGATGGGACACCCACCTTGGGGGCTCACAGTATAAATTTTCTCTGTTTTCTAGTTTCCTTACCTTTTTTCACCTCTTTCTCTTCTACAAACGGTGGCGGGCAATTCGGAGTGTATGTACGACCAGTGAGACTTGACACGCAAGGGTACCCTAAAAATCTGATTAGATTGTATTCGAGACACACGGGAGATCTGTGCATAGCTGGGATGGGGGCGGCCAACTTCTTATCCCCCCCCCCGGGCCCGAGCAGTAACTTCCGGCCCTTTAGGAATAGAACCGACGTATCTACCACACATCACCCCATCTGATGGCCCTCAATAACACACTCGCCCTGGCAACCGACCTCAACATAGTGTCCCTAAATGTTAAAGGTCTTAACCACCCAGTCAAGCGCTGTAAAATTCTAGAATACCTAGCCAAAAGTAAAGGGGATATAATCCTTCTCCAGGAAACAAAGCTGTCTGGGGAGGATGCCAAACTCATTAGAAGTAACTGGATCTCACAAGTGGCTTACTCACCTGCCGTTAAGAAGAAACGGGGGGTAATTACCCTAATATTGAAAAGATCCAACATCTCGCTAGACTCACGATAACGAGGGCAGGCTCCTGGTAACACACCTGAGAAGGGGGGGGAAGAGCTAATCCATGTGGCGAACATATACGGCCCCAATACAGATGACCCAGCTTTTTGGTCCGAGGTGTCCACCACGCTGGAGGGTTTCCCCCAAAGCGACCTTATGGTCGTAGCAGGGGACTTCAACATCCCTTTGGACCACATAACGGATAGACAATCCACCTGCCAATACCACCCCACGAGCTCACATGCGGTATTACAAAATATCTGCTCCAAATTTAACCTTAAGGCGCCTACAACACCCAGACACTAGGGACTACACCTTTTACTCCAACCCCCATAACTCATACACCAGGATAGACTATATCCTCATCTCCGGTTCCCATACTCGACTAATCGAACACACAGACATAGCCCCAAGGTTAGTGTCGGACCACTCGTGTATTAGCCTAAAACTGTCAGGATGTCACAATGAGGCAGTACCGAAGAGATGGCGCTTTAAAAGTGATGTACTCTCAGACCCGGCGGACAAAAAAAGGATTGAAGAGGCGATAACAGACTACCTTAAACACAATAACACTCCGGAGACTAGCACTAATACACTCTGGGATGCACTGAAAGCTACGGTCAGGGGTACAATAATTAGTATAAAGGCAAAAATTAACAGGAGCGCCAATCTGAGGTTAACTCCGCTAGAACAAGAGATCAAAAAGCTAGAGCATGCCCACGCAACTTCCCTACACAATAGCGAGATCCTGGCTTCTCTAACTCAAAAGAAATATGAATACAACAAAATACTAAGCGAGAGGGCAGGGTTATGGATTAATAAATATAAAGCGCTTAACCTATGTGAAGCTAACAAAGCGGGGAAACTGCTTGCTTCCTATCTCAAGCACAAACAAAACCAGTTTGTCATCTCATCCATCAAAGACTCTAGCAACAAAACACATACCAAACACAAAGACATCCTTAGGACTTTCAAAGATTTCTATCAGGAACTCTATAAGAATGACCAGGCCCTAAATCTAGAAGAATGTAACAAATACCTAGAAAGACTCAACCTCCCGCAACTAATCGCAGAAGAAAAAAATCAGGCTAGGACGGGAAATTAACTACACAGAGATCGAAATGGCAGTCAGATCCTTAAAGGATAACAAAGCCCCAGGCCCAGATGGGTTTACAGCCTCTTTCTACAAAACCTTCTTAGACCAGCTAAAACCAACCATGAAGCAAGTTTTTAATCACACTGCATCCAAAGGGACCACGCCGCACACCATGTCAGAAGCAAATATAATAGTTATTCCGAAAGAAGGGAAGGACCACCTATCACTGAAGAATTATAGACCTATCTCACTGATTAATGTAGATTGCAAAATATACGCAAAGATCCTAGCTGTCAGACTCAACTCTGCCCTACCAAAACTAATTAGCAACTCCCAGGTAGGTTTTCTCCGCACGTGCATGTCTAATGATAACACCCGTCTTCTGTGCCACATTATAGAGCATGCCAACAATAAGACTGAGCCCGCAGTAGCTATCACCTTAGACGCCGAGAAGGCCTTTGACAGGGTTTCCTGGGGCTTCCTGGAACGTTGCATGCAGTCTTTCAACCTAAGGGAGGAATATACACGTATGGTTATGGCCCTCTATGGAAACCCATCAGCCCGCATTGTCGTGAATGGCTCGCTCTCTGAGCCCTTCACGTTACAGCAAGGTACCAGACAGGGTTGCCCACTATCTCCATCCTTATTTTTACTAGCATTGGAACCCCTTATCAGGGACATCAAATCAAACGACAACATCAAGGGGGTAGAGATCAATGGCGTCCAAATAAAATTAGCCGCTTACGCAGATGACATACTAATCGTAACGGAACAGCCAAAGACATCAATTGATGCCCTGATGGACACAATAACTAGATATTCCGACCTCTCGGGGTACAAACTCAACAGGGAGAAATCAGAACTCAAACCATTAAACATCCACTGTACGAGGGAGATCCTGGGAGGGTCGGGACTAGCATGGCAAACAGGCTACATAAAATACCTAGGCATCGAATTTGGTAGTAACATGATAGACACCCTACACCAAAACGAGAAAACATTACCAGGGAAAATAAAGAAGCTTTTGGAGACTTGGTCACCAAAATTAATTACGTGGTGGGGCAGAATCGAGACTATCAAAA
Organism: Calotriton arnoldi; assembly: GCA_963921515.1. NCBI lineage: Eukaryota > Metazoa > Chordata > Amphibia > Caudata > Salamandridae > Calotriton > Calotriton arnoldi. The sequence goes on along the minus strand of CAWUFW010007988.1, from coordinate 105,157 downwards.
TGATGATCACCCCAATGGTCAACTACCTCATCAGCATGCTCCCGCTCCTTCTAACTGACGACTTCCACCGCAAACTAGATATTCTCATCTCTAAATTCCTGTGGCGCGGGAAAAAAGCAAGGATCAGTATCAAGAAACTAAGGCTAACTAAAACATTAGGAGGGGTGAACCTAGCTGACTTCAGACTATACCAGCTGGCTTTCCTGGTGAAACAAGGCTCATACTGGATAACTCCACCTACTGGATACACCCCGGCATGGCTAGAGGTGGGGAGGGCAATCCTCAATAACCTAAGCCCCCTCGCACTGCTAACAACAAATAGACTATACCCACAGACCTCCAAATCCATTTTTAAAAACACAAAGATAGCATTGCTTAAGGTTGACAAAAAACTGGAAAACAGTATTAAAGGGTCTAACTTAGAATCCCTCTGGGCCAATAACAAGATTAAATATAAAGGCAAAAGCCTAACCCTAGACACATGGATCAAGAAGGGAATCCTCTTCCCTTATCATCTAGGGAACTCCACATACCCGCTCACATTTTCGGGCCTCCAAGTGAAGTATAACCTAGCTGACATTGAATTCTACAACTTCTTAAAAATTAGAGCGGCAATCACAAAATCAAAACTATCTAACGCCCAACCCTCAATCTCCATATTTGTGTTGAACATTAACAAACTGGGACATCAGGTATCACAGATATATAAACTTCTCCGCCCAAAATCTTCCAAACTTAATGACAAAGCAATAGCTTACTGGGGTCAACTGCCACCAGAGACGCCAAAAGAGCAGGGATAGCCCTTATTATGGAGATCCGTCTCACGTAATAAGATCACCCCAGTTCTCTCCCAAACCAAATACTGGCTGCTACACAAGGCATTTTGGACCCCGGCCCGGTTATTTACATTAGGGCTCCGAAGCGATGCAACGTGTTGGAACTGCAATCAGGAGACGGGGGACTTAGCCCACCTTATCTTTCATTGTACATTACTCAAAACGTTTTGGGACAAAATCTTAACCTTCATAAGGGGGTTTTTTAAAAGTAATTTGGACAGAGATGCATTCAATTTGCCTACGGCCTGCATAAGTACAAAATGGAGAAATGAATCTGACAGAGACCTTTTTGACCTATTAACCCGTTGCGTGCTTCTGTCGGCCAACGGCCGTCGCGAGCACTACCTCTGTAGTGCTGCGCACGTCCATTGGCCGCCGCGGCCCCGCCCACTCCGCTAAACCGCCGCACCGCGGTGGAATTGCCGCCGCGGTTAATAACCTCTGCAGTAAAAATGGTTCTTGCCAACTGGAAAGACACAAGCAAGACGTCGTACAAGAGCTGGTTAAACTGGATCATCCATCTCAGAGGGGCCGACAACATAGCTTTACAAAGCTCCTCATGGAAACCGTCAACCAGGACACTATGGAACTCTTTAGACACGTTTCTAGACTCTTATGAACCCTCGTGAATAAAAGAACTCAGGAAGGAACCAAACCCAGGGACTTTACTATCGTACCAGGACACTATGGAACTTTTTAGAGGCTTTACTATCGTACCAGCTGTATAACTGTATTCAAGAGAAATGCTTCATGGGTACACTCAATGGTCTGCCATGTGATGTAAAACTGCCAATGTCGAGCACCCTTATGCGTTCAAATGTATAGACATGCAAATGTGATACTATAGCTCCCCTAACTGTGGATCCTCCCTCTCTTCTCTTTTCCTTTCCTTTACCCTTTCCTTTGCCTGCCCTGTCTATCAGCCACCAATGGGCACTGGGTTAGGCCTGTGATAACCATGAAGGGTACCACCCTCACGTGATACATGTACATGTAAAATTTTGCCTGGGATAACCTTGCGTACGCTGCTATACGCTTTTGTATACCTTGTTAAAAAACCAATAAAGTATTTGAAAAAAAAAAAAAGAAAAGGCAATTTTCACCAATGAGTGTGCTGTATATCTGTCGATTGTCAGATGATGTCCACTCCCTCTTTTAGGGTTAACTTTCGCCTTTTTATTCAGTTCTACCTTAATGTGCCATGTAGATCTGTAGTTGTATGGATGGACTTAATGATGGTAATCACACTAGGTAAGAGGCCTAGTGTACGTTTACATAATCAGCACCCCTGTTTTTCATAGAGCGAGCATGTTATTTCGGATACTGTGGTGTTCTGTATAGATTATGCTAGTAGCTTATATTTTGGTACTATGAAAATCTGTTAAGTAGATGACAGCACTTTCAAACCATGACACTGCAAACCTTGGTTAAACTGGATAAGCATAACCATATTACACTTTCAAGCGAAGCAGTTTGCTGGCTTCCATTGATAGACGGTGTATATTTCGATACTCTCTGACTTGAGCCGTCTAGGTTGTTAATTCTCTAGCTTGCCATGTTTCTGGTATCAATTAGGTATTACTGTTTGGCACTAAGATACATTTTTGTGGGGTATGTTCCTCTATAAAAAAAAACATTAACAATAAAAAGGCTGTTACAGATGAGCATACCACTAGATGGCACCAGTTGCTGCAACTGCTGTGTCTTGGCCTTTTCCTGGAGGACAATGTTAATAAGAAGCAAGTTGGCCAGGGCTCTGCAAAAACACCCGAAAGCCCTAACTAATCAGTGACTAAACCTACACAGTCGGCAGAGTGGCAGGATGATTTTCTCTGTGAGTAAGCTCTTGTTTAAGGTTAACCCAAGGCAGGAGGACTGTGTTGACAGGTTTCTTGTGTGTGACCTATCCGAGTGCAGTAGTTGAGTCAGATTATTAGCAGGGCATTGCTGGCCACCACCTACCAGGGCCACCGGAGCAACGCGTGTAAGTCTCTCCGAAGACCTGCTCCATCTAACAGGAAGAACCTGGTGGTATTTCAGAGATTCCCATGGAGGTTCTAGGTGGGCAACGCTAAAGGACCCACCCTTACCAGATTGGAGTTGTTGCCACCTCTGGGTAGCTTATGGCAAAGGATCCTTGGCAGCACTATATATATGTGCAAACCAGGCACACCTATCCGTGACCACAACGGACAGCACACACGGAGTTCGTTATTAAATACTTTATTGTGCAAAAACCTCCCTCCAAAAAAAAAATATATATATATAAATATATAAATACTCCTGAAGCTCTGCACTTCCATCCACCTGGCGAACAGAGACACGAACCCAAAGATATGAGGCCAAATGTTGTTTATTACAAAAAACCTCGAACCTGACGCGTTTCGGATACCTAGTACCCTTGCTCACAAGTCAAGTAAGAAACTTCATTCGCCATTTTAAATACAATGCTGTGTTAAAGTGCTGTCACCACGTGAATAATAGGCATAGAAAAAACACTGGCATTCTTATGTGACACTTTTGACGAGTCTGTTTTCCAAACAATGGAAACCTTTTTTACCCCAGATATGAGTCACAAGTATTTCTGCATGAATGCATGCATATTAATATAACGATATTGCGCTTCAAATACAAGGTAATAATTCTACATTGTAAATAAATAATTAAGAATTCATAACATTACCTTAGCCAAAAAAACAAAAAACAATGTTGCAGATTCACATTATATACTTGAAACACTGCCTATTAAATTCATGAAACCTATGATTAATGTGTTGTTAAAAACATGAAATTCGTAATAATGATAAAAACTATGGCTGTGCAAAATCGCAATAATTGTTTGTAAACAATATAAACAAATGGCTCATGGCTGTATCATGTACAGTACCAATCTGTTTTCAACTTCCTGCTTAAATGCTGGAAAGTACCTATTCAAATTCTCAGGCTGAAATGTGCAAAATCGCAAAAGAAAGTGCCAGTATATCTATAAAGTGCTAAAAAGATCCAAAATAGACCCTACATAAAGTGCTAGTGCTAATAATACTCCAATACATATACAACAACTAAAACCACTGGGTAATAAGGTAATACTCCTACTTAACAAAGTTAATAAAAAGGACTAAAAACCTTAAAAACCTGCGGCATTCTAATCAATCGGATTTAAAGAGATCATAACAAAATGTACTAATTCATACAAATGTCCAATGCTCATAAAACATTACAGAAAGTGGTACAGGTCCTCCGTATTGTTCAAACCATTCGGTGTTTTACTGTCCAACTCTAATATCATTTTTGATTCCAACTTTCTCAACATCTTTTCCCTATTACCTCCCCTCCGGGATTTGGGAATTGCTGCCACGACAAAATACTGCAAACAACTGAGATCGTTATTATGCATTGATTTAAAATGTCGGGTCACCGGGTATGTAGAATCGCTGTTAACAATAGCCCGCAAATGCTGCAATATTCTGACGTGCACCTGTAGCTTTGTGCTACCCACATATCTAAGGCCACAGGTGCAAGTCAGAACATAGACCGCAAACTCAGTTTTGCAATTGAAACTACCCCTAATAGCAACTTTATCTGGACTAAAAGGTGTCAAGTAGGAGGTAGTATTCATCCCGAACCTACATGCTCTGCAGGAAGAGCACTTCGTGAATCCCTGCTTCGGCTGTAGCCATTTTTTAGCTGTCGCTAGTTCGGGAAAAGTCTTCACAATCTGTGTTGTCATGGAAGGGCCCTTCCTATATGTGATCATGGGTTGCGATGGTAGAATAGGAGCCAAGACTCCATCTGTCATAATGATAGGCCAGTTGCGCCTAATGATTGACCTGATTCTCCTCTCCTGTTTATTGAAGGCAGTAATTAATTTTGGTGCATTCATAGAGGTATCCAGCTTTTCCGTGTTGTTCACTTTAGATAAGAGTGTATTCCTCGATTTCATATCAACTTTTCTAACTGCCTCAATCAGTGCGGACTCACTATAACCCCTGGCTTTAAATCTTTGTAGGGCCTCTTGTTTACATAAAGTGAAATCCTCATCTGTGCTGCAGATTCGCTTAAGGCGTATTAATTCTCCAAAAGGGATGCTTTTGATTGTATGCTTAGGATGCGCACTGCTTGCATGTAAGATTGTATTGCCAGCTGTGGCCTTCCTGTGAAGAGTTGTTTCTATGCACCCATTTTTAATGTATATCTTAACATCTAGCACCTTAGTATATATATATATATATATATATATATATATATATATATATATATATGTATATATATATATATATATGTATCTTTTTTTTTTTAAGTACACCTGTATCATTTATGCATTATTCCATTCCCCGACACAGCCAACATGCAGGAGCAAGGACTGTGGAAGTATAACCACCAGCTGCTCCTTTGATAAAGTAAATTAACAGGTTTATACACATTCTACCAGCTTCGTTTTATTGCATAATTAAAAATCTGAATACAAGATTTACTCTTCTCTAGAGTTGGACTACATGGAGGTCTTGTCCTCGACCCCAGTGGGCTATAAGTAACCTCATTTGGGGGTACGTTTTAATTGCATCCTGAACCAACCTGCCATTTGTGTGCATGGTATTTTACTCAACACAGTATTGTGTTGCACATCATGTGAAACATGCGAGTGCGGTTTGCGGTGATAACACTATTAGGTGTGCTTTTTCTCACTAAAAATGCTTTTTACTGCCATAGACAGAGTAATATCTAAAGTCACATAAATTGTTGTGCAACTATGATGAAACCTATTTCCTTTTTTCCTCTCTACCTCTACAGATGCTTACTGGACTCACTGGAGTCTAACAACCGTACGTATGTGTGACTGGGTGCATGCTACCCTATGATTAAGGATCTTTTGCATGAACCAATTGCTGGGTTCACACCTATAATCAACCTTGTTCTGGTTCCTGAGAAAGGCCGACAGACCAGGGTAACAGATGACGGCCATAACATGTAGATCAGATGCAGTGGTGCTAAGCACTTCATTATCTCTAGGCTTCAATTTTGTACTCCTTGTACCCTTTTTATTTTACCTGGGGACCCATGAATAAAAAACAAAAAGGGTTATCCCACCTGGTAATTTTAACTTTTCTTCCTTAAGGTTCCTCATATCAAAAGATCAGGAGCTTCGTCAGGAGAGGGTGATTCAGTGCTTAATTTGAGCAGGTGGTTTCCGGTGCTGGGCACTGGCACTTAATTTTTAGTACCAGCACTTGTGGCAGTCTGACACATGGTGGCGCTGTCTGCCAAATTTGGGAACGAGCACAACAACAGACGATTATTAATTTAATATGCATTAACAATCACTACTACATCCCACCCAAGCCATTCTTATAGCTTTGGGGGCCTTAAATAGTCTGAATTGTCACACTTGTAGGAGTGCGATGGTTAGTAGTTGTGTTGGTACTCTAATTGGCAGTGCTGGCAGGGGCAAGTTGCTGTGGCCTCATGACAAGGGCCCTGGCACTTATTGTTTTACAAATTAACCACTGGGGTGATCCCTTCCAGAGAAATTATCTCTATTGGATGAGGATTTTATGATGAAGCATTCCACAGAAACCCTGTTAGTGAGAGCCCTTTTTAGCAATTCAATGGTAATTTGCCAGTGAAGAATAAAAGTAGCTAAAAACATGAAAAAATATTTTTTAAACTCCTTTTTCAACGATACAGGAGCGGGAGACCATGTCTTTATTCATTTAGATTACTGTGCACTTTGGAAGGGGAGTTGGCCTTAGTAAACTCTCTCGCTCCTCTTGTAGAATATATATATTTTTTTTAGTGGAAACCGACCAATAAACGTTCATGTTTGAATGCACTGCTCCGATTATAAAAGTACATTTTTAAATGCATTACATCTAGCGGTCGCAGATAAGGGTGCTAAATTGCTATCTTATATCTGCGACATAGTAATTACCTTTCTGAAGGAAGGCTCTATAGATACATTTGCCACGCCTGGTAGTTTTAAATCTGCATGTATTCGGCTACACCATTGGTTTTATGGGCTGCCTTTCTTATACGTCCCCACCATTTTCATGCCACGTAAAACACTACTAATGCAGAGGCCATGTACTGCCTGGGAATAATGGTGTGTTTTGTGTATGAGTTTGTAGATGCGCACAATCCATCAAGAGAATCAAAGATATGCGGGCCCCGCAGTCCTCCTCCTCTTCCACTTCACCTCATCGGCCGAGCGGACATCCCGGTGGTGGTTGGTGCGCAGCGCCCCGCGCTCAGTTATCTGTTGCTGGGCATTAACCTAGTGTAGATCCCACCTCAGCTTGGCGCGCAGCCCACTCCAGCCTTTGTCGGCGTTAATGCGCTTCAAGCCTTTTCCAGTAAACGGTCCGCCGGGTCAGCATGGATGACATCAGTCGAATTCCCGTTAGGAAACTCCCCTCGCCGCACGAGCACAATGGTTACTGCAACCGGCACGTGACCGCCTCCGCCCTAGCTCTGTTGACCTCTCAGAGGTCACCAGCCGGACAAGTGGCCGAGTGTGACTCAGTGGCACGTTGTTGTCTTCCTTCCAGGGTCAGTCCGTCGCATAAACCGGTGTGACTTTCTCGCTCTCCTAGAGGAGGCTGACTGTACATGCACGCCCCGTCCGACGCCCTAAGGCGCGTTATTCAACACTTGTGCACACGAGACGTGTAGTTTATTCGCCTGTTTGCAGGCATGATGCAGTGTGTCTTGTGCAGTGATGGGGTCCCAAGTGCGCGTGTTATAGGCTTTTCCAGCTGACTCGAGTCGTGCTTGGCAAGAGTCTACGTATGGAAAAGTTGCAATCCCAGCTTTCTCGATGCAGAGCAGCACATGGGCCACTGAACACTGATAGATGTGGGCGGCGTCCCTCCTACCTTCAAGGGTAGCCGGGAGGTGGACTACTTGTGAATAGATATTATGTGTGAGACGCCTCGATCCTAATTCCTTTAATACCGGTTGGGGGTTCAAAAGCGTATAAAAAAAACAGACGCAGAAATACATGTTCTATTCTGCATCGTTATGTGCATTTATGTAGCGTTCACTGCCTACCTGTTGTATGGTCTGACTCCTGCACCAATTTCGTAATTTGGGCAACATTTACTGGTTCTGGGATCTTGCTAAGTCTGTTGACACTGCAATTGGTTTTGTATTTTACTGTGTAGGGGGATTTACATTAGCTAGTGTCCCTGCAAGGTTAGAAGAGAGTAATTCTCGCAGTTAGTCACTGACTTCTGTTACTTAAGCAACACCGGAAGATATACAGTTCTTTAGCCAGGAGTGCACCGATTTGGGAGTGAGCGCTGTCTTCTGTGACCTGCAGCTATTCTTTAGTCAGATTATACTGCATAGAGAGGCCAGCCTGATCCTGCTCTGGATCTGGGAGGCGCATTCTTAGGGTGACCAGAATTTTAAAGCCAAAAACCGGGACATTTCACAAACATAGAAGAAGGACTACAATTTTACTTCAAGCGAGCGCACAGAATGACAGCGCTGCTCAGCAGAGAATTACAGAACAGGCAGTAAGAACATACATAAAATGCATTTTTTAAACCCAGTAGATTGCCTGTTAATTAAATTGCTTTCTTGAAACAACTGCTAACTATCCCTGCTTTGTAAAACATAAAAATGAACCTCCCGCCGTTTTCAGTCGACCATCTCTAAAAACCGGGACATAAGCAAAATTTACTGAAATCTGCCGGGACAGCTGGTGAAAAACCGGGACCGTCCGGGGAAATCCGGGACGTCTGGTCACCCTACGCATTCTACGCATGGATTGGCGCACCGCTGTTTTACACAGGAGAGGACCTGTGTGGGTAAAACTAGTGCATTATTTCCCAGAAGGGGGTGAGTGAGCTCCATAATAAGTGCAGATGAAAGTTCCACAGGGTGCCTGGTTGCAGGCAGCATCTAAGAGTACATTGAATGTGTAAAATGAATGAATAATAAGTCTTTAGTGTATAAAATATATTAAAATATTCGTACAATAAAAAGGGCATTAAAATCACAGCGTATCTGCAAATATTCCATAAAAGCAGCATGTCAGTCACAGTTCCTTAAGACTGTGATAGACACAATCTAAACATTTCATTAACTTCCCAATAAATTGACAGTCTGTAGTGGAAAAACAATACGCAACAGCCTCTCTGATCGATCTACTATTGATTGATTTAAATGTTTTTTTTTCAGGTATTTCTTTCGTAGCTCTAATAAATTAGGACATAGACAGATTAAATGCTCAATCAACTCCTCTTAGTAGATGCACAAGCCGCAGGCTTTTGAGGGTAAGCTGTTAGTATTCCAAGACCCCTTAATTTGAACTATTTGTATCAACATGAAGCAAAATCTCATTTATTTTTGTTTGCATCCTGGCTTCAAATTAGAGACAAAATACTCTTGTTTTAGTCTGGAATATGATTCCGTTGTACAATGGGCATTTCAATATTTCTGCAGTGTCAGTAAATCCTCAGCACTTGCATTCTTCCAAAGAGCCTGTTTGTGGTAAACTGATGAGAGATGCCAATGATGGCAAGTTGTTGTCTACAATTGTTTTATTGACGGAACCCAGGCTCAACGTCAAGCCAACATCTTGGTTCTTGATTACCTCGATGTAGATCAGAGATCTCAATGAGTCTTTTTGCGCACTTGCACAGTCACAGAAATACGTCAGCTTTGCCGCTAAGCGAAAAACAGTTAATTAGACCAGTTTTAACTCCAGCCGCAGTTTACATTGGGGAATTGAGGAGCAAAGGTTCAGTAAATATCTGAGTTTTCTCATATAGCTTTTTTCCAGATCGCTTGTGGATTTTTCCAGCAGAACAAATGCTCCGTACAGTAGTGCAGGCCCTAGTTTAGTTTCCAGCACCCTTATAGAGTGACAGACCGCATGTCCTCCGTGTGTTCAAGTTTGAAAGATGGCATGTCCAGCTTAGTAGGTTATCAACTGTTAGGCCTAAGTAATGATAAGTTGGTACTTCTTCCCAAGTGTTGCCTTCGATTGTTGATTTAACATGCTTCCTGACTATACCAAAGATCATGGTCTTTGTCTTACTTAGGTTGACTTTTAGGTCATGTTCGACATAACATTTTTGTAGGTTCTATAACTGCAATTGGAGTCCTGACACGTTCAGTAAAAATAAGATGATGTCATGGTCATATGCCAAGTAACTGATTCGTTTTCCTCCTAAATTGGGGGCAAATCCCTTTGGAGCGTTTAAAAGGATTGATAAATTTGCTATGTATAGTGAGAAGAGTAGTGGTTTCAATGCATTGGCCGTGTGTATCTTTGGGGACCAAATCTTTTTTTTGTCAACTTCAACTGTAGCTATGTTATGTCATGAAGGGATATTAAAAAATGTAAAATGGTGGGGTTAATCCCATATTTGCGCAATTTCTCCCAGAGACACAGATAAAAAGAACTACAGTCTACCAAAGTCAAGTCAATAATACTTTGAGATTATGGAGAGATAAAGGTCGGGTTTGCTGGTTGATCTGACACAAATCTTCCATTTAGAGCACAAAGTCCTAGATCTGTGAAGAATTCACACATTGCCCAACTTTTTGGCCTTGGGTTTTCCCACCAGCTTCCCTTTAATGGGTTCAGGAATATGCCATACTATGGGCCTTATGTACGAACACATTTTCCCATAGACACAGAATGGGCAAAACCCTTTGATACATCTGGCCCTAAGGGCTTGATTATGCGTTTGCCGAATCAGTGGTGGTGGTGCTGTGGCCACTGCTGCACCAGCTGTCCGACTGCTGAATTCTGAGTTTGGCAGTCAGACCGCCACAGGACCACTGCAACCGCCGGGGATCATGGATCCTGCGGCGGTGTTGCAGTGGTCAGAGGCTGCAATATGCTAGCGGTGCCACTGCGGCACGCCAAACATATTACGAGTTGCTTCACTGCGACCCTATCCACTGCTGTGAGCCTGCCACGGAAAGGGTGGTGGTGAGGCAACTCAGGGGGCCCTTACAGGGCCCCTTATCACCTCTGTGCAGGGAGTGCATGTGGGGGGGGCATATTGTGCCCCCCTGCATGTTTGCACCCCAGTTCCTTCACAGGAAGAAATGCACGACATGGTGCATTTCTTCTTGTGCAGGAACGTGCTGCGGCGCTCCCACAGCGCTGCCTTTCTATGGCTCTCCTTTGAGCCTATGAAAGGCACTGCCATGGGACCGCTGCCGCAGGACCACCCGCCAGGATTAAACTCGTAATCCGGAGGGCGGTCTGACTACGTGTTTGGCGGTCTCACAGCGGGGCGCTGGTGTGGAGGCCCCCTGTGAGACCTCCAAACTCGTAATCAGGCTCTTAGTCTGGAGAATCATCCTTCATGGCGGGTGGGCCTTATAAAAATAATAAGTTATTATTAAAGTCCCTGGTTATCATTACTATATTTGAGGCATACTGTTCTAGAATTAGTTCCAGTTCATCTAGCACAGTTTGAATTTTTTTTTTTTTTGCTTTTCACTCTTGATGGTGCAAAATAGACATTTACCAATAAGATTAGTTTTCTCCTAGGATCCTTTAGAATCGCTCTTAGCAAACAGTATGTTTTTGTGTTAATTCTGAAACTTTTCAGATTAGTATTATTGTGGACTAATGTTGCCAGCCCACTTGAAGGCCGACCCAAGGGGCTCAAGGTGGCTTGAATTTCATACGCTTTAAAGTTTGGTATGTTAAAGGGTTTTGTTGACCAGGTTTCCTGGAGACTTATTAATTGATGTTGATTAAAAATTTGTATTAAATCCTCGCTGCCAATATTTAAATGCCTTTCTAGCCCCTTAATGTTCCAAGACCAAATTAGCAACTTCTCAGTAGCATTTAACTCTGGGTCCCTGGCGCTAGGACTGGCCTGAGAAAATCAAGTTTTGATGAAAATGATGCATTGGCTGGTCAGTGATTGTGACTGTACGTTCCGCCGTTGGAACTTTAACAATGTTTATTCACAGGTTCGGCTCCTTGACTGCACATGAAGGGCCTTGAAAGTGGCTTATTTTAGTTATTACTTTTTGACACACCAGTCTTTCATGCAATATAGACGGATACTTTGGCTTTACTGACTTTGTAAATATAACACCCCATAATGCTCGTTTTGCCAGAATCATTTGCACTATTCCTTCACTGACCCAGCTTGTTCTTGTGAGCTTGCTTTGAGTGCTAACATTTTGGATAAAGTGAACCCTTAACAGGTCTGCTGAAGAGATATCTGCTAGGTCTGTGAAGTGATGTAATAGCCTCAAAATGTTTTGGCGACTCCAGATTTCATGCGGACCTTGTGAAACGTAATCAGGAATGAAATGCAAGGTTGAAGCACCATTAGTTAAGGCTGCAAAGCCCATTGGTGGAATGCTATTCCTGCGTTGTGGCGCCCAAAGGATACAATTCAGGTCATCCAGTGGCTTGAGTGATCCAGCTATGGCTGTATTATAGCCTTAGAGCCCGCCGTAGTGGGCTCTACTGGCCATTAATAGCCCGTTCCAGCGTTAAAGGCCTGAACCGAAGGCGAGGGCCTTTAACAAGGGAGCAGGTCATTAATGGCTAGTAGAGCTTGCTATATAGGGCTCTAAGACTATTAGAACATTCCGCCCATAGAGGGCAGAATGTTCTCATTTGTAAAACAAAGGCCTCACAGACCCTGAGGGTATTGAAATCCCCTAGGGCTCAGTGAGGCCTTTTGTTCACAGCAACAGCTGTGAACAAACATTAGAATGTTGGAGTTCCGGGCTTCTACCGGCCATTAGAAGCCCGGAGCACTACATTGTTTTCAATGGAGCACCCTACATTCCATTGTTCGGAGCACTCCATTGTTTTCAATAAGCACCCAACATTCCATTGTTCTAATATTTATTTCTTTGCTATCACCCACTATTTGTATCGACTAAGTGCATCACTGAGGGCTCAAGATTGGTGGCTTAGCTATCATGTCTGCATTAAAAACTACGTCAGATAGGATGTTAGTTAAAAATGAGAAACCATCCGCAATAGTCTTGGAGATTTTTGCAGATATGTCTGCCTGATTGCTGTTAGGCTTAACCAGGGTAGAAGTCCCGAGGCAAGCTGTGCTTCTGTCAACCGTACTGCTGTTAGAAGTCAGTGTTGCACTTATTGATTTTACTTCTTCGATTGCAGTAGATCCCTTAGTCCTACCAACATCATCATCTGTGTTAATTCCAAAGTTGGCACCTGCACTAGGAGATAGCTCCTTATTCCTGCAGCCCTTTCTCTCTGGTCAAATATAGGAAATAGAGGTGCTTTAGATTTATTTGCTCGTTTGAGGTCTCTGCTTATTTATAGAATTTCCGGATTTTTATTTTTTTATTTAATTTCTTTAAACGGCGTTTGCTGATATAAGGTCTAAACTCCTCTTCAGTTGGAGAAGCTGGGTCAATAGTTAAAACTACCACATGAGTTAGTAGTTCAATTCAATCGACTTTATTTCGGTTCAACTGAACCATAAAAGTACACAGTCAAAACAGTATAAATACTTAAACATTATAAATACAAATCTCAATTCATAACAGTAAGTAAACAGTTGTACAACATCAGTAGTCAAGTGATTTACCACCAAGCTCAGATAAAACGAAAGGAGCAAAAACCTGGGAAGAAGTCCTTAAGAGGGAACTCATTTGAGGTCCGTTATGTCCCCCGGGATTATCTAAGCAAGAGATCAGATATATTAAGAACATTCAGTACAACGATAAAAGGCACAGCAGTCAGTAAAAAAAAAGATCCATTCAAGTATCCACCTAGAATTCCTAAAACATTACTAAAAAATAGTAGCCCTCTGCTTGATGGCACGTTCAATATATGTGGCAGCATAGAAGCAGATCTTGACCGTGGGTAAGGTGTGCAGGTAGATAAAGGCGGCTCTACAAAAACGAATATTGGCCGCCCTGAGGCTGAGCAACAAATAGCGTTTCCTCAGCAACAAATACAATTTACAGAATAACATAAAATGTAGGGTAGTTTGTGATGATTGGTCGTCACATGAGCATAAAAGAAGTTGCAAAAAGTACGTGCCTTGTGACGGAAAAGCAACAAGAAAATGCACCGTGCATAACCTGAGTCTCGTCAGTAAGAATTTATGATTTCCCAACCATACTAAGTATGGCGCAGGACTTGGAGCCGGACAAATCCCCATATAGGTCTGGACCATTGGTTTATCTACTGCACTCTGCATTCTATTCTCCAGGCATCCTTCTAAAAATGCATGCTTCAGAGTCCTGGTAGAGCTGGCTAATGCATTGCTAGGAGAGGTAAACAAGTCCTCCCATCCCATACTACGACATAAATTCTGTATATACTTCAACCAAGGAATACTCAAACAGTGATCGAGTTTTAAGCAGTCTGCAAGCACAGACCTATTAAAGGATGTCTGACTTTTGGTCCAATTTCTGAACCACAAAAGGAGTGGTTGGATTTTGATGAGATTGCTAATATAGCCAATCCCTACCTCAGTGTGGCAGATGAAGGAACTAGTGCTTTGGGGGGCCGCTAGCAGTGTCTTGATAAAACCATTTTCAATTTTTTCAAGGGCCCCCTGATTTTCAATGCCCCACACCCTAGCCCTATATGAGGCAAAAGCACAGCATTTGGCTTATAGACTGTCAAGAGTTCCTTTATTGGTTTCTGACCAAGTTTGCGGGCAAAATTAAGGACTGCCTCCACTGATTTGGAGAAGGCAACAGCTCTACTGGTCTTCAGAGGTCCCCATGAGAGACGGGTATCAAAGGGGATGCCAAGGTAGGAAAAAGTAGGAACAGAACCAACTTTCTTGCTGTTCACTACAAAGGAGACATTGCCCTTCTTCCTTCCCCCAAAAATCATTATGTGGGTCTTATTTTGGTTGACCATAAGGTCTAGACTGGCCATGAATTTGCAAAAAATGTCTGGCAGATGTTGTAAGCCATTCGCAGTCCTGGTGTATCGTCTGCATAAATTAGTGTGGGGATACTCCAAGCACCTACACGAGGGCAATCTGCACTGAGGTTAACCAGTTTATCCTCCAAGCTGTTTATATAAATGGAGAACAGGAAAGGAGCCAGGACACAGCCCTGGCATACTCCCCTTGCCAGGTTGAAAGATGGTGTAGTTTCTCTACCTGAGCCTTACCTTACACTGGCAGTGACATTATTGTGCAGCTCTCTAAGGAAATTAACAATGTAAAGATCAACCCCATATCGGTCATGATGTCCCACAATTTAGGCCTGTTTACAGAGTCGAAGGCAGAACTCAAATCCATAAAAGCCAAATACAACTTGCCACACTTGGCCACAGTGTATTTAACAATTAACAAATATAGATTTAAGGACTGCTCGACTGTGCCTAGGCCGGAGCAGAAACCGAATTGGAGATCCGAGAGTATGTTACTTTCCTCTGCCCAAAGCTGCAAACGGTCCAGCAGAATTCATCCCATAATCTTCGTGGTGGAATTAATCAGTAAAATAGGACGATAGCAGGGGGGGGTTATATTTTTAGCCTTTTTTAAAAATAGGAACAATAGTTGCATGGGACCAGTTCTTAGGAGGGCCAGCCACTAAGGCGGCATTAAAGAAGTTTGTCAGTAAAGGGGCCCACAGTGGGATATTGGCTTTAAACATATCAGAGGCAAGCCCGTTTGGACCAGGAGCACGCCCAACCGGACAACTAGCCCACATAACCTCTTCCAGTTCAATAAGTAGACCCGCCAAAAACTTAGCGGAGCGCTGGGACCATTTAAGGTGCTGGTCTGCGGCTGAGTAGGAGCTAAAGGGATATGATCGAGGATCTCAGGGTTCCCTAAACAAGGGTCACCGTAAAGCTTGGTGAAATGGGCAACCAGGATTCAGATGGAATAACAGTATTTATGCCAGTCTCTTTTTTTGGCCTCAAAACAACTGTGATTTACTGTTGCCCAGAAGGCCTTGCAGTTCCTAAGTTCGCTTGCCTGAACCAGTGATGAAAAAGGTACCTCTCTGATAGTATTCTTTCTGGTTTGGAGGGCATCTTGGTACAAAGTTCTACATCTTTGCATCATGTCCTGATCTCTAGGAGTTTGTTTCAGCGCAGCGAGTAACTGGTTGTGTGCCTGGGTGCAGTTAGCATCAAACCACTTTACAGGTGGCTTACGTCCCCTATTGTGCGGGACCAAGAGAAGGTCAATTCCTACTCTACAAATCTCGTTAAAGCTGTTGAGGAGTGCAGGACCCCACCCTTGTGCGTAGTCCACTGATAAGCAGACAAAAAAATCGGAGTAAGTGGAGACCATTAACTGTGCTAAAAAAGAGGGTTCATCAACCTTGGACCATACTTTTATTACCCCATGATTCCTACAGAATGATAAGCGCGTAGGATGGACCACTACAGGGATTCCAGTGATCAGTGAGCCATAGAGAGAGAGACAGGAGCCTGTGGTCACTAAATTAGTAGTTAAAAAGTCAGGCGCCGGGGTATTTCCCTTCCCATTTTGGGGAGGATTGGTAGCCAATTAGTCGTTTGCATTAGTGTTGGAAGTATTTGAAGAATTGGCTCGAAAGTTAGCTCTGTTGTTCATCACATCACTAATGCATTGTTTGGCATTTGAACTTGACCTTTAGCTGTAACTTATATGATTCGAGTCGTGACCGGTCCAGTTTTGGTAGTTTTTTCGGTAACAATTGTAATAAATGAACAATATCGTCCAGTCTCGTCAGGATTGCAAGATAAAATTCAAACTTGTCCGGACACTTATGTTTTTGTAAAAGATTTTCCTGAAGATTGCACATTATTTGGAGCTCATTTTTTATATCCTTTAACAAGATTATTTGTTCGGTGCAAGATTATTTGTTCGGAGCAACCGACTGATTGGCTGTCCATGGTATCAGCCATTTTAGTCATAGTTGACGTAATTGCTCCCATTGCCTGTAGGACTGGGTAGGAATGTGTAGAGTGTGGATGGTACAGCACTAAAAAGTTAGGGCTATTGATTACAGACATGAATATCTCAATGACACTATATTTACCACACACAACCCATCTATCACTTCTATCACTGGTTGACTTTATGCCTGTCTTTCACTCTGTACAATGCTCCACTGCCTTTTGACTAGGTTTGAGCTATAGAAACACCATATGTGTACATTCAGGTATATGGATGGAGTACATGGTCAGCTACGATTGGCAAGTTAGTTGCAGCGTGGTGGAACACACCATGGTGGTGGAGAGAAGTAAGGGTTTAATCTCTGCCTTACACTTTAGCCTGACCTTTAAAACAGTCATTTCCATTATTTCTGTCCTCACCTCCCCGCATCCATCCACCAACCTTCCCCTTTCTCAGCTTCTTGTCTCATCATGGGCCCATCGCAAACCAGCCAAACTGAACTCTACTCTGTTTTATTTTTGCGCTTATTGAATTATTTTTCTTCCATCCAGTTTTGTTTAAGCTGAAGCATGTGTTCGCTTGTCCATGTACAGTTTGCTGGTACCCCAGGGTTAAGGACTCTATACGAATGTATAAATAAATACATTCACACCATGTACGTAGGCTGCTCTGATACCCACACAGCCAGTTTACGGATTGCAGTGCTTGGTGACTAGACACTCAGGCTCTTTGTTTGCAGGGCAGTCAACCACACTTGATGATCAATGGGACAAAAGCCTCTAGGGAAATTGGGCAGAAGGGTGGACAAGCTACCATGTGCAGAGGGTAGTGGCTCAGGAGGAGTGGTGAAGGAATAATGAGTCAAAGAGAAGGGCGGCGGAAGCACACAGTGCTGGTGAAGGAAGATAGGGCCAACGTACTGTACGGAGGGCAGCATCCTGCAGGGCACATGGCAACACTCCAAGCTGATGGGAAACCGAGCCTGGAGGGACGACGAGGGCACCACTCCCCGTGGATGAGAGAAATGTCAGGAAGAGCAGCATTTATTCATCTGCCTGATAAAGCAAGTCAATATTGCGTGGGGAAACACCCACAGGGTGACTTGGGGAGGTGAGGCACCGGGCAGCTGCCCCTGGTACAGAGGAAAGGCTAGGTGGCTGGCATGCCATTCTTCGGGTGGAGGTAAAGTGCCATCCTTCTGAAGTTTGTCCAGACGGCCGCATTTATATTGCTAAATCGGCCCGATTTCAAGTCTAGGCTCCAGCTGTTAGTCACCCCTGGGGATATCAGGCCAGCTTCTCGTTGCTAAACGCACCTGTGATTAGTGAAAGAAAAGAATGAGGGCATACTGCCCACCCTAACGGCACAACACCAGCAATCAGTAGCGCCTGACCTCACACGTGTGTCCTGGAGTAGGTCAGGTGTCAGCAGTGTGCACACCTTGGTGCGGCCACGCCTTCCCTCCAGACTCCGCAAGCGATCAGTAGTAGCAGGGACACACCCCTCCTGCAACCTGTTACCTGGACAAAAGATAAGACAGTAGAAAAGAGTTCCCTGTTCTCACGCTCTCCAGACCAGACAGAAAATAAAGAAAACATGCACCATCTTAGATGAGGGACAAGGAACGGAGTTTCTTGCAAAAGGATAAGTTGCATTCTATGTAAAATATAGGCAAGGACAATAACATGTTACATGCATGTCAATCCATGTTATATGTAATGAAATGTATCAAAAGTATGCATGCATGTGTTTGCCTATAATTTTAGTAAGAATCATAATACTTCAAGCAAAGTAATCTTTGGCATTTAATGGTTTTTATTTTGGCAGTGCCATGAAGCCAAACCCCCGCGATGACCACCGGGAAGGCTACGTGTCATACAATTGTCACTAAAGTACTCGACACGAGTACTTTTTTTAATCTACCTTAGAAGAATGAGAGTTTGAGTTATCGCATCAGGAGTTCAAGCTTATGCCTTCCTTGTTATTTGCAGATGTTTATGCAGGCACACACGCCACTGAAACATTTATCAGCATTCAGCCATGTGCAGGGTGCACACAGTGGTGGACGGGGCACATTAACCCTCTAAATTATTTTATGATGATTCAAACCTGTGATAAACTGATTACATACCCAGCCTCGATAGCAAGTGCAATAATCACCTGAGCTATCATGCCAATATTATGTCAAGAGTGGCTGGATACATACAGATCTCGGTAGCAGAATCCTTAAGTCCCTAAGTCAACTTCGCAACAGGTACACTTGGCCAACAGATTTTGTTGGTAAGTTAACTCAGTGGTTAATGTTTCTACTGTGATAGGTAACTTGGAGGTCACCGAGTCAAATCTTCTTGCAGCCACCTCAACCAGGGTAAATTAAATACACTCCCTTGAGTTAGTTAATGTCATCTCCCATGAACATTGCTACTAAACTTCAAGTTGTGAAAACATGTAGCATGTAAAAATACAAGTAAACCAGCATTGGCAAAGCCAATAGGTCTTGCCTATGTGAGAGTTATTGGCTTTGCCAATGTCTTTTAGCCAAGTTGTCGGCAGCATGGCTCCTGTTCAGCATGGCTGAAGGTTAGTGGCGTAGAGTTGAGTTGCATAGAGGAGAGTGGAGTAGAGTGGCATAGAGTAGAGTTTTATTAAAACCAATGGTTCATCTAGAAAATGTTACGGTTTATAAACTTTCAAAACCGTATGTATGTATGAAATTACTGAAAATTACTTCAATTCTTGTTCCAGACACTAATAGGACCTCTTCCACACAATGCTATGCATGCAATGACCTAGTTATTTTTTTTCTTTTTTCTGAATTTGCTTCTTGACAATTACTGTTTTTTTTATTTGACTGATTATGATGTAAGGGTCTTTCAGCTCGCCTTCTTTTAGAATATTGCAGTCCTTTATCCCCAAACAAATATGCTCGATAAAGTTTAGTTGTCCTGGTGATGACCCACAGACATTTTAGACCACAGGGTCAAAACATTGATAGTTTTGCAAGCAGACAAATGAGCAGTAAAACCATATTTGGGTTACTACTAAATAGAGGGAATTAACTATTTTCTCTTTTTCTTTTAAAACCCTAGCGCCTCAGCTTTGCTTGTAGGCACCAGATTGTGCTGTTTTAAAAAAACAATTTTTCAGAAGCCAATGTTTAAATTCTCTGCATGGCTAGTTCAATACCGTCGAGTATTTTTTATACTTATTACTAGATGACCGATTAACTGGGTCTCCAAATGTTTTAAAGTCCTGCGTATTCATTTCATTCATATCAGTTGTTTCCAAATCGTAACACTTTACTGTCCAGCCACTGTTTTTGATAATAAGAATGATATAAAGCAAATGTGGGGGGGAAAACAGTCACTCTTGCATTTTGCTTTCCAACTCACCTAACAAGGTGCGAAAATGGAAAGAACCAGAGAAGGGCGAACAATCTGGATAGTAGCGTGGAAATGGACGGAGAAGTTGCGGCATCACCAGGAGAAGAATGGGGAGAGGATGTAGCCTTACGGCTAGAGCGGTCGACGTCGAAGCTGGGGAACCGGGTTCGAGTCTCGGCAACGACGCTCAACATCCTGTGATTCTGGGCAAATCACTTAATCTCCCCGTGCCTAACAAAAAATGAATGTGTCCTTGTGTAACGAAACTGGTGCTCTGTAAAGCGCTCTGATACCCGATATCTTCGGGTCTAGTTCGCGCTATATAAAACTCTTAAAAAAAAAAAAAAAAAGTGACCTTGCAGTTGGGATTGGGCTAGAGAAATAAAGGGGGATATACTGTTGCACTGATCACAATCTTGGCCATCAGGGACTCCGCAAAATTACTGAACAGGTGAAAAACGAATGTTCAGTTGCATCCTAGTGCATGGAATGGTGAGCGAACCAAAGAGGAGACATGTTAGGAGTAGGGAAAGGTGAAAGTGACGTTAACTGACCTTTGTCACATCCTGCTGTCCTCAGAAGGTTACCTAATTGGAATACTGTTCCACAAAGAGAGCTTTGTGAGCAAATACTCTTTAGGTAAGCAGCAGACTGCATTGTACATAGGTGCATTTAGTACATATGTGTTTTTTTCTGAATAGTCTTAAGTCTGAGCAAGTGCTGCACTAGCAGGACAACCTCTTCCCAGTAGGCAGACATGGAGAGGGAACGTTAGGTGTACTTGGCCCTGATGCACAAGAGACTGTACTTTTAAAGTGGATGCAGATGTAAAATACCAAGCTTGAATTCACAATGTTTGCGAATCGCAACAACATGCACAACCATTTTCTACTTGCGACCATTTTTAGGTCTCGCCTAGGCAGCGCTTGCTTGGTCTCTTCTGTGTTCAGAATATGGGCTTGAAGCCCCTTCCATCTTTTCTATTGGCTCCTCTTACTGTCCTTGGTAAATATCTGCTTTTCATTGGTGAAATAGCTTACTAGTCCCTTCTTTTCAAATTTTGTAACCTCCCATATGGCTGCCTCGGTCATATGGGCTCTTACGCTGCATGTTATTTATTACACTTGTGAGCACTATTCTTTTAGATGTCCTCGAGCAGTGCTCGCGCTCAGCTGATGGCTGCCTTTCCTTTTTTGAGCGCGCTCGCCTCCGAGCTTCAAAGTGGGTTGCTCTTATGCTTTATTGCTTCCCCCTCCTGGTTCACTTTAGAAGCCCTCCCCCCACCTTCAGAGAAGAAGCGCAGCGTTTCCCTCCCCCTAACCCTTTCCCTGTGCATCAAGTGAGTTTTTTGTCTTCGCTCGCTAAGCTCACGTGCTGATGTAATGGCTGCCCTTCCTTCGGTTCAGCGAGCGCCTCTTCATTTTAATTTTATTAGGCCACCACAGGAGGCCACCTTGGAGCTTTAAAGTCGGCTTCTCTCATGCTATACTTTATTGCTTTCACCCTCCTGGTTCGCGTTGAGCCCTCCCCTATCCTCCGCAGCGTTTCCCTCCCCCCGCTCTTTCCTCTGCATCGAGTGAGGCACCATCCGTGTGTTATCTGGTAGAAGGAGAACATTTAGGCCCTTTTCTACAGGCGAATCACCAGGGCATAACTTGAACAAATGTCATCGCATAGTCAGCTCTTTTTGGCAATTTTATAGGCTAGCTGATCTGGTGCAGGCAAATAGCGCGTTGCTGACACCAAACGTTTCTGTGCTGCTGTGTGTGTTTCGGCTTTGCCTTCCAGTGTATCTAAACCTAAGCTTCGAACTCCAAAAATAATGCTTTTAATACGCAGTAATGTGCGATAATGTCATTGAGCCTAGTTGCTTCGTGTACACAGTGTTAGGAATGGGACAGATCCAGGTTTAATGAGGCATGACTGCGAAGGCAATAATGTGAGAATCTATTGGTTAGTGCTGTAAGAGGACTGCTTGGAAAACCAGCTTTCACACCCATTCTTGAGTTACATTCCCCCGCTGGACCTCTCTTCCCTCTCTGTTTGTTTTTCTTCTTTTCTACCCCCCCCCCCCCCCCTCCCCCCCCACCCAGCCCCTGCCGTCACACGAGCTGGGCCCTTCCCGGCTCTCACTGCTATCATGCTTTGCATGCCATGCTCTCGTTAAAAGTGAACTTTGGTGCAGTTTTAGCTGCACAACACCATCTCCATCTCTCCCTGCAGCCTGCATGTTCAGACAGCCTGTGGCCGCCCACCTCCGTAATTTACTTTTATACCCCATCATTACTTAATTAAATACTAATAGTTTTGTGTTTTTCCCCACATTGCAGCAAATTATAATAAACATCTGGCTACAATGTAAATGCAGTCCATTATAAAGAGAGAGCCCCGGGTGGTTGATTTTGTGACACGGAGTTTCTCATTATTATATCATAAACTACTCCGGGTGCGGTGGGACCAGCTGACTCACTCCATTGCTGTCTCTGAAGACAAGCGTCCATATGCCCTGCGCATAGGAACAGCTGCCTCTGTTTGCTTTCACTACACCCTGTCACCTGCTAACTCTCTCTCTGTCCCCCCCACCTCCCTCTCTGCCCCTTTCGTCGTTATCAGATCCCTTCAACTCCACTCTTGGCGCCTACACATTCCAAAAGGACGGTGGAGCACTTACATAGACATAAAAGGCATACAATATTTATAGTTTAAGATCTACAAAGTTACTAACAATACTGTATGCATACAATATTCAGTTAAGTGCTCGCCCGTGTGAGCCTTTCCTATTGTCTCGTGAAGTGGTGCAATTGCAGCGCTAGAGGAGCACTTTACATGTGCCACAAATCCCGTCTTTCCTCTTTCTTTTAAAGCACTACTCATACCACCCCTGCTTTCCACTGTTTCCTCTACATCCCCTTTCCTTCCTATCTCTTTAGATAGGTCAAATGATCACTCCACTGCAAACACAAAAACATAACTAAAAGCAGTCTCATTTGCAACGCCAATAGCTCTAACTTTCACTAATGCTAGACCAATTGCATTGCAAAGGCTTGTTATACTTTTATGGTATGGAATGGTAGTGCCTGTCAAGGTTAGGGGAAGACCATTTACAAAGTACAAGCTGCCAATATTTGACAGCTTGCACTTTTTTGTGGAGTATGGCGTTGAGCAGACAGCGGTCTCGGGGACAGCTCTCCCCGAGGTAGTGTTCACTGTGTGCCACCGTTTGCGGGAACAAGCGGCAACAATGCAGGTACACTGTGAATTCTGGGATAATGGCCTACCCATTTATATTAATGAGGCAGGGGGGTTGCTATTGTTTGTGAAAAGTCCCTTTGCACTGCAAGGGTTTTAAAAATGCACTCCTTTACGAGGAGCTAGTTCTTGTGCACAAGCCCCCTGGTACTTTACTTCCACCAAGAAGCCTGGTGGAGAGGCAGTGAACTGTACATTGTTTGGAAAATCACAATGGGTAGCATGCAGCCGCGGTCCGTGCAGGTAACAGCGGTGGGGCAGTGGGGCCAGGCAAGGGGGGATTTCGAGGGACGATGTAGAGGGAAAATTAAATAAATAATTAATTATCCTTTGGCATTATCCCTCGAAATCCCCCCTTACCCGGCCCCACCGCTGTTTCCTGCACAGACCGCGGCTGGTGGCATGGGAAAACAGAATGAAAAACATGGATTGCACAAACATGGGCTCAAAAAATCTACTGCCAAAGTATCTCCCAACAAACAAAAATCAGGTTCCACTTTAGCCCACTGTTAGAAACTTGCCTCTAGATATGCAAAAATTGGAGTTAGAATAATACATCAATCCAGTTCTACATCAGGTGGGAAGTGAGGAAGGCAAATTTAGAATAGTAAAAAAGGTCGACATTTTGGTAGTGAGACATTTATTCTGAGTTGATATTTTAAAAATAGTTATGTTTTTTTTTAGTCATTTTTTAAAAACAATATCATGGGACGTCTGGAAATCTTGAGGGGTATGTGTCGACGTGGTCCAAATTAGTCTAGAGGATTGAAAATTTCAGAGTACGCTCTTTTGAAGGTGATTGGCCTGCAGAAAACAGGATTATGGAAGATGTTATAGCCTCTGGGAATCTTAAATGATGCTGGTGAAGCATAGAAAAGGTTTTGGCAGAGACGTGGTTTACATGCCAGGATCACAGAAAAGTACCTCTGCACATCAAGGTGGAGGGGGGGTGGGTAAGGGGGGGGGGGAGATTGGTTATTAAGTACGAATGGCCAAGTTTTTTTTATCCATTTATAAAGATAGTGGTGAAGTAGATGTCAGATGATCCAGTCATTGAGATGTATTTGACATGGATGCTGAAGTGGTTTGGGGAAGAATACCCAAGCAGATGGTGAGTCAAACACGTCATATCCACATTTCAGAATATTTAGAATCGGTGCGGTGCACTGCTGGGGCAGAGAAGACAGCCATAAGGGATGGATGAATAATCAAGAGATTGACAATGAATTGATGGGCGTCATATAGAGCTCCACCACAAAAGGTGTTGGATTTGGTGAACACACTCGTGTGGAAGTGCGCTGAGGTGAGCTTTGGGTTTGGTAGTAAGCATATCTCAGAGAACACAATTTGTATATAGGAGGCTTTATTCAATCACAGTGCTTGGGGCTCCAAGGATATGATCAGAGATGGAGGAATGGGCATCGTAGGAGATACTACTGTAGAGAGGTTGCATGATTTGCAACGGGCTCCGTGGTCCTTAGTGTCACGGACATCTGGAATATAAAGGAAGGGAGAGTAGGACCTGTCAGAAACTGAGAGGAACAAGGGAGGTTGTATGCCTCTATATTATAGAGGAAATAGCCAGCAGAAAATATTGTAGTCCACTATATTGTCAGTGTAAGTATAGACTTACTATTCTTAACGCCACATCTACATACCATGACGAAATACGGTAGTCGATATTGATGATGCAATATTCAATATTTCAACAATAATGTAGTGACATGAACTCCCTACCAGTCACCTCTGTATGGTTGCTGTAGAATTTCACACTTTGTCTCTTTTTTTGTTTCAGTTGAACGCGCAGCACGGTTAACGTCGACACAGCCACATGACCTTGCTCAGAAGATCGAACAGGTACAGCGACAGGTGGCGCTGCACAAGAACCGTTCAGAGAGCCTTCTCCGGGAATATGTACGTGCACAGGTCCTGCTACTTCTCTCGCTTTGTTGTACCCAGTCCTGTGCCAAGGGGCCTGAGCAAAGGCAAAATGGTCTGAAGGGAACTGTAAAAGCCATGCATGCATGGATAAATCTGGGGCAGAACAGGCAACATCCTTGATTGTGGCTACTCCCATCTCCTCAGCCCATCAAGTCCTGTTGGCCATATGCTGTGCACCCATGTGCCAGTGCCCCACCCATCCAGTTCAAGAGGTGGCGTACTGAATAACCCTGAGAAAATACCTTTATCTCATCTAGTCCTAGAAGTGATCTGATGTACCAATGACCTTAACCCATATTCTTCTTGAGATACGCTGTGTACCACGAGTTAATGCCCTAATCCCGTTCAGCAGTGGAGGTAACCAGTGCCATATCTTTTTGCCAATGTCCACAGCCCATCGAGTCCTAGAGGTGAAGTGCTGTGCATCTTGGTGCAGATTCCCCAGGCTCTTCCAGTCCTAGAGGAGATATGCTGTATACCCCTGTGATATTGCCTTAATCCACCCATGTGTAAATGGGAGAGGCTGGGGACCATTTTGTCATGTTTGCATTATAGCCCTTGGCGCCCTGGCTATGCCACTGGCCAAAGACGAAAGTAAATGGGAAAGAAGTTACACTGTACTGGAGAGGCGATGAATGCACTGAAATCTGCCATGATGTGTCAAATGTTGGATACCTGCCTCCATGGTGTTAACAAAAAAGAATACCCGTTTGCAGTCATCCTCGACTGATAGGGATGTATCAGTGGAAGTAGTGCAGTATATTTGCCGCCGTTTTTTCAGTAAACCATTGTATCAACCACAAGTTTCTTCAACCATAAACAAATGTATTCGTTGCTCATATATTCAATCCCAATATTAGTACTATCTGTTTTGTAAGAAACCATTATATTAAAATCAGAGCAATGCATCGGTAAATCAGGTCGAAACTTGGTTTAAAATCATATTGAAACTACCACCTTGGTGCTTACGTGAATACTGTTAGAAACGAGTGGATACGTGCAAACATTAAAAACAGTCGGTGCGTAAACTGCCAGGAATCCATTAGAGCCCATGTCTTATTAAACATCTATTATTATACATTCAAGGCATGTTTGGTCTGTGAATTCCAATTGCTTTAATAAGAAAGCTCACTCAAACCATGTAGGGAGAGAGATTCCACTGAAAGTACATAAATAAAGACTACTGCGAAGTGCAAACCCAGAGATCAGTCCAATGTCCTCAGTCGGAGGCATACTTTCTTTGTTAAATATCTGGGTGGTCCGTTTCTGTCCATAAACTCATTCTTATAAAAGAGGGCCGAGATATTTCACCTCAGTGGAGGAATCTCATAAACATCCTGCTGCCTGACTTCTCAGTGGAAGCAGCCCTGGATGTTTGCCATGAACGTACATTTTTCCAAAATGCCATGGGTAGCAGGAGTAACATCACATCCATTTCCCTTTACTTTCACTCGCACACACATGCTTACACAGACACACATTCACACATACACACACTCGCTCTCACATAAAACACATGCTCACCCGCAAGCACGCCACACCATACATTTAAAAGCATTTTTGACTTACCTTATCTGCTAGAGAGGGTCATATTCGAGCTAATTGTAATCCACTCTTTATTACACTAATACTGAATAATCTAATATTCGCTATTAGTGTAGTTAAAAATTGACAGAAATCAAGGAAATGCGAGCCCCAACCGACACCCATAAGGAGAGCTGCCCTTATGTTCCTGGCACTGATCTTGCCACCTTTGAGGCCAGGGGTTGCAAAGGCTATGCCAGGGATTGCAAGGGACAAACCAGGTGTCGCAGCTGCGACCCCTGGCGACCCCTAAATGACATCCATGATGTTTGCTTCAATGGAAGTTTCCTGTCTAACGTTTCGCTCAGGGCTCACTACTAAAGCCACCATTTCATTGGAACAGGATCTTCATTAGGAAAGTTGGCATTGCTGGCTTCATAATCCCACACTTCAACCCAGTAGTCTCAAACAATACAATGAAAAACTGGGAAAGACCATTCTTAAAGAAAATTCTGAATCCTCTTTGCTTACTATGCCTTCCGCACCAGAACAAGCAATGTACCCACCAACTTGCTGTTGTTTTTTTTACCAAGTAGGACAGTCTGGCACAAGGTGTTCTCTCAAATTCTCAACATCATTGTAGGATACAATTAAGATCCCCATAGAGAGAAGTAACTAATACCCTGCTGGTGTCAAAGACCCCGGCAGGGTTACAGCTTCTACTCAACAGATTCCATCTCTTCTGCGACACTAGGGGTTTGGTTATTAACACCACAAAAACCAAATTTATGGCCTTTAATCCCCACAAGTCCTATAAAGGCAACCCAACGTTAGGAGGGACCCCTTTGGAAAGAGTCAGTACTTTCGATTATCTAGGTGTTCGACTCTCAGACAAAATGACATGGAAGCCCCACTTAACTAAGATGCTATGGGCCACAAGCGAGTTACGGGGGCCCTAGGAAAGAACATCGCTCCTCACACAGCAGACCCGTAGCTGCTGCCCTGCAGGTCTATGATTCAAAAGCCGTCAGTACAGCTCTGTATGGTGCAGAGCTGTGGGGGTTCGATAAGATACCCGAGC
Organism: Calotriton arnoldi; assembly: GCA_963921515.1. Taxonomy (NCBI): domain Eukaryota; kingdom Metazoa; phylum Chordata; class Amphibia; order Caudata; family Salamandridae; genus Calotriton; species Calotriton arnoldi. Next base: position 77,304 of record CAWUFW010007988.1, on the reverse strand, counting down.
TCAGCAGATCAGAGTATAAATTCCTAAGGAACCTTGTGATGTTGCCCCAAAGTACCCCACTCACTCCCCTAATGCTTGATATGGGTAGGCGCTCTATTGGCGATATAGCGAGGCTCCGTCCGTTGCTTTTCTGGGCTCGCATTAGGAGGACCCCGGAGCTTCTGCCCTACGCGGAAGCCCGATCAGAGGTCATCCATCTAGATATGTGTAACAAGGTAGGGTGGATTAGAAATGTTAGAAAACTGGTGTTCGATGTAGGGCTTCAGGCCCTATGGGAAAAACAAGATCCACCCCTGCCCCGAAAAAGAGGTACTAAAACAACATTAATGGGAATGGGTTGAGCAACAAGAGTTTACCAAGCCCAATCAGGGGAAACTCACTATAGAATTCCATCTCCACAAACAGACCAGACTATTGGAACCCTACTTAGATCTGATCCAGGTCCCCCAGGACAGGATGTTATATATCCATTGTAGGTTTGGCACCCTCCCCGTTGGCGAGGTAACAGCCAAGTGGCATTTAAATGACCCAAGCCCGAGTAATTGCCCAAGTTGCAAAGCACCAGTGGAGTCCGTTGCTTATGTCATGTTTGCCTGCCCGGCTTATGTGCAGCCCAGGTCCAAAAGGCTAAAACCAATCTGCCAGCAGTTGGGCACACGGAATCATCGGGAAGCCCTGCGTATCCTAAAAATCGGATCCCAGACCACTTTTTGCCTGTGAAGTGGCTAAGCTCTTAAGCCACATGTGGGGCATTAGGAAGAAGGCCCTAACAAGCAATACACAATACACATGCACTTTACTGTAAATAATTACCCCGTAATTTCGCCACAAGAGGGTCCAAAAGGAAAATAATACGATCGCTGGGTATGAAGATCAACTTAGCACATTTTAATTGTTGTAATACTACGATGGTTCTTCTTTCTCACTTACATAGTCTTAAGTATATTTTAACCTTTGTAATAACTGGATAGTTGTTTTTAACACCCGTTTTTAAATCTTCCATCTTTCTAATTGCTGTAATTTAAAACCAAATGAATTGTAACTCTTATTGTAAGAATGGGTCTGTACGATGAACTGTCTCCAATTGGCTCATGTTGAATGGGCATGGTACTCTTTCATTGACTTACAATCTGGATCGCCTTCCATCTGAGGTGTCATATGTAGCAGCACCGAGCGCCTCAAGTAACTATCGCACACTGTTTTAAAATGGCATCTTGTTATAGGAAGCAGGATGTAGAAACTATACTGTTGTGGAAGGAAGAACCAGTACGCCTATTGTGATATGTGTTGCACGAACTGCTGATTCCTATGTTTTTATCTGTATCTTAACTGGTGTGTTTTTTTCTAGCTTTCATGACATGAGTTGTCGAAATAAAGCTTATACTACTACTACTACTAATAATAGCATCCCGCCCGAACCCATCAACTTACTCAACAAGCATTTTCAAGATGAGGTCGGTTCTGATTCAAGCAAGCACAATAGAGTTTTGAAAGAAAGTTTGCTTGACTTAAGAGTGCAGCCCCCTATGCCACGGACAGAAGACTTTTCTCCAGAACCTTTAAATAGAACTGCTCCTCCAAATCCTAGCCCAACAGCTCCCTTGAACCTTCTCATCATTTCTTGCCGTGCTTTCAAATCAGATCCTGCTAAGAGGGCTACAACTCGAAGTGCTAAAGTACTGAGGGGAGGGAAAGATGGAACAAGATAGATTAGTTTAGCCTTTGATAGGTTCTGTATTCTCTAAGTTTCATAGCCAAAGGCGCACAGCATTAGACTAGACTCCTAAGTTATATCAACGCGTTCATCCCTGAGGCTGGCTGACTCTGACAGGGATCCCAAAACCCCACCTGTCCTCTGAAGGCTGCACTCCTAGGAGCTGCAATGTTAATACCAGGGACATGGGAGTTTGACCACATCACTCAGATTCTTAACAGCATCCCGTGGCTCTCCCTCGAAGCCAGAAGTGTGTTTAAGTTGGTTTGCACGGTGCATAAACCGAAACGCCCATACGCTGGATGGCCCTAACTCCTGAGACAGGAACTGGCCATATCTGGAGGAACCTGCTCTTTTCGCAGCTCAGACAAGCTCCTCCTGCAAACTCCCTTTTAAAAAAAATAAAAATAAAAGTAAGCTTGCTCTAGGAGCGCAACCAATATATGTGATTCTATTCCCCACCAACAATTCTCCCCTTCCTAAAGACCCCCTAATGCAATGATACTATGGCTTTGAACGCCCTGTTTGACTGACACCTCTGCTGTTGTTCGTTCCCATCCATCGCTCTGATGAAGGGGGATGTCTGCGGAATCTGGGACAAAAGACATTCGCTAAATCCACAGGTGTCATGATGCGTTATCATCCAATGTGGTTCTTTATTTATTGTTAGTATGTTATGGTTTTGTCTTTATTATTCTGCCCACTTTGTTAAACGGAAAATATGCACACAGCCCCTTCTAGCGCTCAGTTACCACCCGGGCCCACGGGAATCCCCAAAATAAGTAAATGGCTGGCACTTCCTATTCCCACCTCGGTCCAGAAGTGACAATCTACACCCATGTACCACATTTCTGAACCTCGTACATGTTTCACACTGCATGCCATACAATAAAGGTGCACTGAAGTGTTGTGCACTGTAAAAGATGTGCAAGTGCTGGACGTTGCACTAGTGGGGTGCAGCAGCTATGCAGGATTCATGTGCAGGTCAGCAATATAGATGAGCAGCGCTATAGATTACATAGACAAGGTACTGTGGTGTGCAGTGCAAATTCCATAGAAAAGTGTTGCATAGTAAAAATTGTCTGTGCAATGTATTGCTGTCGAGTGGATGTTGCATGCACAGCCCTGCACTTTTCAGATTATACTTGCAGTGATGTATAGAGTAAATGACGTGTAGCGTACAATTGTAAAGCGCCTTGAAGACGTAGTTATACAGCGCCGATGAAACATACAGTGGTTTGCAGGGTTATGTGCAGTAATAATGCCTATTACTCTCTTTCACAGTTGGTGAGCCAAGGGGACCCCTTTGGCCAACCGGACTTCACCCCGCCTCTCCGCCCGATCCCTGGCCTACCATTGCCTGATATTTCCCAGGAGGCCTGGATCAGCCTGAGCGACGCAGAGCGCCTGCGACAGAACTACACCGCCTACGGGGTGCTGCCTGACCACCTACGCACTGTGCTGCACTGGCAGCAGGCGCTGAACCCCCAAGCCACCCGCCTGCTGGATCTGCTCGGCAGCGCCGCCCCGCAGGCCCAGGGCCTGCACAGTAACCTGGCTGTTCTGCTTCAGCTGGTGGGTAGCCACCTGCCCACGGTGCCGATTCCACCCAAGCTAAGCGCCTCCACCCTCTTCCAGGAAAAGGTAATCGGCTACAATGTGTGCCGGAGCTACCACCACTGGCTCCTCCGGACCGACAAGGACTTTGGCCTTCTGTCCAAGAAATACCCCTTGTAAAAACTGTCAAGCAACCCCTCTGCTCCAATTTGTATTGTAACGACCCCTTGCCTCATCTCCAACATAGGACAAGGATTTTAATGCAGCAACTTTCTTTTTTAACTTAATAAAGTATTTTTAGTAGGATGTCGTGTTGTGCTTTTATTGGGTTGTTGGTATAGACCTACCACAGAATAGAGGCATTAAAAAAATGTTTATGATATTTTTATTATCCTTTCCCCAGTGTTTTAGTTGGGATGAAAAAAGCGCTGTAGTCTCAGGAAAAGGTGTAGCCAAAAAACCATAACTAAGAATCCTTTCCAGGAGGCTTATCAGTATTTAGGTACCGCTGTGTGAGTTTTAAGGTCGAGTCTGGGCAGCGCATGTGCTGCTCTGCTTGGCATGCTGTATTGAGTTAGGGATTTGAAGCTCCGCCCACTCTCCGCCCACTCTCCGCCCATATCTTTCATTGCCTAGTGTCGTTGTCCTTTGTAAATGCTGGCTTCTGATTACTTACTCGCCTTGTTAGTCCCTCCTTAGTACCGCCTTGACTTCGTTTGAAACCTCCCATGAGGACTGGCCATTTTACTTCTGTTGCTGCACGGTATGTTTTATTTCGTCTCTAAGCACTATTTTCTATAATGGGTTTTGCCCTACTGCAGGCACGACGTGCTTTCCTTACATTCAGCGCGCCATGCACGCTTTAACTTTCTAAGCAGGCGGGACAATGGCGGCCGCTTCTTTCCAATACCATAGGTCACGCATTTAGGAGAGTTTGAACTATAGGCATTGTAAATTCCAATAGCTTAAACTCTCGCAAATGCGAAACCTATTGCATTGCAAATATTTTTTTTGTTGTCCAAGCTCCCATGCCGCACTTTCACATGCCTGAAGGCCGCGGCCTTTTCTTTAAAAAAGCTGTGTCTTACAAAAGGTGCTCAGCCGCTATTAAAGGGAAACCACGGCATGGGGGCTTTTACAAAAAAAAAAAGATGCTTTTTTTTTGTCACACAGATCTCTCCAGCAAGTGCATTAATAACCAGAGTTATCTCACCATTATTACTATTCTCTGAGATTTACTGGGCACCTTCACAGCAAATGCCTTAACCCAATCAAATATTTTAAAATGAAGACTTTGCAACCATTTAAGCATAACAGATCTACTACCATACTTCTCCTTGTTGCCAATTTCTTTGTGGCAGGGTTTAAACAAATAAATGTATTAGTTGAAGCCCAGATTTTGCGTTGGGATTGCGCCACTTTATTGGCACAACCCCAGCGCCAAATCTCATTTGTTAAATCTCATACTGCGCTTAAATGTACTCATGATATGCCTGATAATCATATGTGTGAGGTCTTAATATCTGATGTCACTTCTTGTGATGTCACTTCCAGTGAGGTCACTTCCTTTTGATGTCACATGCAATGTCACGCGTCGTGGCATCAAGCGCTGTGATGGCACGTGTCATGATTTCACTTGCATACTGCCTAAACTGGTTAGTCCCCGCACTTCATTTTTTAGGACTTGTGCCCTGTTCACAGCCCGGACGTGTCCCCAAAGTGCAGGATGTGGGCAATCCTAGACAACATTCGGAGGCTAGCGAATGTCTCTATGTCCCATAGATTGGCACTTGGGTACTGAAAATCCCAGAGATTCCAGAGGGTATGAAATATGGGACCACAAAAAACGAGGTGGCTGCAGTGGCCGCAAGTGCTCTAATGGTGTAAAACTCCCTCATTAGGAGCAACAGAGGTCCGGTATGAGTAGCATAATATTCACCATCAGTGCTCGGCAGTCTGGACGTCGAGAAGGCCAGCAGAAAATCAATGTGCGCGGGAGATGATCCGTAGACGACCGAAAAGAGACAGCAATCATCAAGGAGGTCCAACCAGGGTCGGCTTTAGGGCAGTGCGATTGGTGCGGCCGCACTGGGCGCTGACCTGTGGAGGGGGGCGCTGTGACCTCAGGAGGGGCGCTGTGCTTAGCAATATCTTATGATAGGAGAGATGAGGGGCACTTTTGCAGCTGGTAGTGAGAGAATCCGAGGAGGCTTCATGGGACGTGGGGGCGCCAAAAGTGATTGTCGCACCGGGCGCCACCAGCTCTAAAGCCAACCCTGGGTCCAACCACTGAGCCGGGCATGTATCAGGGGCTTGTGTTCCTCTGAGACAGAAAAATGATGGCGCTTCATCGAACACTTGCGAGGCCACGTTGCTGAACAGAAGCCTTGCACGTACCATTTAAATAACAAGATGCTGCGTCCACGTACGTCCATTAACTGGAAACAGGACACAATGATTCAGCCCCTCTCACAAGACTAAATCCGCCATGAAAGGGTCAGGCCCAATTATGCCTAACCCTGAAATCCGCACACCAAGGCAGGAAGAATAACACATACATCTATACACAAGCTTGCCGCAACAAAGCCAAGAACATATATGGAACAAAAGAACCTTCATAAGCACCTCATGCTCGCTAAGGCGCAGCATGAGGAACCATTTTTCTTTTTTTCATCCTAAGCGCTGCTGATAGTGGTTAAATGTACTTTACATACTTGCCAAGGAGCAAAGTCATCTTGTCATAAAGAGAAGCAAAAGACATGAACTGGGAGTGGGAGGCTGCAAACCTTTACTGAACGTAACAGGAAAAGGAGGACTCTGGCTGGAAAAACAAAAGAATGAAGGACATAGTTTCGCAATTCTGAGTTTGCATTCCTGTTTTTAGGTCTCGCCTAGCGAACGCAGCGCATGCGCTGCATCGCCTTGGCAAGACTATTGTTGTGGGTTTGGTGCGTGAAGGGAGACAAAACATGTGCGCGCCCGGACAGCAGATGGGCACGCGCATGGCGTCTCTTCACTTTCGAGCGCTCCCACCGCACGCTTTCACTTTTGCGCGCTCAAGCTCACGGCGTCTCTATCAGCTTGCCCCCTACAGCAGATGGGCACGCCCACGGCGTCTCTTCAGTCTTCACTTTCACTTAGCACGATCCAAATATGTATGTTGTAAGTCCGTATGATGTACTTTGATGTTTAAAACGATTCTGGGGAGCGATGAGGAAGGGTGGCACTGGAACGGTTCAATACCAGTTACATGGGTGCTTGCTTTCTAGTATTACGTTTTGTTGTTTCCTAATAGTTATATGTATCTTTATGCTTATTTCTCTCCGCAGCCATTTCTTACACCGGGCTTGTATTGTTGCATTTGCATTTGTTTATTTATTTAATTATTTTGGAGCGCGGTCCGCTAACTTTAGCGGCCGCGCTTCAGGTCAGCAGAGCTGCTTTAGAGGGAGAGAACCAGGTCAGCAGGTCTGCTTTAGAGCCATAGAACCAGGTCAGCAGAGCTGCTTTAGAGGGAGAGAACCAGGTCAGCAGAGCTGCTTTAGAGCCAGAGAACCAGGTCAGCAGAGCCGTTGTAGAGCCTAAGAACCAGGTCAGCAGAGCTGCTCTAGAGCCAGAGAACCAGGTCAGCAGAGCTGCTTTAGAGCCAGAGAAACCAAGTCAGCAGAGCTGCTTTAGAGGGAGAGAACCAGGTCAGCAGAGCTGCTTTAGAGCCATAGAACCAGGTCAGCAGAGCCGTTGTAGAGCCAGAGAACCAGGTCAGCAGAGCTGCTTTAGAGGGAGAGAACCAGGTCAGCAGAGCTGCTTTAGAGCCAGAGAACCAGGTCAGCAGAGCCGTTGTAGAGCCAGAGAACCAGGTCAGCAGAGCTGCTCTAGAGCCAGAAAACCAGGTCAGCAGAGCTGCTGTAGAGCCATAGAACCAGGTCAGCAGAGCTGCTGTAGAGCCATAGGACCAGGTCAGCAGAGCTGCTTTAGAGCCAGAGAAACAGGTCAGCAGAGCTGCTTTAGAGCCATAGAACCAGGTCAGCAGAGCTGCTGTAGAGCCAGAGAACCAGGTCAGCAGAGCTGCTGTAGAGCCAGAGAACCAGGTCAGCAGAGCCGTTGTAGAGCCAGAGAACCAGGTCAGCAGAGCTGCTCTAGAGCCAGAGAACTAGGTCAGCAGAGCTGCTGTAGAGCCAGAGAACCAGGTCAGCAGAGCCGCTCTAGAGCCACAGAACCAGGTCAGCAGAGCTGCTCTAGAGCCAGAGAACTAGGTCAGCAGAGCTGCTGTAGAGCCAGAGAACCAGGTCAGCAGAGCTGCTTTAGAGCCATAGAACCATGTCAGCAGAGCTGCTGTAGAGCCAGAGAACCAGGTCAGCAGAGCTGCTGTAGAGCCAGAGAACCAGGTCAGCAGAGCAGTTGTAGAGCCAGAGAACCAGGTCAGCAGAGCTGCTCTAGAGCCAGAGAACTAGGTCAGCAGAGCTGCTGTAGAGCCAGAGAACCAGGTCAGCAGAGCCGCTCTAGAGCCACAGAACCAGGTCAACAGAGCCGCTGTAGAGCCAGAGAACCAGGTCAGCAGAGCTGCTTTAGAGCCAGAGAACCAGGTCAGCAGAGCCGTTGTAGAGCCAGAGAACCAGGTCAGCAAAGCTGCTTTAGAGCCAGAGAAACAGGACATTGGGGCTTATTTACAAGCCCCTTGCGCCGCCGCTGCGTCACTTTTTCCCACACACAAATTGAAGCACCGGCGGTGCAAGGGACTTGTAAATAAACCCCATTGTGCCCATTCGAACGCAATAAAACAGTTACGTAACCTTCACACCACGGAAAAGGTGAAATAAAGCACCAGTTTCTAAAGTTTTTGCTCTTTCCACAGTTACTGGTAACTCAAGTCTCCTGCCTGAGGTCTACTACATTTATTGTAATTTAAAACTTCAGGTATCAAAATGCAAAGTTGTGTGAGCTATTAGCCTTACACTGGCTGAACAACTGCCTCCTACCATAGGACTGTTACGAGTGTCTACAAATCTAAGATTGTATTTTGGGAAGTAGATGATGCACCTCATGCCTGCAACATAAAACAAGCATTTGCAATGCAATAGGGCTGGCATTACTAAAAGTTTGAGCTATTGGCGTTGCAAATGATAATGTTTGTTAGTTTTTGTTAAAAAATATTCCTGCAGTAGCATAAGTAATGAAATAAAATCCACGTAGACCACCAGTACCACCACCAGTACCACCACCACCAGTACCAATACCACCACCACTACCACCACCGCTACAACCACCACAATTACCATAACCACCACTACAATTATTACTATTACTACTCTGTGGTGATAGTAATAATAATAGTGGTAGTTATGGTACTGGTGGAAAATTACTATTATAAATTACAATACCTGTTAATTTTTCAAAAGGCATTGCCATTTACAATACCAATAGCTCTAAAACTTGCAGTTGCGAGACCTATTGCATTGTAAATGCTTGTTTAATGTGGTGTATATGTGCGTGAGCAGCTACTAATGCCTGTCTTGAGAATGGGGCCACTCAGCAAGTGAGGCCTTGTAGGAAGCTGGCTCTGTATATACTATACCAAAGTGAGGTATAGTGTGCACAGAGTCCAGTGGATCCCCAAAGGTAGGCAGAGGTAAAGTTAGATAGCACCTCACTCTCTATTTGTGGCAGTGTGGTCGAGCAGTAAGGCAGTATCAGAAGACAGTGTTAAGCATTTGTTGTACCCACTCAATCAGCAAATGATTTCACACACTCAAAGACTGAACTTCAGACCAATTGGTTTTGTATAAAAATATTCTTTTAGTTATTTTATTTCCTAGAACCAAGCAAGCCTGGCACAGGTAAGTTGATAAATACTTTGCAGTAAATATACAGTTTGAAATGTAGTTGTTAATGTACTTTGAAATGGTTACAGTTTTGAATTACTGATAATGCAATACTGTGGAATGCTGTACATATACTTTGTATCGATTTTGCAGTAAAAATTACAGGTAAGTTACTTTTACGTTACTTTTGAGATTACTTTTTCTACTCAGTGCGATATGCCTAGATATCACACTGGGACATTTCCTAGAGAAAAGGTAAGTAAAGTCAGTTTTGCACAATTGCTATTTTTCAGGTTTCCATACAAATCAACTCCACACTTAGAACATTTTTCAGAGAAAACCAGTCAATAGGTTCCTATGGAGAGAAGTGAAGTTAACGGTTACCAGGTAAGTAATCGGTCTTTGGAGTTGAGCTTCTGGGGTTAGAACAAGGGTTCCCCCATGGTCAAGGATGCACTCTCGTTACACCCTCAGCGACACTAGGGCGGCCGGGTGCAGAGTGCTGAGGCCCAATGTTATCCAATGGGGGATAGGGGGCCTCCGGTTGGTGGCTGCTGGCAAGCAGGCTACTTGTTGTGGGATCAAAGCTCCTGGACTTTAGCTCAGGGAAATGGGGAAACAAAGCAGCACCGAAGGTGCACCCTCAGCGGCACTAGGGCGGCCGGGTGTAGGGTGCTGTTTCGACGTCGGGCGCCCTGTTGGTTTCAATGGAGAACCTCCGGTTTGCAAAGGCACTGCAGGCTCGGGGACGAAGGTCTTTTGGGTGCGACCACCACTTCGAGAGGTAAGCTGGGAAGTTAGGGGTTGGTTAGGCACCGTCGGTTTGGGCACACAAGGCCGTGGGGTGTCGGGTGCAGGGGTGCCTTTTGGGGTCGGATCTTTTTACCAGCTCCTGGTCGCGGTTGGGGGGACCTTCTGGATTTAGGCTGAAGGCATCGAATGGAGGCTTTAGGCAGGTCAGGGGTCGCCGGATCTCGGGTCAGGGTTGCCAGGGTGACCTCCTCGTGGTGTTTACCCACTCGAGCTCGGGCTGTGGACGCCGGGTGCAGAGTGGGGCAGATCCGCGGGGTCCGGCCGGAGCCAGAGGTTACAGATGAACAAATCCGGTGTTCACGGGAGACAAAGTCTTTGTAGTTGAAGGCAGGCAGGTCCTCCGGGGTTTTCAAGGTTGCTGGTTGCAGGACACACCGGGATTTCGCAGGAGCAGGTTCGAGGGGGAGACAGGCCGGTAGGGCTGGGGCCAAGTCAGTGGGCGTCTTCCTCTTGTTAGCTGCTGCACGGCTGTTCGGTCCTTCTTCTTCTTCTTCTTCTTGTTGCAGTTTCTTCTTGTCTGAGGAAACAAGGTTCAGGGGTGCCCCCAAATACTAGATTTAGGGGTGTTACAGGTAGGTAAAAGGCAGGGACCAATGGGTCCCTTCTCTGGGGTGGGTACACCCCCTATTATGCCACCCTCCAGTGGGAGGAGGGCATGAGCCTGTCCCTGGTTGGCTGAGTCCCCCCATCTTCAAGATGGCGTGGACTGAGAGTTGTGCTTTACCTCGCCTCCCCCACCTGAGGGGTGGAGTTGGCAGAGGTGGGCACACCTCTCTTCCTCACTTGTTTTTCCCGCCGGTTCTCCCGCCCAAGGTGGGGGTCAGAAACAGTGGGGACCAGTTGCTGAGAGCAGCAAGTGGCCTGGGGAAGCTCACAAAGGCGGCAAGCCTTTGAAGCTTCCCCTTCGTGAACCCTGCCCATCCTGGCCCCAGAGAGCAACAGGCTCTAGACCCAGGGGTCCAGAAACATGTCTGGTGGTGGCAGCTGAAAGCAGCCACTCAGCCTGGACACTAGAGGTGGGTTAGTTTTCAGGGGGCATCTCTAAGATGCCCTCTGTGTGCATTGTTCATTAAATCCCACACTGGCATCAGTGTGGGTTTAATGTGCTGAGAAGTTTGATACCAAACTTCTCAGTTTTCAGTGTAGCCATTATGGTGCTGTGGAGTTCGTAATGACAAACTCCCAGCACCATATACTCTTAATGGCAGCACTGCACTTACAATGTCTAAGAATGGACGTAGACACTGTAGGGGTACAGGGCTCATGCACCTATACCCCCACCACTGGTATAGTGCACCCAGCTAGATGGGTGACTGACCTATGCCAGGGCAGTGGGGTGTAGGCATGGCACACAGAGATGTGTGCCATGGCGACTCTTCACTTTGTTCTGCACCAAAACACGCAGCCTGCAAAGGCAGTGTGTGTGTGTAAGGGTACAGGACCTCTAAGGGTGGCACAATAAGTGCTGCAGCCCTTAGAGGCCTTCTCTGGTCACAGTGCCCTGGGTACCTGTGGTACCATTTACCAGGGGCTGACCTGTGGCCAGAGAGTGCCAATTGGGTTTAGGCTTCAATGCAGTTTTTAGGGAAAGAACATAGGCCCTGAGTGCCTGATTAGCAGGAGCCCAGGGCACACTCAGTCAAAGCACATCAGCAATTCAGCAAAAAGTGGGGGCAACCATGCAGAAAGAGGGCACTTTCTCACAGGCCTGTGAAGTGAAATGCAGATGAGGAAGGTAAAATTACACATTCTCCCCGGTGGCACCACTGGCTACTGCACCAAAACTAAAAAAGACCAACCATTTTTATAACAGGACTCATATTTCGCTCGGTGTCAGACTCCGCTCCGAAGCCACAGGGCAGACAGGGGATACTGTGCCTCAACCATGGTGGTTGTGGTAATTTGCCTCTGGGCTTCAGGGATCTTTCCTACTATGGCTCTGCAAACTGGGCCAAAGACAACAAAGGCATGACTCTCAGGGTAGTGACAGCGAGCAGTCCAAGGCTTCTCTGCATGGGAGTTTGGCAGCCAAGAGCTCAACTCGGCTATCATCCAACAGATACAATAACTTTAATGTCTAGCCCAGGCGTGTCTTTTAGTAAAGGGACGTACTGTAAATACACAACAAAACTAAATACTACATAATCCAATTATTGTAAGCGAACGCAGGATTGAATTCCTTCTTGAGTTTTTTAGATGGCACTACACCCTCCCCACTCTAATACCCCCTCCCTACCCAGGTAAATCTAAGAGCTACAGTCCCCAGTATCTGGTAGCACAGACACAAATTAGTCATAGGTGCAGATTATCACAGTTGCACCATGAGGAATAGAAGCACATCTCAGTCACTCGATCTTGCCCTTGGTTTACTTCAGGTAGGCAGTCTCGCGTCCTTGTACTCTTCTTCCTTACACCGCGGCTCAGTAGATGTGTTCTTGTCACAGGGGAAGCCTTGAAATGCATGTACGGTAGTCCTTGCAGGTTGGCTGGCGAGACGAGGGCAGCCCATGCATTCCGTCATCCCTATTGCTAACATCACTGGGAGAATGCAATGCGCTGGCCAAGATGGAGCAGCACAGTCTCACCAGCAAAGGCGGCCTCTTTGGCCGGTTAGGTCCACAGTGGTGACGTGCATGTATGGTGGACAGGGTTTACTGCAGTAAAGTGCAGGTAAGGCCTTAAAGAAATTTATAAAGGTAGCCCTGTCCCCATCCCCCTCACTTCAGTGACTGGATCTCCACCCTACAGCCACAGGAACACAGATAGTAAGCTACAACTGTCTGAGGAGTTTGTCCTCATCCTCCAGTTTGGGTCTTGCTAAACCAGAGGTATCCCACTGGCTTGAGTTCTCACACAGACACCAACCCCCCCCCCCCTCCCGGCCACACATGTATCATAAGCTCACTATATGATCGCTTAACATACACAGGTGGTATCAACGCAAGGGTCTGGGTGATATGTTAACGGTGGAACTTTACACAAGAGGCATCAGTAGGCCACACTCTCACAGTCACAGACAGAAAGGTGTGGTCACACTGGGAATCACAAAACATGGTACCCTGCCATCACTGCTTAATGTGTTGTATCCAGGACAGGGGCAGTAGTCCACTATCCACTATGAGGGCATGTTTGGAGTGCCCCTTCACGTCATGGGACAGGTCCTGAACCTCACATTGTCAGGGATATGCCTATAAAAATATTCAGATACATTCCCTTATCGCATACGTTAAGCCATTGGTTGATATGGGAGTCATGTACAATCTGCCAGAGAGTGTACCACAAATCATGCCCCCATAACACTATGCCCCTCCTTACAAGTGGCCAGAGAAATAGGCCAATATTCGCTCACCTCCGAAATGAATCATACAGGATGTACCAATAATTCTGAGGGTGGGGATTGCCGGGCCATTACCAGTTGGACCTGGGGGTCATCTAAAAAAATTGGAACTACCAGGAAAATCAGTAGTTCTCATTCTCTAATCTGGAGGAGACTTCTACCTCGCTTTCAGGAGCCAGGACTGGGAGAAAGTCAACAGGCCCACAGTGTTCCTATAGATTTCATAATTGGTGGGGGCTGATAACTGCTGTACCGGCCCCACTGGAATCGGGCAGCCGCTAGTAAGGAGGTCCTTGTCATGAATTTGTCACATTATACGCGTTTTGTGCTAATAATCATGCCACATCAGGTAACTCTTTTGTTTGCAGTTGTGGCACAATAGAGTTACTGTGTCAGTAATTCTGCATGGACAGGCAGTTTGTGGGGCAATAGTCATGCCGCCCTGGACATTTATTGCATAAATAATCTGCCTCCTCCGGTAGCTTTGTGTTGTTTATTATTCCATCTATTATTTCCATTGGGCAGGTGTTGTGCTGCTGACCACATCTGTCAGACGGGTATTGGGACCTATCCATGCCCTCATGAAACAATGGCCGTGCCATTAATCGTGCCCCCTCGGGTGGTGGTTGTGCCCCAGCAAACATGCCCACATAAGGCTCTCAGAGAGCAAATCTCTTGACCCAGCTTGACATTCATTATTGATGCCACTTGGGTGAGTTATTATCAACCACAGGCAGACGTTTGAGGCCTGGTACTATGTCTTTTTTTGCAAATGAGTACAGAGAATAAAAAAAGTTCTCTGTGTCAATAAAGAATACATATCAATTTCAGTAGAAAGCAGGGCGCTAATTCGGCTGTGATTCACGGCCTGGCTATGGAGGGGCATTAATCACGCGGGACAAAGATCTGCTCGGAGGTGACGAGGCTGACTCTAGAAGTCCCGGCACAGCTCCTGTTTCAGACAGACTTTCCATCCTGCGGGCGGGCTCGCAGACCACAGCTCGGCTAGCTAATAGAGGAGGGTGTTAGCAGGACGCGGAAATGCCACAAAAATCCAAATGATCACTTTCGAGAATGTGTTGCTCATATTTCCACTTGAAAGCCTGAAAAGCATTTTATGACCTTTCACCCCTTCATATCCGCACCCAACACGCCGATACTATGGCGCCCCCGAGAGAGGTAACTGCTAACAAGGGCTCTTAAAGACGTGAACGCCCCCTGAGCACTCACTGGAGCCTAGGCCCACCCAGGCGCGCGCTCTGTTGCTAGCATTTCTCTGTGTTTTGATAAAATGGCTTCGGGCTTATTCCTATGCCGAGCAGTTAACCCTTATTCAAAGGCACCAATCACTGCATTCACCGCTCAACCATCCTATGTGAGATCTGCCGTTGCAAATGTACTCAGGTTGGAGATGTGTGGCAATCTGGCATTGCCATAAGGGCTGGTCTGAGTGGTCAGTGTTGTATGCGCTATTTTTTGGTAGTTTTTGGGCCGGTTTTATTGTCCGGGGAGGGGGTTCTCACTATTAATTTCCTCGATATTGCCACAACCTTTGCCTGTAGCGAACATACATGCATGCAGTCTCCGATATCTTCAAAAACACCTAGACAGCGTGTCCCTGTCTTTACAAGTTCAAAACTGGTCCAATTTCCAAACGTGGGCCAATTATTTATCTATCTGAATCGAAGAGCTGGCCACTTTTATTTTGGTGCCCGGATCTACTTTTTGTCCCAGTCCGATCCTGTTGTAGTGGTGGTCGGATAATCTGAAGAGTGTTGCAGAGACAGGTGGGGGACCGCAGTGAGACCGGTCATAAAGTGTTTCAAGACGATTAAGTATTGTGCGTTCTACTGAAACATGGAGTAATAATTAAAAGACCGTGCTCACACGAGCAGCATTACTCGTGCGTGAACGTTTCTGCTCTATTACAAAGTGTTACACATGGAGGGCGGCGAGCTGGCATGTTTTTTTCCTTTTGTTATGGTGTGTGCTGACCTTTTTTTCCTTTTGTTATGGGGTGTGCTGACCTTTTTTTCATTTTGTTAGTTAAATTAAAGATACCGCTCTGCACACTGTGCACAACACTGGAATAAATATCATAATAGTCGAATGCAGTGGCCCTATTTTAAAACACCACTAGAGGGAGAGCGTGCCTATGAATTGCAGTCCGGATCTTAGTCAGCTAATTTTAGCCCGCCCCCGGGCAACTTTGTGTAACAAGTGCTTAAATAGGTGCATTGTATGCACTGAGTTTATGTGAGATTTTAACCACGACAAGGAGAAGGCTCACATTACAGCCATGTAACCATTTAATCACCCTTCCTCTCCAGCAAGAGTCTGAACTGTCACATCGCAATAAAGTAAGAATATACAACACTGCTCACCTCTCTAGAGCACTTTCTTTTCTTTCTACTTCATACTTGACATAAATGCCGTCAATAATACATTATTCTTTCCATTAACTTTATTTTATTTTCAGAATGTTAGACGTTATCAAATCGATGTAGCTTTTGGAGTTTACGTATTATTTTGACGTTTTTTTGTTGTTTTTTTACTCTTTCTCTTGCTCTGATATTTCTTGTTAACATTCGTTGCTTTTACTCATTTAATTTTGCCAGTACAATCTGTGCCCTTGTTGTGTTTATATATTGTTTCCAATTAGAAATTCGACCCTTTATTATGTAATTTCGAAACCGTATGTTCATTCAGCTTCAGCAGCCTTTGTTTCGTTTTAATCTCCTGTTTTGTCTCAAGGTGCGTAAATTGGCGGTTTCCTCCGCAACGTAGCCCTCACGCGGCGCTCTCCGTGACACGCGGTTTCACGGCCGTCTCTACAGCTCCTTTCACATTGGCTCTTCCTCTACTTGCTCTGCCTGGGTGCGCACGTGCTACCTGGCTCAACAAGCATTTGCAAATCCAATAGGTTTCGTTTTTTCAATGCTTTGTGGCAGCTGCTATTGGCTTTGTAAATTTGGGAAGCTTTTATTAATGTGATGAGACATGTTGAGAGGACAAAAATGCACAAGCCAGGGTTGGATTGGGATCAAAAATCGGCTCGGGCACACCCAAAAAAAGTGGCCCACATTTGCGTATTGCCTTTACGCAAAACACTGCTTCAGCAAAGTTGTATTAAAAGAAAGGGGGTGGGGGGCATGTTTTATAAAAAAAAAATGCACAGATTAGTTCACACTGCTGAGCCACACATGAATGCAAGTGAGACCACTTCTGCTCAGGACCCCTGCCCCCGCTCAATCAACATACATTAATGGGCCGGCCCAGCGAGAGAAAGGGAGTGACACCTCCGCCCATCTGCCTCTAGAAAGGCAACTCGGGCACCCACTGGGCAGCTGGCTGCATCCTAACAGCACAGACAGCCCCCAGGCTGCCCAAAAAAGCAGCCCACAGCTGGAACTCGGCTACCGGCCCTTCTGCCATTTCCCGAGTGCCCGCGTTACCAATCCCGCCCTGGCCATGCCATGGAGTGCCAAAGCAAAAAAAAATTTAGTTACCCAAATATAAAAAGGGAAAGTATACAACTTCACTCAGTCAAAAGGATGGTAAAGAAATTCTGCCCCAAGAGATGGACAAACAGAAGAGGAAATAAATTAATCGAATGAGAAACAAGTTAATGAGATTGACAAGCAAGCCAGCCAATAATATGGAATGGGCTGCCCCAAAGCTCACTGTACATGCTAGAACAAACACAATGGTCCCACGGGCCAAATTTATCCAAGGATATACTAACCCATAACTAACAAATCTCTTATGGGTAAAGTAGCATACTATTAAATGATTCACAAGGCCAGTAAACTCTACAAATGTAGTGTATTATTCCATCAATAACAAACAGCATAAGTATAATTCTGGTGCCGACTGGGGCGTTGCTTGGGGGTGGGGGGTGTTTGGGGTGTTACACCCCCCCCCCACCCCCATAAAAGTTTATTAGATAGTTGGGTACAAGTGCTTTAAGTCGGGTATGGTGAAGTGTCTGTCAGATTTCATCTAGAATTTTTACATGCTAACACTGACAAATACACACACACTCTTTCTCGTCTTTGTTTTGAAGGCCTTAACATTTTTTGATTAGATGCTGTGTTTTAGGTGCCTCTAACAATCACACTCCTCTCTCTGTCCACTGCACCTTAAGCCCACACATGTCGTGCTACATTTGCATTTTACCACCTACTTCAAGTAGGTGGTAACCCATTCGCAAACATGAAGGGGTCCCCAAAGGACCCCTTCCCGTTTGCGAATGTTCGTAAAAATGTTTTTTTAAGAGCAGGCAGTGGTCACACAGACCACCTCCAGTTCTTCAAAAATATAAAGAAAACTTTTCATTATTCTTTTTTAAACGCTACCCGTTTTCCTTTAAGGAAAATTGGCTGCATTAAAAAAAAATGATTGCTTTATTTAAAAGCAATCACAGACATGGTGGTCTGCTGAACCCAGCAGGCCACCATCCTTGTGATTTTAGCGATTCCTAAAGGGTCGCAAATTGCGACCTGCCTCATTAATATTAATGAGGTAGGTCTATTTGCGGCCCATTAGGAAATGCTAAATGAAACTCATGGAGTTTTATAATTCAAATAGCGATTACCTAATCGCGATTCAAAGAGAATTGAAATAATGCTATATGTGGCTCATAATGTATTTTAACAAGATATCCCAGCACGATTGTTGAGAAATCTGAAACTTACACCCCCCTCCCTCCCAATCTTAATGACCAAGCTATGCCCTGAGTTTCGGATGCAAAAAGTGCTCAGTGTGTGATACATATTTACAAATATACATACTACAAGAACAACACAGGGTATGCACATGAAGTAGCCCACAACATCAATATGACTTACATCAACCTCTTGAATTGTGCTGGAATCATAAGCTTGTGCGAATGTCGACGTTTCAACCCATATGGAATGAAGTGTGGGTCTAATCAGGGCTTTAAGTTGGGGGGGGGGTCTGTGGGGGTCTGAGCACCCCCATTTTTTTGGGGGGCCTCGAAAGGGGTCTCTAGGGGGCTCTATTTTCGGGCCTCAAAGGTCAAAGGTAGGGTGACCAGACGTCCCGGTTTTTGTTTGGTGTTTCGGGTGAGCATGCGCGCGCACTGCTTAAGGCGTGACGTCATTGTAGCAGGAAGGGAAATCCTTTGAAGAGAGACACTTTCTCTCGGGATTTCCCTTCTCTTTGAACACGCAGCGCCACCTACGTCATCGTGCCAGCCATCGGCACAACAACAGCTGGTTAGAACCGGCACGACCCTGCTTTTACGGCCTGCAGCAAGATTTCTCCAGCAACCAGTGTGACCCTGCTCTGCCTTAAAGCAAGCGAGGGACGAGGGTCTAGAACAGAATCCAGCAGCAGTGACACTACCACTACCAGTGCAGCCCTGCCCCTGTCGGCCCGTCATCTCTATGCCTCAAAAACCTGTCTGATTTCTCTAGATACATACCTGCCCGTCTTTTTTCTCAATCATATGTCTATTTCTAACCAACCGACCGTCCACCCATCAGTCAGTTTATCCATCCATGGGTCGTTTCATTTACATTATATTCCCTTCTGTGTGTTAGTCCGTCCAGGTGTCTGCTTCTGTTCACTGATGCCTAATAAATAACGTTTACAGTAACACATATGTGATAACGTGGAACCACACATGTCAAATCACACATAGGATGAACAATAACACATTAAATACATACCGACGTTGGCATACACTCTAGCGCCGGTGCTTGCACACACAACCTGTGAGCCTTCAGAAGGACTTGTGCCAGCGCCGGAAAATACCAATAAACGACCCAGCCACTGAATATAATAACTCTAGATGCATTAGGAAGGGAGTTGAGATAGATATATATATATGTGAGAGTGGCTGTATGGATGCGTGTGTGCTTGTATCAGTGATTGTATAAGAGCGTAAGAATGTGCTAGTATTTGTATGAGTAAGTGAGCTGGTGTGTGTATCACTGTATAGGTGAGTAAATGGCAGTGTGATTAATTATTTGCATAACTGACTAGGTGTGTGAGTACCTCTATGGATGAGTGGCGGTGTGTGAGTGTCTATGTAGGTGTATGAGTGCATATGATAGTCCTGTACTGAGTGACCGTAAGTATGAGTGACTGTACAGGTGAGTGAGTGGATCTGTGTGTAGACCTAAGAATCAATGAGTGTGTATGTAGTTATTGGTGTTGGAGTGTCTATGGTGGGTGTATCAAAAGTTATATTAGGGTGTGAGAAGATGCATCAAATTATCACATGGATGATGTCATCAGTGATGTCATTTGAGATGTCATCAGTGATGTCACTGACCATGTCATGAGTGATGTAATATGTGACGTCATCAGCAGTGCATTGCGGGGGCGCGAGTTATAGTTAGCTGAACTAACTATAACAGGGGAATTACACGGATTTTGTACGAGTGAAATGTCCAACTAACTATAACTGTCCCTAAAACCTATGGTTTTTTCAGTGAATTTCAAAGGTTTTTTAAATGCTAATTTCTAACTATAACGTGTCTGAAACCTATGGTTTTTTCAGTGAATTTCAAAGGTTTTTAAATGCTAATTTCTAACTATAACGTGCCTGAAACCTATGGTTTTTAAGTGAATTTCAAAGGTTTTTTAAATGCTAGTTTCTAACTATGCCTACAGAGGTAGGACATGTGAAGAAAGAAGAAAAAACGCACAGGAAGAAGCAAAAGAAATGCAGAAAGAAGCAACAGAAGTCCACAAAGACGAAGAAAAGTGCAGGAAGAAGCAAAAGATGTGCAGAAAGAACCAACAGAGGAGCAGAAAGAGGCCTTGTTCCAAAATCATCCTGTGCCCACAACTTTTTCCGACGTGTACTGGTGGTAACTGACTCTGACTAACCAGAGCCAGTGCTATGCTAAAACACACTTAGAATACAGTGAAAACACCTACATACACTAGGGAACACTGTGCGTTGGGGTACCCCTGTGATTAGCATGACCTCCTCTGTAAGTCCCTAGTACATAATAGGGCAGGGGGATTAAAACTACCTCTTAAAACGCGCTACAGGGCGCGTTTGCACAGTGGTGAAGGGAGGGGCCTGAGGTGACATGTGTGCAAACGCGCCCGTGGCACGTTTTAAGTTGCGGGATTAAGTCCCCTTGAATCCTGAGTGTCCCTGGGACCCAACTAGCCCCCCAGGAACCTACAGTTAGGACCACAGAGCTGAGTTGCAGAGAGGCGCTCCGAGGCCACGCACTTTTTTTTCACCTCTCTGCAACACAACTCTGTTGTGCTTACTGAAGGTACCTCGTGGGCTAGTTGGACTCCAGGGACCCTCAGGATTGAAGGGGACTTAATCCCAACTTAAAACACGCCACGGGGCCTGTTTGCACACATGTCACCTCAAGCCCCGCCCTCCCTTCACCACTTTGCTAACGCGCTCCGTGGCGCGTTTTAAGTTGAGGGATTAAGTCCCTTGAATCATGAGGGTCCCTGGGGTCCAACTAGCCCACCCTGTACCTCCAGTATGCGCCAGGGAGCTGCATTGCAGAGAGGTGTTCAGAGGCCACGCCCTCTTTACACATCTCTGCAACGCAGCTCTGTGGTGCTTTCTGGACGTACCTGGTGGGCTAGTTGGCCCCCAGGGACCCTCAGGATTGAAGGGGATTTAATTCCCCATCTTAAAACGCGCCACGGGGCCTGTTTGCACACATGTCACCTGAAGCCCCGCCCCCTCCCTTCACCACTGTGCAAACGCGCCCTGTGGCGCGTTTTAAGTTGGGGGATTAAGTCCCCTTGAATCCTGAGGGTCCCTGGAGTCCAACTAGCCCACCATGTACCTCCAAAAAGCGCCACAGAGCTGCGTTGCAGAGAGGTGTAAAAAGGGGCGTGGCCTCTGTACACCTCTCTGCAACGCAGCCCCCTGGCGCATGCTGGAGGTTCCTAGTTGGCCCCCAGGGACCCCCAGTATTCAAGGGAAATTCGTTCCCCCTCTGCAAACGCGCCAGGGGGCGCGTTTGCAGAGTGCTGCCAAGGAGGGGGCGTGGCCTCCAGCGCGATGCCGGTCTTTTTATTTTATTTTTTTATTTTTAAAAGGGGGCTGTGTGGCCCCCCTTCTTTTTAATTATTTTGGGCCCTGGGGACCCCAGGGTCCCGTGCTCTCCATGCCACTGGAATCAAGCTATCCTGGCTGAAGAGGGGTGAAACCCCGAAACCGGTCCTAGGATGCTATGTTTCCAGTCCAGGGAGGACCTGGTTTGGCAGTTCGGGCTGGACTGTTCCCATGAGGCACAGGGTCAAGACTGATTTGCATATGGCTGGGTTCAAACTGGAATGGCATGGTGAGCAAAAAAACGATGGATTTAGGCCCAGATCTCTGTACTGGGGTGAATGTATGACATTGTTCTGCATTCTGTCCATCAACTGTTGTTTTTGCATTTGTGACCCCATCCCCCAGGGCCTGACCCCCTTTTATTTATTTGTTTAAAAAATGGAACGGGAAGGGGACCGCGTGGGCCCCCCTCTCGTGGCCAATTTCGGCCCGGGGACCCCATCCCCTGGGTCATTGCCACATTTTTCTTTTTTGTTTTTTGATGGAGGGGGGCTGCGTTGCCCCCCTCCTCAGGCCTCCTTAGGCCCCGGGGACCCCATCCCCCGGGGCCGGCCTTTTTTAAATTTTTTTATTTTATTTTGTAATTTGGGGGAGGGGGGCCGCGTGGCCCCCCCTCCCGGGCCACTACTTGCCCCGGGGACCCCATCCCTCGAGGCTGGCCCTCTCCGTTGGGGACTGTGGGGGGGTCCCCAATCCCCCCACGGTCCCGCCGGCTCCCCGCGTCCCTCGGGAGCCAGCATTGCTTTTCCACATGAGGAGCTGCTAAGATGCAGCTCCCCGTGTGGAAAGTAATTGCTTTGAATTTTGGAAGAGAGAGCAGGTTTCCTGCTCTCTCTTCCAAAATTCAAGCAAGTTTGCTATGACAGGACGGGAGCCGCGAGGCTCCCGCCCTGTCATAGCAAACAGCAGTGTCCCGGGGGTAGGCACTCCGGGACACTGCAGGAGCCGGCCCTGGGGGGGTGGTCCCCAGGGCCGTCACAGGCTTCCAGGAGGGGGCCGCGCGGCCCCTCCCAACATGTTGAAAGCCCCGGAGAGGTGGAGGTCCCCGGGCTTCGGGGTCCGAAACGGACCCCCACTTTAGAATTGTTAGTGCCCCGGGAGGTGGCGGTCTCGGGCGTGTGGGGGCTGGAGCCCCCACACAGGTAATTTAACTTAAAAAAGAAGCCCCAGGGGTGGCGGTCCCCGGGGCTGCGGGAGGGCCGAGAGCCCTCCCGCACCATTTCTTTTTTAAAGCCCCGGGGGGTGGCAGTCCCCGGGGCTTGGGGGTGCCTTAGAGGCCCCCCATACATAAATTTGATAAACCCTGCATGCCCCCGGGACTTGGCCCACCCGGGGGCCAATTAACTACGAAGTGCGGGAGACCGCGCTTCGTTTTTTTTTTTTATCGGCTGGATCCGCGCACCCAGCGCGTTTTTTGCCCTAGGGGGTCAGGGTGTTTCTACCCTGCCCCCTTTTTGCATTTTGCGCCCTTGTTTTTGTCTTTTCTTGTGCCTCGGTTCTACCGAGGCACAAGATGGCTGCCAACACTTCCTGGTTTGGAGTGTTGACAGCCAATTAGCATACAGCTCGTGATCGGGAGGGTGCGCGGACCCTACGCGGCCTTAGATATATATGTGATTTAACTTTTGATTTTCTCAGGAACTACTGAACGGATTTACACCATTTAAGCAAAAGGCACGACTCTGAACCAAGTACTACCTTTTTGCCAAATTTGGTGTAATTCCGTTCAGCAGTTCGGGCTGTAGCTGCGATGAAAAGTTCCTATGGAAAATTGCATGGGGAAAAACGTTTTGGGACCCCCTTTTTCTCGGCCCCGCTTGACGAATCACCCCGAGACTTTCAAGATAGGAGCGGACCGGAGCGGGCCACAAAGTTTGAAAATTTCGCGAAGATTCGTCAACCGGCGCCAAAGTTATTTCAAATAGAATGTTGCGGATTTCCTATGGAAAATAGGTCCTAACTATAACTATCTACTGGCGACCGCCAGTAGATAATATATATATATGTGTGAACAAGGGCACAGGGTGCTCGAAACGCGTCACAAAGTGAGAGGAGAATAAACAACTTGCCTGCCACCATTTTCCGGGTCTGTGTCTCTCTGTTCGCCAGTGTGGAGGTTCGGAGAGTGCTTTTTGGAGGAAATATATATATATATATATATATATTACAGTTTAATATAGCTCTATCTCGACCCGAACGTATTGGAGCGCTTTACGTGAGCTACATGAGCACTAGTTACATTACACAAGATCATATACATTTTTGGGGGACTGGGGGAACAGTGAGATTAAGACTTAATCTCACTGTGCCCCCAGTCCCCCAAAAATGTATATGATCTTGTGTAATGTAACTTGTGGCTGCATTGAAAATGTTCAGGCACAATTCAGAAGTAAGTAGATATCTCAAGTCAATAGTAAAGCCGACCCAGACGGACCCCTCTGAGTTTCATTTTCATCTACTTTCACATTGCTCTGCTCTTCCTATGTTTACTAACACTGATGTAATTAAGTCCTGTGTGACTGTTAGACCTGGCATCCTTGGCGTGGTTTCCCCTGACTTTTTGCCTCTACCTCCTACGTTTTGACACTGTGATGGATTTCGTTTTGCTGGTTTAGATGCTTTGGGCACTTTGCCACTGCTGATCAGTGCCAAAGTGCAAGTGCTCCCTGGTTAAATTATTACTGTGATTGGTTATCCATGATTGGCATATTTGTTTTACCAGTAGGTCCCTAGTAAAATGCACTAAGTGTGCCGGGGCGGGAAATTCAAATGCTACTAGTGGGCCTGCAGCACTGATTGTGCCACCCACATGAGTAGCCCTAAAATGGTGTCTCAGGACTGCCACCGCAGCGCCTGTGCGCAGTCTGTGAACTGCCATGTTGTCCTGGCCAGTGTACACACTGGCCAGGCCTGACCCTTCCCTTTTCTTACACATTGGACACCCCTATGGTAGGCCCAAGGTCCCCCTGGGCAGGGTGCAGTGTATGTGAAAGGTAGGACATGTACTAGTGTGGGTAACATGTCCTGATAGTGAAATACTGCCAATTTCGTTTTTCACTATTGAAAGGCTATCTTGCCCATAGGATAACATGGGGAATGCTGTGTAACATGTTTACCTGCATATCTTCCCATAACGGCAAGATAGACATATGGCATCTGGTATCCCTGAACTCAGAATTAATAACACATCCTTTAGTGAAGATGGTTTTTAAATTCTAAGTTTGGAAATAGCACTTTTAGAAAGTGGCTATTTTCCTGTTTGTCTGTATTTATCCATAATTATTTTTTGCTAATATTCTATGAAGTGAAGCAGAAGGATGGAAGTGCCCTGGGATAGTCATTATTTTATGCAGTTGTGCGAAGCAGAAGGGTGGGAGTGTAAAATAATATTTCTTTATTCGATGCAGTGATGCAGTAGGATGGCAGTGCCTCAGGATATTCTTTTATTCCATGCAGTAGTCTATTCTTGTTCCACTGCACAATGAGAGATCCTTTCAGGAGCAGCACAAAATGAAGAGTAACATCTGCCTGCCAAATGGCACTCCAATTAAACATTGTTGATCACTGGAGTAAACTATTCAATTTTTGTTGCAGATAAGAGGCTTAATATTCTCGTTGCGTGATGCAAGGCCTTATCACCTAAAAACCAAAATCAGCAGAGGAAATCAGCAGAGGAAGATTTTCTTTTCTTTTTCAGATATACCAGTCCAGCCTTCAAGAAGGAAGTTCTAAATTTTACCATGGCTACTAGTGGCTTATCTGCTTCTGCTCTGAAGCGCAAGTCTATGCAGTCTTCAATGATTGACTTCCTACCGTCACTGAAGCGCCAGCGTGTTACAGGGGAGTCTTGTCCAGTGCAACCAACTAGTGATGAGGCTAGTAAAACTCAGCAAGAGTCTGCCAAGGACAGTCCACCTTTACAAAGACTTCAACGTGTGCTAGAGAAAGAAACCGTCAAACTCCCTGACTGCTGGAACACTAAACAGTGGTATTACTTTCAAGAGGAATATAAATGGTTGTATCTTAAGTCAGGCAATAATGGATGTTCTTCCTGCAAACAGGCTAAATCAACAGGTCTTTCAGTGCACAATAACACCCAGGGCATGCGCATAAGTAAAGAGTGGCAGATGGCGAGGTTGGTCCTTCCGGTGACGGAAAAGCTTTCAGACAGAAACAGCTCAGGAAGAAGATTATGAAGCATAAGGTGAGCGCTGGTCACTTGGCAGCTGAAGACATTCTTACAGCTCAGCAGGAAAATACATTGGTGGTGACAGTACACAAATGTAATGCAAAACATATGGAGAGCACATGCAGGGTATTTGACACTGCCTACTACTTGGCAAAAAAAGATTGCCCTTTCACTGACCACCCTGATCTAATTCTCCTTCAGGCAAAGAATGGCAGTGCAATGGGCCGTGTTTTGCACAGCAATGTGACTGCAACTGAAATAATAACACATTGCACTGGAAATGCAACAAAGATTGGTCTGTTATATCAGACAACACAAACCAAAGATCACAGTATTAATTGATGAGAGCACTTCTATTAGCAATGCTTCTACCTTAATCATCTACCTCCGTGGCATTTTTGGAAATGAAAGTACCCCAGTGACCATCTATTTCGGCCTTCTGGAGCTGGCAGAAACAAATGCCCTTGGCGTAAAGACAGCTCTCCTAAGCTACTTCGAAAAAGTTGGACTCACAAAAAGTCTGCTACATGATATCTTGATTGCGGTATGTTCAGATGAGCAGCAGTAATGTTTGGTAAAAAGGAGGAGTAGTAGCATTGCTGAAATCAGAATTTCCAAATCTTGTACTGACATGGCACTGTTTGGCTCACAGACTAGAACTTGCTGTGGCAGATACAGTTGATGAGGTTGCCGGGTCAATCACTTCAAGATTTTCATGGACTCATTGTATGCCACATACAGCATGTCACCAAAAACCAGAGAGAGTTAAATCTGGCCGCCAGCGAGCTATGTGTACAGCTTCAGAAGATAGGGAAAATGCTTGATACTAGATGGGTAGCATCCAGTTACAGATCTGTGAAAGCTGTTTGGAACTGCTTCCCTGCCTTTTGCAAACATTTTGAGAATGCTTCTAAAGACCCATCCAGACCCATAAGAGACCGGAGTAAGTATGAAGGTCTCTTGAAGAAGCTTACATCCTATTCTTTTATCAGAGATTTGGGGGTAATGTGTGATGTACTTCAAGAGCTCAAAGACTTATCACTCTCCTTACAGAGGAGGGACATTACAATTGTTAATGCCCACAGACTTTTGGTTAGTCAAGTACGTATATTTAGAGCAATGAAGGACTCACCAGGGAGTTTGCTTCTGCGGCTCAGAGAGCAGTTGACGAGGGCAAATTCAAGAATGTTCCTCTTTTCCATGGTAGAAGTAACTCTGTTGCCCTTAATCAAAATCAGTTTTACCAAAGTCTGTCTGTAAATATCAATAAACGATGTGCCCCGGATTCTGAGAAAGAACTTATAGCCAGCTTCAGTGTGCTAGATGCAGGCAACTTGCCTTCTGGTGATGAATGCATTCTTTATGGTGAAACAGATATCCAGAAACTGTGTTCAGAGTTTCAGCTGCCAGCAAGAGATACTATCCAAGCTTTTAGACTTTTCAAAGATTTTGGTGGAAAGAAAACCCCTGAAGCATTAAAAAAGTTAGTAGTTTGCATGGAAACCCTGCCAGCAAGTAATGCGGATTGCAGAGAGGTTTCAGTGCAATGAACTTAATTGCTAGTCCAACAAGGGCCTCTCTTCTTGTAGAGACCATTTCTTTATGCTTATGGGTAAAACTCAATGGTCCTCCATTTGAAACATTTGACGCAAAGCTGTATGTAAAGAGTTGGCTTGCAAAAGGTAGAAGGTCTGCTGAAGAAAATTGTTGTGAGAAACCCCAGCAAAATAGACACAGTGAATATCTTCAAGGGTTTTGGGAAATCCTGCAATAGATTTCTAAGTAATGTAAATAATTTTTACATGTTTTTTAAAGTGTTTGGTATATTATGGCTTATACTTAATAAATATACCTTTTTGCCTATTTTATTATCCTTTTCTGGATGCGACTTCATGATTTTCTTAAGCACACAATGCTAGTTATCTTGATTTAGACCACGCCCCTACTCTGATAGGCTACACCCCTTTAAGAAATTTGCCACGCCCCTTTTAGAGCACCCCCAGTTTTTTTTCTCCCACTTAAAGCCCTGGGTCTAATAAGGACATCGCCGTCTTCGCTTCTGCGCATCCCATTGTGGAACAATCCGGACATTGCGTTTTTCAGTGCCAGGCGACCTGTACTGAGAGACAGAGCCTGGTTTTGTGTATCAGAGATCTACTCTGTGAATCTTGATTGGTATGACATAGAGTGGCAGCGAAGAAGCCTTCTTCCAATTAAGGACACTAGGCAGACAGCACTGCCCTGAGACCATATAGGTCAAACCGTTGACATTTCCACTAGGTTATCATTCCCACACTTCATTCTCAGAGGGGAGGAGGGCTGCTTCAGAGCTGTGGAACTTCATTCCTCCTTTGAGACATTCAAACAATAGTTGAAATACTTATTCTTCCACTGACATTTCCAAACTTGATGTTATTCACTTGAGATTAAATGTCTACATGTTTATAGAACTGTTATGTTAATTTCCCGTCTTCGTTTGAATAAAACATTGAGAAACGTTTGAACAAATGGATTCTGCTAGATAATTTCCTGCCATCAAGAAAAAAAGCTCCTGTTGCATATTTGTCATATATCTGTATACCAGTCATAATACCGTATAAAAAAATCACTGCTTTTACTCTTCTTACTCAGTGACGGTGTGCTTCAAAACAGTCTCTATTCTTCATTACACATGCCAACAGGTGCCTGATTCAAATAACAACAGACCATAACAAGGTTACAAACATACAATGCCACGAATCATCAGATTTACAAATAATTTCATTTATCATCGAAAATTGTTTTATTTTATTTTCAAAACCATTTATATTGCTTTTTCAAAAAGTAAGATAAAACGCTCTACAGATGTTGGTGACATAATTATTACTCATAAGGCTACCAACCACCTCTTTCACACATTTTTATCTCACATCCTCCATTTTATCAAATTACATTAGTCAAATTTACAAATCATATTTTGACTATATTGGAGTTTCCGCTACTGGAATTCTTATGTTGAACAAGGAAACAACTTTAACAAACCCCTCACCCTGTTTTCCACCATAGGGAAGAAATCCACCCCTAGTCCCGTTCCAGCCTATTTAGTAATGTGATCGAGGAGGCGCACCCACCTATTAGGTCTACTATCTGGGTACACTGTAGTAATAAAAAAGAGGAATAAGTTGTAATGGGGTCAGGGGAGCTGTGGTTGATTGACTTCTCTTTATACGGTGGGTATTTTAGGCATAGCAGATTCTATCATCGGGCTCCATGTGTGGCCACTTGTAAGTGCAAAAGAAACAATTGATGGACGGAATGCTGGACAATGCAAACATTCACCCCCAGTCACAAGGATCTGGGTTAAATCCATCATTCTTTTGCTCACCACACCACCCCAGTTTGGACCCAGCCATATGCAAATCAGTCTTGACCCTGTTCCTTGTGGGAACAGTCCAGCCCGAACTGCCAAGCCAGGTCCTCCCTGGACCGGAAACAAGCATCCTAGGACCGGTTTCAGGGCATCACCCTTCTTCAGCCAGGCTAGCTTGAATCCAGTGGTGTAGTGAGCACGGGACCCACGTCTGGGCATACCCTTCCCACTTAGGGCGACAAATGCAAAAGAAACAATTGATGGACGGAATGCTGGACAATGCAAACATTCACCCCCAGTCACAAGGATCTGGGTTAAATCCATCATTCTTTTGCTCACCACACCACCCCAGTTTGGACCCAGCCGTATGCAAATCAGTCTTGACCCTGTTCCTTGTGGGAACAGTCCAGCCCGAACTGCCAAGCCAGGTCCTCCCTGGACCGGAAACAAGCATCCTAGGACCGGCTTCAGGGCATCACCCTTCTTCAGCCAGGCTAGCTTGAATCCAGTGGTGTAGTGAGCACGGGACCCACGTCTGGGCATACCCTTCCCACTTAGGGCGACAAATGCAAAAGAAACAATTGATGGACGGAATGCTGGACAATGCAAACATTCACCCCCAGTCACAAGGATCTGGGTTAAATCCATCATTCTTTTGCTCACCACACCACCCCAGTTTGGACCCAGCCATATGCAAATCAGTCTTGACCCTGTTCCTTGTGGGAACAGTCCAGCCCGAACTGCCAAGCCAGGTCCTCCTGGACCGGAAACAAGCATCCTAGGACCGGTTTCAGGGCATCACCCTTCTTCAGCCAGGCTAGCTTGAATCCAGTGGTGTAGTGAGCACGGGACCCACGTCTGGGCATACCCTTCCCACTTAGGGGCGACAAATGCAAAAGAAACAATTGATGGACGGAATGCTGGACAATGCAAACATTCACCCCCAGTCACAAGGATCTGGGTTAAATCCATCATTCTTTTGCTCACCACACCACCCCAGTTTGGACCCAGCCATATGCAAATCAGTCTTGACCCTGTTCCTTGTGGGAACAGTCCAGCCCGAACTGCCAAGCCAGGTCCTCCCTGGACTGGAAACAAGCATCCTAGGACCGGTTTCAGGGCATCACCCTTCTTCAGCCAGGCTAGCTTGAATCCAGTGGTGTAGTGAGCACGGGACCCACGTCTGGGCATACCCTTCCCACTTAGGGCGACAAATGCAAAAGAAACAATTGATGGACGGAATGCTGGACAATGCAAACATTCACCCCCAGTCACAAGGATCTGGGTTAAATCCATCATTCTTTTGCTCACCACACCACCCCAGTTTGGACCCAGCCATATGCAAATCAGTCTTGACCCTGTTCCTTGTGGGAACAGTCCAGCCCGAACTGCTAAGCCAGGTCCTCCCTGGACCGGAAACAAGCATCCTAGGACCGGTTTCAGGGCATCACCCTTCTTCAGCCAGGCTAGCTTGAATCCAGTGGTGTAGTGAGCACGGGACCCACGTCTGGGCATACCCTTCCCACTTAGGGCGACAAATGCAAAAGAAACAATTGATGGACGGAATGCTGGACAATGCAAACATTCACCCCCAGTCACAAGGATCTGGGTTAAATCCATCATTCTTTTGCTCACCACACCACCCCAGTTTGGACCCAGCCATATGCAAATCAGTCTTGACCCTGTTCCTTGTGGGAACAGTCCAGCCCGAACTGCCAAGCCAGGTCCTCCCTGGACCGGAAACAAGCATCCTAGGACCGGTTTCAGGGCATCACCCTTCTTCAGCCAGGCTAGCTTGAATCCAGTGGTGTAGTGAGCACGGGACCCACGTCTGGGCATACCCTTCCCACTTAGGGCGACAAATGCAAAAGAAACAATTGATGGACGGAATGCTGGACAATGCAAACATTCACCCCCAGTCACAAGGATCTGGGTTAAATCCATCATTCTTTTGCTCACCACACCACCCCAGTTTGGACCCAGCCATATGCAAATCAGTCTTGACCCTGTTCCTTGTGGGAACAGTCCAGCCCGAACTGCCAAGCCAGGTCCTCCCTGGACCGGAAACGAGCATCCTAGGACCGGTTTCAGGGCATCACCCTTCTTCAGCCAGGCTAGCTTGAATCCAGTGGTGTAGTGAGCACGGGACCCACGTCTGGGCATACCCTTCCCACTTAGGGCGACAAATGCAAAAGAAACAATTGATGGACGGAATGCTGGACAATGCAAACATTCACCCCCAGTCACAAGGATCTGGGTTAAATCCATCATTCTTTTGCTCACCACACCACCCCAGTTTGGACCCAGCCATATGCAAATCAGTCTTGACCCTGTTCCTTGTGGGAACAGTCCAGCCCGAACTGCCAAGGCAGGTCCTCCCTGGACCGGAAACAAGCATCCTAGGACCGGTTTCAGGGCATCACCCTTCTTCAGCCAGGCTAGCTT
Source organism: Calotriton arnoldi (assembly GCA_963921515.1). Classification (NCBI taxonomy): domain Eukaryota; kingdom Metazoa; phylum Chordata; class Amphibia; order Caudata; family Salamandridae; genus Calotriton; species Calotriton arnoldi. Next base: position 46,004 of record CAWUFW010007988.1, on the reverse strand, counting down.
GAATCCAGTTGTGTAGTGAGCACGGGACCCACGTCTGGGCATACCCTTCCCACTTAGGGCGACAAATGCAAAAGAAACAATTGATGGACGGAATGCTGGACAATGCAAACATTCACCCCCAGTTACAAGGATCTGGGTTAAGTCCATCATTCTTTTGCTCACCACACCACCCCAGTTTGGACCCAGCCATATGCAAATCAGTCTTGACCCTGTTCCTTGTGGGAACAGTCCAGCCCGAACTGCCAAGCCAGGTCCTCCCTGGACCGGAAACAAGCATCCTAGGACCGGTTTCAGGGCATCACCCTTCTTCAGCCAGGCTAGCTTGAATCCAGTGGTGTAGTGAGCACGGGACCCACGTCTGGGCATACCCTTCCCACTTAGGGCGACAAATGCAAAAGAAACAATTGATGGACGGAATGCTGGACAATGCAAACATTCACCCCCAGTCACAAGGATCTGGGTTAAATCCATCATTCTTTTGCTCACCACACCACCCCAGTTTGGACCCAGCCATATGCAAATCAGTCTTGACCCTGTTCCTTGTGGGAACAGTCCAGCCCGAACTGCCAAGCCAGGTCCTCCCTGGACCGGAAACAAGCTTCTTAGGACCGGTTTCAGGGCATCACCCTTCTTCAGCCAGGCTAGCTTGAATCCAGTGGTGTAGTGAGCATGGGACCCACGTCTGGGCATACCCTTCCCACTTAGGGCGACAAATGCAAAAGAAACAATTGATGGACGGAATGCTGGACAATGCACACATTCACCCCCAGTCACAAGGATCTGGGTTAAATCCATCATTCTTTTGCTCACCACACCACCCCAGTTTGGACCCAGCCATATGCAAATCAGTCTTGACCCTGTTCCTTGTGGGAACAGTCCAGCCCGAACTGCCAAGCCAGGTCCTCCCTGGACCGGAAACAAGCATCCTAGGACCGATTTCAGGGCATCACCCTTCTTCAGCCAGGCTAGCTTGAATCCAGTGGTGTAGTGAGCACGGGACCCACGTCTGGGCATACCCTTCCCACTTAGGGCGACAAATGCAAAAGAAACAATTGATGGACGGAATGCTGGACAATGCAAACATTCACCCCCAGTCACAAGGATCTGGGTTAAATCCATCATTCTTTTGCTCACCACACCACCCCAGTTTGGACCCAGCCATATGCAAATCAGTCTTGACCCTGTTCCTTGTGGGAACAGTCCAGCCCGAACTGCCAAGCCAGGTCCTCCCTGGACCGGAAACAAGCATCCTAGGACCGGTTTCAGGGCATCACCCTTCTTCAGCCAGGCTAGCTTGAATCCAGTGGTGTAGTGAGCACGGGACACACGTCTGGGCATACCCTTCCCACTTAGGGCGACAAATGCAAAAGAAACAATTGATGGACGGAATGCTGGACAATGCAAACATTCACCCCCAGTCACAAGGATCTGGGTTAAATCCATCATTCTTTTGCTCACCACACCACCCCAGTTTGGACCCACCCATATGCAAATCAGTCTTGACCCTGTTCCTTGTGGGAACAGTCCAGCCCGAACTGCCAAGCCAGGTCCTCCCTGGACCGGAAACAAGCATCCTAGGACCGGTTTCAGGGCATCACCCTTCTTCAGCCAGGCTAGCTTGGATCCAGTGGTGTAGTGAGCACGGGACCCACGTCTGGTCATACCCTTCCCACTTAGGGCGACAAATGCAAAAGAAACAATTGATGGACGGAATGCTGGACAATGCAAACATTCACCCCCAGTCACAAGGATCTGGGTTAAATCCATCATTCTTTTGCTCACCACACCACCCCAGTTTGGACCCAGCCATATGCAAATCAGTCTTGACCCTGTTCCTTGTGGGAACAGTCCAGCCCGAACTGCCAAGCCAGGTCCTCCCTGGACCGGAAACAAGCTTCTTAGGACCGGTTTCAGGGCATCACCCTTCTTCAGCCAGGCTAGCTTGAATCCAGTGGTGTAGTGAGCATGGGACCCACGTCTGGGCATACCCTTCCCACTTAGGGCGACAAATGCAAAAGAAACAATTGATGGACGGAATGCTGGACAATGCAAACATTCACCCCCAGTCACAAGGATCTGGGTTAAATCCATCATTCTTTTGCTCACCACACCACCCCAGTTTGGACCCAGCCATATGCAAATCAGTCTTGACCCTGTTTCTTGTGGGAACAGTCCAGCCCGAACTGCCAAGCCAGGTCCTCCCTGGACCGGAAACAAGCATCCTAGGACCGGTTTCAGGGCATCACCCTTCTTCAGCCAGGCTAGCTTGAATCCAGTGGTGTAGTGAGCACGGGACCCACGTCTGGGCATACCCTTCCCACTTAGGGCGACAAATGCAAAAGAAACAATTGATGGACGGAATGCTGGACAATGCAAACATTCACCCCCAGTCACAAGGATCTGGGTTAAATCCATCATTCTTTTGCTCACCACACCACCCCAGTTTGGACCCAGCCATATGCAAATCAGTCTTGACCCTGTTCCTTGTGGGAACAGTCCAGCCCGAACTGCCAAGCCAGGTCCTCCCTGGACCGGAAACAAGCATCCTAGGACCGGTTTCAGGGCATCACCCTTCTTCAGCCAGGCTAGCTTGAATCCAGTGGTGTAGTGAGCACGGGACACACGTCTGGGCATACCCTTCCCACTTAGGGCGGCAAATGCAAAAGAAACAATTGATGGACGGAATGCTGGACAATGCAAACATTCACCCCCAGTCACAAGGATCTGGGTTAAATCCATCATTCTTTTGCTCACCACACCACCCCAGTTTGGACCCACCCATATGCAAATCAGTCTTGACCCTGTTCCTTGTGGGAACAGTCCAGCCCGAACTGCCAAGCCAGGTCCTCCCTGGACCGGAAACAAGCATCCTAGGACCGGTTTCAGGGCATCACCCTTCTTCAGCCAGGCTAGCTTGGATCCAGTGGTGTAGTGAGCACGGGACCCACGTCTGGTCATACCCTTCCCACTTAGGGCGACAAATGCAAAAGAAACAATTGATGGACGGAATGCTGGACAATGCAAACATTCACCCCCAGTCACAAGGATCTGGGTTAAATCCATCATTCTTTTGCTCACCACACCACCCCAGTTTGGACCCAGCCATATGCAAATCAGTCTTGACCCTGTTCCTTGTGGGAACAGTCCAGCCCGAACTGCCAAGCCAGGTCCTCCCTGGACCGGAAACAAGCATCCTAGGACCGGTTTCAGGGCATCACCCTTCTTCAGCCAGGCTAGCTTGAATCCAGTGGTGTAGTGAGCACGGGACCCACGTCTGGGCATACCCTTCCCACTTAGGGCGACAAATGCAAAAGAAACAATTGATGGACGGAATGCTGGACAATGCAAACATTCACCCCCAGTCACAAGGATCTGGGTTAAATCCATCATTCTTTTGCTCACCACACCACCCCAGTTTGGACCCACCCATATGCAAATCAGTCTTGACCCTGTTCCTTGTGGGAACAGTCCAGCCCGAACTGCCAAGCCAGGTCCTCCCTGGACCGGAAACAAGCATCCTAGGACCGGTTTCAGGGCATCACCCTTCTTCAGCCAGGCTAGCTTGGATCCAGTGGTGTAGTGAGCACGGGACCCACGTCTGGTCATACCCTTCCCACTTAGGGCGACAAATGCAAAAGAAACAATTGATGGACGGAATGCTGGACAATGCAAACATTCACCCCCAGTCACAAGGATCTGGGTTAAATCCATCATTCTTTTGCTCACCACACCACCCCAGTTTGGACCCAGCCATATGCAAATCAGTCTTGACCCTGTTCCTTGTGGGAACAGTCCAGCCCGAACTGCCAAGCCAGGTCCTCCCTGGATCGGAAACAAGCTTCTTAGGACCGGTTTCAGGGCATCACCCTTCTTCAGCCAGGCTAGCTTGAATCCAGTGGTGTAGTGAGCATGGGACCCACGTCTGGGCATACCCTTCCCACTTAGGGCGACAAATGCAAAAGAAACAATTGATGGACGGAATGCTGGACAATGCAAACATTCACCCCCAGTCACAAGGATCTGGGTTAAATCCATCATTCTTTTGCTCACCACACCACCCCAGTTTGGACCCAGCCATATGCAAATCAGTCTTGACCCTGTTCCTTGTGGGAACAGTCCAGCCCGAACTGCCAAGCCAGGTCCTCCCTGGACCGGAAACAAGCATCCTAGGACCGGTTTCAGGGCATCACCCTTCTTCAGCCAGGCTAGCTTGAATCCAGTGGTGTAGTGAGCACGGGACCCACGTCTGGGCATACCCTTCCCACTTAGGGCGACAAATGCAAAAGAAACAATTGATGGACGGAATGCTGGACAATGCAAACATTCACCCCCAGTCACAAGGATCTGGGTTAAATCCATCATTCTTTTGCTCACCACACCACCCCAGTTTGGACCCAGCCATATGCAAATCAGTCTTGACCCTGTTCCTTGTGGGAACAGTCCAGCCCGAACTGCCAAGCCAGGTCCTCCCTGGACCGGAAACAAGCATCCTAGGACCGGTTTCAGGGCATCACCCTTCTTCAGCCAGGCTAGCTTGAATCCAGTGGTGTAGTGAGCACGGGACACACGTCTGGGCATACCCTTCCCACTTAGGGCGGCAAATGCAAAAGAAACAATTGATGGACGGAATGCTGGACAATGCAAACATTCACCCCCAGTCACAAGGATCTGGGTTAAATCCATCATTCTTTTGCTCACCACACCACCCCAGTTTGGACCCACCCATATGCAAATCAGTCTTGACCCTGTTCCTTGTGGGAACAGTCCAGCCCGAACTGCCAAGCCAGGTCCTCCCTGGACCGGAAACAAGCATCCTAGGACCGGTTTCAGGGCATCACCCTTCTTCAGCCAGGCTAGCTTGGATCCAGTGGTGTAGTGAGCACGGGACCCACGTCTGGTCATACCCTTCCCACTTAGGGCGACAAATGCAAAAGAAACAATTGATGGACGGAATGCTGGACAATGCAAACATTCACCCCCAGTCACAAGGATCTGGGTTAAATCCATCATTCTTTTGCTCACCACACCACCCCAGTTTGGACCCAGCCATATGCAAATCAGTCTTGACCCTGTTCCTTGTGGGAACAGTCCAGCCCGAACTGCCAAGCCAGGTCCTCCCTGGACCGGAAACAAGCATCCTAGGACCGGTTTCAGGGCATCACCCTTCTTCAGCCAGGCTAGCTTGAATCCAGTGGTGTAGTGAGCACGGGACCCACGTCTGGGCATACCCTTCCCACTTAGGGCGACAAATGCAAAAGAAACAATTGATGGACGGAATGCTGGACAATGCAAACATTCACCCCCAGTCACAAGGATCTGGGTTAAATCCATCATTCTTTTGCTCACCACACCACCCCAGTTTGGACCCAGCCATATGCAAATCAGTCTTGACCCTGTTCCTTGTGGGAACAGTCCAGCCCGAACTGCCAAGCCAGGTCCTCCCTGGACCGGAAACAAGCATCCTAGGACCGGTTTCAGGGCATCACCCTTCTTCAGCCGGGCTAGCTTGAATCCAGTGGTGTAGTGAGCACGGGACCCACGTCTGGGCATACCCTTCCCACTTAGGGCGACAAATGCAAAAGAAACAATTGATGGACGGAATGCTGGACAATGCAAACATTCACCCCCAGTCACAAAGATCTGGGTTAAATCCATCATTCTTTTCACCCCGAGTGGGACGGGTATGCCCAGACGTGGGTCCCGTGCTCTCCATGCCGCTGGAGTCAAGCTATCCTGGCTGAAGAGGGGTGAAACCCCGAAACCGGTCCTAGGATGCTTGTTTCCAGTTCAGGGAGGACCTGGCCTGGCAGTTCGGGCTGGACTGTTCCCATAGGGCACAGGGTCAAGACTGATTTGCATATGGCTGGGTTCAAACTGGAATGGCATGGTGAGCAAAAACGATGGATTTAGGCCCAGATCTCTGTACTGGGGTGAATGTATGACATTGTTCTGCATTCTGTCCATCAATTGTTGTTTTTGCACTTGTAAGTGGCTTAAGGAGGCTTATCGGCTTCTCTCTTATCATCATCTTTCTTTATTCGGTTTCATAATCAGCAAACCATAAAAGCACAATATAAATACCAAGGCAAAATAGTAGGATTCAAAATGTGCACTCTCAAGAACAGGCCTAAGCAATTTCATGGCTCGTCAATTATATACAGGGGGCATCTAAAATACATGCTTAGTAAAAACAATAAAAAAAAGAAGCAACAATGCATTGCAATCATTGAAATCACTGGCCCAATCCACACAATGATGGCTGAACAAGGACATATGGCCCAGGATCATTGTGGGAAGTAACACGTCTATTCACAGCTCGCTCTAAGTTTCATGGCCGATTTTAAAAAGCTTAAAACGTGAAAAACAGTGTTGCCCATCAGCATCTGTAAAAATGTAAATGCAGGCCGCACTTGTTTAAAGTTGGCCTGCTTCAAGATGGGGATTAGATAGGATTTCCTCGGGGTATCATAAAAAGGGCAAAACATGGTGAAATGAAGCATTTCCTGCGGAGATGAACCATCGCAGCCGCAGGGAGGAAGGACTTGCCCTCTGCTTACACCCCTAGGGTATGAGAGAAGTAAATGGAACATGTCAAGCGGGAACCTGGTCAAAGGGAATCTATCGTGAGGGTTCACTAAACCAAGTTTATGGCTCCGCCAACTCGGTGGTCATTAATATAACGAAGCGGCGGACACTTGGCTTCATTAGCTCCCTCTTTTCCCTTAAAACAAGCCGGCGCATGCCAAACGTCTTCTTCAAGGTGGATGTCTCTTTTTTGCCAATTCCCTCGGGGTTAGTGAAGAGGTCTCCTCTGCCCAAGCATGCTAGCTGATTTTTTATATATTTCAACCAAGGTATCCTTAGCGCTTGATCCAAGGATAAACAATCTAAAAGGATTGCCTTGTTTAACGAGTCCCCCTCCTTGGCCCATATTTTTAACCAGAGTGACAACGGGCTAAAAGCTATCTGGTCTGTGATGTAGGACATTCCCAACTCTTCGTGGACAATAAAAGAGGGAATACCCTGGGGTACGGACGACAGGCTTCTCATGAATTTGTTTTCAGAGATTTGAACGTCCTTTGCATCTACATATCCCCATATTTCACTGCCATAAAGTACTTTTGACAAACACCTAGCCCTAAAAAGCAACAGGAGGGCCCCCACTGGTCTTTTACCTACCCTCAGGGCAAACTTAAAGATGGCAGCAACTTCCCTATTGAGGTCATTTCTCTTGCGGGTGAGTTGTGGAGCCCAGTTGAGTTTGTCGTCCAGGAGTACCCCCAGGTAGGAAAAGACTGTAGTTTTGGGAATGGGGGTGAGTCCTACCTTAAAGACATATGATCTTGAGGGGCGGGAACCCAGTTGCATGATATATGATTTGGAATTATTGATTTTTAGGTCCAGATCTCCCATGAACTGGGCAAACGATGCTAAAATGGTTTGTAAGCCCCTCTCTGTCCTGGCCATCAAGACGGCATCATCTGCCACGCCGACCAATCCGAGGGTAGTCAGTCGTGGTCTCCAATAATGTTTTCTCCAAGTTGTTAATTTAGAGGTTAAAAAGAAAAGGGGCCATTATGCAGCCTTGACGGACCCCGCTCCTTACAGGGAATGAGCGTGATTCCTTCAAGCTCTACGAGTATCGCACTACCGCCTTGGTGTCCCGGTGAAGATCTTAGAGAAAGGAGACCAGCTCCCTGTCTACCCCTAAGGTTAAAAGGATCTGCCATAACTTGGTCCTGTTTACGCAATCGAAAGCGGATGACAGATCCATAAAAGCCAGGAAAATAGTGCCGCTGCGGGCAACTGTATATTTGCTGGAGATTAAGAAAAGGTTCAGGGATTGTTCGATCGTAGAACGGCCAGGGCGGAACCCATATTGGACATCCGACAGAATGTTATTGTCAGTGGCCCAGGTTGCTAACCTATCCAACAAAATCCTGCCAACCACTTTTACCACCGAATCTATCAATGAGATCGGTCTGTAACACACCGTGCTGTCCCTGTACCCCTTTTTGAAGACTGGCACAATGATAGAGGTGGCCCAGGAGGTCGGAGTACCGACCCTAGCAACTGCGTTAATTACAGAGGTGAGGACTGGAGCCCAGAGGGACACGTCTGACAGGTAAAGGTCGGGTGGAATACCGTCGGGACCCGGAGCCTTGTTGCGAGTCAGACCGGTGATACCCCGCCTTACTTCCTCTTCCAGGACAACTAGTTTTGCATGAGTACCCCCAGAATTGGGTACGGGGGACGAGGCCAGGTCTCCTTTGAACATAGCCTCGAAGTGACTGACCCACTCATTTTCGGTAATGTGTGCTTCTAAAACATTGGCGGCCTCCTCACCCAAGATGGGACTGTTTATGATACTCCAGAACTTGGCGCTAGACTTATGGGTTATAGATTCCATGAGGTTGTTCCAGGCTTCTTCCTTCAAGGCCACCCTGCTCTTGCTAAGTGGCAATTTATACTGTTTCCTACGGATCTTAACAAGCGCAGCGTTCCTCGGGGAGGCGTGAAGGGCTGATTTCAGTCTCCGGGCTGCGAGCGAGCAGTCAGAGTTAAACCATCTGGGCCCCCCCCCCCCCTCTCTGAGTACTCTGTGAAGGGACAGTCAGTAGATCGGCAACAGAGCCGGAGATTAAGTTAAAAGCACGGATAATGGCCTCATCGGACTCGGCCTGGGCGTTCTGACAAATCAGGAATTCCTTCTGACGCGTCTCCGTTAGGGACCTGCAGAATGATTCTGGGATGATCTGGCCCCATCTGTGGCATCTCCCACCGTCTGTTGCCCGTAAAGCCTCATCTCCTGCTACCTGTCTTTTTAGATCAAAGGAGGGCCAGGTACCTTTGATACGTAGGGGGTTGTGGTCACTGTAGCAACTGGCTATTATTGTGAACTCCAAGATCAGATAATAGAGAGGGGTGGAAGTTAAGATAAAATCAATAAACGAGGATTCCCGTCCCAGACCCTTAAAAGTTGGAATGAGGTATCGTCTAATAGGAGTCAGTTTCCCTATAGTTAGTTGCAGGTCCAGGTCGCAGACCAAAGCGTTTAATTTCTCCCCCTGCCTACAGTGTTCAAAATGCAAGCCGTCTGCTAGGGGACAAGAGGGCTCCTCGCTGGCTCCTGGACCCCTCTTCCTTAAGGCTCCACATATGAGTGTTGAAATCCCCTACCAGGACTATGTTACCTGATTTACGTGATGAAACCTTACTGTTCGTTACAAAGGCACTTAAACGGGTGATGTTACACACCTCCGGAAGGAGAGAAGTAGCATTATAAAAATTCAAGAGTGTTAGGCTAAAAGACCCTGATGAAAAGGATAACGCTTGGAGACACAGGTTATCCGTATTTAGTACTACAAAGTCACCTCGTAGGCCAAGAGAAACATAAACTGCAAGGCCCCCTTTAGCACGTCCCGCCCTTGACGGGGTTGCGGGAATACTAAAAAGCTTGTAACCCTCCAAGAAATGGGTATTGTCAACGGACCATGTCTCTTGGAGACAGATGATATCATGTCTTTTAATGAAAGTTAACCACCTCGTGTCCAAAAACTTGCTAGCCAAACCGGCTATGTTCCAAGAAATGATATTAAGGAAGTTGTAGTCCGTGGTATGACAGTGACAATTCACTTTTTCCGGCTGGACCTTTGGGGCCGTTTGGAGGAGCACATTAGAATTCCTTGAGCCCTGGCCACCCAGTCAATCACATAGATCCAATTGGCTCAGGGGCTCAAATGAGTTGTATAGAGGGAGCATGGATGGTTGTAGAGGCCGCTCCAGTAGGGTTAGGGTCGCAGGCCTCCTCAGAAGCGACTTCATAGGTGATGGGGGATAAAAATAGCCCAAGGGAAGTGCTCTTCTGGAGGAGCGGGGCCTGTTCTCTCGCCATAGTTAGCAGCATTTAGGATCCTTTCTGCCAGATGTGGGCTGTTGAAGTTGATGATTACACAGTCCCCGTCGCAGTTCTTTTTCAAGCCCCCTATCCAGGCCACCCTCCTGACCATGAGAATGTCCCTTTCCACTCTAAAAACCAGGGAGGTGTGGATGTTAAGCCAGTGAAGGGCCTTGTTCTTAAGTTGAAAGAAGTCCTCTGTGGTGGCCGGCTTTAGGACTGGCACATTGCCCAACCCCACTACGTACGGCTTTGCTTCCGGGGGTAAGTGGATTGACGATGTACCTTGGGGCTCTCTGGCCTGGTTGGTAGCGGAGAAAGTTAGAACATCCCCTTCTGCACCCATCCCTCGAGAAAGTTGGTTCTCTCCGAGGGTTGGCCTCTGGTCTGGAGGGTAGTGGGTGGCAGGACCTATCCTGTGGCCCACTAATGGAGGACAGCAGATGACCGGTGCTTGCGGGGGGGCCGGGAAGGGCAGTGGCAGTGGTCCTCACGGGATGAGGGGTTTGAGCACTAGGCGTGTTAGTTGGGACGGGAGCAGCTGGAACCAATCCGACCGGTGCTACCCCCGTATCCCCAGGACGGGAAGGGGGATTCGAAGATGTAAATGATTGAGCCAGATTTAAAATGTCCCGCTCTAATAAAGATAACCTTTGTACGATTGGGTACAGCTTGAGATCCACGCGATCAAAAAGGGAGCTAAAACCAGCTTCCAACATGGCCGCCAGTTCATCTTTAGTCACGAGAGCTGGGCACTGTGTGATTTCCGACGATAAGTCCACTTTAGTACGCTTCGCCTTGGCCCCGGTGGTGGCGTATTTACGCTTGGCCCCTGTTCCACATGACAGCGCCCCCTGGACAGCTACACAAGGGACTTTGGATTGAGCAGGTAACCCACTGCCTGGTGCGGGTCTTGTCCTTGATTCGTCGCAGTCAATGTGATCATGTTGCGACTCCGCAATGATAAGATGTGGCAGGGAGTCAGCCGGCTCGAGACCTTCCATGGAGCCAAGAGGCCCTCTGTTAGAAGCACCTAGCGGGAGAAGACTCACTGGGGACCGGTAAAGCCTACGTGACACAATCTAGATTTCTTTTTCAAGAACCCCTGCAGCTTTTTTTAGAAAACAATCCATGGTGCTGGTGATTGGCGTGACCTGAGCCGTGGCCGTCTTGCGTCTTCCCATTACCCCCACAGAGTTGAATGATAAAAGGGAGTTGACAAGTGGCCAGAATGTTAAGTCTCTAACTCTGGTCCGACCCTACTTGCTCGCGGGCCACGAGAGGGTTATTGAAGACCAGGATTGGTTATCAGTTATTGCCTGTAAGCAGAGCGGTGGGCTTATACAGCGTCTGTAACATCTATCACGTGATGCAATTAAGGCTTACCTTGCACACAGGCACCTTTGGAGACTAGTGAGAGGCGGCAAGGGTAAAAGTCGATGAATGCGATGCCCTCTGCTGTCCTTGAAGATCCTTAAAGGTCCAGCTGCCCAGATAACACCACCGAGAGGGGGACCCCGGCCCGGCCTCCTCCGGACACTGAAGGGCATGGACGGGCCTGCACTTGGCCCAAGCTTTGCCCGGGCGCGTCCCGCGCTGCGGGAGCCCTCAGCTGTTTTTAGGCGCCTCCTGGCGTGAGATGCCGTCAGTCGTGGCGGCGTGCCGGTGTGCCGCTAGGGGTGCTGGGAGTCGTGGTCCCGGTGTCCCGGTGCGGGGCAGGGCAGCTCTCCTCCGTGGCAGCAAAACAGCAAAACAGAGATCAGGTAAAGATGGGCTTCCATTAGTCAAATTTACAAATCATATTTTGACTATATTGGAGTTTCCGCTACTGGAATTCTTATGTTGAACAAGGAAACAACTTTAACAAACCCCTCCCCCTGTTTTCCACCCTAGGGAAGAAATCCACCCCTAGTCCCGTTCCAGTCCCGTTCCAGGCCATTTAGTAATGTGATCGAGGAGGCAAACCCGCCTATTAGGTCTACTATCTGGGTACACTGTAGTAATAAAAAAAGAAAAAGAGGAATCGGTTGTAATGGGGTCAGGGGAGCTGTGGTTGATTGACTTCTCTTTATACGGTGGGTATTTTAGGCATAGCAGATTCTATCATCGGGCTCCATGTGTGGCCACTTGTAAGTGGCTTAAGGAGGCTTATCGGCCTCTCTCTCAATTTCCTTGTGGACCTGGATTAGGGTGTCCCACTGTTCAGCCATCAGGTGCTTACACAGCCCCCTATATTGCTCCCTACACAGTGCATTGCTCTTTTCCTCAGTCCATTGGATTACTATTCTCTTCTAGTTAGCTGAGAGGTGGATGAGGGGAATGGTTCCAGGGCACAGTTATGTTAGGAAATTTTAAAGCGCGTGATTACCAAAGGTGTCTTGGCGCTGTCAGAAAAGGCAAGTGAATGATGATTAAAGAGGTTAAATAGCCAGGTCTTTATCTCCTTCCTGAATGATGTTAATGAAGGGATAGCTCTGGCTATAAAGCTAAGCCAATAAACGTTGTTATAACTTTACCTTCCTCAGGCATGGGATACATTCCCAATACGCACACTATCTGTCGAATATCCGTTCATCCAGTTGTACAGGTTATGTCATTCAGCCCAAAATCATTGTACTACTGTGAAGTCTCATATCATATGTTTGAACCCAGCAAGCACTTTATGGCATATAAAACACTCGGATGGTGTTCCAGGGTAGAAGAACAAGTTACTTACAGCGGCGGCTCCTCCGCTAAGGCGGAGGAGCGTCGCCCCAATGACTTCAATAGGAAAAATAAAATGATAATAACGGTAGGTATTATCATTTCATTTTTCCTATTGAAGTGAGTGGCTCTTGGGGTGGAGTGGGGCTGGCCAGAGCGGGCTGAGGAGTGACTTGCACTCCTTAAGTGCGCAGGACTGCTTGGCTGGCCCTATGGGGCAAACCAAACAGTCCTGCGCACTTTGCATCTTCCCCACCAGGCTGCATTACACAGCCTGGTGAGGAACATGTAAAGCCTCCCAGTCCCCTTCTGAGGGCCGTGGTTCGGCGCTCAGACTAATCACAACGCTGCATTGCAGCGTAGTGATTGGCTATGGGGAGCCTGGGAGCCCAGGTGCTCCCTGCTCCTTTCTGCAGCCGGCAGAGACAGGAAGAAGTGGAGAAAGACGAGGCGGCAGCGGCTGGCCCATGGTAAGTGTTTTTTTGTGTGTTCTTTTCGTTATGTCCCTCACCCCCCCGCACCTGCCCTGCCCAGCCCCACCACTCCCGATCGGTAGCAGCCGCTACTGGTTATTTACCTTCAGTAATGCTCTTTTTGGTAGGGATCCTATGAAGCCGAAAATTCCTCACTTTTTGAATTTTCACCAGGTGTTAGATTGGATCTGGAAACTTTTTCAGCAGTACGCCTGCACGTTGGAAGGTGGAGCTTTGCAGCTCCACACTGACGCCGTTCTGCTCAAGAAATGATGTGTGGGCCGATATAGGCACCCCTCCTGCATGCGGACGTCAGTTGCTCTTGAGACTGTCTGCACTTCCAGACTCAGAGCCTCAAAGCAAATTAGTAGACAGTGCACAGATTCCTAGACTTGGGATCTTATTAATGGATAAAGTCCAATCAAAGAATGGGAGGATGGAAGAGTCGGTAAGGAATCTGCCGCTAGATAGAGTCTCTACCAGAAAGAGCACACAAAGGTAAGTAACTTGTTCTTTGATAGAGGCTTCTATCCACAGATTACTCGGAATTTGAATAGATACCAAGCCAGTACCCATTCGCAAGTGGGTCTGTTAAGAGACTCAAACTAAAAAACCCTGCAGGATCAAGCATGCAAAATGCACATCCCGGCGAACCTGATTGTCCAGGCAACAATGCTTCGCGAACGTGTGGAGGTATGCCCACATAGCCTCCTGGACTCTGCATGCCAACGGAGTGGTAGCAGCTTTGGCCCTGGTAGAATGAGCATGCAGTTCTTCCAGCGGGTGCTTTTTGGCCAATGCATAGCAGATCTTAAAACAGACTACTTTCTAGCAGGAGATGGTTCTCTTCTGCACAGCCTTGCCTTTTTTCACTCCAAAGACCTCCCACAAAGAGCTGATCGACTATCCAGTGAACGCTCAGTGATCTCTTGGAGTCCAAGCGATGAAGTCTCTCCTCCTCCTTAAAGGAGTGAGGCGGAGCATAGAACACCAGCAGGGTGATGTGATGACCAACAAGGAACTGTGTCACAGCTTTCGGCAGGAAGGAGGCCTGTGTCTGTAGAACCAATCTGTTTGGGAAGAAGGAACTGTATGGTGCATTCACACAAAGAGCCTGAAGCACACTGACACATTGTGCTGAGGTAATGGTAATAAGGAACATAGTCTTGATTGTAAGGAGCCATAAATGATAGCTTTGAAGCGGCTCGAATGGAGTGCACATTATGTACATCAGGACTAGATTAAGGTCCCATTGGGGCAAGACAAAAATAGAAGGGGCACATGTGTTGCAGGCCTTTCAAAATCCCATCACAACCGGTGACTTAAACAATGAAGGCTGAGCTGGAAACCATAAGAAGGCCAAAAGATAACCCTTAGCAGTGCCTAAAGCAAAACCTTGCCAAGCAAGAGAAAGAACAAATATCAGAACGTCTTGCCTGGAGGGTTCGACCTAGCGTGTGCCGCACAAAGCCACAAATTTGTCCCAGCGACAGGTGTATATATTGTTTTCATCGAGAGACGCCCGGCTGCCAAGATGACATCAACCACCTCCGGAGGAAGGTCGAAAGGGTTTAGCTGTCATCGCTCAATCTCCAAACATAAGAATGGAGATTGCGACGCCTCTGGGGCAGAACCCTGCCTTGTTGCTGCAACAGCAGGTCTTCCTGGAGGAGCAGCGTGATCGGAGGACATATGCTCAAGCCCAGGAGTTCAGGATACCATACTCTGTGTCCAATCCAGAGCCATTATGATGACTTGAGCCTGGTCTGTCCTGATCTTGAAAACTCAGGGCAGGAGTTGTATCAGCGGTAAGGCATACAGGATTCTCGAGTTCCACTCAAGACGGAACCCATCTCCTGAAGGAAGATGCCTTGGAAACTCCAAAGTACAGAAGTGCTGGCATTGTGCATTCTTGGCAGTGGTGAAATGATCAAGCCAAGGTTCTCGCCATTTGCAGAAGAGTTCTTGTGCCACCTCCAGGTGTAGCTCCCATTCATGATCTGCCAGGCATCGAAGACTGAGCTTGTCAGCCCTGGCATTCAATGATCATGCCAGATGGTTCACTAGCACTAAAACTCCTTGGTGGGCCAGCCATTTCCAGAGGCACAAGGCCTGATGACACAGGGTCCATGACCCCACCCTGCCCGTTTGTTGCAGTACCACATATCGGTGGTGTTGTCCATGAGCACCTGTACCTGCCTCCCATTGATGGTCAGAAGGAAGGCTTTCAACACCAAGCAGATGACCCTCAGTTCTAGAAGGTTTATGTGGAGCTGGGACTCTGTTCTTCAGTGCTCCCAGATGCCCCCATTCCAGAAGCAATGCATTAGTCACCACTGTCAACTCTGGGCAAAGAAGGGAAAGGGGTCTGCCATTGATCCAATCTCAATCCAGTAACCATCATCCCAGATATTTTGCAGAATCCTCCTAAATCTGAATGTAGTGGGACAGGTCTCCTTGATGTTGGGTGCACTGGGAATTCAGATCCCACTGCAGATCCCACATATGCCACCTTGTGTGCTCGACCAGCAGGATACAGGAGGCCATCGGCTCCAGCAGCCTCAAAGTCAACCTCACTGAAACCAGGACTGAAGCTAAAAGATCGGGATCAAAGCCTGAATGTCCTGGACTCTCTCTCCCAGTGGAAATGCACAAAACCGAACCGTGTACAGAATGGCTCTAACTGCTTGGGGGAGCCCACTTTCAACAGTCAGTCATCAAGGTAGGGGAATGCTGGTACCCTGGACCTCTGAAGGTGTGCTGCCACCCCGCTATCACTCTCGAGAACACCTGAGGGGCACTGGTGAGACCAAAGGGGAGCACAGCAAACTAAAAATGCTCCTCTCCTACCACCAACCATAGGTAGCGCTGATGGGAAGGCAGGACGGGCATATGGAAATAGGTGTCCTGCAGGTTCAACACTACCTTCCAGTCTCCAGGGTCGAGGCAGACAAGACCTGGATTTCTCCTTCTGGAGGAAGGATTTGAGAAGGCACATGTCTAGAATAGGATGAACTTCTACATCTTTCTTGGGCACAAGAATGTAAATGGAATAACAACCACATCCTACTTCTGGCACAAGCACACTCTCGATAGCACCTATGAACAGGAGGGCTTGCACTTTCTGTCACAGAATGGAGAGATGGCCCTCCGTCAGTTGCTGAGGGGATGGTGGAAGGTGTGATGAAGAAGAGAGAAAGGGTAAAGCGTATGCCTTGCGAACAATCTGTAGGACCCACCTGTCAGACGTTATCTTTTGCCAGCCCAGGAAGAATCAGAGGATTTTGCCTCCCACTGGGTGGTTGAATCCCTGCAAGGGCACGCTAAAGAGGTTTGGCAGGTGGGGCCATGGGGGTGAGGGTGTGGTGGGCTGGGCGGCACGTTGATCTTGGCCGTAGGAACGGTTGGCACCACGGTCTCTCGCAAAACAGTTGGGTTCACTGGGGTGTTGGTCAGTTTGGCGGTAAGAGACGCCTCAGCCAAAGCCACGAAATGAGCAATGGAACTATTGCAGTTGGCGAGGAGGGGCGGAAAGGCCCGGAGACTGAATGGTAGCCTGCTCTACATAAAGCGCACAACAGTGAATCAGCTCTTCCTCGATCAGGCGAGTCCCATCAAAGGGCATGTCCATTAGGGGTGCTTGGACATCTTCTTAGAACCCATTCAGTAGCAGCCACGAATGGTGGCACATGGCAATGCTGGTGCCTATGGCCCACCCGAGGGAATCTGTGGTGTCCAAGCCACAATGAATCATGAACTTGGCAGCATTGAGACCATCTTGAATTGCATGAGAGAGCACAGATCAAAGATCTTTGGGCACACCAGGAGGACCCCTGCCACTGAATCCCAAAGGGCCTGTGAGTAGTGTCCCAATAAACAGCTGGCGCAAACAGATCAAAGGACCAAGCTGGTAGAAAAAAACCTGTTTGCCGAAAGTTTCCACACGCTTAGATTCCCTATTAGGAGGAGTGGTGGGAAATGTGTTG
Organism: Calotriton arnoldi; assembly: GCA_963921515.1. Lineage (NCBI taxonomy): Eukaryota > Metazoa > Chordata > Amphibia > Caudata > Salamandridae > Calotriton > Calotriton arnoldi. The sequence goes on along the minus strand of CAWUFW010007988.1, from coordinate 28,944 downwards.
GGATTAGAGAGGCTGGTGGAAGCCTGCACCACTAGGCTTTCTGGCGAGGGGTGCTGCGAAATAAAAGCTGGGTCATAAGGAGCAGGGTGATGGCGTCTGCTAATCTGCCTTTTAATTAGGGGGTCAGGACAAGGTTGGCCCAAGCCCCCAAAAATGTAGCCGAAAGTGCCTCGTTCAATGGAAAAAGTGTCTCAGAAGATGTTTGACCTGGTTGGAGGACTTCTGATAAGACAATGTTTTTAATCACCAAGGTTGGGAGCTTGAGGTTAAGTACTTCGGCCGCCCTAGGCATCACCATGGCCTAGGAAGCGGATTTCTCTGTGGCTGGCGCAGGGGGGAAAAAGTTCAGTCTCCAGGGAGATATCGAGGCCACTAGTCTCCAGTAAGTCCTTGAACCAACTGTCATCTTCTTAGGGCTGAGGGAACTCATTCCCCAGGCCATATGCATTAGCCTAATCAATCCCAAAAAGGGAATGCAGATAATGTTGTCGAGTCTGTGGTAATTCAAGTGGAGGAAGCGTCATCTCGAATGGATTCAGGCACAACATCAGTCAATGCTATGCTGAGCACGGCCTCAGCATAGTCTCCTACGCAGACGACACCCAGCTCATCCTCTCCCTTACCAAGGACCCCACCACCACCTGACTCAACTTCCAGGAAGGAATGCAGGACGTCGCAGCCTGGATGAGCAACAGCTGCCTAAAACTCAACTCAGAGAAGACAGAAGTCCTCGTCCTTGGAACCACCCCATCAGCATGGAACAACACCTGGTGGCCCACTGCCCTCGGCACCCCCTGACCCCTACGGACCACGCCCGGAACCTCGGCATCATACTCAACTCCTCCCTCTCCATGAACAGACAGGTCAACGCCGTCACCTCCAGCTGCTTCAACACCCTCCGCATCCTCCGCAAGACCTTCAAATGGATCCCCGCAGAGGCAAGGAAGACAGTCACCCACGCACTCATCACCAGCAGGTTGGATTACGGAAACGCCCTCTATGCCGGCATCAACAAGTCTCTACTCCGCAAGCTCCAGACGATATAGAACACCGCCGCTAGACTCGTCCTCGGTATCCCTCGACACAAACACATCAGCCGACACCTGCGCAACCTCCACTGGCTCCCAATCGAGAAAAGAGTCACCTTCAAGTTACTCTTCCACGCCTACAAATGCCTACACAACACCGGACCCCATTACCGCAACAACAGAATCACCCTCCACGTACCCAAAAGAAGCCTCTGTTCTGCCAACCTCCTCCTCGCCGAAACCCCGCGCATCCGCAGAGCCAGAACTGGGGGAAGATCCTTTTCCTACATTGCGGCCAAGACCTGGAACGAGCTCCCCACCGACATCAGACGCGCCCCTTCCCTGAACACCTTCAAGAAGGCTCTGAAGACCTGGCTCTTTGACTGATACGATACTGCTGACCCCCCCCCCCCAGCACCTTGAGACCCTCACGAGTGAGTAGTGCGCTTATAATTCCCCTGATTGATTGATTGATTGAAGGTCTAACCGGCTTCAGAGAGGACAATCGGGCCACTTCTTCAGGTGTGAAGTTGGCATTGGTGCTTATGTTCCCGAGGGCTGCCTTCAAGCATGAGCTGTGGTGCTGCAAGCAGAGTGGGAACAAGAGCCAAAGGCAAGATAGTTTTGGAGGGTCCAGTTGGCATTGAGGGACAACATGCCGGATGTATCCCTGGTGGAAGGCCTCTCAGCTCCTTGGGGCTTATAGGCTTGCAAGATGGAGTTGGTAGGGATCCAAAGAGCTGGAGCATAGATGTGAGGACCTCTTTAATCTGATGCGACATGGCTGAAGGCTCTGGAAACCCGGTTGTACCAGAGCCAGCTATGAGAACAGCTCTGAAGTCGGCTGGGTTCTGAAGTGAGATTGAACAGAGTGGCACCACCCCCAACGATTTCTCAGGTGCATGTAAGTGGCACATGGGAGCAGAATCCCGCTTCAAGTTCTTGTGTCTTTACGCTTACCTGAGGACTTTGAGCACGGCGACGACCAACCTCTGGAGCAGCCCAGTTGACTTCGGGACCGAGAACAAACCATGGACGGGGAGTGTGACTTGGAACAGAGTCTTCTTATGCTTGAGGACATAAAGCTTCGCCTCACATTCCCTGATGGCCATCTGGTTCATCGACGCACAGTTGACGCAGGTCTTGGAGTCATGGCTTGACCACAGGCACAACTGATGGGGATCTGTCACAGACATTTTTTGCAACAGTCTCTCCCCCTGCTCTCAAATGCCTATATCTCAATGCTAGATCTATTCCCAAGCACACAGTCTTGTACGTATCTGGAACAGTAACTGGCCATGCCAAGAAGTGAACACACCATGGAAACATCTTGAGGGAGATCAGCATTTTACAGCGCTTGTACTTTAGCAGGATCTGGTGGCATGCCCCCATCAGAAAAGATATGGCCAAAGAATTTTAGCTTTGCCTTATGGAACTCACACTTGTCTGCATTCAAAGTCAAACCTGCTTCGGCAAGTAAACTACACACTTGTGCAAGAGCTTTATCGTATTCTTTTTGTGTAGCTCCGAAAAGCAATATGTCATCACTGTAATTGAACGCATTCATGACAGGCTGTACGATTCGTCGAATGACATCTTGAAACAGTTCTGCAGTGGATGACACACCAAAGACAAGAGAAGACCTTTGCACCATTTGATTGTGTTATCATGACAGCAATGTGGATGTCACTATCATTCAATTGCCTTGTTAGCTTGACACATGTCAACGAACAGCTTCTTCACCGTCCTTTTTCGGCACTACTACTATAGGAGAAACCCATGGCGTTGTACCAGTGGAAAGCTCTGTAATATCATGCTTAAGTAACGATTCAAGTTCTTTCTCAACAGCCTCTTACAAATGAAAAGCAATTTGTCTATATCTTTGAGCAAGAGGAAGGACGTCCTCATTAATATGCAAGTTCACTTTCATAGTCTTAAGTTTTCTCAAACCATGAAATAATGAAGGGAACTGACTTACTATTTTGTGGTGCACATTCATGTTGTAATTCACAGAAATCAGTCCCATACCAGCAGCTGTGCTAAAACTGAGTAGACAGGTCTTGAAACACATGCATGGGTGGTTGTACATTCATTTTCTTGTGTTTCATTGTCGCTACACGTGAACCATGACTTTTTAAGGGCGTCAATGCAGCCCATGTATACACTTTGATTTTCAATGGCGTTAGTTGTGGTAATGGAGATAATTAATTGTATTTCTCTTCAGGCATAATGTTTATCGATGCACCACTGTCAATAATGAAAGGTATCGAACAACCATTTACTTTCAGTGTAATCTAAGGACAATGTTTTAATGTCTTTGGTGCTTTAGCATGTCGATCTTTCTTTGACTGACATATTTCTTCACAAGCGGCCAGCCCAACATGTGCATGCTTTTCTGAGGTAAGCATCGACATGGTACAATCATTTTCTTCCCTTTCACTTGATATTGCTAAAGAAGTACTGTTTGATGATGATATAGAGAATCGATTTGTCTTAACTGATGTCGCCGCTTGGCCCTGTGAGTGCGCGTCGAAAGTTGCTTTTGGAACGTTCTGGCGGCCATTTTATCTTCGTTCCATGACACACTTATTTTTTTCTTGGCTTTTGCACACTGTCACAAAATGATTTTTCTTCCCACAACCTTTACAAATCTGTCCGAGAGCGGGACTTTTACCTTCGTGTGGAAACGAAAATTCACATCTATAACACAACTTCTTTTTACAGGTAGACACCACTTTGTATCCTTCAGTCTTTTGTTTTGGCTTACTTTTCACATTTATGATGGATTCATTCTGGGCACCTCCAGCCTCCATGTCGGCAGCTTGTCTATCAGCATGCGTTTCAGCTCTGGCAGCCATTAACACTAGCTCCAGACTATGAGTGTTTCTCTCAGCATTCATCATCTGAATGAATCTGACAAGCATCAATCATTTACTCTCAGATGCATAGCTTCTTCATCATTGAATTCATTGAATGTACAATGTCTGATGAGTGTGTCGAGTCTTTCCACAAATTCATCAATGGTCTCACCAAATTTCTGGCATTCTTGGTTGAAGATGTATCGTTCATAATCAACATTTGGCATTGGATTAAACTTGAGATTCAGCACGTCTTTAATCTGATGATATATGACTTCTTCTTCGGTTCGCAGCATACTCTTTATGACTTCTTTTACACCATCATAAGCAAGATTCTTGAGATACTTGATAATTTCTTTGTTATCAGTCTCTTCAAGTGCATCAATGAAATCATCAAATGTCTCTATCCAAGAAGTCCATCTATCGCCAATATTTTGCTTTTTGGCGGTATCGAATGGTGGTGGTGATTCCAGGAAAGCGGCAGCGTTGTAACCATTTCTGGGAGTGGTTGGTATTGAGGGTGGATCTCTCTCCAGCTCCCTCTGCTGTTTATCTTGAACCTGTTTGTGTGAGCCATCTCTAAGGCCGTGAGATGTGCTGACCTCTATATCATCCTTAATGACATTTTTAAAAAAACAGCCTCAGTCTTTGCCTCCATTGGAAAACAACGTTTCACTTTTCAAAGATGTCGGCGACCGGTCTGATTGTTGCCCACTGCTATGTTCCTGTTCTGACCTCCTTCACAGCCCTTCAGTTGGCTTGGCAAGACTCACCAGTATTGTAAGCACACCCCCTGCACTTGGTCTGGGTTGCAGCGCCTGGCGCTGAGATCATACCGGCTCACTTTGCTCAGGTTCTGGTGAGTAAATACTGTTTTGTTCTTAGGCGTCTCTTTGAGCGCTCTTTGTCGTCACCACTTTCTAATTGTAATGTTATCTTGCACTTTGTGATTAGCTGATATTTAAAACCCTGGTTGTATCTCCCGTTAGCATTCACGCTCCGTATTACATCTGACTGTATATTGAATAGCAGAGCTTTACCTTTACATATGATTTAACCAGCAGGTTCTCAGTCATCGATTCTTTGTAATGCTTTCATAATTTTTAACTTCTTTACAGTGGCTGCAGTTGTGCTTTGGCTCCACATGCGTTAAGCCTTAGTTCCTCACTTTGACTGCAACACATGTGGCACACATGAGCAGTTTCCTTGGACCATGGCAAACTCTCTGGGAGAACACTGTAGATCTTAACTCCCCTAACTCGTCGCCAGTTGTAGCGTCCTCCCCAGGCTGGGTACCCACAAAGGACTATGGCACACATGGAGCTTAGTAATACTCATCTTTATTCTTCTGCAAGTAACTGTGAACCCAACATTCTAAACCAGCCTTCAGTGCATTCCACTCTGACATTTATGTCACAGTTCTACGGAGTCCACCTGGAGCTAAAAGGGTTCCATCATTTCTAAATTGCAAGACACTACAAATCAAACCAGTTGCTATTTTTATTTTCAAGTGTATTTTTTCAATGGAATTTTGACCAGAAGACAGATAGTGATTTCATTATATGCCTCCAAGATGACGTCAAACTCTTTGTATTGAGGAATGCAAAAAGCAGCGCATTGTTCCCTCAAATTATTCATTAATAGCAATCACTTGTTTTCATTACTTTTCTATTATTGGTCAACATGATGTCCTGAATGTAGATGGAAATAGTTATATGCTTATATTTGCTTTGACATCGAATATCAATGGCTCATGGCCGCTCTCCAAGCTCTCCACAACCCTCAGGCCAAGAACAGAATTCCAAGAGTCAATGTTTATCAAAAAGTAGTCAATCAAACTCGATCTTCTGCCACACCTAAAAGTTGGAGCAGCTGGACTATCAGAGTTAGTACGAGTATTGAGAAAGCATAGTTGTCAATTCACTAATAAATTTACAAAAACATTCCCTCTCCTTGTGTTATTGGTTATAATGTCCTTTGTCAGATGAGGTGCTGGAATGCCCCAATTGTTTCTTGTTCCAAGGTAGTCTCTTCCCAAATCCCTACAGTATCAATTTGCGTATAATATGTTTGCTGGTTCATTTGGAACAGGTATTTGTTCCGCTTTACAATCTAACTTTATGGAGACCCACATTGCTTGACCCACCTTTGGCCACCCTTTGATGGGTTTACTTGCTCCTATTTTGAATTCAAGGAAATTATCAAGCACAAACTCAGCTCCTTGACATTAGGTCGCCACATCTCCTAGAAGCAACATATATCTTGCAATTTAACAAATGAACACCAATATGGATCATCATATTTGGAGTAGAGACCAGCAATGTTCCACGTAAGCATGGAAATTTGTTAGATAAAAGTTCTCCTGCTTGCCTGCTGCTCTTGCAATTAGTGGGATTAGGAGACGGGGTATGTGAAGCATTAAAATTATGACATCCAGATCAGTTGATCTTCAGTTCCAGCCTAAGGGTTATCTACCTCTGTTTCCCCGAAAGCAATGCTGTTCCCACCCAAAGGGTATATCTCCCCTACTCTGGTGACTCACTCTCTTGTTACAGTCATATTCCCGGGCTCATCCGTTAGCCATCCACTCTGTAGAACTTTTCAAGGCGAGAATTTGTATTTTTGTATCAAGTTTTATCTCTAATCATTTTTTCCTGGTGACATTTTTGACCAATGTTTTTTTTTTAGAATCTAAAATTTGTGGGATCTATCAATGCCCTTGATGTGAAGCTGGTCCACATTAACCCTGGGCAAAGCACTACGCTACGCTCGCGTAGTTTGCGAAGTTTGCGCTACTTCGCACAACGCGAATTGCACGTAGCACAGTGCAAACACGCGTAGCGTAGTGCAGCGGTCATTTTTTGCTTGCTCGCGGTCCTCAACGTCAAGTTGGCGACCGCGAGCAAGCAAAATGACATCCCGGCGAGACTTTTTCCTCGTTCGCGATCAGCAACATCAAGTTGCCGATCGCGAGCGTGGAAAATAAACCTCCCGGTGAGATTCTCAACGCGGGGAGGTCAGGTTTCTCATTGCGAGTGGTCGCGTATGCTCGCGACCGCTCGCGATGAGAAACTACCAGTCCGCGTTGAGAAAGCTGCCGCTCGAGTAAAAATCTACTCGAGCGGCAGTAAAAGACAGCTCGCACTGTGCAAGATGCCGTTTTCAATGATTGCACAGTGCGGACAAGCATCCGGCACTGTGCAATCATTGCGAACAGTGCACTACGCAGTTCGCGTAGTGCTACGCGTAGCTCGCGTAGTGCGAACTGCACTTTGCGTAGCTTTGCATAGCGCTACTTCGCGAACTACGCCCAGGCTTAGTCCACATGCTCCAACATGAGCTTAGTTATAGTAGCGGAGCGAAACTCTGCCTTAGTTCTTTGTTCAAAAAACTGGTTACAAGGTTCAGTTCTGTAACACGTTTTTGAATTAGCATATTTTTAGTCATGTGAGGTGATCCATCTTGGTAAAGGTATTGCATAGAAAAGGTTTACTAACCATGCTCTGTTGAGTGGTATATTCTTCATTGTATCTATTGCTGTAGCCGTTGTTACTAGTAGATCCAACATTTCTGATTTCCTCACAATTGGCTCCTTTTGCACAACTGTAACCCTTCCAGATGGGTATACGGTGCTGTAGGGTTTAAAGTAGCACTGATAAAAAGGGCATCTGATGGGTTTTTAGGGAGTGTACTGTGAATCACATTTCCAGATAGTTCCTCTTGGTCAATTACTTGCTCAACTATAAATATTGGCGCTTGCTCAGCTATATTTGTTGTCACCTGACCGTCTTTATTACTATCCACCACTGGTTATGAAGTTGACTTAAGTTTTCTTAGATTCCTTTGGACCATTCTACATGCTCTCATTTTCCTTGTTCTGATTTCAATTCATTCCAAGGGCTAAGGTCAGTTTGTGCAGGGCCGGACTGGGAATGCAAACCGGCCTTGGCAATTAAGTTGGACCGGCCGCAGGTGGTGGGGGGAGGGGGGGCCTGCTGGTGGGAAGCACTGCAGCTGCTGCTTTTGGTACAGGGGGCTGATATTGCAGTACTGCTGCAAAATCGGCCCCCTGTACCAAAATCAGCCCCCATTGTTCCAAAACCGGCCCCCACCCTTCCGGCCCACCGGGGAGATGCCCGGTGCCCACTACGGCCAGTCTGGCCCTGAGTTTGTGTACCACTTCTAGTGGCGTTTTGTTCTCTTGGTAAAAACAGGAGGTAAGACAAATGGGAAGCCTGGTTATCCAATTTGGGTTCTTTAAAACGTTTCCTCAGGCATTATACTGGATGACCCGCAGGACCAAACTTTTCACTGTTTCGGTTTCATCCTCGACCAACTCGTGCCACTTCCTGGGCACTACTGATTAGACTAGTTGGACGCACAGTAATTTAATTTATCGTAGTGTCTCCACTGTGCTCCGGCACACTGGCCTCATCTTTACTATTAGCCAAGAGGGCTGTGTATTGATCCTTATAGAAAACACTAATGATTTGTCTCCCTGCCTCTTTGATAGCTGCACTTGTCAATTGTGTTTCACAACCATTGATCTCTATAGCAATTTTTACAGATGAGCCCATGAACACTCTTGTCTTACAGTTAGATTGATCTTGTCTGAGCAGGTCAAATTGAGACGAGGCATTAGTCTTAGGCTTTTGCTTGGTTAGAACTTCCAAGATTAATGTCAACAGATCAGAAAAGTGGTCAGTGCCCAATACTGAATTCTCTAGTAAGGATAGTACAGAGCCCAGATTCTTCTCAAGGGCTTGGAGAGATTCTGAAATTACGATCTTGGTCCAATGACCTGGACAGATGATAAAGTTGTGAACCACCTATCGGAAAGTCAGACTCTTCGGTTAGGGAGTGCACTAAAACTTTATTCATTAAGCCATTTCCACGCAAAGAGATATCAATTTTACAAGTTTCAAGTGTTACACTCAAGTTTTTATTTGGCTTATGGCACTGTAGCCCATTGGTCAGAATATTAGGAAATGGCATTGGGACATCTGGGAGGGTAAGATCATTTAGCAAGGAGGTGTTTGCTAAGGGTGTGGAACTAGGAACACAACCCAGCATTATTTGATCGAACTACATACTGCCCACATAAGAGGACAAGTACAGAGCGGGTGCACTATTACTATCTACATTATCAGCCACCATTTTGACTCCAATGCATCACTCTCCCAATTACAACTGATATAAATGTTCATCACACCTTAAAGCCATAGTAGATAGGGTATGTTAGAAGAATTGGCTGCTAAGATTACCTTATCATTCATTACTTCAATCTCTTGGATACCAGTATTGGTGTTTGTAGTTGCATCTGTAATTACACTGGTAAACTCAGGTAGAGAGAAGTGGGTGATCAACGTAGAACCCCATCTATGATTTAGAACTGTGCACTCTGCAAGATACATTACATGATGGTTGCACCACTATTCCTCAGCCACCCCTTTTCGGTCTCTTGTTTGCGCTTAGCTCACCTTTTACCTTCGGAAGAGTATTAAGCAATGCATTAATAATTTGCAATGATCTCTGAGGGATCAGGATGTTAACGCAAACTTTATGGATAATAATTCTTCTTCAGAGTTGTGTTCAGTAGCAGGTGGAATTGCAATAGCCGGTATATATGCAGGCCGTGCACGGCTATACAGAGCAGTGCATGGTCGATTCCTATCGCTGTAATGTACCTCTTCAGTGCCTTTAATACCTGTTTATGCCCTGGCTACAACCTTCTTCGCCCCTTTGCCTTGCACCTTTGGCTTTGAGTTTTGTGTGACAGTCCAATGCCTTCCAGATAATACTCAAAAAAGCTTGCAATGCTCAAATATATTAGTTCGAAATTAGATCTAGCAAGTGGAGCAGACTGGACTTAGCAGATTGTTCTTTGTTTTATACTTGGCACTCCCTTGTGTCTGGGCAAGGCTATACCTCTCTGAAGAGCTCATAACAAGAGCGAAACACGTGTCAGGGGTTGCTTTTATTCATTCCAGGTTGACTTGAATGGTATTTTCCTAATCCAAGGCTGTAGTATTGTGCTTGGAGTGGTAAAAGGCTTTTGCCATTTTTCAACTGGGCATGCATGGCTCTAGCTAATCCTATGCTTAAGGACTTATGTGTAAAAATGGCAATAGACTTTTTCACTTTCTATCTCGGCGTGGATGGCACTGTGCTAATCCTATGCCTAAAAACTTTGCTTGAAAAACAGACACTTGAGGTGAGCAGATTCAGAGTGTCGCTGTTGTTTTAGGGTGCTCCTTATTGGAATTGCTCTCCACCTAAACTTGGGAAATACCTAGAGTTCCTTGCTTCCTTTCTTTGCATAATTTATGTGGCACTCTAAGTCTGAAAGGGTATTCTATGTATATATGCAAGTAATTAAGCACACGTAGACATTGCAGCCAGGGAAAGAGGCATCAAGACCTTGAACTGTTCCAGTCCTTCGTCACTGGTTGTGATTGTGTGCCTCTCCAATGAGATCGTTTTTAGATGTATTTAAACATGCGCAATGTTTAAGTGTCAGTTGATATGCACTGAAGAAGGCTAGACGCCGAAATGCATTTGCTTTATTAAATCAACTTGAATACGTCCCGTGAGTGCTCCGCATTTGTAGCTTGAATTTTTCCTGTGACTTCACCCTCACGTTAAGCGGACCATAGCACCCGCCACGAGTGCAGCTGTTTAAGGGTGAGACCTGGAGCTTGAAAAAAAAAATATATATATATATATATATATATATATATATATATATATATATATATATATATATATATATATATATATATATATATATATATATATATATATATATATATATATATATATATATATATATATATATATTATCTTGAGGATACTGGTCATATCCTAACGACTGAACAGACGCTAGAGACAGCCTCATGGAGATGGTGAGCACATGCCTTCATGCTGATGCGACCCTCATATGGAGAGGGCCTGGGTGCCCCGTTTGCCACGTTTCATATTCAGCGATTTTTACTGCCCAATAGGAGAAGCTGGGTACTTCATAATACATCAATGTAAATGAATGTCATGCTAGCTTAGGAACTATGGCTAACTCCACAGACTAGGTAATGTGTTTTGTGAATACAATCAGAAACGTAGAGGAGAGGCGCAGATCATTGAAATAACAGCACTGTACGAAAAGATCAAAAGGAGCACTCCTCTGTTTGAAAACTCAGAAAAGATCTTCACAAGATGTGTGTGTGCCTCAGAACTCTGAATAAGAGATCAACCCAGCGCAAACTTCAAAGTGGGATAGCAACAAGTACTACAAGTACCAGCATGCCTTTCAGGGTATAAAAGGCATGAGTACGAACATCATAATTGAACACAGACTGAGCTGCCGTGAGCAAGACGGTAATGGTTGAAACGCTTTAGTGGCGTTTGGTGTATTGCTGATTTGTATTAAATCAATTTGGCAAGTGGAGCCCTCGGGATTGCAGCGGCACAATTCATTGTCTGAATTATCTTGAGGATACTGGTCATATCCTAACGACTACACCGGCAACTGAAGTGCGTCACACCAGCAACTATAGCACGTCGCTTGTGACTGCTTTGTGTTTGAATATATATATATATATTCAAACACAAAACAGGCACAAGCAACGAGCTCTAGTTGCTGATGCAGTTGTTAGCACTTGCCATATCGATATATGAAGAAGGTTACAGTGATGTTATAATTAGGTATGGAAAAACACTTTAACCTACATTTAAAAAATCTCAGAAAATTATTTGAAAAAACAAAGGTTAAAGTGACATTATAGTTCATTGACAAAGTCACACACAGTGTATCGTTTTAAAACCCTAAAATTTGCCAGTTGTACTTGAGTGAGCTGATTATAACTTGCGCCCCCGTCATGCATTGCTTATAACCGTACATATTACATCACTCATGACATGCTAAATCACATCACTGATGACATCATACTGGAAGGTATTCACCAACCTACACCTTTAAATCTGATTTTCTAACACCTTTGTATTGCTAATGGGCGTAACGTTTTACAGGGCACGAAGCATATATGTAAAATCACCCACATTTCGTAGATATCATACTCTTTTATTTTAGTGTTATTCAGATGTGGAAGAACCGTAATGTCTCTATAGACATTAATGTGATCAGCAATTTATGTAGGAACAAACCCACAAGTGTAAGCTACCTTTGTGAATAGGCCAGATAATATCTCTGTAGACATTAATGCAGTCAACAGTTTATGAAAACTTGAATACTGTTCAAAAGAGTGTTTGGTCATTATTTTCCTTAATGTGATGTGCCTGTTAAATACCTCATCTCACATAGAATTTCAAGTCAACAGCTTTACACTGACTCACTAGCCAAGATAAAGAATGCACAACTGAGTTGCACAATCCCTGTAATTTGTAAAAATACATTTGACATATTCCTGAAATGAGCAGAATAGCGTACACTATTAGAACAACCCTCACATTAATAGTGCAACTTGAACTGTTTGTAAGTGCAAGTGCATCACCCAAGCATTATACATTCTTCAACAATGTATAATGTGTCATAATTTTCCCAGAACATTTGGAAATATCTGCGCCTTATAAATCTCCAGTTTATATAGAAATTGTCAATGGCACTACTTGGCACCTCTTTACCGTCAGCATGTGCACAGAAATCCACAGGTGAATAATGTAATGCAAGAGTAAGCTTCAGTTTTTCTCACATATTTTGGCAACAGGACATGGATTTAAACCTCAACCTATTGGTAACGTACATCTGCAACTCACACTAGTTGAGCTCAGTCTCTACCTTGTTTAAATGAAGTACTGTTTCCATTTAAAGTTTTACTGGTGGTTAAATTGTACACGATTTAACTTTTACCACAGTGAATCAGTCTTTTCTCAACTACTACACTATTTCTTATATGCACACATGAACAGAGTCAATGTTTGCGCTATATGTTTGTGGGCCCTTTACTACCTACTTTGTTTCCTTAAGTGATCTAGCGGTTTATAGAGGAATTTGAGGAGCAGTAGCTTGGATGATGTAAACAATGATGTCATTTGAGATGTCATCAGTGACTTCGCCAATTATGTCATTTAACATGTCGTGAGTGATGTAATATGTGAAATCATAAGCAGTGAATGGTGGAGACGCAAATTATAGTTCGCTCAGTGAAGTATAACTTTAGAATTTCAGGTTTATTTTGTTTTGTAAACATTACCTTGCGTGTGACTTTGTAAATATACCACTTTAATCTTTGTTTTTTTCATAAAAAAACAAAAAAACACATATATATATATATTCACTGAAAAACCATAGGTTTTAGGGACAGTTTTAGTTACTTGGACATTGCACTCGTACAAAACCCGTGAAATTCCCCCGTTATAGTTAGTTCAGCTAACTATAACTCGCGCCCGCAATGCACTGCTGATGACGTCACATATTACATCACTCATGACATGGTCAGTGACATCACTGATGACATCACTGATGACATCTCAAATGACATCACTCATGACATCATCCAGTGACTGTGTGTTTCTGTAAAGTTTAAATATTTTTAATATATATAGGAAAAGACGTATTGAAGAATGAGTGGGTGTGTAAGTGTCTGTATGGATGATTTAGTAGGTGCGTGACTGACTCTATAAGTGAGTGATTTAACGTATCTTACTGAATGCATGGGTTAGTGACTAAACTGGGTGAATGTCTGTATCCGTCTGTCTGTTGCTGTGTAAGTGGCTGCATGTGTTTGTGAATAGCTAAATGAGTGTCTATATGAGTTATTGAATGCTTGTCTGAGTATCTGTATGGGTGCCTGAGTGTTTGTGTGGGAGGGGTGTGTGCAACTCTGTGCATAGATGTGTGAGTGGGTGATTCACTGGGTGGATGGTTTCAAGAGTGCATCTGTGATAGACTGTATGGGTGGGTAAGTGTGTGTAAGAGTGTGTTAGTGAGTGAATGTATGTCCCAGTGGTACATGTGTGAGTAACTACATATGTGAAAGGCAGTATATATGTGTGTTGGAGTATATAAATAGCTATAAGCAAGAGTGAGTGATTGTGATAGTGGCTGTATGGATGAGTGTGTGCTTGTATCTGTGATTGTATAAGAGCGTAACAATGTGCTACTATTTGTATGAGTAAGTGAGCTGGTGTGTGTATAACTGTATAGGTGAGTAAATGGCAGTGTGTTTAATTATTTGCATGACTGACTAGGTGTGTGAGTATCTCTATGGATGAGTGGCGTTGTTTGAGTGTCTATATAGGAGTAAGAGTGCATATGATAGTCCTGTACTGAGTGACCGTAAGTATGAGTGACTGTACGGGTGAGTGAGTGGATGTGTGTGTGTAGACCTAAGAATCAGTGAGTGGGTATGTAGTTATTGGTGTTGGAGTGTCTATGGTTTTGCGAATGGCAGTCTGTAATTTAGAGTGGGTGTATCAAAGGTTATATTAGGGTGTGAGGAGGTGCATCAGATTATCACGTGGATGATGTCATCAGTGATGTCATTTGAGATGTCATCAGTGATGTCATCAGTGATGTCACTGACCATGTCATGAGTGATGTAATATGTGACGTCATCAGCAGTGCATTGCGGGGCGCGAGTTATAGTTAGCTGAACTAACTATAACGGGGGAATTTCACGGGTTTTGTACGAGTGCAATGTCCAAGTAACTAAACTGTCCCTAAAACCTATGGTTTTTTCAGTGAATTTCAAAGGTTTTTTAAATGCTAATTTGTAACTATAACGTGTCTGAAACCTATGGTTTTTTCAGTGAATTTCAAAGGTTTTTTAAATGCTAATTTGTAACTATAACGTGTCTGAAACCTATGGTTTTTTCAGTGAATTTCAAAGGTTTTTTAAATGCTAATTTCTAACTATAACGTGCCTGAAACCTACGGTTTTTTCAGTGAATTTCAAAGGTTTTGTAAATGACAATTTTTAAATGTATTAATTGTTATATTAATTTTTTTCATACTGATTTACTACATTTTTAGAAACAATTTTTTTTACATATTTTATTTTTTAAATTACATTGTAATTACATTATACATTACATTACAAAAATACTTTCTCAGAATGAATTACTTTAGTTTAAATACTTTGCACATAGGCAATAGACTTTTAAGTACAGTAGTTACAGTTGTTGCAATGGGCAACACATTTTCAAACACAATGCAACATTCAGCTCAATGTGAATTTCTAGTTAAATGCAATTAGTTACTTTATGGATTACTTTTGTAACCACAGGACTGGATCCTAGATTCAGTCCTGGTACATCTCCTGTAAACAGTTGAGTAAAAGCGTTTTGGTTACAGTCGTGATTTTTAAGGAATATTATTGTATTTTAAAAGTTGACACTTAGAAACTTTTTCTCATAGAATCACCAATGTTATCCTATGGAAGGAAATTCACTTAGCAGGTAAAAACTGTTATCGTTACTTTTTCTTACTCAGTGTTGGATCCTGGATCCAGCACTGGTGCATCTCCTGTAAACAGTTGAAAAAATGCGTTTAAGTCATACAGGCGATTTTTAAGGAATATTTGTAGTTTGTGAAAATCAACACTTTGAAACTTTTTTGCTGAAACTCCACACTTAGAAGAATTTCCAAGTGAAACCAGTCAATCTTAGCCTATGAAGGAAATTCAAGTTACCGGTAAGTACGGTTAAAATTACTTTTGAGGATCAGTACTGGGCTGAAAGATGCAGCACTGAGGTCTCTCCTGATAACAGGTGAGTAAATCGGAATTCGTATTTTCGGCTGATTTTAGAGGAATATTTTAAAGTTCCAAAACTCCACACTTAGAAGAATTTCCAAGTGAAACCAGTCAATGTTAGCCTATGAAGGAAATTCAAGTTACCGGTAAGTACGGTTAAAATTACTTTTCAGGACCAGTACTGGGCTGAAAGATGCAGCACTGAGGTCTCTCCTGATAACAGGTGAGTAAATCGGAATTCGTATTTCGGCTGATTTTAGAGGAATATTTGTATGTTTCAAAAATCAACACTTAGAAACTTTTTCAGCAAAAAGCAGGCAATGATATCCTATGGAAGGAAATTCAAGTTACTGGTAAGTACGGTTAAAATTACTTTTGAGGATCAGTACTGGGCTGAAAGATGCAGCACTGAGGTCTCTCCTGATAACAGGTGAGTAAATCAGAATTCGTATTTCGGCTGATTTTAGAGGAATATTTTAAAGTTCCAAAACTCCACACTTAGAAGAATTTCCAAGTGAAACCAGTCAATGTTAGCCTATGAAGGAAATTCAAGTTACCGGTAAGTACGGTTAAAATTACTTTTCAGGACCAGTACTGGGCTGAAAGATGCAGCACTGAGGTCTCTCCTGATAACAGGTGAGTAAATCGGAATTCGTATTTCGGCTGATTTTAGAGGAATATTTTAAAGTTTCAAAACTCCACACTTAGAAGAATTTCCAAGTGAAACCAGTCAATGTTAGCCTATGGAAGGAAATTCAAGTTACTGGTAAGTACGTTTAAAATTACTTTTCAGGACCAGTACTGGGCTGAAAGATACAGCACTGAGGTCTCTCCTTATAACAGGTGAGTAAATCGGAATTCGTATTTCGGCTGATTTTAGAGGAATATTTTAAAGTTCCAAAACTCCACACTTAGAAGAATTTCCAAGTGAAACCAGTCAATGTTAGCCTATGAAGGAAATTCAAGTTACCGGTAAGTACGGCTAAAATTACTTTTCAGGACCAGTACTGGGCTGAAAGATGCAGCACTGAGGTCTCTCCTGATAACAGGTGAGTAAATCGGAATTCGTATTTCGGCTGATTTTAGAGCCCCCCACACTGGTTTTATTTTTAATTTTAAAAAGCCCCGGGGAGGTGGTGGTCCTCGGGGCTGCGGGAGGGCTCAGAGCCCTCCCGCACGATTTTTAAACAAAGCCCCGGGGGATGGCGGTCCTCGGGGCTTGGGGGCCCTTTGAGGCCCCCACACATTAAATTATCCCCCCCACCATGCCCCCGGGACTTGGGCCACCCGGGGCCAATTAACAGGAAGATCGTGGCTTTCAGCTCCAGAAGGTTGATAATGAACTGGTCCTCCGCTGGAGAGCAGATGCCTCTAATCTCCGCCTCTTTCAGATGGCCTCCCCAACACAGAAGCGATGCATCAGTCAACACTGCAAGATATGGGTAGGGAAAGTAGATGGGTCTGCTGCCTACCCAATTAAGGTTCCGCAGCCATCACTCACGATCTTTTGCTTTCTCCTCCAAAATCTAGACAAAATCAGAAAGTTTCCCTTGGTTCTGAGCCTACGGGGACTTCAGATCCCTCATATCCCATTTGGTGTGCTTGACCAGCAAGATGAAGGAGGTTATCAGCCCCACCAGGCTCAGAGTCATCCTCGCTGTGGTACAGCACAGAGGTTAAACACTGTGATCAAAGCCCAGGTGTCCTTGACTCTCCTCTCCGAGGCTAGGCACTAAACTACACCTTGCTCAGAATGGCTCCGATGAAGGAGAGCTTAATCGCGGGAGTAAGGTGTGACTGGTACACCTAAGTTGTCAGGAGATTCACTGTGGTCTAGAGGAGGTTGATGTCTGGCTGGGGCAAACCCCTCTTCAAGAACCAGTCGTCGAGGTAGAGGAAGACCTTGAAGGAAGTAGTGGATATAACAACCACAACCAACTTGTGTCACCAATACCCTCTTTATGGCTCCTTTAATCAAAATACCCTGCACTTCCTGCTGCAAGAGCGACAGGCGGTTCACCGTCATCCTAGCTGTGGCCCTGCTATCTTTCTTTTTTTGGGGGGGGATTTACCAGCCTTAACCCATTGACAGATTATTTTATTTGTAGGTCTACATGATATGAACCATACACACCGGGGTAGCGTAGCGCTTAACAATGACTATAAATACATACAATAGTTTTTTCATCTTTTTTATAAAATCAATTTGACTGTATCAACATTCTCCATGTCTGGAATTGGATTGATTTCATATAAGTATTAGATTGATTTGAGATATATCAACCTTATTGCTATAATGTTTGAGTGTTCTGGTAATTTGATTGGAAAAACAGTTGATTGATGGAAAATGTTGATGAAGTCCAATGAACATTGTATGATCAGTACTAATGGAGAATGTTGATACAGTCAAATGAACCCTATAATAATGTTAGCTTCAATGAACTTTGTATGAATATTACTGATGGAGAATGTAGATATACTTTTTTTTAAATTTATTTTTTTATTGAACTTTTCATCAATGTCATACATTCAATATATCAGCAATTGCAGTCAGTATACAGCCTCATCATGAATAGTAATGAAGTATCATGAAACAGATGATATCCGTTGCAATAAAAGCCATGGACAGCATTAAGGGGGACAAATATACATTACAGAGAACAATGAGGAGATGAGTAGTAAGGCGAAGGCACCATTCACATATTCACCATGACGAACGCCAGTGTGGGTGGGTTGCTAGAGGGGTCCACCATAGGACACCAGGGCAAGCAGGATAGAGGGCGTAGAAAAGGAAGCAATGCAAGAGAGGGCTGTATTGAGTATAAATTTGAGTACGGCCAGGGATAGTCTGTGTAGGTCTCATGGTCCATCGGTAGTGTCAATGGGATACTCCAGTAGGTATGTCTGCAGTGGGCCCCAAATGTCACGTGGACGTGAGGAGTGGGGGAGTAATTCAGCGTAAGTGCAGAGTTGGCCTTGCCAGAGGATCATGTCTCCCAGCCACTCCTTAAACTTGGGTGCCCGGCCCCGGCCCCACCTACAGGCCACCTGCCGCTTAGCCAGCACAAGGCAGAAGGACACAAATTTCCGATGTTTGACGGGGATGTGTTCCGTGTATCCCAGTAGGGTAATGAGTGGTGATCGGGAGATGGGCGCGGAAGTCATAAAGTCCAGGGCTGTAAGGACTTGTCGCCAATAGGTAAGCACCTCTGGACAGCCCCACGAAAGGTGTAGGAAGTCAGCTTGTTCCGCCCTACACCTGTCACATCTACTTGTGTCCCGCAACCCAAACCTGTGAAGTCTAACCGGAGTGTAATAGCTGCAGTGTAAAAATCTATAGTGGATTATACGGAGCCTGCTATTGGAAGAGACCTGTTCTGTCTGTTTGCAGCAGAATGCCCATTGCTCGTCAGTGAGTTCATGACCAAGTTCCGCTTCCCATTTAGCTCGAGCTGTGCATGGAGGATAGGCAGTATCAGGTATATAAAGTATGATAGAGTATGGACACTAAGTGTGAGGCAGAGGATGCGCGCAAGAGCTTGTGCAATGAGGCTGTTGTCGCAGGTTCAGAGGGAAATGTGGGATGACACGCTTGAATGCCATGCCGAAGGCGAGCATATAAAAATGTTTCCATAGTGGACGGTGGGGGGTCGTGACACAGTTGTTGGAGGGTACAAAATTTGCCATTTATATATAAGTCTCCCCAGCATCGGAGATTGCGTTCACAAGCGGCTTTATTAAATATTCCTTCTTGTAGTAACGACACCTCTGGATGGTAGGTGAGAGGTAGGAGGGGGGAGTATAAGTGGGGCTCAGGAGTGCGGTCCGAAATGCGGGACCATGCTTTGATCGTACATTCTACAGAAGTGGGGTGCCATCCATGGGGTTCGATTTTGGAGAGGAGGACTCCGTCTAGTGGGATTGGATCCGCCAGCCAGTGTTCGGTAGCGACATGTGGAGTATAACGGGGCGCATTAAACCAGAAATGAGTAAAGTGTGCCTGAGCACGTATGTAATATAGTTCAAAGTTAGGCACATCATAGTCTCCATGGGCATATGGCCGCGTGAGTGTGTCCCACGGAATACGTGGCTGTTTACCACCCCACAATGTTCGAATCAGTTCAGATCGGAGGGAGGTGAAAAAATGTCGGCCAGGGTCGTACGGAATATTAAGGAATAAATACAAGAATTTGGGAAGAATGACCATTTTTATGAGGGATATGCGACCAGCCATAGTTAAAGGGAGTGTTATCCACCGATTGATGCAATTTTTGACATGTTCTACCGCACACCCATAATTGAGTCTCATTAGCTCCTCTCAGTCCGTCGTGATGCGAATCCCCAGGTATCTAACATCGTCATCAGACCAGACAATGGGATAATCCGATTCGAAAGGAGTGGCAGCACTGGTTAGTGGAAATATTTGTGATTTGGACCAGTTTATGTGAATGCCGGACTGACCGCCAAATTTAACAAATTCGCGCAGCAGTGGGTTTAGATTGTGACGAGGGTTCTTAATATAGAGGGTAACATCGTCCGCATAAAGGGAGATGAGTACTGGGCGGAGGAGGCAGCGTAGGCCTACGTGATTGTAGTGCTGTCTAATCTTGGCTGCCAGTGGTTCCATCACTAAGGCAAATAGGATGGGGGAGAGTGGACATCCCTGAAGGGTACCTCGAGATAGAGAGATGGAGGGTGAGATGAGCCCGTTTATCATCACTTTCGCCGTGGGCGAGGCGTACAAAAGTTGGACCCACGATAAAAAGCCTATAGGGAGACCCATGCATTGCAAGACTGTGAAGAGATAGTCCCATTCCACCGAATCAAAGGCCTTAGAGGCGTCTAGAAACACTGCCACCAGTGCCAATTTGGGATCCACCGCCTGTGAGATGGAGAACAGTGTCCGAAGGTTTTGTGATGTTGCCCGCCCGAGAATGAAACCGGCCTGATCGGGGAGGACCAACTTGTCCATCAGAAGGCTAAGTCGATTCGCCAGCAATTTAGCGAGTATTTTTGCATCTGTGTTTATGAGAGAGAGGGGCCTGTAGGACTCGCATCGGTCTGCGAACTTACCAGGCTTTAATAATGATATGATTAGTGCCTCTCTCATCGAGGCGGGCAGGATTTGCTTCTCCTGAGCTTCAAGAAAGACCTCTTTTAAGACTGGGAGTAGTTGGTCAATGTAAGTCTTGTAAAAATCGATGGGGAGTCCATCGGACCCTGGCGCCTTTCCAGATTTCATCTGCATGATTGCTTCCCTTAATTTGTCGTCTTCGAATGGCGCTGCTAAGAATTCACGCTGTGAGTCTCCCAGCCACCCAAGAGCTATGTCCTCGAAGTATGGAGCAAAGTTGGGGAGAGAGGTGCGTTGGGAGCTATACAATTCTGTGTAATATTCGGTAAATGTGTTTAGTATGTCAAGGCTATCTCTATGTCGAGCCCCTGCATTATCAATCACGTCTAGCACATAATTGGAGAAACAACGTTGTTTAATAGTGTTCGCCAAAGCGCGTCCGGGTCTCTCACCCTCCCCATAACGACGGGCAACATAATATTTGCCTCTGAACCTCGCCTCTCGGTCTGCAGTGAAAGCATAGTCTGTGAGTTTTCCGCGCAGCAGGGCACGGCGGGCGCCAGAATCGGTAGTCCACATGTCAGCTTCTAGCTTTTTTATCTCAGTCTCTAAGCATTGTAGAGTTCGTCGTATATCTCGGAGCACCCCAAACCTTTTGGACATACCTATGCCTCGGACAGTGACCTTGAAGGCCTCCCACAATGTACTCATCTGGTCAACAGAGCCTTTGTTCCTAGCAAAAAAGTCCGTAATCTCCTCCCCCAGTTCGGCTTGGAAGACAGTATCTAACAGTGTTTCAGGCACTAGTCTCCAGCAGCGTGGGGTGGTGCTGGAATTGGGGAGTATTATTTCTAGAGAGACCGGCGCATGATCAGAGTATGTGCGGGCCAAATGTTCGACGGAATGAATCCACGGGGTCACTCCACGGGAACAGATCCAATAGTCTAGTCGAGACCATGCGGCATGTCCTGCGGTATAAAAAGTGCCTTCCTTGTTAGTTGGATGGGCATACCGCCATGCATCCACCAGGCCATGCTCCGCGATTATCCCATATATGGCCTCGCGAGTGTTAGTATAGTGATGAGGAAGGGGGTTAGAACGGTCAAGTGTAGGGTTTAGAGCCGTGTTGAAATCACCTCCCCATATAACATGCGTAGAGCCTATTTTGAGTATGTGCCCCCAGAGCGAGGTAAAATAGTCTGGATCGTCCAGGTTCGGGCCATAGCTGCAAACAAAGGTGATCGACTGTGTGCCCAATGTACCCCAGAGCAGGCAGCTGCGGCCAGTAGTGTCACTGTATGTGCCGCCTAGTACAAATGGCGTATTTCTCTTAATTAGTATGAATGAAATGAAATGAAATTTGTACTTGTAAAGCGCACCCATACCCCCAAAGGGGTGTCCAGGCGCTGTACGCATACCGCTGTGGAACCCTTCCTGGCTTTTCCCTGTGAAATGTCCACTCCTGGGCACCCCCAGGGTGAAGCCAGGCATCCCAGCGCTGTTGGGGCCGTTGTGGAGATTAAGCAAGCTATTGCCCAGAGTTGCAGAGTGGGACCCATGATTAGAATAGGCACCGAGGCGAGAATTATCAGGTCCGAGGAAATTGAGCCCAAGACCCGCCGAGGCAAGAATTGAACCCTGGTCCCGGGCCAGATCTCTGCATCAGGGTCTGCCGCTCTAACCATTGAGCCACACTTCTCCACAGTATGAGTGTGCCTCGTGAATATGTCGAGTAGGAGGAGTATATGCGTGTGGAGGCCCATTTGCTACCATAGCATGAAGGGTGGAGAGGGTCGATATGAGTCTCCTGAAGCATAGCGATTTGTACATGGTGTCTGTCTAAATACGCTAATATTTATCTCTGTTTACGAGGGTCACGAAGACCCCTGACATTCCATGTGAGCATGTGAATGGAGGGGCGATCAATAGGTGCAGTCATAGCAACAGTGAAGGTGTGACTTGGTGAGTATGATGGCGTTGAAGGACATTGGGGCATATTTACAAGCCCCTTGCGCCACTTTTGCGCCGCTGTTGCGTCACGCATGTGACGCAGCGGCGACGCAAACCATGCGCAGCGTTGCGCTATATTTACAACGTGACGCATCTAGGGAGATGCGTCACGTAGTAAACCCCTGCGCCACATGAAACCTGCGTCAGGTTTCATGTGGGCGTACCGGCACAGGGGGGGGCGTTCCGGCGCAGGTACGCCTCGGAAAAGTGACGTAGTGAAATCTACAAGATTTCACGCAGTCACTTTTCCGACGCTGGTGCGTCGAATCCTTACGCCTGCTTCAAGCAGGCGTAAGGATTGACGCACCATGTTAGGGATAGGGAAGGTTGGAACAGTGCTGGAGTTGCGTCGCGCTTGCGACACGACTTCAGCACTGCGCCAACCTTCCGCCTGCAGATGCGTCACGCATCTGCTTATCCTTGCGCCACGATGCGCCGCATTGTAAATGCGGCGCATCGGACGTGGCGCAAGGGTAAACTTGCGTGACGCATTTTCCCTGGCGCATCCCTGCTGATATGCAGGGATGCGACAGGGAACGTAAATATGCCCCATTGTGTCCATCTACATAGGCTGCGATATGGTGATCAACGGCTGATAGGCGTGCATACAAACAGTAAAGAACATTCCCATCTCTTCCCACCCTCCCACTAACAAAAACCCACATCAAGCTGACATCAAAACAGATGCCTAGCGTCGAAACCTCCCCCACCCACAACAGCACCCCAATCGTGCCGGTAGTCCCTTTCCCACCCACTACAATCCAATAGGGTAACAAGCTTACTTGAGCCTGATAAGGCCAAAGAAGTATCAGAAAAGCCCAACAAAGAACAACACAATGATAAAGAAAGTAAGGGGGATCTCCCATAGGGGGGGGGGCGCCAAGAGGGCATTGATCCCTTCCCATGTCCCGACTCTAACTGCAATGCAGTCCCCTGGGTGTCAGCCCATTAGGGGGAATAGAGTGCTTCAGGGGGGAGGGGTGCTCGGCGGTGCAGTTATAAAATCTACCAGTTATGTATGCAGGGAAGTAAAAACATATACTGATTGCATAGTCAAAGGTCAAAGCCACGAGGGCACTTATCTGTTCATGTCAATTCTGAAGGAGATGAGGACCATCCGAAATGGAGGTAGAATGGTCTAGCAATAGTCTCGAGGGTCTTTATTTGTCCATGACAGTTCTGCCACAACATGGGAGTCTCTAGAGGAGGATGACAAGGAAGGTTGCCATAAAGCGATGTGGGGGGTTGGAGATGTCCGCCGTCTGCAACAGGTAGGTGCAGTCATTTTGCAGACCAGGGAACAATGCAATTTTTCTTCCCCGTGCATGTCTTCCTGGTGCCTTTCAATCCTTAGATGTTGAAGGGGATCTGGAGGCGCGACCTTGGCGTGGCAAGCGTCTCAGTAGAGTTTTTAGTAAGTCCTCCGCTTGCTGCGGATTTGTACAAAAAACGTGTTTTCCCTCATGTGTGATCCGGAGTTTTGCTGGATAAAGGAGAGCATATTCCACCTGAGCTTTGCGCAGCTTTTGCTTGACTGCGAGGAATTTCCAGCGAGCCTACTGAACCGCTAGGGTGAAGTCTGGGTAAATGGTGAAAGTGTTCCCCTCAAATTGCAACGGCCTCAGTTCACGGGCCTTCTGAAGAGCGGCATCCCGGTCTCGATAATTGAGAAGCCTTGCAATGATAGGCCTTGGAGTTTCGCCCGGTGGAGGCCGCGGTCCCAGAGAGCGGTGTGCACGCTCAACAGCTAGATGGGGCGAGAAGGATTCCGCTCCAAGGGAGCCTTTCAGGAGACGCTCGACGTAGTCCTCCATGCGTCCTGTGTTGGTGCTCTCCGGTATACCTACTAAGCGGATGTTGTTGCGGCGGCTCCGAGCTTCAATGTCCTCATTTTTTGCCGCAATGACTTTCAGAAGCTTGTCCATTTGCGCTACGTGGGCTTGCAGCTGAGAGGTGGTGTCTTCATTGTCTGATATTCGGCGTTCCGCTTCCTTCAATTGCCCATCATGCTTGTCCACTTTTTGTACGAGGAAGTCCAGTCGGTTGTTCATTGTGTCCATCTTCCCTGACAGGTCTGATAGACTATGTTGCACAGCCATGAGCATTGTCTTAACATCAGCGTCAGCAGAGTGGGAGGGTGCCTGGGCTTGCTCCATAGTGGTGGGGTCAGTGTCTACAGAGGATGAGCGCGTCGTGGCTTTTTTTGCATCGAAGGTCAGCCTTGGTTGGCGATTATCAGGCTTACCCATCTCTCCGCGCAGCGTGTCCAACCTGTGTGGCGGGGTGTGCTAGTAGGGATCCCACAGTCCCCCCAAATGCGCAGTTCGGAGGCGCTATCGGTCCAGGCAGGAGTGCGAGAGGCCTAGCAGAAGTGAGGCTGACACAAGGAGGCCTGTGGCTGTGGAATGCTCCAGCGATGGAGGAGAAGAGGAGGGGGGCCTCTCCAGCCGATCGGTATCAGCGGTCCGTATTCCCGCCTCATGCGCTTGGTAGTGTTGGAGGTTCAGCGTAGGGGTTCTGGTGGTTGAAAAGGTGCGGGCGCAACTGCCTCAGAGGATAATTAGAGAGCAGGAGTTACAGGCCCGTGGTCAGCGCCAAGCCTTGCAGAAACGGGCACTGTAAAGGGCAGCCGAAATGTGGCAGACAGGACCAGCACGTCAGCGTTTGTAAAGGAGCATAAGCTGGTGAAGGTGTCTTGGGATTCACAGCATTGCCAAGTCTCCCCAGGAAAAGTGATGGCAGGTTGCAGAGGTGCTGAAGAATTATAAACCGGGTAAGTGCCCAAGAGCAGAGGCCTCAGCGCCGGTTGAAGGCTGCCTGGGTACGCTACGCCCACGCCTGGGGAGTGAGTCCAGTGTTTTTTGTTTATTTTTTTCCCCCGGGGAAAGATGGCTAGGGTCAAAGAGGACTGCAGCGCTTAGCGAGTCGCTAACGCACTGTGTTGAGTTGGTCCCAGAGGGGTTAGTCTGTCGCGGACGTGCAGGTCTAGAAGAATGGCGCGCAACTCACCGGGGAAAGGCAAGCATCGCAGCAGGCAGCCTCACCTTCCACACGGTGCACACACGAACCAGGAGCTCCGTAGGTGTGTACGAGTGGCACGGGGAGGAAGGCCGCAGGGTCCCGGGAGTCAGCACGCCGGAGGAGGTCCGCAGCCGATCTTGTGGCCTGGCCCCATGTGGGATCCTCGGCGCTCAAGTAGTGGCAGCAGCCAGTTAGGGCTCCAGCAGCGGCACCCACCATTCCGCCCGCGGCACTTAAAGTCCTGCCGCCGGGCACTGGAGTGCGCGGGAGCCGCGAGATTCAGCCCAATGCAGCCGGAGGAGTTGAGCTGTAAGTAGGGAGGCTTACAGTTCCATTATTGCAGGCAGATATGCGGAGAAATGCTGGATTTTTTCGCCGAGCATCCGGAGCCTCACTAGCGTGCGGCCATCTCGGATTGCGCCACCTAGCGCCCCCCTGTGGCCCTGCTATCTTTGAACCGCTCCAGGGCCCAGTCAACTTTTTCTCTAAAAATCAGAAGCCGTAAACCAGCATATCCATGAGACTGGCCTGAATGTCCCCTGAAAAGCCAGTCAACCGCATCCAGGCTTGCCTGTAATTGGCCACCCCAGTGCTAACAGCCCGACCAAGGGAATCAGTGGTGTCCAGTTCACAGTGGGTGGTGCGCATGGCTGCATCATACCCATCTTGCATTGTCTGTGAATCAAAGTCCCAGGCTTCTTGCAGGACCATGGACATTATATTGTCCATGGAATCCCAGAGAGCTTCAGAGCAGCAGCCTAACATGCAGCTGGCTTTCACTGAGCAAAGGGCCAAACTTATAGAGGAAAAAAATGCTTATCATAGGTCTCTATCCTTTTCAATTCCCTGTCATGGGGAGTAGTGGGAAATGAGTTTGTGTTAACTCTACTGGCTGAAAACTGTACCACGGTGCTCTCAGGAGTAAGGTACTGGGTGAGGAAACCTAGATCACTTTGAGCTGGGCGATGGTGTCTGGCGATCTGGAGATGCACAGGTGGACCTCAACAGAGTTTGGCCCAGGTACCGAGTAGTGTATCAGTGAAAGCCTCATTTAATGGGCTCAGAACTTGACTGTCCAGGTAGCACCACCTCCCTCAGAACATTGGCTTTTAACTTCCTGAGAGTGAAGTTGAAGGTCAAGAACCTTCCGCTATCCTTCTCATAACCATAGCAAAGGAGGCACTGTCTTTCTTGGCAGGCCCTGAGGGGTGGGGGGGTGAAACTAGTCCAGGGCCTGGGGAAGTATCCAGACCACTGCCATTTGGGAGATCATCATACCAGTTATACTCTGGATAAAGCAGGGTAATCTCATCCCCAGCATCATAGCCCCAATTATCGGAGTCAATGCCAAATGACTCATGAAGGACATGAGGCCTTCCAGCAAGTAGAGGCACTGTGTTGGAATAAGAAGAGAGGTAAAGAGGTTGAGGCTTCGGCCAAGGTAGGGGCAGTGCTGTCTCGGGGTCAGTCAGCACTATGGGTTGGCCGTCGTAGTCTGGGGTTGCGTTCTGGCATAGGCTGTGGTGTCGTGGAGGAAAATGGTACTAAAGGCTGTCCAGAGCCCTGAGCAGATACAGAGGGCCTAACTGACACAGTGGGATGATCCGCCTGCGGAAACCTGGTTGGGAGGCCTCTCGGCTCCTTAGGTCCCACAGGTGAATCACAGTGAGCTATTAATGTGCCAAAAAAAAGCCCCATGGCTTTGCGAAGTCCTTGATTTGCTGCAGCGTTGCCAATGTCCCTAGATTTCCAGTTACCTAAAAGAAATGATCAGAATCTACTCTGAAATAGAGTGAATTCGGGACAGCAACCCGGAGGCACAATGATGCCCTCATGCCTTCTCTGGAATTCAAGTGAGACTGGAGCGGACCAAGTCGTGCTTGGATTTCTTGCGCTTCTTCTTGGTTTTTCCCAAGGATCTCAATCGTGAAGGTGACCTGTCACAAGAGTAACTTTGGGAGCAGGACCAGGCCCTACCTGTGACCTCAACTGATCTCAGCACATGGTCTTGAGGTGCTTCGTAATGAAGAGTTTTACTTCTCTGTCTTGAATTGTCTTGGAACGCATCAAGGCACAGTAACTGCAGGTCTTGGAATTGTGGTAAGACCCCAGGCACCACAGGCACACCACATATGGGTCAGTCACAGACACTTGTTTGGAACATTCCCCACAGGGATTAAAGCATGTAGATTTGGCAGGGTACGTATATGCTACCACACTGGTTTTTAAGAAAAATTCTTTGAGGAAGTGTCTCAATGAGATGAGAGGTAGTTCCGGATCTCTGTCAGTTAGCGGGAAAAAAAGCAACTGATGTCAGTGCACTTGAGTAGTGCCTAAATATAAGACCACACACATCATTTTCAAAACGGCATTGACACGGAGCCCCCAGCGCCACCTGCCAGCGCACGTGTACTGCAAAAGATTTTCCGGATTCAGTTTAATGCCTGGGGAGTATTCAAAAGGTGAGGAATCTGCGGTTAGAAGTCTCTATCAGAACAGCACATTTATGGACAAAGAGCAGGTAACAGCATGTAAGTGATCTGGACTCACCATCCTCAAGTGCAGAGTCTGCTAACCCTCCTGTGATTTCGGGGGCCTGGGAAGAACTCGACGTATCGCACTGAGGGAGCTTTACAAGATACTTCTCGGTTTCTTGTTCTTCCAATAGCGCGGTCAGTGTAGTTGGCGTCAGAGGAGCCTCTTTATCTTCATTGCACCCTATCTCCGGCACTTTTATTAGTACTGGATGTTTTACTCGTCTCAGCAGTTCTCCTGCATTGTGATCATCTAGACATGTGAACAGCATAATTGTTAGAAGACATGTTTTACAATTCGACAGATGCAGCAATATTTCTGTAGAGTCCTTTCTTCGATAAATAACATTCAAACAAAATATGTTATTATAACTTGAATGATCTCTAAGGGTGCAGACTAGCAATACCCTGAGAAATTGCAATGAAGACAAACTGCAGTAATGATAAGAATATAGTTAGTTTATAACCAAGCAGCTACATTATGATGCTGGAAGGATTGCCAACTTTAAATGAAAGACTCTACTATTTCCTAAAAGGCTGTCAGGTGACCAATCAACAAAACCATTTTGGTGGGATATTATTAGATAATCAACCAGAAAATGATTTTTGTGTTGAGAAGCACTCGTATGATTTGGCCTTCTACTATGAAGATCGCTGCCTTTTTCATTATGCATTTAATTCATACGACTAATTCCAACTAAAGCATTTTTC